>CM061561.1:21022139-22222139 GCA_030864225.1 Capsicum baccatum var. pendulum
TTATCAATTATATTCAGATATAGTTATTTATACTATGAGTTATATCAGTGATTAGTATGTCATGTCATCAGTATTCAGATTTAGTAATCATGATATCACAGTGTCAGTTACAGTTACATATTTATGTATGCATTCTCTCATTCATGTTAGACAGTCAACTAGCAATATTCATGTATGTTAACCCTTGAATTAGCCCACCTCACATGTATACTCAGTACATTCCATTGTACTGATTCATTTGCACTATGTTTCTTCCTTTTTATGTTACACTATAGGTTCAGAGACACGAGTTCCAGATCAGCAGTAGATTCCAGTCTCAGCAGTCAGAATAGAAGTGAGTCCTCATCCTTTGAGGACATGATTATTTGCCCACTTTTTCATTGATTAGTTATTGTTGGAGTTAGTTGAGGACATGTCCCATCAACTCCTTATTCAAATTATTTAGAAAGTAGAGGCTTTTACACTAGATCCAGACTGTTATGTTTCAGACTTTAGTATTTACAGTATTGTTTTGGGTATTGTATTACCTCACAGATGTTATCTCATTCATATTATGTTTAGTATTGAACCTTATGGCCTTTCAGTGCATGTTTCTCCATTATTCAGTATTTTATGCAGTATATAGGTACAGATATCAGTCATGGGTTAGCTTGTGGTCCTTCAAGGTCATGAGCACCGTGTAGCATTCCGGTTCAGCAAATCGGGGTGTTACAAACTTAGTATTAGAGACTAAGGTTCAATAGAGTCCTAGGAAGTCTGAAAGCCGCATCTAGTAGAGTCTTATCCATGGGTGTATTGCGCGCCATATTTATGTGCAAGAGGCTATGAGATGTTTAGGAACAGTTTCCCTTCTTTTAATATTCATGTCATGCCAATGAGCATAATCACAAGTCAATATCTCAGTCTAATCCACTTTTTTTCTTTATTTTAGAATATGTCTCCTAAGTGAAGAAATCAGTCAGCCCCTCAGCCCGAAGAACCTTTGGGAAATCATATTTGTCATGCAGAGTTTAGGACCATATTTACCACTCTTGTTCAGTCAGTAGTTACCCATAATGAGCGACCATCTATCATTCCGGCCAACCCAGTGTCCAACCCAACTGCAACTAGGATTTGGGACTTTACCAAAATAAATCCTCCATCCTTCCACGGGTCTAAAGTAGAGGAAAACCCTCAGGAATTCATTGATTAAGTTTAGAAAGTGACAGGCATCATGGGGGTGACTACTGTTGAGAGTGTTGAGTTACCGACAAACCAGTTGTAGGATGTGGCTCATACTTCATTCAAATAGTACAAGTCAGAAAGGTTAGATGATGCAGGTCCTATAGAGTGGGAGGAGTTTGTCACTGCATTCTTAGACAAATTCTTTCCCTAAGAGCTTAGAGAGGCTTAGGTTCTAGAATTCATCAACCTCAGGCAGGGAAATATGATGGTGAAAGAGTATTCTTTAAAGTGTACTCAATTAGCCAGATATGCCCCTTATGTGGTTGCAGACAACAGAGCCAAGATGAGTAAGTTCGCTTCAGGGGTAAATTATAGCGTGGTTAATGAGTGCAGATCTGCCATGCTAAATAGTGACATGACTTTAGCTAGAATTATGACCCATGCTCAGCAGATAGAGGAGCATAAGATTAAGCAGAGGGAAAAGCAGAATAAGAAAGCTATGATGTCTATTTTAGTTATGGCAAGACAGGCCACAGAGTCAGAGACTACCCTCAGTTAGGTTATCAGAGTCATCTCCGCTCCTTAGATTAGTCCGGTCACCTGAATCAACTTAGTGTCACCACCAGTGCTACTAGCGGGCAATGCCCGAATAGACTATATGTTCTTGAGACCTGACAAGAGCAGGAAAATTCTCCTAATGTAGTTACTGGTATGTTACATATCTTTTATGTTCATGTTTATGCTTTGTTAGATCAAGGAGCTTCTTTGTCTTTTATTACTCCCTATATAAAAGTTGATTTTGGAATCAGTCCCAAAATTCTAGTAGAGCCCTTATCAATCTCTACCTTAGTAGGCAAAACCTTTATAGCCTAGCGGGTATACAGGAATTGCCCGGTTATGATATTTCGTAGTCACTTCAGCAGACTTAGTTGAATTAGAGATGACAGATTTTGATGTCATTCTTGGAATGAATTGGCTTCATTCCTTCTATTCCAAAGTTGACTGCAGAAACAAAATAGTCCAATTTTAATTTCCAAATGAACTCGGCATTGAGTGAAAGGGTAGTGTATTCGCTTTCAGGGGTCAGCTTGTTTCCTGCCTTCGGGCAAGGAAAATGATATCTAAACGATGTGCCTATCATTTTGTTTTAGTTAAGGACACTATTTTTGAAACTCCCAGCCTTGAATCAGTCCCAGTGGTGAATGAATATTCAGATGTCTTTCCCGAAGATCCTTCAGGAATTCCTCCCGAAAGGGAAATATACTTCGGCATTTATCTTCTTCCAAATAATCACCTTCTCTCTATTCTACCATATAGAATGGCACCAGTAGAACTCAGAGAATTTAAAGAACAGTTGAAGTATCTCTTAGATAAGGGATTGATCAGACCCAGTGTTTCCCTGTGGGGCGTACCAGTCGTATTCGTGCTAAAAAAATGGTTCTCTCAGAATGTGCATTGATTACTATCAACTCAATAAGGTCACGGTCAATAATAAGTATCCTCTTTCTAGAATCGATGACTTTTTTGACCAACTTTAGGGTGTCAGCTATTTCTCTAAGATAGACCTCAGATCCAGCTATCATCAGCTCAGAGTTAGAGAAAGTGACTTTTCGAAAATAGCTTTCCGTACTCGGTATAGTCACTTTGAATTCTTAGTCATGTCATTTGGTCTTACCAATGCCCCAGTAGCTTTCATGGACTTGATGAACCGCATGTTTAAGTAGTACTTGGACATGTTCATCATAGTCTTCATAGATGATATTCTGGTCTATTCCCGCACTGAGCGCGATCATGCAAACCATCTCAGAATAGTACTTTAGACTCTTAGAGATCATTAGCTAATCGCCAAATTTAGTAAGTGCGAATTTTGGCTAAGGTCAGTAGAATTCCTTGGTCACATTATTTCCAGTAATGGCATTAGAGTTGATCCTCCAAAGACCGAACTAGTAAGAAATTGACCAAGACCTGTCTCTCCATCAGATATCAAGATTTTCTTGGGTTTGTCTGGCTATTATAGATGGTTTGTTGGAGAATTTTCATCTATTGCATCCCCTATATCTAGAATGACTCAGAAGAAAGTCAAGTTTCAGTGGTCAAGTCCTTGCAAGAAGAGTTTTCAGGAGTTGAAGTCTCAACTTACCTCAGCCCCAGTCTTAGCTCTTCTAGATGGTTTAGATGGGTTCATGGTGTATTGTGATACATCCAGAGTAGTTTTGGGCTGTGTCCTCATGCAGCATGGTAAGGTTATATCCTACGCCTCCAGAAATCTTAAACCCCTTGATAGGAATTATCCTACTCATGATCTTGAGTTAGCAGTCGTAGTCTTTTCTTTGAAGATTTGGAGGCATTATCCCTATGGAGATCATGTAGATGTCTTCACAGATCACAAGAGTCTTCAGTATGTCATTTCTCAAAAGGATCTCAATCTTCGTCATAGAAGGTGGTTAGAGCTCTTGAAAGACTACAACATAAGTGTCCTCTATCATTCAGGCAAGGCCAATGTAGTGGCTGACACTCTCAATAGGCTATCCATGTGTAGTGTTTCTCATGTGGAGGATAGTAAGAAGAAGTTAGATCAAGAAGTCAATCAGCTTGCCAAACTAGGCGTTCACTTAGTCGATTCTTCAGAGGGTTGTATATGTGTTCAGAGTAGTATAAAACCATCTATAGTTTTTAAGGTGAAAGAAAAGTAAGTTAGAGATCCCAGCCTTGTCAAGTTAAAAGAGTCAGTTCAAGATCAGAAAGTAGAGGTTTTCTCCCAAGGAGGAAATGGTGTTTTACGTTGTTAGGGTCGTCTCTTTGTTCCAGGTCTAGATGACTTAAGGCAGCGAATTCTTACAAAAGCGCATAGTGCATGCTTCTCTATTTATCCAGGGGCCATAAAGATGTACCGCGACTTGCGGGAAATCTATTAGTGGAGTGGGATGAAGAGAGACATTGCAGTGTTTATGGTTAAATGCTCTATATGTCAGTAAGTTAAGATTGAGCATCAAAAGCCTAGTGGGTCCATGCAGGAGTTTAGTATTCCTACTTAGAAGTGGGAAGTTGTGAACATGGACTTCATTATGGGTTTGCCTTGAACTTGTCATCAGCATGATTTAGTCTGGGTTATTGTAGATAGAATGACCAAATTAGCTCATTTCCTTCCATTTCATTCCTCTTATTCAGTCGAGGATTACGCCAAACTCGATATCAAGGATTTGGTCAGATTGTACGGTGTTCCATTGTCCATTATCTCAGATAGAGGTACCCAGTTCACCTTTTATTTTTGGAAAGCGTTCCAAAAGGGTCTCGGTACCCAAGTTCATCTCAGTACAGCCTTCCATCCTCAGAAAGATGGTCAAGTAGAAAAGAGCATTCAGACTTTAGAAAATATGCTAAGGGAATGTACAATTGATTTCAAGGAAAGTTAGGATGACCACTTGCCTTTGATTGAGTTTGCATACAACAACAGTTATCATTCCCGTATTCAGATGGCTCCATTCAAAGACCTCTATGGTAGGAGATGTAAATCTCCAATTGGTTGGTTCAAAGTTAGTGAGGCCTCAGTCATAGATCTTGACTTAGTATTCGACGCCTTTGAAAAAGTCCAGTTAATCAGAGAAAGACTATGGGCTTCTGAGAGCCGACAGAAGTCTTATGCAGATGTTCATAGAAAATATCTCGAATTTGAGGTTGGTGATCTAAAGATCTCTCCCATGAAGAGAGTGAATAGTTTCGGAAAGAAGGGAAAGCTCAGTCCCTGATATGTCGGTCCCTTCAAGATTCTCAGTTATTTTGGCAAGGTAGCTTATGACCTCGAATTATCTTCAGATTTATCCTCATTACATCCAGTCTTCCATGTTTCGTTGCTCAAGGAGTGTAAAGGTGACCCATCAGTCGTAGTCCCTATTCAGAGCATTGATGTTTAGAACAGTCTCTCTTATAAAGAGATTCCAATCGAAATCATCGACTATCAGACTCGTAGATTGAGAAATAAAGAAGTCCCTTTAGTTAAAGTTCTTTGGAAAAATTAGTCCATCGAGGGAGCTACTTGGGAAGCAGAAGCAGACATGCGTAACAAGTATCCTAACCTTTTCTCCACCAACTCAAATCAAGCTCAAGGTAATAGTTCTCCTTGAGCTTACTCAGTTTCATGATAGTGTTCATAACGAACTTGGTATTCAGTTTCATGTTCATGTTCCCAGTATAAACTTGGTATCAAGTACCACTGCATGTTCAGTCAAGCATTAATGAAACAGTTACACATGCACCAGATATGCATGTTCAGTATGTTATGTTTAACTTGTCAGTCATGAGATCATGTTACAGTTATTCATGTTTAGCTTATTGTTTCCTTTCATAGTCAGCCTCATTCGAGGTCGAATGTTCTCAAAGGGGAGATATTGTAATATCCTGAAGATTTCTAGCAAATTTCATCCCAAGAATGCCTAGTATTAGCTTATAAAGTGAAGGATAATTACTCCATGAGGAATAATCAAGATTTTCACTTTTTGTCATGTGGAAAATTCAATAAGCTTTCCATCAATATATGATTTTCTTAAAGCCGATAACTGGGTAAGAAGTTATGACTATTTAAAGTTCCCATCATCAAACAACGCCATATTAGTCAGTGTCACACTGCGCCATAAGAGAAAATGACATTTGAAAATTTCTAGTAGGTGTCCACAGTTATGGCGCATCGCGCCAGCACTCAAATTCAGAATTGTCCTTTTTCCAGTGTCTTAGCGCGATTTCCCCTGCGTCGCGCCAATGCTCTAGGTCACGAAGGAAGGGGCAACATGATGGCTCCACATCGCGTAATCCCTTAATTTCACAATTGTCAATTTCCAGTGACATGGCGCGATAATGCCGCGTCGCGCTAGGGGCCCAGTTCGGAAAAATTTTACTAAAATTAAATGACATGTCCAGGGTTAAAAAGGTCAATTTACTACCCCTATTTAAACCCAATAACACATGATTTAGCTATTTTTCACCCAAAATATACTATTTTCTCTCAAGTTTCTCTCAAGAACAAGCTGGGGTTTCTATTGGAGATTCAAATTTAAGAAGGTTTCACCATCTATCTTCATGAAATCATGAATTAAGGTATGCATAGTGCTCATTCATGGAATACTTTCATCGATGAATCCCAAGAATCCCTTTTTTCTAAATTCAAGTTATGGATTTACTTATGAAGTTCTTGATTGGGCTGCTTTTGTTTATGTTGATAATGAGTAATTGAATTGTATTCCATGAATGAGTGTTAAATTCCATATGGGTTGATTTATAACGGTATGGATTGATGAAACCCTTGGACTAAATACTTGAATGATTAAATTAGAATTGAATCACAACAGTTAATTATCGTATGATGTTGTTTACTCATTCTATGCCTACTATATGTTTGGTAGAATACCTAGATGAAATAAAAGTGTCTAATTAGCATGATATCATGAAATTCCCATGTATGTACAAGTTATGCCTATCACATGTTTAATGAAATGATTCATTTATGATTATTATGTATTCAAGTAAGTCATGCTTTGTGAGTTTCCTTCCATCGAGTCCTGGGGGTAATTGTACCCAAAACATTAGTTGTGTACCTAGAGCCATGTCATGTTTTCATGATACTCTTAGTCAAGCTATGAATCCTTAGAATTCAGATAGTTTTATGACTCAGGAAAAATCCCTATGATGTTATGACTCAGTCAGTTGTCAGATATCAGTAGTATTTTGTTATTCAACAAAACTTAGTAACTCAGCTCATGCTCAGTTCAGTAAATCATGTTCAGTGTCCATTCAGATGGGAGTAGGAATTTCGCCGAGTAAACCCAAGGATGGGGACACATACTATCAGGTAAGGGTGTGATCCTTAGAAGTCATCCTTGCATTCCAGAACTATGTAGCCAGCATAGGTTGAGACATCAACACTGTTCAATGAGGGTTGATGAGTTGGATAAGCATTGTCAGATAATGTCCCCACCATTCACTTTTGGGCACACTATTAGATAAGGGTCGCCCATAGATTGTCCTTACTAGTGGCGCAGTATTGATACCCTTCCAATTGGGGTTACAGATTGGACCCCAACTCAGCCATAATGGTTATCAGGGGCATATCGGTTAAATACTACCTCCCACAGTTTTACTACCAGTGTCAGTAAAAGAACTCAGATAGTTCTTCAGATTTAAGACTATAAGATATAGTCGACTCAGATACAGTAAGGAACTCAGATAGTTCCATCAGATTTAGGACTGTCAGATACAGTCACCCATGTTATCAATTATATTCAGATATAATTATTTATACTATGAGTTATATTAGTTATTAGTATGTCATGTCATCAGTATTCTGATTTAGTAATCACGATATCACAGTGTCAGTTACAGTTACATATTTATGTATGCATTATCTCATTCATGTTAGACAGTCAACTAGCAATATTCATGTATGTTAACCCTTGAATTAGCCTACCTCACATGTATACTCAATACATTCCATTGTACTAATGCATTTGCACTATGTTTCTTCCTTTTTATGTTACACCATATGTTCAGAGACACGAGTTCCAGATCAGCAGTAGATTCCAGTCTCAGCAGTCAGAATAGAAGTGAGTCCTCATCCTTTGAGGACATGATTATTTGCCCACTATTTCATTGATTAGTTATTATTGGAGTTAGTTGAGGACATGTCCCATCAACTCCTTATTCAAATTATTTAGAAAGTAGAGGCTTTTATACTAGATCCAGACTGTTATTTTTCAGACTTTAGTATTTACAGTATTGTTTTGGGTATTGTATTACCTCACAGATGTTATATCATCCATATTATGTTTAGTATTGAACCTTATGGCCTTTCAGTGCATGTTTCTGCATTATTCAGTATTTTATGCAGTATATAGGTACAGATATCAGTCATGGATTTGCTTGTGGTCCTTCAAGGTCATGAGCACCGTGTAGCATTCCGGTTCAGCAAATCGGGGTGTTACAAAATTAGTATTAGAGACTAAGGTTCAATAGAGTCCTAGGAAGTAAGAAAGCCGCATCTAGTAGAGTCTTGTCCGTGGGTGTATTGCGCGCCATATTTATGTGCAAGAGGCTATGAGATGTTTAGGAACAGTTTCCCTTCTTTTAATATTCATGTCGTGCCAATGAGCATAATCACAAGTCAATATCTCAGTCTAATCCACTTTTTTTCTTTATTTTAGAATATGTCTCCTAAGTGAAGAAATCAGTCAGCCCCTCAGCCCGAAGAACCTTTGGGAAATCATATTTGTCATGCGGAGTTTAGGACCACATTTACCACTCTTTTTCAGTCAGTAGTTGCCCATAATGAGTGACCATCTATCATTCCGGCCAACCCAGTGTCCAGCCCAGCTGCAACTAGGATTTGGGACTTTACCTAAATAAATCCTCCATCCTTCCATAGGTCTAAAGTAGATGAAAACCCTCAGGAATTCATTGATCAAGTTTAGAAAGTGACAAGCATCATGGGGGTGACTACTGTTGAGAGTGTTGAGTTACCCATATACCAGTTGTAGGATGTGGCTCATAGTTCGTTCAAACAGTGAAAGTCAGAAAGGTCAGATGATGCAGGTCCTATAGAGTGGGAGGAGTTTGTCACTGCATTCTTAGACAAATTCTTTCCCTAAAAGCTTAGAGAGGCTAAGATTCTAGAATTCATCAACCACAGGCAGGGAAATATGATGGTGAAAGAGTATTCTTTAAAGTTTACTCAATTAGCCAGATATGCCCCTTATGTGGTTGCAGACATCAGAGACAAGATGAGTAAGTTCATTTCAGGGGTAAATTATAGCATGGTTAATGAGTGCAGATCTACCATGCTAAATAGTGACATGACTTTAGCCAGAATTATGACCCATGCTCAGCAGATAGAGGAGCATAAGATTAAGTAGAGGGAAAAGCAGAGTAAGAAAGCTATGATGTCTATTTTAGTTATGGCAAGATAGGGCACAGAGTCAGAGACTACCCTCAGTCAGGTTATCAGAGTCATCTCCGCTCCTTAGATTAGTCCGGTCACCCGAATCAACTTAGTGCCACCACCAGTGCTACTAGAGGGCAATACCCAAATAGACTATATGTTCTTGAGACCCGACAAGAGCAGGAAAATTCTCCTAATATAGTTACTGGTATGTTACATATCTTTTATGTTCATGTTTATGCTTTGTTAGATCAAGGAGCTTCTTTGTCTTTTATTACTCCCTATATAGAAGTTGATTTTGGAATCAGTACCAAAATTCTAGTAGAGCCCTTATCAATCTCTACCTCAGTAGGCAAAACCATCATAGCCTGGCGGGTATACAGGAACTGCCCGGTTATGATATTTCATAGTCACTTCAGCAGACTTAGTTGAATTAGAGATGACAGATTTTGATGTCATTCTCGGCATGGATTGGCTTCATTCCTTCTATACCAAAGTTTACTGTAGAAACAGAATAGTCCAGTTTTAATTTCCAAATGAACTCGGCCTTGAGTGAAAGGGTAGTGTATTCGCTTTCAGGGGTCAGCTTGTTTCCTGCCTTCGAGCAAGGAAAATGATATCTAAACGATGTGCCTATCATTTTGTTTTAGTTAAGGACACTATTTTTGAAACTCCCAGCCTTGAATCAGTCCCAGTAGTGAATGAATATTCAGATGTCTTTCCTGAAGATCCTCCAGGAATTCCTCCCGAAAGGGAAATATACTTCGATATTTATCTTCTTCCAAATAATCACCTTCTCTCTATTCTGCCATACAGAATGGAACCAGTAGAACTTAGAGAATTGAAAGAATAGTTGAAGTATCTCTTAGATAAGGGATTGATCAGACCCAGTGTTTCCCTGTGGGGCGTACCAGTCGTATTTCTAGTATCGATGACTTTTTTTACCAACTTTAGGGTGCCAGCTATTTCTCTAAGATAGACCTCAGATCCAGCTATCATCAGCTCAGAGTTAGAGAAAGTGACTTTTCGAAAATAGCTTTCCGTACTCGGTATGGTCACTTTGAATTCTTAGTCATGTCATTAGGTCTTACCAATGCCCAGTAGCTTTCATGGACTTGATGAACCGCATGTTTAAGTAGTACTTGGACATGTTCATCATAGTCTTCATAGATGATATTCTGGTCTATTCCCGCACTGAGCACGATCATGCAAACCATCTCAGAATAGTACTTTAGACTCTTAGAGATCATTAGCTAATCGCCAAATTTAGTAAGTGCGAATTTTGGCTAAGGTCAGTAGAATTCCTTGGTCACATTATTTCCAGTAATGGCATTAGAGTTGATCCTCCAAAGACCGACCTAGTAAGAAATTGACCAAGACCTGTCTCTCCATCAGATATCAGGATTTTCTTGGGTTTGTCTGGCAATTACAGATGGTTTGTTGGAGAATTTTCATCTATTGCATCCCCTATATCTAGAATGACTCAGAAGAAAGTCAAGTTTCAGTGGTCAGGTCCTTGCAAGAAGAGTTTTCAGGAGTTGAAGTCTCAACTTACCTCAGCCCCAGTCTTAGCTCTTCTAGATGGTTTAGATGGGTTCATGGTGTATTGTGATACATCCAGAGTAGTTTTGGGCTGTGTCCTCATGCAGCATGGTAAGGTTATATCCTACACCTCCAGAAATCTTAAACCCCATGATAGGAATTATCCTACTCATGATCTTGAGTTAGCAGTCGTAGTCTTTTCCTTGAAGATTTGGAGGCATTATCCCTATGGAGATCATGTAGATGTCTTCACAGATCACAAGAGTCTTCAGTCTGTCATTTCTCAAAAGGATCTCAATCTTCGTCATAGAAGGTGATTAGAGCTCTTGAAAGACTACGACATAAGTGTCCTCTATCATTCAGGCAAGGCCAATGTAGTGGCTGACACTCTCAATAGGCTATCCATGTGTAGTGTTTCTCATGTAGAGGATAGTAAGAAGAAGTTAGATCAAGAAGTCAATCAGCTTGCCAAACTAGGCGTTCACTTAGTCGATTCTTCAGAGGGTTGTATATGTGTTCAGAGTAGTGTAAAACCATCTATAGTTTTTAAGGTGAAAGAAAAGCAAGTTAGAGATCCCAGCCTTGTCAAGTTAAAAGAGTCAGTTCAAGATCAGAAAGTAGAGGTTTTCTCCAAAGGAGAAAATGGTGTTTGACGTTGTTAGGGTCGTCTCTGTGTTCCAGGTCTAGATGACTTAAGGCAGCGAATTCTTACAGAAGCGCATAGTGTATGCTTCTCTATTTATCCAGGGGCCATAAAGATGTACCGCGAGTTGCGGGAAATCTATTGGTGGAGTGGGATGAAGAGAGACATTGTACTGTTTATGGTTAAATTCTCTATATGTCAGTAAGTTAAGATAGAGCATCAAAAGCCTAGTGGGTCCATGCAGGAGTTTAGTATTCCTACTTAGAAGTGGGAAGTTGTGAACATGGACTTCATGATGGGTTTGCCTTGAACTTGTCATCAGCATGATTTAGTCTGGGTTATTGTAGATAGAATGACCAAATTAGCTCATTTCCTTGCATTTCATACCTCTTATTCAGTCAAGAATTATGCCAAACTCTATATCAAGGATTTGGTCAGATTGTACGGTGTTCCATTGTCCATTATCTCAGATATAGGTACCCAATTCACCTCTAATTTTTGGAAAGCATTCCAAAAGGGTCTCGGTACCCAAGTTCATCTTAGTATAGCCTTCCATCCTCAGAAAGTTGGTCAATTAGAAAAGACCACTCAGACTTTAGAAAATATTCTAAGGGAATGTACAATTGATTGATGGCTCCATTCAAAGACCTCTATGGTAGGAGATGTAGATCTCCAATTGGTTGGTTCAAAGTTAGTGAGGCCTCAGTCATAGATCCTGACTTAGTATTCGACGCCTTAGAAGAAGTCCAGTTAATCAGAGAAAGATATGGGCTGCTGAGAGCCGACAGAAGTCTTATACAGATGTTCATAGAAAATATCTCGAGTTTAAGGTTGGTGATCTAAAGATCTCTCCTATGAAGAGAGTGAATAGATTCAGAAAGAAGGGAAAGCTCAGTACCTGATATGTCGGTCCCTTCAAGATTCTCAGTTATTTTGGCAAGGTAGCTTATGACCTCGAATTATCTTCAGATTTATCCTCATTACATCCAGTCTTCCATGTTTCGTTGCTCAAGGAGTATAAAGGTGACCCATCAGTCGTAGTCCCTATTCAGAGTATTGATGTTCAGAACAGTCTCTCTAATAAAGAGATTCCAATCAAAATCATAGACTATCAGATTCGTAGATTGAGAAATAAAAAAGTCTCTTTAGTTAAAGTTCTTTGGAAAAATTAGTCCATCGAGGGAGCTACTTGGGAAGAAGAAGCAGACATATATAACAAGTGTCCTAACCTCTTCTCCACCAACTCAAATCAAGCTCAAGGTAATAGTTCTCCTTGAGCTTACTCAGTTTCATGATAGTGTTCATCATGAACTTGGTATTCAGTTTCATGTTCATGTTCCCAGTATAAACTTGGTATCAAGTACCATTGCATATTCAGTCAAGCATTCATGAAACAGGTACACATGCACCAGATATGTATGTTCAGTATGTTATGTTCAGCTTGTCAGTCATGAGATCATGTTATAGTTATTCATGTTTAGCTTATTATTTCCCCTCATAGTCAGCCTCATTCTAGGTCGAATGTTCTCAAGGGGGAGATACTGTAATATCATGAAGATTTCTAGAAAATTTCATCCCAAGAATGCCTAGTATTAGCTTATAAAGTGAAGAATAATTACTCCATGAGGAATAATCAAGATTTTCACTTTTTGTCATGTGGAAAATTCAATAAGCTTTCCATCAATATATGATTTGCTTAAATCCGATAACTGGGTAAGAAGTTATGACTATTTAAAGTTCCCATCGTAAAACAACGCCATATTAGTCAGTGTCACACTGCGCCACAAGAGAAAATGACATTTGAAAATTTCTAGTAGGTGTCCACAGTTATGGCGCATCGCGCCAGCACTCAAATTCAGAATTGTCCTTTTTCCAGTGTCTTAGCGTGATTTCCCCTGCGTCGCGCCAACGCTCTAGGTCATGAAAGAAGGGGCAACGCGATGGCTCCGCATCGCGCCATCCTTTAATTTCACAATTGTCAATTTCCAGTGACATGGCGCGATAACGCCGCGTCGCGCCAGGGGCCCAGTTCGGAAAAATTTTACTACAATTAAATGACATGTCCAGGGTTAAAAAGGTCAATTTACTACCCCTATTTAAACCCAATAACACGTGATTTAGCTATTTTTCACCCAAAATATACTATTTTCTATCAAGTTTCTCTCAAGAACAAGCTAGGGTTTCTATTGGAGATTCAAATTTCACCATCAATCTTTATGAAATCATGAATTAAGGTATGAACAGTGTTCATTCATGGACTCCTTTCATCCATAAAACCCAAGAATCCTTTTTTTCTAAATTCAAGTTATGGATTTTCTTATGAAGTTCTTGATCGGGCTGCTTTTGTTCATGTTGATAATGAGTAATTGAATTGTATTCCATGAATGAGTGTTAAATTCCATATGGGTTGATTTGTAACGGTATAGATTCATAAAACCCTAGGACTAAATCCTTGAATGATTAAATTGGAATTGAATCACGATAGTTAATTGTTGTATGATGTTGTTTACACATTCTATGCCTACTATGTGTTTGGTTGAATGCCCAGATGAAGGGAAAGTGTCTAATTAGCATGATATCATGTAATCCCCATATACATACAATCTTATGCCTATCACATGTTTGATAAAATGCTTCAGTAAATGCATTATAATGATTATTATGTATTCAAGTAAGTCATGCTTTGTCAGTTTCCTTTCATTGAGTCCTGGGGGTACTTGTACCCAAAACATTAGTTGTGTACCTAGAGTCATGTCATGTTTTCACAATACTCTCAGTCAAGCTATGAATCCTTAAACTTCAGAGAGTCTTATGACTTAGGAAAAATCTCCATGATGTTATGACTCAGTCAGTTATCATATATCAGTAGTATTCCGTCAGTCAACGAAACTTAGTAACTCAGCTCATGTTCAGTTCAGTAAATCATGTTCAGTGTCCATTCATATGGGAGATGGTATTAGCACTGAGTGAACCCAAAGATGGGAACACGCACTATAAGATGAGGGTGTGATCCTTAGAATTCATCCTTGCGCTCTATAACTATGTAGCCATCATAGGTTGAGACATCAACACTGTTCGATGAGGGTTGATGAGGTGGATAAACATTGTCAGATAAGGTCCCCACCGTTCTATTTTGGGTACACTATCAGATAAGGGTCGCCCATAGCTTGTCCTTACTAGTGGCGCAGTATTGATACCCTTCTAATTGGGGTTATAGATTAGACCCCAACTCAGCCATAATGGTGTATCAGGGGCATATTGATTAAATACTACCTCCCACAGCTTTATTACTAGTCTCAGTAAAAGAACTTAGATATTTCTTCAGATTTAAGACTGTCAGACAGAGTTGACTCAGATACAGTAAGGAACTCAGATAGTTCATTCAGATTCAGCAGTGTCAGATACAGTCACCCATGTTATTAATTACATTCATATATAACTATTTATACTATGAGTTATATCAGTTATTAGTATGTCATGTCATCAGTATTCAGATTCAGTAATCACGATATCACAGTGTCAGTTACAATTACATATTTATGTATGCATTCTCTCATTAATGTTAGACAGTCAGCTAGCATTATTCATGTTTGTTAACCCTTGCATTAGCCTACCTCACATGTATACTCAGTATATTCCATTGTACTGATGCATTTGCGCTATGGTTCTTTCTTTTTATGTTACACCATAGGTTCAGAGACACTAGTTCTAGATCAGCAGTAGATTCCAGTCTCAGCAGTCAGAATAGAAGTAAGTCCTTATCCTTTGAGGACATGATTATTTCTCCACTATTTCATTGATTAGTTATTAGTTGGATTTAGTTGGGGACATGTCCCATCAACTCTTTATTTAGATTATTCAGATAGTAGAGGCTTTCAGACTAGATGCAGACTATTATGTTTAAGACTTCATTGTTTACAATTTTGTTTTGGGTATTGTATTACCTCATAGATATTATCTCATTCATATTATGTTCGGTATTGAACGTTGTGGTCTTTTAGTGCATGTTTCTACATTATTCAGTATTTTATGAAGTATACAAGTATAGATATCAGTCATGGATTAACTCGTAGTCCTTCGGGTTCATGACCATCGTGTAGCATTCTGGTTCAGCAAATGGGGTGTTACAAAATTGGGGCGTTCATTCATGGACTCCTTTCATCCATGAAGCCCAAGAATCTCTTTTCTAAGTTTAAGTTTATGGATTTCTTTAAGAATTTCATGTTGTTGTTTTTTTTATGTTGAGAATGATCAGTTGAATTCAACTCCATGTTGGGTGATCAATTTTATATGGAATTGATTTGTATAGATGTATATTCATGTGAACCTATGAATAAACCCTAGATGATGAAATTAGAGATGAATCATGATGATTAATTTTTGTATAATGTTGTCTACATGTGTTATGCCTCATGTGTTTCATTAGATGCCTAGATAAAGGAACAATGCCCAACTAGTATAATATCATGAAATCCCCATGTATGAACAAGTTATGCCTATCACATGTTTTGATGGAATTCTTCTATAAATATATTATGGATTATGATGTTAGTTATATGTTCAAGTAAGTTATGCTTGGTCAGTTTCCTTCCATCGAGTCCTGAGGGTACTTGTATCCAAAACATTAGTTGTATGCTTAGAGACATGTCATGATTTCACGATACTCTTAGTCAAGCCATGATCCTTAAACTTCAGATAGTCTTATGACTGAAGAAATCTCCATAATCTCACGAACTCAGTCAGTTGTCAAATATCAGTAATATTCCGTCAGTGAATGTAATTCAGTAAATCAGTCCATGTTCAGTTTAGTAAATTATGATTAGTATCTATTTAGACTAGAGTAGAAATTAGCACCGAGTGAACCGAAGGATGGGAACTCACTTATTATGTGAGGGTGTGATTCTTAGAAGCAATCCTTGCATTCTAGAACTATGTATCTAGCATAGCTTGAGACATCATAGCATGCTATATGAGGATAGATGAGGTGTCTTAGCTTGCTATATGAGGGTTACCACCATTCTCACTAGAGTTACCTATTATATTAGGGTCACTCACATGATGTCCTTACCAGTGGCGCGGTATTGACACCCTTCCAATTAGGGCATAGATTAGACCCTAATTCAGTTATAATGCATCATTTAGGGCATGTCGGTTAGATAAATACCTCTCATAATCTCAGTATCAATCTCATTAAAAGAACTCAGATAGTTTTTAAGAATTCAGGGCTTTCATATACAGTCAACTCAGACACAGTATGGAACTCAGATAGTTCCATCAGATTAAGGACTGTCAGATACAGTCACTCATGTTATCAGCTATATTCAAATTCAGTAATCATGTTATCACATTATTAGTGTCAGTTGTTATGTCCCATGCATGTATTCTCAAGCTCATGATAGTTAGAGAGTTATTATTTTTGTTCATGCATATGAACCCCATGCATTCAACCTACCTCACATGCATACCAGTATATTCAAAATACTAACGCATTTGCACTATGGTTTCTAATCCCATAGGTTCAGATACATGAATTCCAGATCAGCAGTAGATTCCAGTTTCAGCAGTCAGATTAGAAGTGAGTCCTCATCATTCTAGGACCTGATTATTCCCTAATATATAATTAACTAGTTTATTAGTTGGAGTTAGTTGGTGACATGTCCCATCAACTCCTTACTCAGACAACTCAGTCTGTTAGAGACTTTCTAGACTATCATGCTTCAAACTTCAGTATTTTCAATTTTTTTTTTGGTATTTCATACCCCGTTTAGATGTTATGTTTTACTTCGGTTATGTGAACCTTATGGACTTTCAGTTCAAGTTTCTACATTATTTAGTATTTTATGCAGTATACAGGTATACATATCAATCATGGGTTAGCTTGTGGTCCTTCCGGGTCATGAGCATCGTGTAGTATTCCAGTTCAGTAAATCGAGGCGTTACACCAGCTAAGGGTACTCTAGAACCCATACTTTTGAACCTATGGTATAAGATACCGTAGCGCAAGAGAAAAGTATGCATCAGTACGTGAGAATGTACTAGTATGCTAGATGAGGTAAGGCTGAATGCAAGGGTTTACATGCATGAACAACACTGACTGGATAACATGAGACTACTGAATGAGGATACATACATGAGTGCATAAACTATAACTGAAATTGTAGTAACACTGAATACTGAATTCTAATAACTGGACTTCTAATAGCTGAGTCTACTAATATTGATACCTAAGATCCGGTCTACCTTGTGGGTTATCTCTGGATCTACTAAAACTGATACTAATTGACTGAAGCTGAGATCAGGCCTAGCTAGTGGGTGATCTCTGAATCTACTGATAATGAGAACGATTGACTAAAATATTAGATCAACCCTATCTAGTGGGTAATCTGGATCTATGGAACTTTCTAAGTTCTTTACAAGCTTGAGTTACTGTATCTAATAGTCTTGATTTTTGTAATATTGATCTGAGTTTTATTCTGAATACTGAGACTGAATCTAAGACTGTGGGAGATAGTCATCTAACCGAAATATCCTGAATCAAAATGAGTGGGGTCCAACCTTTAACCCCAGCTGGAAGGGTGTCATACCGTGCCACGAATGAAGACAACTTCTAAGACAGGATGCTAAGCCTAATCTAATGGGTAGCACTTGGGCTGAGCCAAACCTAATCTAACGGGTGACTCCTAGGCGGTATTCAAGCCTTAATTTGAAGGGTGACTCCTCATCCTGCGCTGGCTATACAGTTTTGGAGTTCAGGGCCTGCTACTAATGACACTGGCTAACTAACGGGGAAGCCGTCATCCCTACCCTCACTCGGTACTGAATTCTACTCCCAACTGAATAGACATTGATCTGATTCTTAGATTGTACTAAATAGAGCTGAATCTGTTATTGATAGTATTGATTATCTGAGTTGAGCAATTTCACTGTGTTCCGTTGACTGGCGGAATATTACTGAGTTCTACTAGCTGATTGAATACTACTGAGTTTTGAATTGATTACTGAATTGGACTCGGATGTTACTGAGATTGTTGAACTTTCCTAAGTCATGAAGCTGACTGAGTTCTACTGAATACTGTAACTGACTGATAATACTACAGATCATGACTTGACTGAGAGTACTATAACTGAAATTGGACCTAGGCACACAACTATATTTTCAAGTAATAGCATAAGAGTAAAGCCTAACAATTCTTGAATAACATGGCAATCATCTATTATTCACAATACAATTACTGAAGCATCCTTTCAAGTACTTGAGGTCATAAACTTGTACACGTATAGGCATGCCTACTAATGTCTCATAATTGATTCACCAAAGCCTTTCAATAAACACTTAACATACATTAACTTGTACACAAAGGGGAATTTCATATTAACATGCTGGCACTATTTCATTCATCTTTGCATTTAATCAAACATATAGGGAGCATGCTTGGTTATAAAACCAACAATACATATAAATAACATAGCTACATCAATCAACATGAAATTTGAAGGGTTTATTATTAACATCATACCAATCATCAGATACAAGGATTAACTCTTGGAATTTGAAATGGAAAACATGAATCAAAACCCAATAATAACATAAACATAAACTTCAATTCAATCATAATCATGGAAATCATAATTACATAATATTTGAACTTCAAAAAGGATTCTTGAGATTCATGGGTGGAAGGAACCCATGAATCAACATCTAACATACCTCAAAATCTTGAATCTTGAAAAAGAATGACTTTTCAAAAAGATTCTTCAATGGTGACATTTTGATTCTTGATTTTTCTTGAAGAAGGGTGTGAATTTTGTTCTTGGCGATTGATATTAAAATAACCCTAATTTTTATGTTATGGATGAGTGAGGAGTTGTGTGCTTTTATTTGATGCAATTAGGTTTTAAAAAGACCCAAAAATCAATTTAAAAATGGCTTAAAATCATTAAACAGAGGTCCACAATGGTATGGGTGATGAACCGTCGCCCTAGGGATGGATCGTCCCTTCATCCCATCACTTTTTGGCCATAAAATAGGCTTACTACCCTATTTACGATGGTTTAGGAGACGGTCCATCATAGGTGCGATGGTTCGTCGGCTTTCCCATCGCACCTTGGCAGCCCGGATAGCTCACTATAAAATGGTCATAACCTTTTACTCTGATATTAGATTTTGGCAAAATTGTTATCGTTGAAAAGATAATTCAATCATATATATTTTGGTGGGTCATGATCTAAAAAATTCTTCGTAGAATATAAGATATACTCATTTGAAATTGACTATGGCAATATCCTTCTCAAGAATTCAATCGGTAAGGGATGTTTTGATTCAACTAATAGCTAGGACGTATTTGACGCCTTAACATACAGAAAAATCTATCATAAAACTACCAAATAACTAAAATTTATTTCTCATGATCTTGAATCATGATTCTACTATCGGTTGGGATTCTCGGGGTCTCGCACTATCTCCCCCTTAGGAACATTTGTCCTCAAATGAGGTTCGCTAGGACTGCTGATAGACTTAGTTTATATGTTGGATATGCACATCTAATGCATTGGGGGAATTTACATGAAATTCACATGAAATATTATAAGAGCATTTCTTCAAAACACGTAACATTCTGTAAGACCCCATAAAGTTTCCTCATCGTTAAGGCTTTCGAAACAAATCAAAAGAAGTCTTACACTTGGAAATTTTGCTAAGTGCTCAACACTTAGTTTATTTTTGAACCTTCGAAGTTTGGGGAATTATTTATTGACCTTTTTGAACTCAATTTATTGATTTTTTTTGTTGCGTTGCGATGGGGCAAGGTAAGAGTACATCTCGGATGAATTTCAAAATTTTTAGATAAGCCTAAGGGTGTGTTTGAGTTTCAGAAACAATAGCAAAAGGCTATAGAAAAGCATCGCCCAGCTTAGCAAAGGCTCTGGGCAAGGCGCCGCCCAGCTTATTCAAGGCACTAGCTAAGGCGCCGCCCTGGCCATAGCCTTTTTGCCTAGTTTTCAGTTTTTTACCTCCGTCTCATGAAGGGTAGAAAGGGTATTTTACACCTCTTTATCATCTTTAACACAGAATTAAATCCCCAAGACACCAAAATAAGTTTATTTTCTCTCAAAATCACAAAGGACACTCATTAGGGTTTCAACCTAAAAATTCAAATATCTCAAGATTCAACTGTAGGTTTTTGATAATTTTTCAAGATTCGGATTCCCCATCTTGGGGGCTATAAGTAGCACCAATCAATTGTATGAATAGCATCTCAAAAATCAAGAGTCCATAATTTGAGGTATGTGGGGTTTGAACAAGAACACTCTTTCATTCTTGTGCCCAAAAGTTTTAGATTTTCTTAAAGAATTTTGTATTTACTAGATGAATTCATATTATATTGCTATATTTCAAGTTTATGAGTTTATGGAATTGTTCAACTCTTGAATTACGTTATTATTTTGTTCAATTATGATCTAAATTGAGAGTTCATGATATAAATTGCACATTCCTATATTGATATCATATTTTCAAGAATTTCCAAGAGTTGTTGTCATGAGTTGAACTTTATTGTGAAATTGTGAGTCTTTGAGGATGAATTATTGATACTCCAAGAAGTGTACTTATATTTTTATGTTGCTGAGATTTTAAATTTTTGATTAAAAGTCTATCAAGATTTCAAGAAAAGAATTGAGTTTTGATCCTAAGCTAAGAAAGAAATCCATATTATTTGTTCGATTTGAGATAAAGGGGAAGCATATGGTCTCCCATTACATATTGTTGAATTATTTAAGGTGGATTTTCTTAAAGTTCTGAGCTAAGTAAGGGAGTAGTATTTAGCATCAAGTTGGGCTTAATTCCGAGGTCAGCCCCAGAACTACGTGCTCCCGTAGGTTTTTGATTTACCCCAAGTGGGTTAAGCTAGTGATCACTAAAAGTTAAAGGTTCTACTCCAATGGAAAGGATAGAATATCTCTCCCCAACATGGTTAAGACATTGGACTCTATGTCACCTCATATGGTTTATGTCGGTTAGAAGAAACTTCCAAAGTTATATAATCCCAAATCCTAAGTGTCCTAAAGTCTCTTAAGTATTCTAGACTCAAGTCTTAAAGTTCCTAAAGTATCAAGTTCTTGAGTTTTAAAGAAGTTTTACTATCCTTAAGCTAAAAGTGTAAGTTTGAAGGTATATTGATTTTGAAGGCTATGACCCTATGATTCCTAAAGTTTTTAAGTGTTATGATTATTCAGTTCCAAAGAAGTTTCTTGCTTTCATGAGATTATAGCTTATGTCCTAAAATTTGATACTTTAAGATTTCATCTAATTTACAAGTTGAGAACAAAGAAGGAATACAGATCCAGAATAAAGTGAAATGACTCACGTGATTTCTATTATCTGTTTTCTAACCATAACTTATGAGAATTTTATTCAAGCTATGTGAGTCATTTACATTTAGCATGCATGATTTTTATAAAGATTGATAATATTTTTAACTATTGCATACAACCCCATATAGTCAGTACATCCTCAAAGCACTGATCCACATATACATCTATGTGCTACATTGTCTCATAATGTAGGTATCAGTTTAGTTGTAGCACGCATACTATATTCAGACAGTTTTAGCTTCCAGTAGGTGATGAGTTATTTTAATTCAAGGGCTCGAGTCAGTTCTACAGTTTGATATTTTCTTTATTCAGTCGTATTGATTAGGGATAGTTGGGGGTCATGTCCTGGCTATCTAAAGTCAATCTAGTAGACGCTTCATAGACAGTCAGTAGAAGTTGATGTATTCTGTTTCAGTTTTGTTTCTAAAAGCAGAGTTGTAATCTTGCAAATTCAGTTTTGTATTGTATGGATTCAGAAAGAGTTATTTTCTGCTAATTTTGTATAGTTTTATGTATTTTATTCGATTGCGTATAAGTTATGCCAGTAGAAGAGTTAGCTTGGGGTCACTTGTTACTCTACGCACTGTGTGACATCTCAGGACTCATTTTTGCGGCGTTACAATCTTGGTATCAGAGAATAGAGTTCAAGAGTCATAGGGTGTCTATGAATCCGTGTCTAGTAGAGTCTTTTGGAATGCTAGGGAGACGTCTATACTTTTCTTTGAGAGGCTACAGGGCATTTAAGAAATGTTCCCCTTCTTTTAAGTGTCAAATCGGGCCATAAAAAGGTCCTTTAAGAAGCTTATGCATATTCTTATCTTACTCTATTCAAGCCATATCTGCCTTATTTTCAATGTATAAGAAATAGTCAAGATTAAAGCTTCGCAGATAGTTATGGGATTATAAGAGGGCTAGAAAGTATCCCATCAGTGCTTTTGAGTTCCATAGATTGAAAGGCTTTATCATGTTTGTAGAAATCATATACTAAGCCCAAGTTAGATATGTTTTCAGATTCCTCCTCAAAATCCATAATGATAACCTATACTTCCCTATTTATGTATTATTCTTGAGATAACATGATCAGAAAGTCTCAGTTTCTCCCCAGATAATGCTCCTATATTTGCTATCAAAAGTTTTAGAAGTTACACAAAGGGCTTGAGAGGAGCTCTCTAGTGTGTTATAGTTCCCTCAAGTTTAAAGTTATTTCCTCATTCTTATGAGTCATTCAGTTAAGACAGAGAAAGACATGTATTCTTTGAACGTTGAATATTGTGTTTTAATTTGCTATCTCTTGTAACCTTATTATTATTGCGTTGTTGAAAAATCAGAGTCTAGTGAAGTTGTGTTGCACTCTTTTGATTCACTAGCGAGTTGGTTTGTTATTCATCTCATTTTCTTGTTCAAAACAAAAAAAAAATCAAAGTCTAGTGAAGCCATGTGAAGCCTATTTCGATTCACTAGCAATTTGTTGTTCATTTTGTTGTTCTTGTGTTGGTTAGAACTAGGGGTTTAAAGATATAGTGACAAGAAGGGTGGTAAGTGCGATTTATTAAATATATGTATAGCCGAATCTTTTTGCATATGACTGAGTTAGTAATGAAGTGATATGTCCTTGTGTGTTAGTTTATTGGAAGGTAGAGAAGGAGTTATTAGTTATGGTGAATTGATGTTTTCTTGTAGTGTGAAAAAAGTTGTTGATAATGTTTGTTGTGCTAGAAAGGAATAAGTTATTGATGAAAATACTTGGTAGACAGTAATGATGTGTAAAAGGAGGACGTGTTAATGGATTTTAAATAAGATAGATCATAGGGTGATTGATCCTTATTGTTATAAAATTTTAATAGACTAGAATCTTTGGATGTTTGACAGGTAAGAATAGTTGACAAGATTGTGGCCGATCATAGCGAGAATGAGATACTAAGTTTGAATAGTAGATGATGAGCAAGGTGGATGTAGTGATTGATGAGTTGTGAATGTTATACATACGGGAATAATCTAGTAGGATTGAACAGTGTGTGAAAGAGCTTAAGTATATTTGATGCGTAATCAAGTCTGGTGTTGTAGGCATGATGTATAAGTACACCCAAGGTGCTACATGGCTTCATTATTTTTGAGGATCATTGCATGTTATGTGGTTAATATTATCGTTAAGTTGCTAGGAAGAGAAAGACTCGTTAGATAATGTACAATGTTCTTGATAACTAAGTTAAGGAGTTATGATTGAAGATGTTGAGCCTGTTAAGTATGATTTTGATTCTCATGGTTTAGAAATATAAGCTTATAGGCATGATATTGGTAGGCTATGATAGCATTAGTATGGCCCTTCAAAAGTTTGGAGATACCCATGTTAAGTGTCAAAATCTAATTTTGAAAGTTGGGAGATTGAGATAATAGATATAAGAGTTGAAGCACTAAATGGTGTGCACTCTGACTATGGGGATGCTCATATGGATTCGAAGTTAGTAAGTGTTCAAGTATTATATGATGACTTTTGGGACTATAGAAAGAGAGGGTGTAGCTCAGAAGTTAGTATTAGAAGTTGGTCTTACGCTTTCAGGTGTAATCATTATGGTTAAGTTCTCTTGTTTATGTGCATTGTTATATCCCAGACTCTAGAGTAAAGTGATTGTAGTTAGACTAGAGTTTAAATAGTGGTTCACAGCCTTAGAGTGATGGCTTAAGTCTAAGGGGAAGATGATAGCACAAGTAACCAAGTCAAGCTTTCAGATTCTAGTAGATGTACCTGTAAGTTGTAGAATAGTTGTAAGGAATCATGGTGCCCGACCCAATCTCATTTTAGTATTTCAGTTGTCCTAATACCTGCCCATACCTTAAGTTCAGTTCCATGATCTTAATTTATATTCATGCTTATGATAGAGAATTTTGTACTCTCTTTATTGATAACGCTCAAATTACACTCTTGAATGGGTGTAAGCTCAAATTACACTCTTGAATGGGTGTAGGCGATCGTTGTCAATATAAAACCCAACTAGGTTGGGGTCAAATCCCATAGGGAATAGGGAGTGAACTTTGATTTGTTTACGAAATGCTTTACTGATAGTTTACTATTTTTGAAAGATGGGGGTTTAAGTTACACAGAAAGTCAAATGTCACTTTCAATACTTCAGTGTCTGTAATCAAGATAAATGGTAAACCAGAGTGATGTTCACCATGGCTTTTAGGAGTTGACAGATACTAGGTAATAATTGGGATTCTTGAAGTACGTAGAATAGCAGACTATCCTTGACTATGATACTTTCTGACTTATCTCTCAACCTCACCAGAAAATTTATTATCTAATTCTCTCGAACTTAGATAACTTATCTATTTCCAATAGGATGTTATCTCAAGTAGATTAATCCAGTTACGACATCAATCATTAAATAGAAGGTTGGTAGCTTTTAAGTCGTGGTTGATAATTCACGACCTCTAGTCTATTTCTTCGTTAGAAGCAAATAAAATCTAAGGAATAATCTAATGTTTGCAACCACTAGATTTCAGTTAAACAACAGACTCTCAAGATGTTCTACTACTCTTTGAATCCGTTAAACACCTAGCATCATATCAAAACTTAATCCATGGATCCTATAACTCAGGATAATGGAATTAGCCGCTCATGATTTGATGAATGAAATAACAAGTTGAATTCATGATGATAAGGATCAACTTACGAATGGATGAAAACCAACAAGTAGTTCCTTCAATTTAATCACAAGGTGAAAAATAAAAAATAGTTGATAAGAAACAAGAAGAATAATTAATGAAAGAGAGAAATGTGCGTCCCTCTCTTCTCAAAGTTAATGTTTCCTAGATAATGACCAATCCTCTCTTTAAAAACCCTAAAACAAGTCTTTAAATAGTCAACCTTAATTAAGGAAATAAAATTAAAGATTCAGTTTTCTCTTCGGATTAGACGACGATGCTCTTGATGGCGCGTCAGATACCTGACGACGTGTGCAAGATGTCGTCAAAGATTCCAGTGACTTGTTATCTTCTGACTCTTCAGCGTTAATCCTGACGGCGTGTCAAAGATCTTGACGGCGCTTGCAAATTGGCTTCACACTTCACTGGAAATCAGCATACTCTGCCCTCTGGTTGATGGCAATTTTGACGAGATGTCAAATATTTGACAGACCTTCTGAATCATCATCATAGTTCATCTAATCTTCTCATGTTCTATCTAATCTTGATGGTGACTTTGACAGCCTGTCCCATGTATGACGGGGCTTCAAAATGATTATCAGATACATTTCAGCTTATTTCCACTAGATTTTAACTATTTTATTCTTCTTTCTTTTGATTACCTCCCCGATCACTTGTATCTGCATTAACACACACAAATGATTAAAAACAATAAAATTTGCTTAAGACTTTGCAATTATTCAGAGTTAAAAGCTTCAAATGTGTTAGCATCGACTCACACATCATTTATTCCCAAGAATAAAGAGTTCCAGTTCTTTCAGCTGTTGGAATTACGTTCCATAAGTTATGAACTCCAAATTTAAGTCATACATCTCATGATTTATGTTCTCAAGCTTTACGGTATGTTCAGTTCAAGTATTCAAGCAATACTTTTAATAATCAGTGAAATTCAGTTTTATATCATGCATGTCCTCGAGTTAGACCCCTTTATGTTTCAGGCCCTCATGTTCTAAACTTCTATTACCTTACCTTCGATTAAGATAGTGATGATGATTAGTTGTCTGGATGAGAGAGAGTAAACATTTCTTATTGATGAAAAATATTTGTATGCTTATTTTAGCTAAGGCAGTAGAGTGTAAAGTAAGATTGAAGCCAAGTCTTTAATACCCGTCGTGGTTAGTCACAGTTTTATATGCGATGTTTAGGTAGTTAAAATATTATGTATGTCTTCTTAGGGGTAGTGCATGGAAGTTTTTCTTGATAGAGGTTTGTAAGTTGTGACAAAGGTATTTTATGGGAGTGTGTTTAGAAGTGCATATGTGGTTATAGAAGTAGGCTTGAACATCTTGTTTGTATATTTATCGAGATGAATGTATTGCGTGTTAGTAAATGTCTAGTATGAGGTCAAATGTGGTTGTTGGAGTGGTAATGAGAATTTCACATGAGATGAGAAGTTATGAAATGCAGGTTGTGTTGGATTTATGGTTCAGGCTAGTATTACAGTGTTATGTGGTGCATCCTATGATTTTTAGTTAGGTTTGAAGATGGTGAGAGAACTTCGTTTAGTTTAGACATTAGTACATGGAAATATTAGTGTTATATGATCATTATAAGTTGAATCAAGCGAGTATAGTATTTAATGGGAATAGTATAGATGAGGGAGTATTCGAGAACTACTGATAATCTTGAAGGTAAGAAGTTGCATCGCCTAAAGCCTTGTAATTCTATCCTAGTTTATGAGTTATATATCTATATTCCATGTTATGGAGTGTTGAAGAGATACTACAACTATGTATAAGCTTCCAGTGTATTTCAGTCAATATAGCCAGCAATTCAGTTTTACGGTGAGGCAGACAAGATCGTGTGGTTTTACACCTTTTTCACCCAGTCCTAATATCTAAAGTCTCATGCATATGAACATTCCAAGATATAATCTATTCCATCTATGTAAATTGGGAATTCAGTCCAATTCATACATTAGTTTAAGTTTCAGGATTCGGGTATCTAGTCATAACTTAGTACATAAGTATTCATTGAACAACCTTCGTTTTCCAAGTATTCCAATTCAGACAATGTGATATCCATTGTGTAATCTTAGCCTGGCTTTCTCATGATTATTCCTTCATAAACAGTAACTTCGTAGTCTATAAGTACGATCACACCATAAGCTTATTAAGAGAATTCTAAACTCTCAGCATGAGTCAGCTCCCCATGATAAGATAAAGAAAGTTAGGTCAGATTCAAACGAAGATAATAGCCTGCCTTAATTCAGTCCTTTTTTATCCTTTTTTTCTAAACGATTATATGAATATTCTTATTATGAGTTCATGTATTCTATGAAGTACCCGAAAGTCTACGATGAAGTAGAGTCAGTTTAGTAAGTTATTTCAGCTGTCAATCCTTAGTTTTCTCTATTCTCTTAGCCTTATGAGCGACATTTGAGGACGAATGTTCCCAAGGGGGAGATATTGTAAGACCCCATAGAGTTCCCTCGTCACTAAGGCTTTCAAAACGAATCAAAAAAAGTCTTACACTTAGAAATTTTGCTAAGTGCTCAATACTTAGTTTATTTTTGAACCTTAAAACTTTGGGGAATTATTTAGCGATCTTTACGACCTTTATTTATTGATTTTTTTGTTGTGTTGCGATGGGTCAAGGTAAGAGTACATCTCGGGTGAGTTTCAGAATTTTTAGACGAGCCTAAGGGTGTGTTTGGGTTTCAGAAACAGTAGCTAAAGGCTATAGGGAGGCGCCGCCTAGCTTAGCAAAGGCTCTGGGCAAGGTGCCGCCCAACTTAGCCAAGGCACTGCTCTGGCCATAGACTTTTTGCTTGGTTTTCAGCTTCTTTCCTCCATCTCATTAAGGGTAGAAATGGTATTTTCCACCCCTTTATCATCCTTAACCCATAATTAAATCCCCAAGACACCAAAATAAGTCTATTTTCTCTCAAAATCACCAAGGACATTCATTAGGGGTTCAACCTAAAAATCTAAATATTTCAAGATTCAACCATAGGTTTTGGATAATTTTTCAAGATTCGTATTCCCCATTGCGAGGGCTACAAGAAGCACCTATCAATTGTACGAATAGCATCCCAAAAAGTAAGAGTCCATAATTTAAGGTATGTGGGGTTTGAACAAAAACAGTCTTTTGTTCTTATTCCCTAAGTTTTATATTTTCTTATAGAATTTCGTATTTCCAAGATGAATTCATATTATTTTGCTATATTTCAAGTTTATGAGATTATGGAATTGTTCAAGTCTTTAATTGCATGATTATTTTGTTCAATTATGATCTAAATTGAGAGTTCATGATATAAATTGCACATTCCTATATTAATATCATGTTTCCAAGAGTTGTTGTCATGCGTTGAACTTCATTGTGAAATTCTGAGTCTTTGCAAGAAGTGTACTTATATTTCCATGTTGTTGAGATTTTAAAACTTTGATGAAAAGTCTATCAAGATTTCAAGAAAGAATTGAGTTTTGATCCTAAGCTAACAAATAAATCCACATTATTTGTTTGATTTGAGATAAAGGGGAATCATATCGGCTTCCATTACATATTATTGAATTATTTAAGGTGGATTTTGTTAAATTTCTGAGCTAAGTAAGGGAGTAGTATGTAGCACCAAGTTGGGCTTAATTCAGAGGTCTCATGCCCCAGGTTTCTGATTTACCCCAAATGGGTTAAGCTAGTGATCACTAAAAGTTAAAGGTTCTACTCCAATAGAAAGGATAGAACAACTCTCTCAACGTGGGCAAGACCTTTGACTCCATGTCAGCTCACATGGTTTATGTCGGTTAGAAGAAACTCCTAAAGTTATATAATCCCGAGTCCCAAGTGTCCCAAAGTATCTTAAGTTTTCTAGAGTCTCGAGTCATAAAGTTCCTAAAGTATCAAGTTCTTGAGTTTTAAAGAATTTTTACTATCTTTATGCTAAAAGTGTAAGTTTGAAAGTATATTGATTTTTAAGGCTATGGCCCTATGATTCCTAAAGTTTTCAAGTGTCATGATTATTAAGTTCCCAAGAAGTTTCTTGCTTTCATGAGATTATAGCTTATGTCCTGAAAGTTGATACTTTATGTTTTCATCTAATTTACAAGTTGAGAACAAAGAAAGAATACATATCCAGAATAAAGTGAAGTGACTCACGTGAGTTCTATTATCTATTTCCTAACCATAACTTATGAGAATTTTATTCAAGCTATGTGAGTCATTTACATTTAGCATGCATGATTTCTATAAAGATTGATGATATTGTTTAACTATTGCATACACCCCCATATACTCAATATATCCTCAAAGCACTGATCAGCTTATACGTCTATGTGCTACATTGTCTCATAATGTAGGTATCAGTTCAGTTATAGCACGCATACTATATTTAGACAGTTGCAACTTCCAGTCAGCTAGTGATGAGTCCTTTTGGGTAAACGGATCGAGTCAGTTCTACAGTTTGATATTTTCTTTATTCAGTCGTATTGATTTGGGATATTTGGGGGTCATGTCCCGGCTATCTAAAGTCAATTCTAGTAGAGGCTTCATGGAAAGTTAGTAGAAGTTGATGTATTCAATTTCAGTTTTGTTTCTAAGAGCATAGTTGTAATCTTGTAAATTAAGTTTTGTATAGTATGGATTCAGAAAGAGTTATTTTCCGCTAATTTTGTAAAATTTTATGTATTTTATTCAGTTGTGTATGAGTTATGCTAGTATAAGGGTTAGCTTGGGGTCACTTGTGACCCTAAGCACTGTGTGACGTCTCGAAACTCATTTTTGGGGCGTTACATGATTATTACTTGAATCATAAGAATATCTTAAACATGTTGGAACAATAGAGTTATATGGTAAATTCTTAACTTGGGGATTCATCTTGAAATTAATTGAACATGATATGGAAATTTCATCAAACATGTGGAAAGCATGAATTTAAAACATGGGAATGTTGCTAAAAATCATGAATTTAGAATCTATCATGGAATTCACTTGAATATGGCATGGGGAAACTCAAACTCATAGCATGAGGAATTCAAAATATTACATGGAATCACATGGGAGGAATTGAATTAAAACACCATGAAAGCATGAAATTCAACCTTTCCTTGAACATACAAAATAACATAATTCATTCTTTAATTGAAAGAAAAGGGTTTTGGGATCCATGAGTGAAAGGGGACCCATGGGTGGACTCCCACATACCTTAAAACTTTAAATCTTGAAGAAGAAAAAAAATATTGAAAGCTTTCTTGAATTGGGAAACTTGAAATCTTGATTTTTCTTGAAGAGGAGGTGATGGAATGGATGATCTTGAAGTGGATTGATTAGTGTTTGTTCTTAAGAGTAAAATAGGATAATGGGGGCAAATAATGCCCTAATAGATGCTTAAAATCATGTTTTTAAGACCTGGGTTGAGGTGGAAAAAGTTCCAATTTCCCCTCATTCATTTAAATTAAAAATTCGTAACCCGGATTGCGGTTTGAAGTCTCACTGTGATGCGGTATAATCACGGTGGCTTAATGCCTCACACGAAAAATGCCATAACTTTTCACTCGAGTAACAAATTAAGTAAAAATTGGTATCGTTGGAAGAATAATTCAATTATCTACAATTTGGTGGGTCTTGTGCTGAAAAATTCTATATAAATCAAAAGTTATACACTTTCAAAGTTGACCCTTATTGAATCAAATTCCAAACTTTGGACGAATCAAAGGATCTTAGCTCAACTTGGCTCTAAGTGATTTCAATGAACATTCTTCCCCTAATAAGCACTTCACACACTAGGATAAAGATCATGACACATGTATTTGATTTATGAATCAAGAACATGAGAAATACAACTTCATCACGATGCGCCAAGGCTTCTACCGCTATAGCCACTACGACGCACCAAAATCGCGGTAGCTACTATTTTGGAAATCTAAACGTGGTCCAAACCTCGTCCGAAAAATTTGAAACTTAAACAAGACATGCTACTGACACCCCTGAATATAAATCAACTTAGAAACTTAGGTATCTGGGTTGGGAAGGTCACTTTAAAAATCATCAAAGTTAAGTGGCCAAAACCTAAGCTAATTCCCCAACACTTAGCTAAATTTTCAAGCTTTAAACCTTTTATGCAAGCACTAGGAGCTTAACTGAACAAAGAAAAGTACGGAGTATTACACTTAAGCCCAACTTTTAGTTCTTTAAAACCATTCTTCATACATTCAAAACAATCATCACTTGTTTTATTAAGGGCATACTATCACCGGGTATCGTCATACCCCGACTTGAAAGTCATTCATATCACACCATAACATATCTGTATCATTTTTTCACTTATCCTTATGTTAATTACTACCCATAGTTTTTAAACATCAAGTGAGAGAGAGTCATGCAATAAATTTTCATTTGAGTTTACATCAAAAACGCTCTTCTCTCAATAGTACAATCATCAGGTGGCAATATCATATTTGCATTACTCAAAACCCATGGAAATTGTTAATTTGACACAATAAACATTTATCATTCGAAAAACAACCCCTCAACATGTCCTAACAGTATCAATCAATGATTATTAAACAAGTGTTCACCCTTTTGTTTTCTTTAAGAAAGTTCAAGCAATTTAAGAAATCCACAACACTTGAAATCAATGACATTATAAAAGAAGAGGGAGTTTTGATCAATCACTCTCTCAATCAACTTTTCATTGCAAATAAAAACATAGATATATAGTTTTAATTTTAATTTCTTGAGAAATGATTCAAGACAACATATAATTTCATCAAAATAATTCCTTGATACATACTTTTCGCAATAATATCAAAACCCTTCTTTATAAACATGATTGGGCATCGTTAAACTTGATAAAATAGTAAATCTTATACCCATGGTGTTTAGAGTAGTCCCACATGCCTTATGTTAATTAGTTTGAAGATTGGAACCATAATCTTGACTCTCTTCTTGAAAATCTTGAAGTTAAATGGCTTGAATTCTAATTTTGTAAAATAAGAGTTGATTCTTGTTCTTGGGAAGTGTCTAGGGTTTTTCTTTGAGAGAAAATTGAATAAAGATGCAACTAATGCTCCTTGAGGCTGAAAGTTTGTGTTTTGGATGAACTTTGGGTGAGGGAATATAACCAAAGTGCCTTAGACCCTTAAGAAATTTAAATAGATTGTAAAATAGCTTTGGGTCACGTCGGATATCGCATTGGGAGAGCCGCACATTGCGTCACTTATAACGTCAAGAGACATGGCGCGTCGTGTCCCAATTGCATCGGCTTACCGCCTCTCACGAAAAACGCCATAACATTTTACTCGGGTATCTAATTAAGAAGACATTAGTATCATTGGAAAGTCAACTCAATTATCTAAAATTTGGTGGGTCTTGAGCTGCAAAATTCTACGTGTATCAAAATTCATACACATTCAAAGTAGAACCTCATAGAATCAAATACATTGACTTAGCCGAATCAAAGGCTCTTGATTCAACTTAGCTCTAAGTGATTCCTATGAACATTTGTCTCCTCTAAAGCACTTCAAACATGAGGATAAATATCATGACACATGAATTTAAATATAAATCATAGGATTAAAGTTTACATACGTAGGAATGACGGTTCAATTTGTAGTTCAAAAATGCGGGGTGTTACATTATCTCCCCCTTGGGATTATTCGTCCCCAAATGATAAGTAGGGACCTTTTGAAGCTCTAAAGGTTTAGAATAAAGAACATAATCTCGCATTGAAAATTTGTTTCCTCAACGAAATATGCAAATGCATCAAATGAGCATCATGATAACCCCTAGTGAAACATGTAAGCATGAAACACGAGGTAACGAGCCTTTACATAGGGATGATCTTGCACATGAGTTCTATAAATCATAATCATGACAACATAAGGAATAGGTTTATTTGGTTATCATAGACCTAATTTATATTGGTACTAATCATGAAATAAGATTTCGCGGTAGATAAGAAATAGAAGCATCATTTACCTTACAAGATATAACTAATAGACCAAAAACTGAGAGACACTACTCAACTATGCCCTAATCAACAAATAAAATGCTTCATCATTTCCAACTTACAATTCTCCCATAACACTTCCAACCATAAGGTTTTGAGTTCCCCCGCATAGTATTTCCATGTTGAAGCCTAATTTGAAGTTAAAAAAGTGCTAACTTAAACTATAGGACCCTGTACTCTGCATCACATTAAGAAATTGCCTCACCTCATCACTATAATCAAAAAACCGCAAGTCTTAATTCAAGGAATACGAACCACATGGCACATTGGATTGTGTTTTCATTAATCACAACATTCAAGCCTATCATTACTACACCTACTTAATGGATCTCTCCACTACGATCAGAAAATTCAATCATTCTCACAAAGATTCTCGCCATATATTTCCCTCCTAACTATTTCACATAATGAAAGTTCATATCCTTCTTTCCCCCTTTACCTATAACCTTATCTAAAGAAATCACATCAAAAATTTTACATTCAATAACATCTACTTCCTCTACCCAAAACATTACTATGTTTCCACAACAATCATCATACTAACATATAGAGAGTCATTGAGGGATCCGGGCATAATCATCATAAATGGGAGTAAAACTATAAGAATATAACTTATTAGGACATAAGGTAAAGATACGACATGATAGATATGAAGTGCTTCATATATCAAGTGTCTGGATCTTAAGTAGAGGGTCATTTGGCAAAAACACAACACAGCATGTATCGTTAGGATAGACTACAGTAAGAAACATTAGCGCTTACATCACGAGTCATCTACAAAAGTTTCGAATTCATAAATTCAAAAATTCCGATAAGGACTTCTACTTGAAGCTATCGCTTCTTATTTTTAGCGCTTAGATAGTCATGAGTTCGCACAACTTTATCATTTTGGCTAATTTTGACTTAGGATGAATCAGTAACATATGAAAACATAGTTCCATAGAACCAAGCATGATTTAGGATACAGATTTAAGGATCATGAATATTATAACATAGAGGTTGAATACATGAAATACTAGATTTACTGAGACATCGTTGCTTCTAGTTTGGAGGTTGGAACATTACATAAGTTACATAGAGAACTCCAACCTTAGACATAGGCAAAACTTGAATGCATAAGACATTGGTACAATGACCTCTTAAATTAAAGTAGGAGGAATATTCTTGAATTGGAAAAAGTTTACGATAAATCCTCCCCACAACTTGCCACACTAAGGAAATTTAGGAACTACCTTTATTCACCATCTCCCCCTTAGATCAAATTCACAATCCTAGACTTGAGGACATATCTTCTCATTAAATATACAAGCACAACACTCAACACAACGGGGCATCACCATACACATAAAATCTAAACTTCTTCTAATAAACTATACTTTGAAGGCATCGCTTTTTAGGAAAGCCACTCTCATCTTTAGCTAGCTTCTATAACCATCACCCTCCAACTCACACTCTCATGAACATCCACATCCACACTCTTATCACATAATGATCCGTTCTCCACTACTCAACATTCAAACATTAGACCTCTAACCATATAACTTACAACTTAGCAAAGTTTACAAATCTATACCAAAGGAACATATTGCCTACTTATATTTTCTTAATTCAGCTATAAAGAACACCATAAAACAACTTCTTTGTCTTCCCCAGGTGTCTCCACACTACAAATTTCAAGAACACGGACTAGGTACGCCAAAAACTTATACATATACACTTTTATCTAACAATATGCTACTTGGGGGGTTAACTTTTTTTTATAGACCCACGCTCTTATCCGCTAAATGACTCAACCATAATTCATAGTTCTAACACTAGTCTCACGTATATAAATAAATATACCATAGTTATCCACTCCTTTTTCCACAAGTTGTCAACCTAGGCTATTGCATACATAAAATTAAGCTTACTACCTTCTCCCACAAAACATACATCATTAATATTGAGCTACTATCCTTTTTACCACAACCCACATCCAAAGTTCAAGCCTATAGTCTACAATCAATCATGTTCCATAGATAGATCATGCCACATACTATACTAGTCCGTCAAGTTGGGAATTTACTTAACTACTACCTACAATCACATCCTCTCCATGACATTACTACTACACTTCAAAATCCGCTACATACCTTCTCACATTAAGTCTACTTCCTATCCATACATTCTCACTATCATCAAATTCCATAAATACCAATGAGTCTCTACCCATAACTTATTCACTAGTCTACCCCTTTCCATTCACAACCAATGAATGATTTCTATAACCACCATAAAAGGAAAAAACACCCCTCAATCAAAGTGTTATACAACTAAAACTACTTAGTTATGCAAAAGTCACCCTTATTTTGACTGCTAACCTTGTGAATTTATGTCACCAACTTCTGGAGCCATAACACTTTAACATATACTACTACTCTGGTAGAAATACAGTTCCAACATTCTTCTACACATCATTATCCTTATTCATGACATCTGCAACAAGAATTTTAAAAAGGAATTGAATACATTTCATACCTCATACTGAAAAGCTCAATTTCATATCCTCTCAAGTCCTTGTTCTATCTCATAACTTTATGGATAGCTTAATCAGAGAGAACCCTATTACTGGGGGAGCTAGACTCCTAGACTTTTATAGCCTCAACAATGAGGCATGGCTTATGAAATTAGAACAAGGAAGGAATTTGGATAGCTTTCTTATGGATGATGATATAGCAGGAACTAGAATATAAAAGAATAAATAACAACTCCTAAATGCCCGGTAGCCTCGTAATTATAAGTACGGTGCAGAATGCACCCATAAGCAAGAGACTACTAGACACGACTTCGCAGACATCCTGGAACCATGAACCATGACATGATACTAAGTTTGTCATGACTCGAAATGAGGCCTAGGAGGAGACGAGATTTCCAAACCATAAAGGTCTGAGAGCCCTTCTCCAACTACCAATCATATACACAATCCATATACTATAAGGAAATCTAGAAAATAAATGGAAACATGGTCACTTTAATATCTCAACTGTAATGCGAACATATGTTCAGTAAAACTCAAACCATCTAATACACATTAGTGAAATCTCTAATATAACTGAAAATAACAATCTATTTAAAATCGGGAAAAGGCCCCCGATTAGACCATGAACTAAAAAAAATAAGGTCAACATAAGTAAACAAGACATCTTCTGAAGTAAGGAAGGTTCATAAAATCTGAATGTCTGACAATAATCTACTGTTTAGTAGGACCGCTAGACTTGGCCTCAGAACCTGAAATATAGGGGGTCAATACAAAATGTACTGGTATGCGAAACAACTCAAAATAACATGTTTTTATAAAACATAATGAGAGAATTTTATAAAACAATGAACATAATGTATGAGTACATGAATATGAATGATATGAATGATAGAAATAAAGTACATGAATAACATCTCACTGAAGTCCCCAAAATGGGAGAACTCATCACCTGCTAGCTGGAAACTGCAAGTATTTAGTTATGATGTGTAGGCTATAACTGGTACCTACATTATGAGACAGTATAGCACATAGACATATATGAGGATCAGTACTTCTGGGATGTACTGAGTAAGTGGCAGGGAATGCAATAAGGAAAATTGATTATATATATGAAATCTTAAAGTAGGCATGCTGAGTGTAAATAGACTTAACAATAGGCTGGAATAAATTAAAAGCTGAAAACATCTTAAAACATAAATAACAGACATAATCTGATAAGATGGTAAATCACTACACTTAGTTTCTTAAAACTTTACTTCTATAATATAACTGGAACTGAAACTTGGATATAGAGAATTATGGATACTATATGAATACTGGGTTTAAAACTATAAGACCCACAAAATTCTAAGCTTAACTCAGTCCCTTAGAGCATGAAAAGAGGTCCTAGATTTTGAAATTTCAGCTAATTGTCCATACTTAGAATTATTTTAGCTTTCATAAGTTGGAAATCTTATTTCACAGTCCTTATGACCTTAAAATATCAATATTTAGATTGAATCATGATTAGGGGTGTCAATAGGTCACTACGGGTGAGTTTTGGATTTTTCGAACCTCTTTTGAACAATGTTTAGGTGACCAAAAAAGTGGGTCGATGCTATTTTAATGCAATGCATCTCCCATCGCATCGACAAATAATTTCCCCCAGCTTTAGTGCAATTCTAGTAAACCTATGCAAACTCGATGCCGCACGTTGGCCTTTGCATTGATGCCATAGACGCGATACGTTGGTCTGCACGTCATAGGTCATGCTTTTAGTCATTAAAAGCTTGCAGTCAAAGGGATATTTGGGTCATTTTTCCACCCTCATATCAGCCCTAAAACACATAATTAAGTCATCCAAAAGGAAAAATTTACTCATTTTCTCAAAAAAAATTCTCAAGAACAAACACTCGGGGATCTAATTTCAAATTCAAGATTCAAGAATGCACCATAAATCTTTACAAATTCAAGAACCAAGGTATGTTAGGTGTTCATCCAAGGATTTTCTTCCACCCTTGGATTTCAAAAAACCTCTTTTAAAACTTCAAGTTTATTGAATTCTATATTGGGCTTGAATGTATTCGTGATTATGATGTTAATTAGGTTTTTAATTCATGATTTATTATAGGATTCATGTAAATTTATTTGACATGTATGTATTATTATGTGAATTCATGTTGAAGCTCTTGAATTTGTAATTTAGGATTAGAAATCATGATGCCTACATGTTGATTAGTACTATGTGCTTAGATTATGTTCCCCAAGTGTTTGATAAATTACTCATGTGGACTAAATGGGAAAATCATGACATGCTACCATATGTATAAGCTTATATCTTACAAATGTTCGATAAAATGTCTCTATGAATAACTTATGAACATTGTAACGGTTTTCAAGATCATGCTAAGCTTTACTTTTCATGTTATCAAGTCTTGGGAGTATCTAATACCCAACAATCTATTTATTTACCTAGAATTACAATAGCTTCTGAATAGTCTCAGTAATGTCATGTACAGTAGCATTCAGCCAGTATAGAACTCAGTATATCCAGTCAGCAAATAGAACTCAGAACACACATTCAACTATAGTATTCAGTAAAATCAGTCCAGTTTAGTCGGTTAACATAATTAGTAATAGTTCAATCTAGTCTAGAACAGTTTAGAAATCAGTTTAGAGTCTATTCAGTAAGGAGTGGGATTCAGCACCGAGTGAACCCAAAGATGGGGACTCATCTTCCAATAGAGGGTATGATCCTTCAAAGCATTCATTGTATTCCAAAACTAGGTAGCCAACACAGGTTGAGACATCAAACTGCTAGTTCAGGGTTAATGAGGTGTTCTACTTGCCAATTGAGGTTACCACCATTCTCGTTCAGAGCACCTGCCAGATGAGGGTGACTCAACACTTGTCTTTACTCATGGCACGGTACAGACACCCCTTTATCTGGGTTAGAAGTTGGACCCCAATTAGTTCAGAGAGGGGCATGTCGGTTAGATGATTACCCCCCAAAGATTCAGTTTTAGTCTCAGTATAGAACTTATTTCAATTCTACAGAATCAGGACTGTCAGACACAGTCACCTAGCTCAGTATAGAACACAATTCAGTTCTATAGAATCAGGACTGTCAAAAATAGTCATCCAGCTATTAGTAATACAGTTATCAGTAAACTCAGATATCAGTCATTAGTTATCAAAACTTAGTATCCAGTGTTACTATGATCTCAGACACAATATATGTAGATAGGTGCACAGTATTGTATAATCAGTGTTTCATCAGTTTTAGTTATACATGTACTCTCATTCAGTTGTGTTCATGTTAATCAGCCAGTTATTATTCCTGCATATGAACCCTTGCATATTAGCCTACCTAACTTAGCATACCAGTATATTCAAAGTACTAATGCATACCTTTATTTTGCGCTATGATGTCTTATATCATAGCTTCAGATGCACGGGCGCCTGACTGTATTTAGCATCCCAGACTATCAACAGCAGACCTAGATGTGAGTCCTCCCAGTTAAAAACAAAGTTATCCTCATAGTTTGAGGACAAAGTTATCATATCATTTCATTATTTTAGTATTTAGTTTATTTCAGTAGTTGGGGTTACTTGGGGACTTGTCATAGCAACTCCATAATCAGACAGTTAAAGGCTCTTAGACTAGACTATCAGACAGTATTCAGCTATACAAATTATTATTATAGTTGGTATTCTTTATCGGTAATTTAGTTTTGAACCTTATGGCATATCAGCCTATTTTTCTGCATTTATTTCAATATTGTTACTTGGTGATCATAACAGATATAAATCATGGGTTAGCTTGTGGTCCTTTGGGGTCCTAAGCATCGTGTGACATCCGACGTACAGAATTGGGGAGTTACAAACTTAGTATCAGAGCCTAAGGTTAAACAGAGTCCTAGGGAGTCTGAAATCCACATCTAGTAGAGTCTTGTGCACGGTTATGTAGCATGCCACACTTATGGATAAAAGGCTATGAGACATTTTAGGAGAAGTTTTACTTCTTTCAGTATTTATTTCATGCAAGTGAGCATAATCTAAAGTTAAACTCTCAGTCTAATTCATTCCTTCCACCTATATAATATGCCTCCCAGAAAAGTTAATGGAAGAAGGAATGAAAATCAGCCAGCACCTCCGCACGTTCAGGCAGATCCCCTGAATGAGCATGTGAATCACTCTGAACTTAGGACTGCTTTCACTGCCTTAGCTTATTCAGTAGTAGGCCAGAATAATCAGCTGGCTACTATACTATCTAGGCTTATGACTAAAGTTCCACAAAGTGAGGAGAAGATACATAGGAAAAGAGGGAGAAAGAATAAGAGGGACAGAATACTAAGGCTAAAGAGTCACCAAAGAAATCCTCTTTGCCAAAAATGGGGTAGAAACCATCAGGGCATGTGTAGGGATGGTAATGGGTTGTGTTTTGGATGTGGAAAACCTAGCCATAGAATCAAAGATTATCCTCAGTTACATTTGCGGTGACAGTATATCCGCCTCTCAGCTCAGTCCAATTCGCCCGAATCAGCAGGAATCCATTTTTAGTGCCACCAGTGGTCAATGCCCAAATAGGATTTATGAACTTCAGTCCCAAAAGGATCAAGAAAGTTCTCTTGATGTGCTCACTGGTATGTTACAAGTTTATCATTTGCACGTTTATGCTTTACTAGATCCAGGAGCTTCTTTGTCCTTTGTAACTCCTTATATAACTATTAACTTCAGAGTAAGTCCCAAAATCTTTGCAGATCCCTTATCAGTCTCTACCCCAGTGGATAAATCTATCATAGCACGATGGGCATGCAAGAACTGTCCAGTTATGGTATCTCAGAAAGTTACTTCAGTAGACTTAGTAGAATTAGAGATGATAGATTTTGATGTCATTCTCAGCATGGATTGTTTTCATTTATGCTATGCTTCAGTTGACTGTAGAAATAGACCATTTTCAATTTTCAAATGAACCTGTCCTTGAGTGGAGGGTTAGTACTTCAGCACTTAGGGGTCAGCCTATTTCTTACGTTAGGGCAAGAAGAATGATTTCTAAGGGGTGTGTTTTTCATCTCATTTGAGTTAAAGACTCTAGTTTAGAGACCCCTAATTTGAGTCAGTTCTAGTAGCATGTGAATTCCCAGATGTGTTTCCCGAAGATCTTTCAAGAGTCCCTCCCAAGCGGGAAATTGACTTTTTAATAGACCTTCTTCTAAATACTTAGCCTATCTCTTTTTTTCCATATAGAATGGCCCAGTAGAACTTAAAGATTTAAAAGAACAGTTGAAGTATCTCCTAGATAAGGGATTCATTAGACCCAGCATATCCCCTTAGGGTGTACCAGTTCTATTCATACATAAGAAAGACGATTCTCTTAGACTATGTATATACTACCATCAGCTAAATAAAGTCACGGTTAAGAACAAGTATCATCTTTCATGAATCGATAACCTGTTTGAGTAACTTCAGAGTGCTAGTTACTTTTCTAAGATAGATATCAGATCAGGTCATCACCAACTCAAAGTCAGAGAATGTGGCATTCCAAAAATAGCTTTCAGATCTTGGTATGGTCACTTCAAATTCCTAGTCATGTCATTAGGTCTTACCAATTCTCCAGCAGCCTTCATGGACTTGATGAACCACGTGTTCAAGTAGTACTTGGACGTGTTCATGATAGTATTTTTAGATTACACTCCTGTCTATTCCCATAATGAGGATGAACCCATAGATCATCTCAGAATTGTTCTTCAGACTCTTAAAACCCATCAGTTATCATGGTATATTATCTATTCATGTATTCCATGTCATCTCTTTGATAATAGCTAATATTTGTGCACGATAGCAAAAATCATGTATGCTTACAGTTCTTAATGTACGGATTTTCAGTTCACTCAGTATTATGAATCATGTTTCATGAATACAGAAAATCCAGACTCAAGTCATGCAGCTCATGACTCATGTACTCATGTTATGCTTTACAGTTTGCCCAATTCCCATGACTCATGCTACACTCCTAACGGTCGGCTAAATTCAGATCATGTCATGTATATCTTCAATTTAGATCTCTTAATAAATCCATGGTATTGATATTCTATTCCTCAGGCCTCAGTTAAGTGTCAAGTTAGGTATAGTATTCATTCACGCTTTAGGTCCTCATGTTTTAAACCTTTAGTGAACTCTCCTTATGAAATGATGTAGCGATGAGCGATTTCTTAGATGGGAGAGAGAAAATATTTCATAATAAGGAAAGATGTTTTCATGCTTGTTTTACACAAGGCTGTAGTTATGAAAATAGGCTTAAATGTCAGGTTAGTGTGCTAAGTAAATGGCTAGTAAGAAGTTGTATTTAGTTATTGAAGAGAGGGAAATCAAAATTTTTCATAAGATGAGAAGTTGAGAAAATGCCGAATGTGAGTGTCTATTCAGATCCTCGATTTATGTCAGTATCCATTATGTAGTTATCAGAACCCAGCATTCAGTTATAGTATGAGTCTCAATTACACTCTCAGTTATAGTCTCAGTTACCATCTTAGTTACAGTCTCAGTCATAGACCCAATCTAGTAATTAGAACAGTAACTTTTAGGTTTGCTTGACCATAGCGTACAGTTATTAGTTATTCAGTTATCACTATTTTAGTACCTCAGTTTATATAGACTATTTCAAAATAATGTTATATGTTTGGTCTTGCATCCTCAAATAATATAGCTTTCAAAAATTCATGCTTGGTAATCTCATGTTGCTCAGTCAGTCCTTAACTCAAATGCGTAATACTCTACAGTTTCAGTGTAGACTAAGTACAGCTCAATATTACATGACCAGTATTCAGCTATCAACCATTTAGTTAATCAGATAAGTTAGTATGTTTATGTATTCATGCTCAGCACCCATGTGAATATTATCAATAGTCTCAAGTGAAGAGTCGTACTAAGGTAGAGAATATATTTGAGAGGGTATTCGAGGAATATGCCTAAGCTTGAAAATTTATAGATGCAGTGCATAGGGCTTAGTCACTCTTATCTTATATGATGTTTCGTAGGCCTCGCCTCACACTATTGAATTATAGCCAGGATGTGATTTCTTATTCAAATGTTTTATTCAGCCCATTCCAAGATTACTTGCTCCCTAAAGCCATTAGAACGCTATAGAAAGTGTGTCAAAGAAAGGATCCAGTCGAGTATAAGTTTCCAACATGAGTTAGTCCGTAAAGCCAGCAATCTAGTTTAGCAGTCAGGCAGACAAGTTTGTATGGTTTGGTTTTCCCCATCTCTCCATCTAATTGCACTATCTGAAGACTCATGAATGTAAATATTGCAAGACTCAATTCATGCATCATGCCTCAATTTTAGATCCCCTATATGCAGTCATGAATTAGTTTGTAGGTACCCTTTGCATCATCCCAGTCTTTCTTTAGTAGCTCAGGCAAGTTACCATTCTTCAGGGGACATATTATCCCAAGAGTGAGATGCACTATAGTCCCCGAGCTTTCATGATCTAAACCTTCCTTTTTATATTACTGTAATGAATCTAGTTTGGAGTAGTAGGTACTTATAAGTGGACCCTCAAGTTCCAATCTCAGCCATAAGCCATGTATTCAGGGGCTCAATTCAGTTTATGATATTCAGTTCATGTATCACATTTCAGGCTCAGTTATATTCACATGTTTCTGTTCAGGTGTGTTTCATAAATGATCTCAAGTTTGGGATCAGTGATTTTGTATTCCTAAAAATCTGTCCCATGAAGGGAGTGAAGAGGTTTTGAAAGAAGGGAATACTCAGTTATCGATATGTCAGTCCTTACAGAATTCTCAGTCATTTTGGGAGGGTAGCTTCCGAGCTTGAGTTCCGTTCAAACCTAGCTTCAGTGCATCCAGTATTCCACGTCTCCTTTCTAAAAAAATCCATTATAGACCCAACAATCATAGTTCCCTTGGAGGGCATAAAAATTCAGAATGATCTCTCTTTTGAAGAGGTTCCAGTCCAAATCTTTGATCTTCAGATTCGCAGACTGGGGAATAAAGAAATTTCCTTATTCAAAGTTCTTTGGAGAAATTAGTCCATTGAGGGAGCTACTTGGGAAGCAGGAGCAGGTATACGGACCATGTATCCTTACCACTACTCAACAAACTCAGATTTAGCTTGAGGTAACAGTCTTTATTAGATGTACTCAGTTTTGTGTTCAGTTACAGTTATAAAATTGGTATTCTTTACCATTGCATATTCATTCATGTAACGCCCCGATTTTCTGAACCGGAATGCTATACAGTGCTTATGACCTCGAGGGACCATAAGCTAACCCATGACTAATATTTGTACCTGTAGACTGCAATTCATGACATAATAATGCGGAAAATATGCACAATAGGCATAAGGTTCAACTGAAATAATATAACATCCGTATGGGAAAAAAATACCCAAAACAACTAAAAACTAAATCTGAAAGCTAAATTTGAGCGTAAATACGAAAGCTTCTAAGTACTGTCTGAAATAAAAAGTTGAAGGAACATGTCTTCAACTAACTTCGTAAAACTGAAATAAGAAATAAATGAATAAATCAAATAATGTTGTTCTCTAATGAAGAGGACTCATTGCAACCCTGTATGCTAAATGGGACGGTTGTTGTTGGTCTGGGACTCGTGCCTCTGAACCTATGGTGTAACATGAAAAGAAAGCACCATAGAGCAAATGTGTCAATACAACTAGAGTACTGAGTATACGAGTGAGGTAGGCTAATGCAAGGGTTTACGTGCATGAATAATACTAATGACTGACTGATATAAACATAAGAATACAAACATACATACATAGTAACTAAGATCGTGAGTACATGATGGATAAATCTGTTCGCTAATACATGGCTGGAACCGTAGTTCTGATAACATGGATGACTGTATTTGACAGCCCTAAATCTAGTTGAACTCTCTGAGTTCCGTGCTATAATTGAATTTGACCGTATCTAACAGTCCTGGTATACTGATATCTGAAAAATTGTCTGAGTTCTTTTACTAAGATTGATACTGAAACTGTTGGAGGTAGTTGTTTAACCGACATGCCCCATATGTGCCATTATGGCTAAGATGGGGTACAATCTCTGCCCTGACTGGAAGGGTGTCAATACCATGCCACTAGTAAGGACAACATGTGAGCAACCCTCATATAACAGATAACTCTAGTGAGAACGGTGGGAACCCTCATATAATAGGTTTAGCCACCTCATCTACCTTTATATAATAGGCTGCGATGTCTCAACCTATGCTGGCTATATAGTTCTGGAATGCAATAATAACTGCTAAGAATCACACCCTTATATACAGGTGAATTCCCATCCTTGGGTTCACTCGGTGCTAACTCCTACTCTCATCTGAAGAAACTAAACATGATTTAACTGACTGTACGTAAGTGGAACTTACTGAATTCCGTTGACTAATGGAGTAGTACTATTATCTGGAGATCATGAGTTTCCTGATTCACATGACTGATTGAGTTCTATAGATTATAGCTTGACTGAGGTTTTCGTGACAACATGACATAACTCTAGGCACACAACTATGTTTTTTGGGTACGAATACCCCCAGGACTCGATAAAAGGAAACTGACACACATGACATGACTTGATCACAATATTGGAATCCACAATTTGCTATATCATAAGTAGGGGATAGTATACTTCATGTATTTAATCAACCCCTCAAACATGGTAGGGAAAGCGTGGATTTAATTCGCACACAGAATTCATATTTCCATCATCATAGATACTTCATTCCATCACCATAAGAATACATAAATAGCATGGGCATTCATATTGAAGTGTATCGCTAACATGGACTTGTCATTTAGATAACATGAAATCATGTAAATATGAACTTCTTACATCCTAGGCATTTTATCAAACACCTTACATGCATTCTTTAAGGCATAGGTGGATTTCATACTTGCATTAGTTCAACCCACCCAAAGTTCATGATTTTCAATCAAAAATCACATATATTCCATGAAAACATCCTTAGATATCATCTTGAAACTTTAACAACAATCATTAACGTGTACATGCTTATATCATCACAAAAGTTTACTAAATAACATTTAAAAGCATGGTTCTTGAACTCTATGGACGAATTGAATCCATACATGAATACTAAGCATACCTTAAAGCTTGATCTGGAAAGAGATCTAATGTGTTTGAAGGTTCCTAAAGAAATCCTTATGCTTTCCCTTGATTTGTATTTACTAGGGTTTAACCCCTTTGGGAAAGAATGCCCTTGTTCCTGAGGAGATGATCTTGAGAAGAAACCCAAATCTTGTGGTTGAAAGAGTAACAGAGGGTTTTTAAGATGTTTTAACTAAAGAGAATGGAATATAATACGTTCCTTAAGGATTATAAGTCGTGGGAAGAGAAGGGAAAAGACCAAAATACCCTTATGAAAAAAATTCCCAGTTGCTGAAAATCATAGCTGACGATATTTATGACAAGGCATAAAAAGTGTGGTAGACCATCAAAAATGTCATCACACAGGAGCTGGAACTGATGGTTTCTGCCTAAGTCTAATGACCTTCGTGGTAGGGCATCACAAATATGGTAAGCTACCACGAATGTCGTCACTTACGAGTTGGTTTCTGCCTAAGGCTGATGACCTTCGTGGTAGGGCATCACAAATATGGTAAGATACCACAAATGTCATCACATAGGATTTGGATTCTGCCTAAGGCTGATGACCTTGTGGTAGGGCGTCACAAATGTGGTAAGCTACCATGAATGTTGTCACACAGGAGTTGGATTTTGCCTAAGGCTGACGACCTTTGTGGTAAGGCATCACAAATATGGTAAGCTACCACAAATGTCATCACACAGGAGTTGGATTCTGCCTAAGGCTGACGACCTTCGTGGCAGGGCGTCACAAATGTGGTAAGCTACCACGAATGTCATCCCACAGTTTCCAGCCTGACATGCTAGAGTAAAATAGGAACAACTCTTTGCTCTGATATCGGATTTAGATGAAATTTATATCATTGGAAAGATAATTCAATTATCTATCTGTTGACTATACCAATATCCTTCTCAAGAATTCAATCGGTAAGGAATGTTTTGATTTGTCTGATAGCTGGGAGTTATTTGAAGTCTTAATAGACATCTAACTTACTCATAAAACTATAAAATAACAATGATGTACTATGCATGAGCTTGGTACATGGCTCTAATATTAGTTTGGATTTTTCACGGTATTACAAGTCATGCATTCATTAATCAGTTCAGGCATCTACTCATCATCAGATATGCATGTTCAGTAAGAAAATTTAGTATATCAGTAGTTTCAGTCATGAAATCATGCTTTAGTTGTGCATATCCAATAAGTAAGTTTAGTCTATCAGTATTCTCAGCTTAATCAGTTTTATTCGAGGACAAATATTCCCAAGGGGGAGATATTGTAAGACCCCGCAAAATTCTAAGCTTAACTCAGTCCCTTAGAGCATGAAAGTAGGTCCCAGACTTAGAAATTTTGGCTAAGTATCCATACTTAGAATTATTTTAGCCTTCATAAGTTAGCAATCTTATTTCATAGTCCTTATAAATGTCGATATTTGGATTAAATCATGATCAGGGGTGTCAATAGGTCACTACGGGTGAGTTTTAAATTTTTTAGACCTCATTTGAACCATGTTCAGGTGACCAAAATAGTGGGTCGATGCGATCTCGATGCATCGCGTCGCCCATTGTGTCGACAGATAATTTCCCCTAGCTTTTAGTGCAATTCCACTGAACCAAGGCAAACTCAACGCAACACATTCGCCATCGCATTGATGCCATCAATACGGTGCGTCAGTCTGCACATCACTAGGCATGCTTTTAGTCATTAAAATCCTACTTTCAGAGGGGTATTTGGTTCATTTTTCCACCGTCATATCAGCCCCAAAATACGTAATTAAGTCATCCAAAAGGCAAAATTCACTCATTCTCTCAAAAAGTTTCTCAAGAACAAACCATAGGGGATCTAATTTCAAATTTAATATTTCAAGAATGCATCATCAATCTTTACAAATTCAAGAATCAAGGTATGTTAGGTGTTCATCCAAGGGTTTCCTTCCACCATTGGAGTTCAATAAACCTCTTTTAAACTTCAAGTTTATTGAATTCATGAATTCCATGTTGGACTTGAATGCATTCATTATTATGATGTAAATTGTGTTTCTAATTCATGATTTATTACAAGATTCATGTAAATTTATTGGACATATGTATAGTATTATGTGAATTCATGTTAAAGCCCTTGAATTTGTAAGTTGGGATTAGAAACCATGATGCCTACATGTTGATTAGTATTATATGCATAGATTATGTTCCCCAAGTGTTCGATAAATTGCTCATGTGGACTAAATGGGGATATTATGACATGCTATCATTTGTACAGGCTTATATCTTACAAGTGTTTGATAAAATATCTCTATGAATGAGTCATGAACATTGTAATGCTTTTCAAGATCATGCTATGCTTTACTTTTCATGTTGCTAAGTCCTGGGGGTATCTAATCCCAACAATCTAGTTATTTACCTAGAATTATAGTAGCTTCAGAATAGTCTCAGTAATGTCGCATACAGTAGAGTTCAATCAGGACATAACTTAGTATATCCAGTCAGAAAATAGAACTCAGAACACACAATCAGTTATAGTACTCAATGAAATCAGTCCAGTTCAGTCAGTTAACATGATCAGCAATAGTTTAGTCTAGCCTAGAATAGTTTAAAAATCAGTTCAGTGTTTATTTAGTTGGGAGTAGAATTCAGCACCGAGTGAAACCAAGGATGGGGATTCACCTTCCAGTGGAGGGTTTGATTCTTAGATGCAGTCCTTGCATTCCAAAACTACGTATAAATCATAGGTTGAGACATAAACCTGCCAGTTAAGGTTTGATGAGGTGTTCTACCTGCCATTTGAGGGTACCATCGTTCTCATTTAGAGCACTGATCAGATGAGGGTGACTCAGCACTTGTCTTTACCCTTGGAATGGTACTGACACCCTTCTAACTAGGGTTACAGGTTGGATCCCAATCAGTTCAGAGAGAGGTATTTCGATTAGATGATTACCTCCCACAGTTTGAGTTTCAGTCTCAGTATAGAACTTAGTTCAGTTTTACTGAATCAGGACTATCAGACACAGTCACCTAGTTCAGTATAGAACTACATTTAGTTTTATAGAATTAGGACTGTCAAAAATAGTCACCCATATATTAGTAATCCATTTATTAATAAACTCAAATATCAGTCATTCAGTTACCAAAACTCAGTATCCAGTGTTACTATGATTTCAAACACAGTATATGTAGATAGGTGTACAGTATTATATAATCTATGTTTCATCAGTACATTCAAAGTACTGATGCATACCTTTCTTTTATGCTATGATGTCTTATATCATAAGTTTAGATGCACGGGATCATGACCGTACTTAGCAGCCCAGACTATTAGCAACAGACCTAGTGGTGAGTCCTCATAGTTTGAGGACAAAGTTATCATATCATTTTCTTATTTTAGTATTTAGTTTATTTCAGTAGTCGAAGTTAGTTGGGTACTTATCCCATCAAATCCATATTCAGACAGTTAAAGGCTTTCAGACTAGACTGCCAGACAGTATTCAATTGTACAAATTATTATTATAGTAGGAATTCTTAATCAATAATTTAGTTTTGAACCTTATCGCATTTCAGCATATTTTTGCATTTATTACAGTATTTTTACTCAATGCTCACAATAGATATCAATCATAGGTTAGCTCTTGGTCCTTCAGGGTCAAAAGCACTGATGTCCAGGGTGCAGACTTGGGGCATTACAAAAACTATGAGATGGGAAATGATATATACTAAGCTTATCTGATTAACCGAATGACTGATAACTGAATAATGGTCATGTAAGGGTGGAATATACTCAATCTAAATAAGTAAACTAAAACTGCAGAGTACTATGCATATGGGGAAGGACTAACTGAACAACATGAGATAACTGAGCATGAAAGCATAAAAACTATAAAATCGAAGAATGTAGGTAGAGGACTTGGATAATTCAGAGAAGTGTCAGAATTATAGTTATTATAGGTGTATCAAGGTAGAGTATTTCAAGAGGACTATTTATAGGATGCATAAGGGTAGAGCGACTAGGCCAGACAAGATTCCGGTAGACTTTTGTTTGGAGTGGCTGACGATATTTTTTAGCACCATTTTTAGGGTGGAAAAAATGTCTGAATCATGGAGATGGAGTACACTGGTTACTTTATATAAGAAAAAGGAGGAAATTCATATTTTAAATAACTATAGAGGTATCAAGTTATTTAGCCATACTATTAAGGTTTGAGAAAGGGTGGTAGAGTTGCGACTGAGGATGATTGTTACTTTTTCCAAGAATTAGTTTGGTTTCATGCCAGGTTTCTTGACTACTAAGGCCATTCAACTTGTGAGGAGATTAGTAGAGTAGTTTAGGGAGAGAAAGAAGGATTTGTACATGGTGTTTATCGATCTTGAGAGGCGTATGACAAAGTTCCTAGGGAGATTTTATGGAGGTCTTGAAGGATAGAGAGGTACCTTTGGCTTACACTAGGTCGATACAGGACATGTATGGTGATGCGAAGAATCGTGTGAGGATAGTAGGAGGATATTTAGAGCACTTTCTAGTTTTGATAGAATTACATCAGGGATTGACTCTTAGCCCATTTTTATTTTCCTTAGTGATGGATGTTTTGACATGACAGATCCAAGGGGAGGTTCCTTGGTGTATGTTATTTGTTGATGATGTTATACTGATTGATGAAACTTGGGGTGGAGTTAATGATAAGTTGAAGCTTTGTAGATATACCCTTTAGTTTAAGGGATTTAGGTAGAGAACGACTAAGCTGGAGTACTTGGAATGTAATTTTAGTGATTTGTCGCACGAGGCAAACGTGGTAGTGAAGCTTGATTCCCAGGTCATCTAGAAGGAGGAGTATTTCAAGTACCTTAGGTATATGATTTAAGGGAATGGGGATATTGATGAGGATATCACGCACCATATTAGTACAGGGTGGTTTAAATGGAGGCTCGCTTCAGGAGTCTTGTGTGATAAGAAGGTGACTCCAAAACTCAAAGGTAAGTTCTACAGAGTGGTAGTTTGATCGACTATGTTGTAAAGGGTGGAGTGTTGGCTAGTTAAGAACTCCCAAATACAGAAGCTGAAGGTGGCAAAGATAAGAATGTTGTGATGGATGTGTGGAATTACAAGGAGGGATAGGGTTAGAAATAAGATTATTCAGAAGAAGATGGGAGTGGCTTTGGTGGAGGACAAGATACGAAAAGTAAGGGTGCAATGGTTAGGGCATGTGATGAGGAGGGGCACGTATGATCCTATACGAAGGTGTGAGGGGATAGCTAGGGATTGTTTTAGGAATGGTAGAGGTAGGCCTAAGAAGTATTGGATGGAGGTGATTAGACATGACATAAAGCAGTTATACCTTATAGAGGACATGACTCTTGATAGGAAAGTCTGGAGGACGCGGATCAGGGTAGAGGGTTAGTGGGTAGGATTACGTTTGTGGTGTATTGGTGATATCTATGTTTTTTTAATAGATATTTTTTAGTATTACGTTTTGTGTGTCTTGTTTCGGTTATTAGCCTTTACTATATTCATTATAGTATTAGCTTGTATATAGTATTATCTTGTAGTTGCATGCTTTTATATGTTTTGTTTATTATATTGGTATAGAGCCAGTGGTCTATCAAAGATAGCCTCTCTACTTCGTCTGAGGTAGTGGGATGGACTGGGTACACTTTACCCCTCCAGACTGCACTTGATGGGAATACACTAGGTATGTTGTTGTTGTTGTTGTATGTAAGATAGTCCAAAAAAATAGCTTTTCAAAACATTTATTTTCCTAGACTAATTCTCATGCTTACAAGATGGTCTTGTTTATCAAAGAACAAGTTTTGGAACACGTGTGTTGCACAAGTTATCCAATGTTAGTTTCATCGTGTAAAATATCTTAAAAAGTATTGCTTAACTTTTTAACTTTGTTTCCTCATTGATCATCAGGATGATTGATAGTAATAATAATTGTTATGATTCGGAAAGAATAAGCAAACCACAAGTTGAAGAACACAAGAACAACACACAGATTTACGTGCAAATCCTTGTGGAAAAATCCATGGGTAGAGGAAGAGTATGTTTCACTATAATGGAGAGAGTATAATGTGGAGAAGGCTGAATTTTATGAATAACGAAAATATCCACTAAATCGCACTTATATAGTATGTGCGTACAAATAGGTCCTAGGCCCAAAAACATAAGGGTCCATACCGCAGGGGCTTCGTCCAATCCCTACATACCACCACAGACCCCATTGAAAATCACAAACATGGGTCGCACCGCAAAACTTTCAGGGCCCGACCAACCAAATTCGGGTCACAACTCTAACAGTAATAATTTAGCATCATGAGATTAACATGTATTTCATTATAATATAGTTCCAAAACTGCAGTTTTTTTTGTGGATTATAACATTTTAACTTATGTAAGATAGTCCAAAACTATTCCAACAGTGTAGTTTTTTTACATTTGTTCTCGTAGACTAGTTCTTATGCTTATATGATGGTCTTGCTTAGCAAACTTCAGACTGGTATCACTTCATAAACTCCACCATACCTTCTACAAAAAATAGCTAAAGAAAAAGATACACCTAATTTTGTTTTTTTGGTTTTTTCAAGTTTCATTTATTAACTATCGTGTGTGTGAGTTATCTATTTGAACTAGAATCAGATGTTTATTAAACACACCTCAAAAATCCGATGATCACTTTTCCTATCTAAACATTTGTTATATTTTATGTTGAAAAAATGAACAACTGATAGTTCAGGTACACAAAATGATTGTATTTGTATTCACTACCTTTTTTATTATTTGGCTTCTGTTCTCTCCATTGCTAGCTACCTCTGCTTCACCGGTTTCTTGATTTTTCGGTTAGTATGTATTCAACTTTCGAAGGTATGATGATGTATCAGGAAGCTATTATTCCTACACCATTGACGTTGCATGAGAAGATAATTAACAATCTAAATTAATTCATGGAATTTCACAAGAATTTCACTCTCTTTTGGGCACAAAGTATATGTAAGTAACTTCTTTTTTGGTTTCGCTCTTTGAAGCTTTTACCTTTTTGCTCTCTGGTGAATCGAATATATAGTGTTAAGGTTAAAAATGTTGGATGCTTGCCACTTTTGCAACACTTTTTGTAACGTAAGTAACCTTTTAATTTTTTGTAATCCCACGGAGCATCTATCTTTTTGTTTTCTTGGTAAACTCCGACAAATTTAAGGTTGTAGCTGTATAGGTGTTGGGTGCGCATTACCTTATGTAACACCCCACATTTTATTTCTGGCTAGATTTCAAACCGTTGTTCCTACGCGTATAGACCCGAACCCAATAATTCCTTTCTAATATATGTGTTATGATCAATTCTATAGTGTGGGAATACCTTTGGATATGAATTGAGGTCACAAATATATCCTAACTCAAAGACGGGTTGAGAACGTTTCTATCAATTAAGTTTTATTGAACGTTTCAGCTTGGATCAACTTTCAATGACCATTACTCCTAGTATATAATGAGTAACGTGTCATACCATATACCAAAAGAAATACTTGAGTCCTCTTTCGAACTCAATTAGTTTTACTATAGTCCGATATCGGAGTAGAAAGTTATGCTCATTTTACTTAAAAGTGTCTGTCTGCCAAAATGTGACGACGAAGTTGACGACTTACCAACTAGGTGACGACCAAGTTAACATACTGTCAACTAAGTGACGACCCATCAGCCCTAGTCATCATCCTAGGGTAGTAAGTGGTAAAATCCATCCCAAAAAAGTGACGACCTAGGTGACGATCTATCACCTGAGTGACGGGCCATCAACCGTGGTCGCCAACTAATGAAATTCTGCGAATTCTTTGGATTCCTTTGGGGTATTTTTGTATTTTTCTTACTCCAAAAACCTTTCTCACGAATTAAGTTGCCCCTTAAGAGTTATTAATTATCTTTTATCAGTTTTAAAACATCTCTAATCCTCTCCACTCTCAAAATCAAGATCAAACTAGAGTTTTCCAGTAAGTTAAAGATTTTAAGAAAAGGGTCAAAATTAGAGTTCCAATCCTCAAACTAAACAACATAAGGTACGTGGATTTTTCCCAAACTGTATAGGCATGTTGAAATCATTTTAATTATGCTTAAATGTTGAGAAATCATGAATTTACAAAATTTACATTTATAATTAAGCATTGTGGATCCTTCTTTACAATAAAGTTTTGGTCTTGAGGCCTTACCCCATAAACTCAATTTTGTTTATATATATATATATATGCATGTGGTTTGATGTTTGGAATTTGAATTGGGAGCAAGAAGAATTATAATTTCTCTGTTGTTATAAATCCCCTTGTTTTTATATGTTATAAATTATTCAATTTCATACTGAGAAGCATGTTACAAATGTCTTTACTGTTGGTTATGACTTGATTTTGACTATGAATGGAAGAGAGGGTGTTTCTTATTTATACAAAGGAGAAGTGATGATTTTAAAGAGTTGCATCATTTTTCACAAAATACTTGACCATCACATGTTTGATGAAATGTTGAAAAGAGAGAATCTCTGCATAGTTTGCAATACATTTTGAAAATAAGGCCTCTCTTGCATTGTTTGAATGATTTTGTGGTCTAAATATTGTTTGAATGAAAGAGCTGTAATATGATAATGTATGGAGTAGAGATATGACTTGCAATTCTTGGTATGTCGATACCAAACAGATGAATGCCATAGCAGATTCAAAACAAACTAAAATATAGATTTTACTCAGATATTCACATTTTGAATTAAGAAAGATGCATGTTTAGAAAAGGTTAAAAATGATCTTAAAGAGATTTAGATGGTTACCCAAAGAGAGTATGAGTTGAAGACTCAATGCTAGAAATCGTGTTTTGCCGACACGGGGTTATGGTACCATGCTGTGGGGTCTTGTGTACCTTGATTTATGTCATCCCAATTTGGGACTATGTTTAGGATCCATGCTTTATGGTCTTGTGCGCTACCATGACATGTTGATTTAATTGGTGATCAGGGCACCATGCTATGTGGTCTTGCGTGTCTCCTCTTATTGATACTCCAATCCTTGCAGAAAATTTGGATTATAGGCTTGGCCGCCGTGTAAAGGACGGCTTCCATAGAGCCCGCGGAATTATAAATTATAGGGTATATCATCTAGATCGGAAGTAACATAAAGAGTGGTTCATGATTTCAAAGAACTGTTTCGAAGTCTTTAAAGTATGCCCATGTGTTTTTCATATATGGTATGTAAACTATTGTAATGCCCCGCAAAATCCCCTTCCAGTCTGAGCCTTAAAGCGTATTTGGTAAAGCAAAAATCCGAGTCAAAATGTTTTAGAAATACCCTCCCAAGTATGAAATACTTTGAATCATGTGGGAATCTATTTGAGCATGTATTAAGATCATAGAGGTCCCCTAACTCATGAACGATTTTAAAACATTTCTATCGTTCAAGTTTTAGTGACCGTCAAAATTTGGGTCAACTTAAATCGACCATAACTTATCGTATATGAATAACTGTGTGGCTTTCTATATATCAAATGAAATATATTTGAATTAGCTTTCGAACGATATCAATTTTGCCTAAATACGATATCGGAGCAAAGAGTGTCCTTTTACTCCAGCATGTCAAGCTTGGAAAATGGTGACGATGTTTCTGATGGGCTATCACGTTTCTGATGACCTTTTTGACGACGTCGTCACATTCTGACAACATTTCTGACGACACCATCAGCCCTAGGCAGAAAATCAAGAAATTGGACCCCTTTTGTGACGACCATTCATGACGGCCTATCACGAACCTGACGACCTGTCACAGATGGCGTCAAGTATATTTTTTCAGCAATTCAAGGGCATTTTTGCAAGGGTATTTTGATCATTTTCCACCTTTTTTGAGCCTCTATAAATATGAGTAACCCTCATTCAAACTCTAATTCCATAATTTTCTTTTCCAATTCTCTCAAGAATATCTAGGGTTTCATTCAAGAACCATAATCTTCCAAAATTCATACATAAATTTTCAAGGTTTCTTCAAGAATCAAGTTACTCATAGTGTAGGCTTCAAGAATTTATTTATTTCAAGTGTGGATAAAGTTTCAACCACTAAAGTTCATCCAATTTCAAAGGTTAAGGTATGTAGATGTTGATTCTTGGGTCCCTTTCATCCAAGAAGCTCAAGAACCCTTTTTAAAACTAAAAGATTTTTATGTTTATGAGTTGTAAATGATTTGTATGAGTTAAAATGAATTTTTAATGTGTTGTTGAGTTTTGATTTATGTTTTCCTACAAAATTTACGAGCTTTGACCCTAGTATGTGGAATTCATATGATGTTTGTGATAGACCCTCTTGAAGTTGTTTTACCATGTGATGTGTTCATGACTTTTGGGTGTAAAAATGGTTGAATAAGTGAAGAACGTTCCCCATAGGTTTGATAAAGAGCTTAGGTGAATCATAAGGGCCACTATAGTATGTTGAATAGAAAACCCCAAATTGTGAGCTAGTCCATGCATGCCTAGTGTTTGATAAAATGACTTAGTGAGTGAAATGTGCCAAGATAGCATGAAATCCCCAAGTAGGTATAAAATCGGTCGTGTCTAGTGGTTGTTGAAAGACCCTAGTGAACAAGTCAAGATATGTTGGTTGTAAATTCCCCGATTTTGTGCTCTTTGATATATGCTAAGGTTTTAATACATGTCAAGTGGTTAGCAAGTAAATAGTGACATGTTAGTATGAAGTTTCCCCCAAATCAAGTGATATCCAAATACATGACAATACCGATATAGGTATGAAGTACTTGATGTAAGATCTCGTTGAATGGGGTATAATATAATAGCATGTCTTCCCTAGGCTAGTATATGATGGTGAACCGATGTTGATGATCCTTAAAGGTTTAGGGAGACCTTTTTGCGGTTGTGATGATGAATAAAGGTCTATGTTTCCTAAATGCTTAATGCGATGTCCTAAGGATCTTGAGAGATAAGTATGTTATGATTCCCAACTACTTGAAGTGATGTTTTAACGATTGTGATGATACATGAATGATTGTAATGATGAATGAATGCTTGTAATGATGAATAAATGATTGTAGTGATGAATGGATGACTGTGATGATGCATGAATGATTTGTGATGAAGAATGATTATGTCTTACTTTTATGTTATCGAGTCCTGGGGGTATTTATACCCAAAAATAAAGTTGTTGTTTAGAGCCCGTGTCAGTTTCTCGATAATTCCAATCGATCCATGATTCTCAGAACTCAGTAAACTATGGAACTTTGTATCCTAAGACAAGTGCAAAGCTTAATAAAGCTCAATAATCTCAGTAATCTCTGTAATCTCTATATCGCTAGTAATTTAGCCTCAGACCTGTATCAGCTCATTTCTAATAGTATTCAAGTGATTCAATACTAATCTCAGAAATGATTCAAGTAATCTATTCAAACTCTGTATCGTTAGTCAGATACCATGATTAGATATCTTTTCTGTCAGATACGAAACCAAGTGATCTCAGCATAACTCAATCAGACCTTTTGAGTACTATGATCAGTGTCAGATTTAGTTCAGCCAGTGTTCAGTTGAGAATTTAGTTCGAAGTATTTCAGTTAGGAGTAGAAACTAGCACCGAGCGAGCTCAAGGATGGGAACTCACCTACTAGTAAAGGGTGTCATTCTTAGAAGCAATCCTTGTGCTCCAGAACTACATAGCCAGCGTAGGTTGAGACATTACACCTATTAGTTGAGGGTGGATGAGAGACATCATACCTTCTAGATGAGAGTAGATGAGGTGTCTTGACCTACTAGATGAGGGCTCTACCATTCTCGGTTGGGGACCTGCTAGATGAGGGTCATATAGAGTTGTCTTTACCAGTGGAGCGGTAATGATACCCTTCCAACTGGGGTACAGGTTAGACCCCACATGTGGTAGTTCGGGGCATGTCAGTTAAGTGACTACTTCCCACAGTTTTAGTTTCAGATTCAGTCTCAGTTTCAGAATCAGTATTCAGAAATCAAGACTGTTAGATATAGTTATCTATCATTGTGAGGAACTCAGATAGTTCCATTGATTTATGGGCCATCCCATAAGATAGACTTGGTCTCACATATAGTTATTTGATATTATATTCAGAGATATGTTATCAGACAAGCTTGATCATAGTATCAGATTTCTATTGAGTACTCTTGCTGTCAGATTCAGATATAATCATATTTCTTATCATTGATAAAGCTTCCTAAATCATCTGTTAGAAAGGTTGATCTCTAATCTTGTCAGTCGAAAGTGGTAAGACCAAGAATTCAGTCACTGATGTAAGCACATCCCGATCCTCAGTTATCAGTATCAGATGAGTCAGTGATTCAGTATCTCAGTGTCAGTAGTGAGTTTAGTCTGCAGTAAAGTGGTATCTGAGTTTTAGTATCTAGAGTTGCGATAATTATGTTCATGTTCTGTGCATTCATGTATGTGTTCTCATGCAGCATTTTCATGATTATTCAGTTTAGATAATATACATGCATTAACCCTTGCATTAGCCTACCCCATGTACATACTCGGTATATTTTTGTACTACGCTTACACTATGGTGTTTTATTTGACACCATAGGTTCAGAGGCACAGGATCTAGTTTATCCTTAGCAGTTTGGTCCCAGTCAGCAGCAGTAGCAGTGAGTCCTCTTCTTTCGAGGATGAGTCTCAGTTTACTACTATTGTTTCAGACTTTGTTTATTTTCTGTTGATGGAGTTAGTTGGGGACATGTCCCATCAACTCCACAGTTCAGACAGTTAGAGGTTTTTCAGACGGATGTATTAGTATTCAGTTTTCAGTTTTGAGTATGTATAGATGTGTTGAACCTTATGGAAAGTTTCCATATTATTTTCAGATATTATGCAGTGTACAGGTACAGATATTAGAAAAGGGTTAGCTTGTGGTCCTTCGGGTCCATAAGCATCGTGAGACATCTCGGGATGGGATCTCAAGGCGTTACAACTATTTTATGAATTGTTCTCACTTATGTTGTATAAAAGTACATTATATTGGATTTCTCTACAGACCGGTACCATTTTATTGACCCCCTATATCTTTGAATCTGAGGCACAGTCCCGGGGTCCCGTTAAGCAAAACATTTTTTGGTTAGAAGTTGTAGTTGGTGAGCCTCCTTTATTTTGGAAGGCCTAGTTATGAGCTATTGTTATTTTATTTTGATTAATGGTATGACTGAGAGACTTGTCCCGGTTGTGTTTTAGACATATGTTGGATATTGTAGTGTTAGATATTTTGCAGACTGGTGTTATATGTTTTAAATATTACAAATTTCTTTCCAAATTATTCAAGTGTTACAAGATTGGCCATGGTTCCATTTTTTTATGTCTTTTCAAAAATTCTTTATTTTAAATGAATATTGTCCATGATTGCCAGAAAAAAGGGGCGCCTGGGCCTTCATGATTTGGGATGCTCGTTACGTCCAGGGCCCTATCTCGGGTTGTGACAAAGTTGATATCAGGGCACGGTTCAATGTCCTAGGTTATCTGCTAAATCGAGTCAGGAAGAGTCTTATTTATGGGTGTGTAGTGCGCCACACTTATAAAGAGGTAGCAACTAGGCATTTAGGAATATTTCACTTTTCTTCATGTTCTAGATTGTGCCATTGTGTTGTCTATTTTAAAATTATCCAAATTCGTTCTTTACTCTGATTTTATTAACTATGTCTCATTGTCGAGTTTATTCAAGCGCAGAAGCTTAGAGTTTAAATGATGTGGTCCCTTCTGATTGAGTCATAAATGATTATGAAATTTCACAAGGACTTGAGGGGAGTCCATGAGAGCTATAAAGTGTATTGATTTAAGCTTTTACCCCTATCTATATCAAGCGTGCGTTTGACCCTGGGGTATGGAGTGTATTCTGTCCTTCTTTATAAAACCTTTGTTGCAGATGTCATACTTAATGGTAATAATGTGTGGCAGAGTGTTGGAACATTACTTCCACCCGAATGTTAGTATGTGATAAAGTGCCATAACCTATGAGCTGTAAGATGATCCAGAAGTTAGTGATATGAAGTCACAAGCTTAGAAGTCAGAATAAGGGTGATTTTGCATAAAGAAGTCAGTTTAGTTGCGTAACCATTGATTGAGGGATGGCTTGCCATTTTGTAGTGATACACTAATGTGGTAGCAATAATTGTGATTGTATGATAGTCTATGAAGGAAGTGGCTGGCTATGATTATTATTTATTTAAAATAGGGAAGGAACTCAGAATGGATAGTTATGGTGGTTGTAGAAATCATTTATAGGCTATGAAGAAAAAGGGGTAGATTAGTCAATAAGTTATAGGTATAGACTCATTGTTGTATATGGAATTTTGAAGGTAGTTATGATGTATGCATGGGTAGGTAAATATGATGTGAGAAAGTGGGATATGTTAATAGATGGTAATGGGTGATATTATAAGATTAAGATCGACTATCCTTATTATGTGACTTTACTTCCTTGATTTTCTTTTCTCTAGTAGTTGTAGACTAGTACGGTATGTGAGAAGGTATGTAGTAGATTTTGAGGCGTAGTAGTAATTTCATGAAGAGGATGAACTTATGGGCCATATTTAAGTGTAGTAAGAGACTTAGGTTGATATTTCTATTAGATGGGCTAGTATAACATGCAGCATGCTTCATAGGTGTTACATGATTGGTGCTAGATAATAGGCTTGAACTTTAGATATGGATTGTGGTGGAAAGAATAGTAGCTTAAGGCTAATGATGCATGTTTTGTGGGAGTATGTATTAGGCTTGATTTGATATGTGCAATAGCCTAGATTGGAAACTAGTAGGAAAAGGAGAGGATAATTGCAATATTTATGTACATGGGACTAGTGTTAAGATGATGAATCGTGGTTGAGTCATTAAGCAGATAAGAGCGTAGGTATACAAGAATAAGTTGAATCCTCCCCCAGGTCTCCAGTTGTTAGATATAGTTTTATGTTTATAGATGTTTTGCGTACCTAGTTGTGTTCTTGAATCTTGTAGTATAGAGAAGCCTAGGAAGTTGTTGTATAGTGTTCTTTAAAGTTTAATTGAGGAAAAATAGGTAGGCATCGTGCGCCTTTGGTATGGTTTTACAATTTTGTTAAGTTGTAAGTTATGTGATTATAGATGTAATGCTAATATCCTAAGGAGTTGAAGATGGAGTGTTAAGAATTTAGAAGAGTGGATGTCTATGCTCATGATAACGTTAGTCATAAGTTGATGACTTCGGGGGTTAGAGGAAGTTATGATTAGTATCCCTGAAGAGGGATGTCCCAGAAAGAATTTAGTGTTTTTATGTTTAATTATTGAGCGAATTTTGTGTTCATGTGTATACTGATACCGCCCCTATTATACTGAGAATTGTGGTTATAGATTGATGAGAGGTTATATTCTCAAGTCTAGGATTTTGTGACTTTGATCTAAGGGGGGGATGGTAAGTTAAGGTAGTTCCCGAATGTTCTCATTGTGGCAAGTCAGGGGAGAGTCATGATGTACCAATTCCTATTCAAGCATATTCCTCCAACTTCAGTTTAAGAGTTCATTCTACTAATATCTTATGTATTTAAGTCCTGTCGATGACATGTTGATTTGATTGGGGATCAGGGTACCATGTTGTGTAGGTTTGTGTGTCTCCCCTTATTAATACTCCAATCCTTGTGGTAAACTTGGATTGAAGGCTTGGCCGCCGAATCAAGGGCGGATTCCATATAGCCCATGGAATTACAGATTGTAGGGTGTATCATCTAGCTCAGAAGTAACATAAAGCGTGGTTCATGATTTCAAAGAATTGTTTCAAAGTCCTTAAAATCTGCCCATGTGTTTTTCATATATGGTATGTAAACTGTTGTATGAATTATTCTCACTTATGTTGTATAAAAGTACATTATTTTGGATTGCTCTGCATACCAGTACAATTGTTTTGATCCCCTATATTTAAGAATCTGAGGCACAGTCCCGGGGTCCTATTAAGCAGAAGAGTTGTTTGGTCAAAAGTTGCAATTAATGAGCCTCCCTTATTTTGGAAGGCCTAGTTATGTGCTATTGTTGTTTTATTTTAATTCATGGTCTGGCTGGAGGCCTTGTCACAGTTTTGTTTTAGACATGTGTTGGATATTGTAGTGTTAGAGATTTCACAGACTGGTGTTATATGTTTTGAATATTAAGAATTTCTTTTCAAATTGTTCAAGTGTCATGAGATTGTCCATGGTTCCCTTTTGTTATGTCTTTCTACAAATTCTTTATATTGAATGAATGTTGTGCATGATTGCCAAAAAGAAAGGGGCACCCGGGCCTTTATGGTTCGGGATGCTCGTTACGGCCAGGGTCCCGCTCGGGTTGTAACACCTTAGAAACCCCTCTTATCGCGTAATTAACTTTTTTCTTAAAAAAAAAAAAGAAGTTCTCTGAGCTTCCACCTTTTTGTTACTTTGATAACTCGAATCTATTACCTTAAAATGAGGTGTAGGATGCTTGCACCTGAGTCACGTAAAGAACCTTTTATTTTATTATTTTTTCTTTTTAATTTATTCTTATATTCTTCCTCTTATAGACAGGGTAGGTAATGGCGTATTTGGATTTTCACTTAGAAAAATTTTAAAACAATAAAAAAATACACAAAATATCAAAGGTATAAAAGAAATATATACAAACAATTATAATTTTTCAACGAAGACGATTTAGATGACTCCAAGCCTCCCTAGTTTCGCCAATAACTGGGTGAATTCAATTATGGGTTGACCTTGTATATTTTAAAAGTACTCACTTCATAAGGCTTGAATAAATTAATTAATGTCTATTGAGGTCCGACTCTTGCACAGATCCCGCACATAAGGAAAATTTTATTGCCTCGAACTACTCATTTTAATGCTTGTATAATGTCCGATATTTCTCTCTCTCTCTCTCCCTCTCTTTCTTTCTCAGTTAAAATAAGGGTTCCTGTGATTGGTGGGAAGGAACTTGATTTACCTGTTTTCAATAATGAGGTGACTAAAGGGGTGGCTTTGACAAGGTAGACAAGGTAAAAGTATTTATTCATTTTTATTTGCTTCTTATAATTATTTATTTCATTCATATATAATACATCTTGTTATTATTTTATTGAAAAGCAAAGAATTTCAAAAAATATACAAATATTGTTTTATTGTTGTATAGGTTGTAGCAGAGAAGAAATGGAGAGAAGTGAGTTCAGTATTCAAGTTTTCTCCAACCACAATAAGTGTTTTATAGGAAACATTATTTCACTTTGCTTCATCACTTTGAACAAGTTTTACTTCTTTAGGCATGATGTTTTGAATGATAAATTTTCAGGTTAGTAAGATTCATATGTGTTAATTTCTTTTGTACTAAATATATTGATATATTTCCACACCAATGTCTATTTGTTCTGGTAAGCAATAACATTTGTATGTATGTGATAACATTTTGTGGATTATTACTAGCAATTTTTACCTCGGTTTATTATCCCAAGTCTAGTCTTTCTCCATTCAAATACAAGAGTAACTACACGAGCTACTTTCTACCATGTGCCATATGTCATGAAGTCGAGATACTTTTAAGAGATTTGTCATGATCTAACTCCTTAGTTTTGACACATCTATTAAAAACTCATTTAATAATAGTAACGAAAAGTGTTATTTGACCAAGTTGCACTTTATAAGAAATAACTCGTTCAAGGATTTTGATGTTTCGCTACTAGGGAAGATTTTTTAAATGTACTCCGTATTTGATAACATTTGTGTGTTATTACTAAGCTAGACATAATCACTTTTTACCTTGATCTTCCCGAGTATCTTCTTTCCCCGTTCTCATTGAGGAGTAGCTACACGAGCTACTTTCTATCATGTGTCATATCGCGTGAGGTCGAGATATTTTTAAAGATGTGTCAACGTATAACTCTTTAAGCTTTGACATATCTATAAAAAAAAATATTTAATAATCGTAATTGGAAGTGTTATTTGACTATATTACACTTTTTAACAAATAACTAGTTCTAGCATTTTTGATCTTTAATTTAGTACTAGGCTAGATTTTTTTTTTTTTCCTCCTATTTACTCTGATACACGATAACATTTGAGCTCTATTATTACACTAAAATTTTTCAATTTTCACCTTGATCTTCCCGATTCTCCTCTTCTCCATTCTCATCGAGGAGAGCTACTTTCATCCATGCGTAATATGACATGAGGCCAAGATACTTTTAACGTACGTTTTGACATATAACTTCTTAAGTTTTGACTCATCTATTGAATATATTTAATAATAGTAATCGAAATTGTTATTTGACCAAATTGCACTTTATAAGTAATAACGAGTTCGAGGATTTTGATATTTTACTACTAGGACTTTTTTTTATTTATTTCAATGTGCGACAACAGTTGTGTGTAATTGTTTCTTTTCCTTTAAGTACCCATAATTGTCTAAGTTGTATTCATTAGATCTTATTTGTGTGTAATTATTTCTTTCCCTTAAGTACCCAAAATTATCTAATTAAGTTGTATTCATTACATCTTTTATTCATTTGCCTTCTGTTTTCTCCATTACAAAGTTACCTCTGTTTCTTGATTTTCCGGTGGTACGATGATGTCTCAGGCAGCAATTGTCCCAAAACCAATGGCATCACATGAGAAAATTGTTAATGATCCAAGTATCTTCATGGAGTGGCCCAAGAATTTTCACTCTGTTTTGAGTACAAAGTACATGTAAGAAACTCTTTTATTCTTTCTAGCTTTCACCATTTTTGTTTTAATTGTAACTCGAACTGATAATCTTAAAGATGGAGGTAAACTATTTTTTTTCTTTTTTTTTTTTCTCATTTTTACTATACGGAACAAGGTTGAAGGTGTTGTATGCTGCTTACCACTACAGAAACTACTCTTATTTCGTAAGCAAGTTTTGTTTTTCTTTTAAATATCCCTCGGAGTTTTAATTTTTTAGTTTTCTTGGTTATTCGAACCCACAAATTTTAAGTTGTAGGTGTAGGATACTAATCATCTCAGCAAACCCTCTTATTACAAGAAAAGTTCCTCGGAGCTTCTACCTTTTTATATTTAATAGACTACATATATAATTATTAAATACATCTGGGTTATTCTGTAATTAGTTATTCTTCAGTTCTCTATATATACAGCTGTAACCCCTTCAATATCAATAAGATCAATTATTATTAAATTATATCATGGTATCAGAGCTAGGGTTTCTTCTTCCGCCCAAACCCTAATCTCTCCTCTTTTCCGACGTGTGTGCGCCGCCGCCACCGTCTACACCCGTAGGTCGGCGCCATGGACAAGGTTGTTGATCCTCTGTCAAATTTACCGTCTGGAGTAAAATTACTGCTCAGGAATCTCCACAATCTCATCCCCGAAAAATTATCTGACAACAACTACCCGGCCTGGGCACTTAACGTCCGCACCGCCCTCGCAACCAACTTGCTGCTCGGATGGATTGACGGTGCGGAGAAGCCGCCGCCCGAGACAGCCGAGGAGGACGGCGTCATGCTCCCAAATCCCGACTACCTTCCGTGGATGATCGTAGACACTCAGATCCGAGCCTATCTTCTCGCCGTTATTAGACCCTCTGTGCACAAACACGCCCGGGGTTTTCTCACATCGGCTTCACTTTGGGACGCACTAGCCACAAGGTACAACTCTGTGTCCACGGCTCATATTTTTCAGTTGCGTGACAGATTGCATACTCTTCGGAAGGGAACGAAGACGATGAATCAATACCTTGATGATGTGGCCTCTATTCTGTCTGACCTAGATGCTGTGAATGAGATTATTCCTGAACGAGACGTGGTGAATGCCGTGATACGTGGTCTTCCGTCTGGCTATTCCTCTCTCAAACAGCATATTCGCCTCTCACCTGTCGAAATCACTCTGAATCAACTGTCTGGATGGCTTAATGCAGAAGAATTGAATCTAGACATGGAACACAAATTACTGCTCGGAGAAGCCAGTTCCACCCCTGGCGTCACGGCTCTTTACTCGGCTGGCAGCGGGGGCTCGGCCAGGGGTCGCGGTGACGATCGCCGTAACCAAGGGCGAGGCAGCGGCGGCGGTGACCGTCGGAACGCCGGGCAGCAAGGCAGAGGCGGGCCTCCACCGAGGGACGGCTTCCAGTCAGGCCGCGGACAGGGACGAGGAAACCAGCGGGGGCCCATACGAGATCTTCCGACGTGCCAAATTTGTGCTAAACGGGGCCATTCTGCGGCTAATTGCTGGTATCGTTATGATGACTCGCAGAATGTAAATCGCCAGTCCGGCGGATCAAGGGCGATGCATGCGTCCACAAACGCTCAATCTGGCGATTGGTATCTAGACACAGGTGCTAACACCCATGTGACGTCGGATTATTCACAACTTCAAGCTCCTCATCCATATCATGGCTCAGAAACTATTATAGTAGGCAATGGTCAATCCCTTCCCATCACAAACACCGGCTCTGGGTATGTCTATACCCCAAATGGTAAATTTCATCTCTCAACCCTTCACCACGTCCCTTCCCTCACATCCAATCTTTTATTTGTTTATCGCTTTACTAAAGAAAATAACTGCACCCTCATTTTTAATGACACTAATTTCCAGATAGTGGACAATACCATGAACCGGGTGCGGTACACGGGCCGCTGTGAGCATGGGCTATACACTCTTCCATCCAGGTCTCCGTCTGTTGTGAGTCAAGCCATTCTCTCGTCCACCTGGCATCGCCGGCTTGGGTACCCATCATCCGCCATCACCAAATCCATTTTATCTTCCTTAGGTTTTAATTTTTCAGGGAAATTACATTGCGAGTCCTGTTCAGTGTCTAAATCTTGTCGTTTACCTTTTTCACTGTCTGAACACAAGGCCACTACGCCATTTCAATTAATTCATTCTGATGTTTGGGGTCCAACCTCAGTTCCTTCTGTTCAAGGTTTTCGTTATTATATCTGTTTTGTTGATGATTACAGTAAATTCACTTGGCTTTATCCTCTGAAATTTAAATCCGAAGCTTATACTGTTTTTGTCAACTTTGATCGAATGGTTCAAAATCAATTTAATGCCAAAATCAAAATTTTTCGAAGTGACAATGGCAAAGAATTTGTCAACAATGCATTTGGTGTTTTTCTTCAAAGTCTAGGGGCTCTTCATCACACTTCATGTCCATATACCCCTGAACAAAATGGCGTTGCTGAGCGCAAACACCGTCACCTAATAGAAACAGTTGTTGCGCTCCTCCATGATTCCACCTTACCTGTTTCCTTTTGGTTTGATGCCCTTGCTACTGCCAACTACCTCATAAATCGCATGCCCACTCACACTCTCTCCAACTCCACTCCATATGCCCGTCTCTACAATCATCCACCCGACTACATCCATCTCCGCCCGTTTGGGTGTCTGGTTTATCCCTGTTTGCGTCCATACACTCAACATAAACTTCAACCTCGGTCCACCCCTTGTGTCTTTCTAGGCTATCATCCCACTATCAAAGGTTACAAATGTTTCGATCCTGTATCTCAGAAAACATATGTTTCCCGTCATGTTCGTTTTGTGGAGGAACAATTTCCTTACACAAGTCTTTCCTCTACTCCATACTCCCCCAATCCACTTGGCATTGTGCCATTATTTCCGTCCTTTTCACACGCTCATGCTCCGGCTCACTCGGCACCTAACCCGGTACCCCACTACGCCACTACCCACTCGAACCAACCACCCACCCACCCGAACCCCCAAACCCCCCACCCGAACACCCAGCCGACTGCCACACAACCCACCACTTCCCTACATCATACTCCTAACACACATACAGCCACCCCATCCACCGCTGCACATCCCAGCTCCCACGGCAGCCCCACCCAACCCCCGTCCACGCATCATACAACTCCACCACCCCTTCCTAATCACCCTCCACTCAACACTCACCCTATGACAACCCGAGCCAAGGCCGGTACCTTCAAACCCAAAGTCTACCACACTCAAATACCCTTTGATGCACATCCCATAACTGAGCCTACTACCTACAACCAAGCCTCAAAAAATAGTTTCTGGTGCCAAGCTATGGATGAGGAATTTCAGGCTCTGAATGAACAACGTACATGGGATTTGGTACCTCTGCCTAGTAACCGAAAGTCTATTGGGTGCAAATGGGTGTTTCGCATCAAACGAAATTCAGATGGATCTCTTTCTCGCTATAAAGCACGTCTGGTTGCAAAAGGGTATCATCAGGAGTATGGTGTGGATTATAAGGAGACCTTCAGCCCTGTTGTTAAGCAACAGACTATTCGTCTGGTCTTGTCTCTTGCTCTTCACTATGATTGGCCGCTTCATCAGTTAGACGTCAGCAATGCCTTTCTTCATGGTCATCTTGAGGAAGACATCTATATGGTTCAACCACCGGGATATGTTAATCCCAACCGTCCTCACTATGTTTGCAAGCTTCGAAAATTACTGTATGGCCTGAAACAGGCCCCACGTGCCTGGTACACACGCCTCTCTACTTTTCTGCAGGGTCTTGGTTTTCGCACCTACCATCATGACAACAGCCTCTTCACCCTTCACTGTTCTCGAGGTACAGTCATCATTCTTATCTATGTGGATGATATTGTTATTACAGGCAGCTCGTCATCACTCATCACTGAAATTACTGAGGCTATGCATCGTGACTTCAAACTTAAGGACCTCGGTCCTCTGGAGTTCTTTCTTGGCCTCGAACTCATCCGCAAATCGGGAACCATATTGATGCATCAGACAAAATATACCCTTGAACTTCTAAATCGAGCTGGAATGACAGACTGCAAACCCGTGGTCACTCCCATGGCAGTCCGTCAATCCCCAGGGCCGAATACTCCTTTTGCCGATCCTACACTATATCGGAGCCTCATCGGTGGACTTCATTATCTTGCTGTTACTCGTCCGGACATCCAATATGCAGTCAATCGAGTCTCCCAATCAATGCATGCTCCCACAGAACAACACTTTCAGGCCTTGAAACGCATTCTGCGCTATCTTAAAGGTACTCTTCAATGTGGAATTTTATTTCAAAAGGGCTCGTTTGATATATCTGTTTTTTCTGATTCAGATTGGGCTAACGACAAAGATGATCGGAAGTCCACTACTGGATATATTGTTATGATGGGACCGAATCTGATTTCCTGGTGCACCAAGAAGCAAACGCGAGTGTCCCGTTCCTCCACAGAAGCAGAATATCGTGCCATGGCTGCGGGTGTTGCTGAAGCCATGTGGTTACGATACCTTACAGATGCACTTGGCATTCCCCCGACGAAACCACAGATTTATTGTGACAATCAGTCCACTATTTGTGTTACCAAAAATCCAGTCCTTCATGATCGTATGAAGCATGTTGGGTCCGACTGTCACTTTGTTCGCGATGAGGTACTTGCAGGAACGATGGCCACGCACTATGTCCCATCTACTGACCAGCTTGCTGATATTCTCACCAAGCCTCTTCCGTTACAGCCTTTTCAGTATCTCTGCTCCAAGCTGCCCCTCGTTACCGCTGATCAGCTTGCGGGGGGATAATAGACTACATATATAATTATTAAATACATCTGGGTTATTCTGTAATTAGTTATTCTTCAGTTCTCTATATATACAGCTGTAACCCCTTCAATATCAATAAGATCAATTATTATTAAATTATATCACTATTTATTCCCATGTGCGATAACATTTATGTGTAATTGCAAGGATAGACCTATATTTCAATCACAAATCATTTTTCATGAATTTGAGATATTTTATTTTTTAATATTTGTATCAAAATAGTAATCCTTAAGTTTTGACACATTAAAATATCTTAACTTAATTACCACCGAAAATTGGTCAATTCCGTGCGAAAATGGTGCTGAAATTGTGATCAAAGAGTGCTAAAAATGCTATGATTTATAGCTTTATTAACTACTGATATGCATCACAATGACCTATTTGCTTTAGGATCAGCTGCATGCATCACACCTCTTTGAGGTGCGACCCGTACGACTTTGAGTGAATGTAGAATACTTCATACATCAAACTATTTTTTTTAACGTTATTCAACTGCTCACCTTGGTTGATATGTTATATTCTCTTGTATGTTTAATTAGGGTCAAGGTGTTTCCAAGCAGAAGGGACAATTGATACAAAATTTGATTGTGGTTATTTCGTGTCCATGAAAATTGGATCTAGTGGAGTTCTTTACCATCCCCATCAACAAGCTCCAACATCATCTTCAAAATTAACTTAAAAAATTGCAATGCAGTTGTTCCTTACAATCCACTATGTCACCACCATTCAGGGCGGAGGAACAGGAGGAGGAAAAATGGAGATCCTAATCACCCAAAAGCTAGTAGGAGTGGATACAATTTCTTCTTTGCGGAAAAACATGCCATGCTCAAATCTCTTTATCCACATAAAGGGAGGGAACTCACAAAAATGATTGGAGAATCTGGGAACAATCTTTCTCCTGAAGAAAAAATGGTAAGCATATTCAAATCAACCATTTAGTTTATTCTGTATTATGAAGATTCATCAAAAATTTAGAATGATAAACTAATTATTACATAATACTGGACCATGCGCTTTCAATGAACGATATGGAAAGTGAAGATTCATAAGTCGGTCCATCTTTTTTGGGATTGTTAGACTCGAGCAATAAAATAAAAATTAAATTGTATAGTGACACTGGGAGAGTTTGATAATGATTGTTAGTCTATACATATAGGTCTATAGAAACTATGGGGTGAAAAACAAGGAAAGGTGCCAGAAGGAACTTAAGGAATGTAAAGAATGAATGATGTCCACATCAGCTTCCTACTAAAGGTGACCGGCTGGCAGAAGAAAAAGAGAAAGGAGATATAATTTTCACATCAACTTGTAAATTTTTGCATTGTAATGTAGTTCCAAAACTGCAGCTTATTCTGAGAACCAAAACCTTGTTATAACTTAGTTAGGATAGTCCAAAACTATTTCGGAAGTGAAGTTTCTCAAAACATCGGGTTTCCTAGAATAATTCTCTTGCTTATAGATGGTTTTATTTCAAACTTCAAACCGGTGATCACTTCATAAACTCCACAATATTTAGAAAATATAGACCCAAGAAAAAAAAAATTACCTCTCCTTTCTTGGCACGTACCCTTTTTGCTCGTTGAAGGGGATGAGGGTTGTTTATCATCTAAATTATTCCTCTCGTCTAGCAAAAAATAATCTATTTTTGGCACAAGAATGTAATTGAAGGGCCAAACATTAGCAAAAAATCCACAACGTTTGATTGCTTATAAGAGTTATACATAGTTCACATTGCCTTAACGAATTGTTTCTTGTTTTGCCATGAAAGAACAAGCCAAAGTTTTTAACTCTCCGCATATAACCCTTGCATCAACATTTGTCTAAAAAATTCCAACCCTTTCACCTAAAATGGTCTGATTTGCATTCACTACCTCTTTTATTATTTGGCTTATGTCGATCAAAACGTTGTTATAGCTCATGTAAGATAGTCCAAAAGTGAAGTTTCTCAAAACATTTGTTATTCTAGATTAATTCTCATGCTTATAAGGTGGTCTTGCTTATCAAAGTACTAGTTATGGAACATGTGTGTTGTACAAGTTATTCATTGTCAATTGCACCATGCAAAATATCTTGAATTAGTTCTTAACTTCTTAACTTTGTTTCCTCATTGATCATCAGGATTATTGAAAGTAATAGTAATCATTTAACATCATAAGATCAACATGTATTTCATTATATTATATTTCCAAAACCGCAGCTCTTTTTATGGATCAAAATGTTGTTATAACTTATGTAAGATAGTCCAAAAGTGTAGTTTCTCAAAACAATTGTTTTTGTAGACTAATTCTTATGCTTATCAAACTACAGACTGATATAATAAACTCCACCATACCTTCTACAAAAAATAACCCAAAAAAATGATACACCTAATTTTATTTTTTGATTTTTTTGAGTTTCATATATTAACTATCAGGTGTTTATACATACAGGTCTATCAAAACTATGGGGTGAAAGACAAGGAAAGGTACCAGAAGGAACTTAACGAGTATAAAGAAAGAATGATGAGCACATCAGCTTCCTACTAAAGGTGACCGACTGGCAGAAGAAAAAGAGTAGATATAGTTTTGACCTCAACTTGTAAATTTTTGCATTGTAATGTAGTTTCAAAACTGCAGCTCATTCTGAGGATCAAAACTTTGTTATAACTTATGTAGAATAGTCCAAAATTATTTAAGAAGTGAAGTTTGTGAAAACAACTGTTTTACTAGACTAATTCTCTTGCTTAGTGTAAAACTTGCTATCTATGTAGACATTGTAGTGCTAGCTTGAGTGTCTTGCTTGTAGTAGTGTTGAAGGCTTCCATGTTATGGTGCTTAAGGTAAAGAGTTGTTCAAAGGTTAAAAAGGCTTTAAGTTTGGGGTGATGATCTTAGGTAGATTTCTGCACCTAAGTGTTGTTATCTATGCTTACTTAGCTTAGTTTTGAGGGCATCTCGTGTGCGTAATGAGTAAGAAAATATACCCCCCCCCCCCCAATCCCTCCCACCACTACTACCACCACCACCATAGAGAAAAACAAAAATTTACCCCTCCTTATTAACACCCACTCTTTTTTCTCTTTGAAGGGGAGAAGAGGTGCTTATCATCCGAATTATCCCTCTCGCCTAGCAAAAAATAATCTATTTTTTGCATGAGGATGTAATCAAACATTAGCAAAAAACCCACAATGTTTGACTACTTATAAGAGTTATGCATAGTCCACATTGCCTTAACTCATTTTTTCTTTGTTTTTCTATGAAAGAAGAGGTCAAAGTTTTAATTCTCTGCACATAAACATCGCATCAACACTTGTACAAAAACCTCCGATCCTTTCTCTTAAAATGGTCAGATTTGTATTCACATTACCTCTTTTATTATTTGGAATGTCTCAAGAATTTTCACTCTGTTTTGGGCACAAAGCATATGTAAGCAACTTTTTTTCTTGTTTCACTTCTAGGAGCTTTCACCTTTTGTCTCTTTGGTAAATCGATTATTTAATGTTAAGGTTACATATGATGGATTTTTACCACTTGAGTAACACCTCTTATAAGGTAAGCAACCTTTTAATATTTTTTACCCCATGGAGCATCTACCTTTTTAATTTCTTGGTAAACTCAATCCGACAAATTTATGGTTGTAGAGTCATAGGTGTTGGATGTGCATCACCTTAGCAACCCCTCTTATCACGTATGTAACTTTTTTTCTAAAAAAATACTCCGAGCTTAAACGTTATTGTTATTTTGATAATTCGAATTTATAACCTTAAAATGAGGTGTAGGATGCTTGCACTTGAGTCACGTGAACGTTTAATTTTATTTTTGTGCTTTTTCTTTTTTAATTTTATTTGTACATTCTTCCTCTCATAGACACGGTATGCAATGGCGTAGTTGGATTTTCACTTGGAAGAGTTTTTTAAAAAACACAAAAATATTAAAGGTATAAAAGAGAAATATACAAATAATTATAATTTCTTCTACATAGTATAATTTTTTAACGAAGATGATTCAATGAATCCACACCTCCCTAGTTTCACCAATAACATGGTGGATTCAATAATAGGTTGATCCTTGTCACGGCCCGAACCGAGGCCCTGGCCGTGCTGGGCATCCCAAACCATGAAGGCCAGAAAGCCCTTCTCTAATTGGTAATCATATATACAATTCATATGCTAAAAGGAAATGCGGAAAACATGATCATTCTTTTTCTTCAACTAAATAATACGAATATAAGTTCATAGATATTTCAAACACATGACACCAGTCTGCGAAATCTCTAATAACATGAGAACAACTCCTTTCTAAAAATTGGGACAAGACCCCTATTGGACCATGAATCAAAATAAACTAACAATGTTCTAAAACAGACTTTCCGAAATAAGGGAGGCTCACCAACTGCAATCTCTGATAGGATTCAACCTACTGCTTAGTGGGACCTCGGGACTGTGTTTCAGATCCTGAAATATAAGGTTTCAATATAATTGTACTGGTATGTGGAACAACTCAAAATAGCATGTTTTTATACAAAATAGGTGAGAGCATTTCATAATATCAGTAAACACAATACAAGTAAAAATACATGGGCATACTTTAGAGAACTTCAAAACAATTCTTGACAACACTGACCCACTCTTTATTTTTCTTTTGAGCTAGTCGGTACACCTCTACAAATCTGTAATCCCACAGGCTATGTGGGACCTGTCCTTGACTCGGCGGCCAAGCCCCCAATCCAAGTAGCTACCAGGATTAGGGTGACGATACCCCCCATGTGAACATACCGCAGGAAATCTCCCCATGTGAGATGTCCTAAATGTCCTTTCATGTATGAGAATATATCATAAGTCCCGCATCGGCAACTACGATTTTCAGCGATGAGCCCATACACTCAAACTCCTTCTTCGGGTAGCCAATTAGCTCTCTTAAAGCCAACTTTTAGTTCTTTAAAACAAACACGATTCATACTATCAAAACATTCAATACGTAGCTTGTTAAGGACATATAATCACTGGGTATCATACCCTGACTTGCAAGTCAATCAAATCACATCACATCATATCTGCAGCCCTTTTCACTTATTATCATATTAATGACCACCCATAGCCTTCAAACATCAAGTGAGGGAGAGTCATGCAATAGGTTTTCATTTGAGTTTACATAAAAACACTCTCTTTTCAATAGTACAATCATAAGGTAGGCATGTTATGTTTACATTGTTATATACCCATAGAAATTGTTAATTTTGACACAATAAATATTTTCCATTCACAGACCCCCTCTCAACGCGTCACAACCCATATCATTTCATGATCATTAGTAAAGGATTCACTGACTAGTTTTCTTTGTGAAATTCATGCATTTAAACAATCTCAATACTTGAAATCGAAGATATCATAAAGAAGAGGGAGTTTAGTCATTCATGCTCTCAATCAACTTTACAAAACAGACAAAGTCAAAAATATATAGTTATAGTTCAATTTCCATGAAAAGTGGTTCAACACAACATATATTTTCATCAAAACAATCCCCTGATACATACTTTTCAAAAACAATATCGAACACTTCATTATAAAACATAATTGGGGATCTTTAATCTTGATAAAATATTTAAACATACGTCCATGGTTTTTAGAGTAGTCCCACATACCTTAAATTCCTTGGTTTGAAGAACAGAACCCTATTCTTGAAACTTTTATTGAGAATCTTGCATTGAAAGGCTTGAATTCTTGATCTTTTGAGAGGAGCTAGGGTTATGTTATGTTTTTTAGAGGATTTGAGATGTTTAATTGATGTAATAGGAGGAAAATATCGCCCCTTGAGGGTTATTAGGCATGGGCGGAGAGTTGTAAGGGAATAAAAGACTAAAAAGCCCTTAAAAACATGGAATCAACTATTGTAAACTAGGGCAGGCATTGGAGCGCGCGATGTGCAGCAATATTGCGGCCTTATTTCCTCTCTCACAAAAATGGCTATAACTTTTTGCTCAGGTATCGGAGTTTGGCGACATTGGTATCTTTGGAAAGCTGACTCAATTATCTACAATTTGGTGGGTCTTGAACTACAAAATAATACTTATATCAAAAGTTATACATGTTAAAAGTAGACCCTTATAAAATCAAATAGAAAGATTTAGCCAAATCAAATGTTCTTAGCTCAACTTTGCTTAAGTGTTTCCTATGAAATTTTTCACCTCGAAAGCACTTCAAACACGAGGATAAAGATCATGACACTTATTCTCACTTGGAAATAGTTTCTATTAGAGCTTTCACACGTAGCAACAATAGTTTGATTTCTAGTTTAAAAGTGCGGGGTGTTACATTATCTCCCTCTTGGGATCATTCTTCCACGAATGATAGGTAGGGACCTTTTGAAGCTCTAAAAGTGTAGAATAAAGAACATAATCTCGCATTGAATATTTTTTTATCAACAAAATATGCAAAGGCATCAAACGAGCTTCATAATAACCCCTAGTAAAATATGTAAACACGAAACGCGAGGTAATGAGACTTTACATAGGGATGATGTTGCACATGAGTTATATTAATCATAATCACCACAACATAAGGCATGGGTCTATTTGGTGATCATATACCTAATTTATATTGGTACTAATCATGAAATGAGATTTCACGGTAGATAAGAAACAGAAGCATTTTATACTTTACAAGATACAACTCATAAAGCTACAACTGAGAGACACTACTTAACTATGCCCCAAACAACGAATAACATACTTCATCATTTCCAACTTACAATTCCTCCATAACAATTCTAAACACAAGAGTTCAAGTTCCAATGCATAGTATTTCCATATTGAAGCCTAATTCGAAGTTGAAAAGGTGATAAACTATGGGATCCTGTACTCTACATCACATTAAGAAATGACCTCACCTCATCACTATAATCCAACAATCTCAAGTCTTAATTCAAGAAATACAAAGCACATGGCACATTGGTTTGTGTTTTCATCAATCAAAACATTCAAGCCAATGATTACTACACCCACTTAATGAGTCTCCCTACTAAGACCCGTAATTTCCATCACTCTCAAAAATATTTTCGCTCAATACCTCCCTCCCAACTATTTCTCATAACGAAAGTCCATCTCCTTCTTTCTCCCATAACTTATAATCTTAGTTAAGGAAACATTTACTCCCCCTTCTTAAGTCACTACTACTCATCTATAACTACCTATCATACTATCATTCGAAGGGTCATTAAGGGGCCCGAGCATAAGAATCATGAATGGGAGAAACACTACTCAATTATAACCCATATTTGCCGATCTACTCAAGGTGGGACATTAGGTAAAGATATGATAGACTAGACACGAAGTGCTTCATATATCAAGTGCCTGGATCATAAGTGAAGAGTGGTTCGACATAAACACAACACAATGTGATTTCATAGGATAGACCACATTGAGAAACATGGGTGCACATATCATGAGTTATTTGGCATAAAGCCGTAATTTAGGTAGTTCATAACTAAGACAAGGATTTCCACTTGACATGATTGATCCTCATTTAAAGAACTGAAATTTTTTCATAAGTTAGCATAAACTTTATCACTTTGGCTAAACCCGACATAGAATGAATCTGTGACATATACAACATAGTTTCTTCAAACCAAGCATTATGTGAGACATGGAATTTTTTTTTAGGATCATGAGAAACATAACATAGAGCTTGGATATTTGGGAATATTGGATCACTGAAGGACATTATTGCTCCTTGTTTGGAGGTCGGAACATGACATGAGTTACATAGAGAGCTCAAACCTTAGACATAAGCAAGACTTTAATACCTAAGACATTTGTAGATGTCTATTCAAATCGAAGTAGGAGGAGCTAGCTTGAATTGGAATTGATTTATCATGATTCTTGCTTGAAACTTGACATCACAAGAAAATTCAGGAACTATTTTAATTCATCATCTCCTCCTTAGAGCAATGTCACACTCCTAAACTTTCGGACATAGCTTCTCTTTAAATCTACAAGAACAACACTTAACACAATGGGGTATCACCATACACAAAAAGGCATTGCTTTTCGAGAAAGCTACTCTCAACTTTAGCTAGCCTCTATAACCATCACCCTACAACTCACACTCTCATGAACATCCATATCACACTCCTTATCACACAATGATTCGTTCTTCACTACTCAATATTCAAATATTAGACCTTTAACCACATAACTTACAACTTAACAAAGTTTGTAAAACTATACCAAAGGCACATATTGCCAACCCAGGCTATTGCACTTTCATGACCCGAACCGGGGCCCTAACCGTGACGGACGTCCCAAATCATGAAGGCCCAAGAGCTCTTCTAACTTGCAATCACATACACCATTCATATACAAAAATAATGCAGAAATATGAAGAAATATAGAATCATGGTCATGTTCTAAGTTAAGCATATCAATACAAAAGAGGATCCATCAACATCTAGACAGTATCTATTTCAGTTTGCGAAATCTCACATACATACGATAATTAACAGAATTGTCTGAAACTGGAACAAGGCCCCAGTGGACCTAAACCAAAATAAATAACAAGTGACAGAAAAGAAATAGGCCTTTTGGAATAAAGAAGTCTCACCAACTGCACACTTTACTTCTGTCTAAATAACTCTATAGCTTAGCAGGACCTCTAGACTGAGACTCAGACCCAAAAATATAAGAGGTCAATACAATTGTACAGGTGCGCAGAGCAATCCAAAATAATGCATTTTTATTCAACATAAGTGAGAGCAGTTTGAAATTAATTAATATATGATATATGAATAAAACAAAACATGGGCATATTTAAAAGACTTTGAACAATAATCTGAAATTCATGACTCACTCTTTATCGTACTTCTGAGCTAGATGGCACACCCTACAATCTGTAATTCCATGGGCTATATGGAATCCGCCCTTAACTCGGCAGTCAAGCCTCCAATCTAAGTATGCCACAAGGATTGGAGTATCCATAAGGGGGAGACACGCAAGACCACACAACATCGTGCCATGATCCCCTAATCAAATCAAGATGTCATGGCAGAGCATAAGACCACAAAGCATGGATCCTAACCATAATCCCAAAATGGGATGACATAAATCAAGGTACACAAGACCACACAGCATGGTACCATAATTCCATGTCGGCAAATAACAGTTTCTAGCACGTACTTTCTTCAGGTAACCATCCAACTCTCTTTAAGCCCATTTTTAACCTTTTCTGAACATGCAACTTCCTAAATTTCAAAATCTACAAATCTGAGTGAAATTTGATTTCTATTTTATTCTGAGTCTGTCATGGCAATATCTATTTTGGTGTTGTCACACCAAGACTTACAAGTCATATTCTCTACGCCATACATTATCATATTACCAATCTTCATTCAAAACATAAAGTTTGGACCACCATATTATTCAAACAGTTCAAGAAAATCGATACTTCAAAACATATGTTAAACAATGCAAAGAATCTCTCTTTTGAACATTTCAACAAACATGTGGTGGTCATGTATTTTCGACAAACCATGCAATTCTTTCATTACATATCTTCAATATTTATCAACATGTAAAAACCCTTCTCTTCAATTCAAAACCATAATCAAATCATAAACAAGAATCAAGACATTTGTATCATGCTCCTCAAAATGCATTCGAAATAATCCATATCGTATGAAAAGAATGAAAAATTATAGCAAGAGAGGGATTCTATATTTTCGTGCTCTCAATTAAATACTCAAACACAATTTCATACATATATTTATAGGAGTACAAATCAATTTGGGGGAAAAGCCTCAAGACCAAAACAGTAATACCATTAAAGAATTCATAATGCAAGATTTTAAACATAATTCAAAACCCATTGCAAATTCATGATTTTCTCAACATTCAAAACATCATTAAAAATGTTTTCACCATACCAATGTAGTTTAGGAAAACCCCACGTACCTTAGATTATAAGATTTGAAAGATGAAAACCGAATCTTGGTCCGTTTCTTGAAATTCTTGATCTTAGGGATGAGTTCTTGATCTTTAGGGATGACTTAGGGTTTTGATTTTTGAAAGAAAATTGAATAAAAGATGCAATTGATGTTTCTTGAGGCTGAAATTCTATGTTATGGGCGGTTTAGAGTGAAGGAAAAGACCTTTTTGCCCTTAAAATGCGGAAACAGAACCTGAAAAATAGCAGGGGGCGATGGAGCGCGCGTCGTGGGCATATCGCCTCGGCTTACTGTCTCTTCATGAAAATGGCTGTAACTTTTTGCTCGGGTATCGAATTTTGACGAAATTGGTATCGTTGAAAGGCTAATTCAATTATTTATAATTTGATGGGTTTTAGCTGAAAAATTCTATGTGTATCGAATGTTATACATATTCAAAGTAGACTCTTGTAGAATTGAATATCAAACTTTGGATGAATGAATGATTCTTAACACAACTTTGCTCCAAGTGATTTTTATGAACACTTTTCACCGCATAATCACTTCATACACTAGGAGAAGGATCATGACACATGAATTTAAATATAAATCATGGAATTTGAGCTTACGCACGTAGGAACGATGGTTCGATTTCTATTCCAAAAAATACAGGGTGTTACATTATCTCCCCCCTGGGATCATTCGTCCCCGAATGATGGGTAGGGAATTGTTGAAGCTCAAAAAGTGTAGAACAAATAACGAAACCTCGTATTGAACATATTTCCTTATCTAAATATGTAAAGGTATCAAACGAGCTTCATGATAAACCCTAGTAAAATGTAAAAGCATGAAACATGGGATAATGAGACTTGACATCGACATGATCTTGGCATGTGTTTTATGGCACATGATCAAAATATTGTAAGACATGAATTTTTTTAACCTAAGAGTCATCGGCCTGATTAAGATTGGTACAAAACATGAGATAAGATTCTCATGGGACATAAGACTATTAGCATTCTTCATCTTACAAGATACAATGAAAAGACTTAAACTTGGAGATACTATTTGTCTACGCCCCAAATAATAAATTACATGCCTCATCGTTCCCAGCTTACAATTCTCCCCATACACATCTAACCCCACGAATTTGATTCCCACTGTAATATACTTCTAGGTTGAAGCCTCACTCGAGGGAAAAAGGTGCTAACTTATGCTACGGGACGTTGTACCCTACATCTTATCCAGAAATCATCTCACCTCATCACTTTAATCCAACAAACTCAAGTTCTAATTCAAGGAATACTAACCACATGGCACATTGGTTTGTGTTTTCATCAATCACAACATTCTAGCCTATCATTACGACATCCACTTCTTGAATCTTCCCATTACGACTAGCCAATTCAATCATTATCACCAAGATTTTTGCCACACACTTCCCTCCTAACTATTTCACATAACGGGAGTTCGTCTCCTTCTTCCCTCTTTTCTTTTAACCTTAGCTCAAGAAATCGCATCAAAATTTTTCATCTACAATGACATCTATTCCCCCGCCTAACACACCTCTACGCTTCTATAACCACCATCATACTAACATACAGAGGGTAATTGAGGAACTGGAGCACAAACATCATGAATGGAAGTAACACTTATCAATCCATGCCTTATACTTATTGCACTTCTCAAGAAGGGACAAGAGGTGAAGATACGATAGAATAGACACAAGTGCTTCATATAACAACTGTTTGGATCATAAGTAAAGAGTCGTTCAGCATGAACACAATACAACATGATTTCCTTAGGATAGACCAAAACGAGAAACATGGATGCACATATGATGAGCTATATATCATAAAGCCAAAATTTATGTCGTTAACAAGCAAGATAAGAATTTCACTTAACGTGATTACTCCTCATTCAAAAAGCTAAAAATTTTCATGATTTAGCATAAACTTTATCACTTGGGCTAATTTCGGCATAAAATGATTCGGCAACATATAGAAATATATTTTCTTAGGACCAAATATGTTGTGAGACATAAATTTGGATCATGAGAAACATAACATATGGCTTGAATACATGAAAGACTGGATAACTGTGAGACATAATTGCTTTTCATTTGAAGGTCAGATCATAAACATAGGTCCATAGATAACTCGAACCATAGGCATAGGCATGACTTGAACACATGACGGATACATTAGCAGGATACTCTCCTAAATTGAAAAAAAAAATTCGAGAACTAACTTAATTCCCCATTTCCCCCTTAGATCAAAGTTACAATCCTAGACTTATAGACATATCCCCTTATCAAATCTATAACCACAACTCTCAACATTAAAGAGACATCACCACATACTTAATCTCTAAACTCTTCCTGAAGAACTATACCCTGAAGGCCTTGCTTTTCTGTAAATGCTACTTGTAACTTTCGATAGCCTCTATAGCCATCACTCTACAACTCCCACTCTCATGAGCGCACACATTCACACTCTTTATCACAAAAGGGGGGATCTCAGCATATACCACTACAAAAAAAGACTCTTTTTGTGGAGGGTTTATTGTTAACTAGTTTTTCTTCTGCGTTGCACGTGTATATCGAGATAGTATATTTTTCAAAAGATAATATTAATTTTATTAAAATAAAGTTTGATCCCGATAAGTATAAGTATAAATTATTTCCTTCATTTTGCCAAGTTTTGCATTTCATGAAAGCTGAATCTTGTCTTTTTCTCAAACAAAAATGCCATCATTTTTGTTATATCATACTTTTTCTCATACAAAAATGCTAGCATTTTAGTTATATCATAATGGTTGTCTATACGATTAGTTGTGAAAATCTTTCCATATTTTCATCCAAATGTACCATCAATTATGAATATCTTTCCAAATGTTGAAGCTGCATAAATAAACATCTTTAGCACCAAACCAAACACATCGCTAGTTTCATGAAAACATTCATTTATATGAGAGCTATCAGCTTCAATGCTTCATTACTCATACCATATGACAAATCTAATATCTACACAAAATAGTTAGATATGATTTTCCAGGTTCCCTTTAATGGACTAAAAAGTGTGAAGGAAAATGAGAAACGCTTGGTGTGCCTCAAGTAAAGTATGAAATTCATTTGGCTCTGACTAATTAAGAGCATCCATATTCCAATTGAAGTATTTTTATTTCTCTGTATCCAGCTTCAAGTGTCATAAAGGGTCTACATTAACTTCATATGCAATTCAATGTATAAAAACATAAAGATGAGGCTGCATATAATAGATTCTTGTAGTCCGGCCCTTTTCCGGATCCCCCGTATAGCGAGAGCTTTATTGCACCTGACTGCCCATTTTTAAGCTTTATCGAATGGTTATTTGTAAGCCTCAATGTAGTTTCGACTAACAATTTGTTGAATAATAACTGATAGTTTCACATGAACAATAGAATCCATGATTAGGAGACATCTTTCTTTAACATAAGAATCCATAATGCATTGTTGTTGGATCCCATACAGGATCAATCTTTCTATTTCCATCTAAAACAAGAGAGGAATTGCTCTTTTTTCTTATGTATGTACTGCATAGACATAATTTTTTGCAGCCACTGTCAACATAAGATCATATAGTTGAGATTGGGTGTGAAAAATAATGCATCTGGAAATCTATTAGGCGTCATGCTTCAATTAAAATAATGTTATTGACTCCTAGATGACAACTGAATAATCCTTTTAAGTTATATTCATTTCATACTTAAGATTTTGGCTTGATCACTGAACTTCAAAAAAATGTAGTAAACTGACAGAGATTTTATTGAAACTATATCAAAAATGACTAAGCCATATAGCAAATAATACAATCTAAACAACTTTGAGATCCTTCACCATTTTGATTCTGACACAGAGAATACTTTCACTTTAAAACTATACATTAACTAGTGCATTATTGTGGGAAGATCACTACTGCACGACTTTCAATTACATTACACAAACTTGGATGCACAAATAAACGACTACAAAGGAGGATCTAAGAGGGTGGTAGGTTGTTCACCCGAACCGTATTGGCAAAAAATTATACTATATATGTAGGAGAATATTTTTTATTATTTTTTTATGTATAGATATGAGGTTGGCCTAGTTGTTGGGGAATTCAAGATTTACCTTGAGGTTTCAAATCCAAATCTTAGGAACAGAATTTTATTTTCAAACCCCCTAAATAAAAATTCTTGATCCACAACTAATGACTAACATATTTTTAATTTTCTTTAGAGATGGTGCAGCATACAAATCCAACATCACCCATGATTTTTCTCTAACCACTAAAACCTTCGTTGGAAAAGAACAGTAAGTACCTAAAGAAAAGTGTTTTCACATATTTCAATATGGCATTTCTTCCATTGAAGCCACTGCCCAGTGATTTCATATTTGTAAATATTACATATTTGTAAATACTACATATTTGTTCTATTTAGCAGGTTCTATAAGGATGAAATATGAAAGGAAGTTTCAAAAGAAAACCTACCGTTGTTGAAATTACACTGCAAAGTTAGATAATCTTCCACTTTTCAGATAGGATACCCACTGCTAGAAAAAAGCAAGGAAATGCAAAGCCATAAAAAAATCTAAATTATATTCTTTTGCTGTACATTTTTATTTTTTTATTTTGTGAAAATAATAAAAAACACATTTAGCATTGATTTAAGGAGTGCAAAAACAATGCTATGAATGGTACGGATAACAGTTGCATATAAAGGAACTTACAACTTGAATTGCAGGACAGAACATGAGAAGTGAAAAGCCATAAAAGTATCGAAGAGAAATTCTTAACTGGACTATTTTTTTCTTGTTGTTTGAGCAACCAAATAAAGAAGGCATAAGGTATAGGTTATATGAGTGAAAGCACAAATGTGCTGAGTGCGAAAACAAAGTAATAAATGATATTATAGCAGCTTCAAATAAAGAAAATTACAACATGAAATGCTGAAAGAAAACAGAGAAGTGGAAAGACAACAAAATATCAATGTTAAACTCTTAACTGTATCTTTTTTGTCAAACCAAATAAGGAACGCATATGAAGCAGATTTTATGTATGTGGTAACAAAGTTATGATCGGTACTATAACATAGTTATGATCGGTACTGATAATTTTGAATTCCTGGAAAGAAACAGGGAAGTGGAAAAGTCATAAAAGTATCTAATAAATTGAAATAGAGAAGCGAAAAGATGTAAAAGTATTCAGGTTAAATGCTCAATTGTAACAAAGAAGTGGAAAGCCATAAAAGTTCAGTTAAATTCTTTCATCAAAGATCTGGCCGAGCTTTAACGACAGAAGTAGATGGAAGCAATATTGACAAGGATAGAAATTTGAACATAAATTTCAACGGTCTAAACTATTTGAAGTAGATGTCTAATCACAAATCTTTGGTCATGTAGTGATTGAGAAGCAATAGTAGACCTGTTAGCATAACAGGACAAATGAAAAAGAACATGGAAGATTGTTTGGGCAACATTGTGGCTCTGTTACTAAAAGAGGTTAAACGGGAGCAGTTATGGTTGAGGCGTCTGGTTGTAAGTGTGTGTTGGGCATTTATTCAAAATTTTGCAATGCAATTGTATAGGATTGTATAGCATAATTGATACAAGTACGACCACGAGGATGTACGATAACGAGTGCGTATTGAATCCATCCAAAGAGGGCCTAAATGCACTAAAAACAGCCCCTGAGTTACACTTTATGGGCACCTCACCCTTGAGGGGTATTGTGGTCATTTTGTATTCCATTTTGTAATACACTATATATAGAACGTCTTAAGGTTTTTAGTCTTAGTTTTTGTTGAATATGGAAGTGTAACACTTAGAAACATTAGTTTTTGTTGAATATGAAAGTGTAACACTTAGAAACATCTCTCTTGAGAGAATGGCCCTCCTTGGCCGAAATTGTAACTAGGGAAATCAACTTAAGTGTGGAATCACTCGTGTTGGATTCAAGCTTGGAAACGTTGGATGCTTGGGAGATCGAGGTCACTCTTGTGCCAACGTAGGAGTTAGGTATTCGTTGTGTGTATTGTTAAAGGTCCAAGAGTGGAATAGGCTCTTGGGTTGTTTAAGATTACACCTTCATTTTGTCTAACTATCTATCCTCTTGTTTGTTGTAATCGTTGTTTCTTATTTTTTTAATGTAACCCGTGAGGTGTTGTTATTGTTACCACTTTATTGTTGTTCATCTTGTCTTCATATTATTGTTGTTGTTGTTGTTTTGATGTGATAAACACCTTCTTCATTCCATTATTGTTGTTGTCATTGTCAAATCCGAGTGAGGTCTCCAATCAGTCCAAGAATCCTTTTGATTAGTGGAATGTTTGGGGTGTGTTTAGTGTTCCCGTGGTTTTTATTGTATCATTTGGTATCAAAGCATGGCTTGATCTTGTTCCTACAAGATCAAATCTTTGGCTAGCTCACTTGAAAAAAAAATTAAAATCTGAAAATTCCACAAAAAGAACAATCTGTCCAGTTTGTGTTCTTGGCCAAAAATTGCGTTCTTGTTGTGTCTTGACCAAGATTTTTACTTGTCTTGAGTGTTTCTAGTGTTATTTTTGCTCTCCACTAACACTTTGAGTATAAATCTAAGTTTGAGCTTGTATTTGTTGAAGTTGTAGTCGTGAACTTGGACTTGGCCGATTTGTTGTTGAACATTGTTGTGGTGGACTGTTTTGGGCTTCGGGCCTTTATCTTGTTGTTGTTATAATCTTGGCCACGTGATATTGTTGTTCATTGGTGGCCTAATAACCATTTTGTTGAAGTTGTAGTTGTCTTGGCCAAGTGTTGAAGATATTGTATTGTGAAAATTGGAAGTTGGCCATGTGAAATTATTGGTGTTCTTGGAGATTGTTGTTGGTTGTTCTTGGTGATTGTTGATTTTGATCTTGAAGTTCTTCACAACCTTCATAGCTTATTAAAATAAAGTGAACCTTAGATCTATAAAGGTGAAGGGAAAAAGTGAAGCTTTGTTAGTCTTGAACGACTTACCATCACCCATCAACTAGTCAATTACATCTCAATCACTTTCCAACAACTTTCCATGATTCAAGGACCCATGTTTGAAGAAGAAGTACAAGTAAAGTCAAAGTCTTGAAAATTGAAAGGCTCCAAGACTTATTTTTTCCTCCTAAAACAAAATTCCACCAATCCAAATTAAATTTTTGACCAAGACATGAACATTTGAGAATAACAATTCGTTAGAAAGACTGCAACCAATACGTGGCTGCCACGTCAAGTTACTGTTCACGCATTAAATTTTGGCTCAAATTTCAGATTTCATAGTTTCCGTTTGTTTTTTCTTAGTTTCAATTTCGTTGGTTCCAATACGAATTGGTAAACTAGTACTCATCTACTAGATTGTTAGTTAGTCTTTGTGTTCGTTAATTCGTGTTAAACGTTTGTTGTGTGCTTCTCTCTTTTGCGAATTCGTTGTATCTTGTTGGTTCAAGTTCGTAAATAAATTTTCTTTAAGTCAACTCAAACGAAAATTCATTCCGGACAAGAGTAGACTCGACCCTCAATCACTCACGAAGTACAAGCCGGCTTTCAACACTTGTGAAATCAAGTGTGAGGTAAAATCGAGAGTGAGAGTGTGGTGAGGCATTTTGAACTAACAAGTTTGTTTTATTGTTTGTTGTTGTCCTTTGCTTTAGGTACCATGGCTTCCACTAATCTTGATGCCACGTTTGATCGCATTAATGACTATATTGAAGAAATGAAATGGAACGTGGAAAGGATACGCCAATTGTTACCTAAACTTATCCCACAAAATGCAACTTCCTTTGTCCAAACACCTTGTGCTGAGAGCTTCCCGAAGGAAGAGGTGGGCTACCCCAAACCACACCAAGGTAAAAAGGAGATTGAAACATCTTTGGTACTTGATAGTGAACTTATAGAGAGCTAAGCACTTGCTAGTTCCAAATCTGTCCGTGAGATAGATCATGCTCTCTTTAGGTTTAATGTTTTGTTTGAAGATGATATAAACACTCCTAATGAACCTAGTGGTGAAAATGATGGTATAGCTTGCCTTGAAGGCTATAGCCAATATGATAACCCACTATGGTGTGACAACATTCCTCCTAAAGATGGAAATCTCTTCTTGGAAGATAAGAGTACTCTTATGGGCAAGGACTGTGTAGTTTCGGAAATGAGTACTCTTGGTAGCACTCTTGGTGTGCATGATGATCAATTTACTCTTAAATGTAGTTCACTACTTGAGCATATAAATGGAGTGCTTAAAAATTCTCAAGTTAGTGATGGTGTCTATAAAATTGATCTTGATAATGCGCATTACTCTTTGAACATTTTGTATGGTAAAAGCATTGCAATTAGTTTTGTTCATAGAGATCATGTGTATGAAAATATTTTTGTGCGTGAATGTGGGAGTGACATTCTAGGGGAAGGAAGGGTTAGCCTCGGCTTAGGCCCTTGGCTAAATTTTTCATTTGATCCCGGTACTGTCTTAGGGTGGGAAAGGACGACTCTCGACATATTTTTCTTTTGTCTTGATGCTTCTCCAAGACACTTCCTTTGTAGCAATTGTACTAATATTTTTATGATTAAAACAAAGGACTCGTGGCTATACTTCAAATTTTTCTCGGTATGGCATATTGATGTGTTATTTTTTCTAACTCTAACCCCTCATGTCATGAAGATGTGTAGTTGTTTGTCTTCTCTTGATTTGCGAGGTACGGATTTGAGGTCGAATCCTTTTCAAGAAGGGGAGGATGATACAAGTACGACCATGAGGATGGACAAGAACGAGTGCGTATTGAATCCGTCCAAGGAAGTGCACAAGTGAAGTATAAAAGAGGGCCTAAATGCACTAAAAACATCCCCTAAGTTACACTTTATGGGCACCTCACCCTTGAGGGGTATTGTGGTCATTTTATATTCCATTTTGTAATACACTATATATAGAAACTCTTAGGGTTTTTAGTTTTAGTTTTTGTTGAATATGAAAGTGTAATACTTAGAAACATCTCTTTTGAGAGAATGACCCTCTTTGGCCGAAATTGTAACTAGGGAAATCAACTTGAGTGTGGAATCACTCGGGTTGGATTCAAGCTTGGAAACGTTGGATGCTTGGGAGATCGAGGTCATTCTTGTGCCAACGTAGAAGTTAGGTATTCGTTGTGTGTATTGTTAAAGGTCCAAGAGTGGAATAGGCTCTTGGGTTGTTTAAGATTACACCTTCATTTTGTCTAACTATCTATCCTTTGGTTTGTTGTAATCGTTGTTTCTTGTTTTATTTTTTAATGTAACCCGTGAGGTGTTGTGATTGTTACCACTTTCTTGTTGTTCATCTTGTCTTCGTATTATTGTTGTTGTTGTTTTGGTGTGATAAACACCTTCTTCATTTCATTATTGTTGTTGTCATTGTCAAATCCAAGTGAGGTCTCCAATCGGTCCAAGAATCCTTTTGATTAGTGGACTGTTTGGGGTGTGTTTACTGTTCCCGTGGTTTTTATTGTATCAATAATGGAAGAGCTATTTTGCAAGAAAACAATAGTGACTACAACGGGCTTAACCATATTCATCGTAAAACTTACCCGACGAGTACTTTATCAAGCTTGTCGATAGCAACATTGAATTCACAACAACAAAAGACAAAAAGGATAGTCCCGGAAAGAAAATAGATTAAACATAATTTCTCCAAAAAAAAAAATTCCATCCATGTTTTGATTAAGCAATTTCATAGTGACTCAATACAATGGAAGCATAAATTTAAAATGACAATCTACTATCATAGCAGCAAGGACATAAAGCTCACCTTAAGAACCTTTAACCCAATAAAATCAAGAGAGAACGATTAGGAAGTAGAAGAATGAAACTTCAAATTCTAATAAAATGACAAGATCAATTATTCCCATAGATAAACCCCAAAAAAATAAAATTCACCAGGATCAAGAGATTAAATGTAACTTAGAACTGAGGCAGTTCACTGAAGAGAACAGTGATGAACTGGTAAGAGCCGCGAAGCAATGCCAGTGAGTTTAGCTTGAAGTGAATTGGTGTAAATTGTTGAATGATCAGAATTCCAAGCAGACAACACAAACAAACATGTTGTCCCACTTTATACTTATTTCGACTTATTAGATTGTAGAAAGAATAAACAACAAATTAAATGAGATCATGGTAGGCTTCTTGTTGTACCTAGCAAGCGTAGAAGATTCCTGAGCAAGCTTCTCGAATATATCATTGATGAAACAGTTCATTATACCCTTTAGCTTACTTGGAATTCCGGCATCTGAATGAACTTGGTTCAACACTTTGAAGATGCAAATTCTGTAGGTTTTGATGAACTTGTTTGATATTTTGGTCTTCTCACCCGTGAGAGACAAGTTGCAATAATGGTGGGACGAATGAGTGTTAGAATCCAAAAAATAAACCTTATCGTAACAACTCTTGGCGTAAACAAAAACAACGCATCCTTCGTAAAAATTTTCAGCAATTTGTTTGTTTTTAGTCTGAAGCGGTCAGAAGGGTGACACCCCTTCAAATAAATATTAATTTTATCAGTTTTCTTATTATTTTATTTTGTTAGAAGGGTAATTTAGTAATTTCACTTTAAGTTTTTTAAATTGGTGCTTTTAAGGTAGTATAGATTTGTGTGAGTTTTTAACTCCCACAAAAAGAATTGAAGCGGTTTCAGAAAATGCAACAATAAGCCATGCCACAAGCAAATTTGTGGCGGTTTTATAGAACCTACACTACCAACCGCCACAATAAATTTGTAATTTGTGGCATTTTTAAAATTGAATTTGTAGCAATTTATAACCTCCATAATATGATTTTAGATTTTTAATAACTTCAACCTTTGGGGGTTTATAACCCCAACAATATAGTCTCAATTATCTTGTATAACTTTTTTGTAGGCATTTATAACCGTCACATATTGTTTTAATTTTTTTTAAAAAAAATCTTTAGTTATATTCATACGTACAAATAATTTTACTATACTATCATTTATAACATAGACTAAATAGAAACTATCAGCGTACAAAACAACACAATTACAACATATACAACCACTTATAACATAAACTAAACTAAAAATATTCTGAATACAAAACAGTACAAATCTAAATTCATGTCACACATAATTAACCATCTCGATTTCGATAACCTACTTCAGCCCCATAAAAATATAATATGAAAAGATACCAAATGTTTGCCTGGTGATTCTCCATCTACAGATAAAGTACGCGCATTTTTTATTTGCATCACTGGACTGAAGTAATTAAATAAAAGATCTTTTATACAACTACTGAAAATGAAAAAAAAAAAAAGAAAAAGAAGAATGATGAATACAAAATAACAGAGTTAAAAACAATGAATACTATTAACCAACTTTCAGTGTGTGCTTATGTCATCAGAAGTTCAATTTACTGTCGTGTGAACTATCAATCTGGTAACAAAAATTACCTGGGAAAAACTACAGTAGTGGTAACAGAAGATCACTGCAAGGATGAAATGAGGTCTGTCTACGTGTATGTACAAGCTTGTGTTGATAATAGCGTCCTCATTTGTCTTAGGAAATCAGAGGAGAACATGAGAATATTTTATAGCCATCTCATTGTGATAATAATGGGATTTCATACTATACTCCGATCCAACGAAATAACTACAAAAAGTAGGCCCTCTCCTTTTAACGATACCATACAAAGTAGCTCTTATAGTCCTCGTGTGTAGCAGCAAATGACCAAAAGCTCAGTTGATATACACAAGATTTACAACTCAATTGGCTCCAAAACAGTTCAAACATGGTGTATAAGAATTAACTCAAACTGAATCCATTTGTTCAGCATTATTGCACTCAATTGTAAGCTAATTCACCTTCTCCCACAAGAGGTCATTGGATGACAGAATCTTCAAAAGAAGTGCTATTTTAGAGGTTCAAATTGCCGATGACAACTTAAAAACCATTAAACACTTAAAAAACTGAATGCTCTGTGCTAATTAGTTGATTACAAGAAACCACAATAGTTATAATCCATTACTAAATTAGGAGTATTTCGTTAAATTAACGTTGTTAATAATACTTTAGAATCTAAATTTGACTAATACTATTTTATATAGTTATTTAATATTGAGGATAAAAAGGAAAAAACTATAATAAAACTCTCTTAATTTTTCTAAAGTAGACAAGTAAACTAAAACATATACTCCCTCCGTCTCAAATTATGTGTCGCCATTTGACCGGACACGATATTTAAGAAATAAGTATTGATTTTGTTAAAGTTACAAAGTTACCTAAAGAAAATAATAGTATTTAAAATCAAGTGGCACCACTTTTAATTGAAAAAACAAATAAAAAAAGATTAATAGTATTTAAAGTCTAAGTGTACCACTAAGGGTAAAATTATAATTGTATTTTTTAAAAACTTACCAAATAAGAAAAAGGAACATTCTTCCTGAAACGGACCAAAAAGAAAATGGTAACATGTAATTTGAGACGGAGGGAGTATTTTTTTATATAAAGACCAAGTAATGTGAAAAAGATGAAGCAAAACATAAAAATTGGAGAAGGGTGGAGCAAAACATAAGGAATATATAAACAAGAATCTGACCTTTGAAGAAGACAACGAAATACGGAAATGTTGGTATTTAGTCTTTTCCCATTTCATTCAACTTGTGAAGTGGAAAACCTATATCAAAGATGGCATGTGAAAATGAAAAAAAAAAAAAAAGAATGATGAATACAAAACAACAGAGTTAAAAACCTAAGGCGGATTCACAGGGTGAAAAAGTCATGCCCTTTAAACAATTCTCCAGTAAATATGACCGGAGCAGGCGGCGGCGAGGCGGCAGAAGAAAGAGATGGCGTGGGGGAACAGCAGCGGCGGCTGCATGTGACGCAGAGGGGGCCCGGAGTCTGTCTCGGGTTCATCGGCGGTCGAGACGGTGGTTGTCTCGGAGGAATCGCCGGCTGGTCGGTTCGGAGAGTTCGCCCGCTGGTGGAATGTTGCGCTGGTTCGCTGGCATCGATGGAATGGGGAGAAAGGAGGCACCGCAGGCAGGAGTCAGGGTTACGTCGGTCATTGTTGTCCATCGCCGGTGGTTAGAGAGCGAAGAGCGACGCTGGTCTAATGGAGGTATAGTGGTCGCCGGCTGCAAGGCGACGTGGTTCGCCGGGGTGGCAGCATCCTTACCAGTGACGCGGCTCACCGGAGCGTGGTGTTCACCGGTAGGGTGAGTGGCGGTGGCTATCGCTGCTGATAGAGCAATGAGAGTAGAGAGAGAACGTGGAATGGGTGTGCGGCTGATGGGAGAAAATGGGGAGTTAGGGTTTGGGGTATTAGTTTAAAAGGAAATAATAGACTGAGTTGATCTCAGCCGTTGGATCAACTCTGATCAACGACTGAGATTGAATTGATTTAAAAATAGGTAAGTAATCGGGTTTTAATTTCTAATCAACATTGATATCAATTTTAGCTAAAATTGACATTAATTGGGTACAAAAGTGGCTAAGAATTAATGACATAGAAAAATTAAAGAAAATTGATTATTACTTTAATAATAATGACGTTATAAAATGTCAATACTAAAATAAACTATGTATGTAAAATTAATGTTACGTAAAAATATATGATAAAGTGTTTGTAAATTATGAGTGTGTATATTTATAAAATTGATTTAATAAATATTAATAAGATTATTAAAAAAAATATTATATTTAAATTGATAAAGTGTAAAAATGATATTAAAAGTAATAAAATAATTTGTATATTTTTTAAATCATAAATGTGACACGTCGATATTTGTTGATACAAAAATAATATGTAAAAAAATATTAATATTTAAAATTTATAATTTTAATAAAATAATAGCCTAAAAGGAGTATCGGGCGGTCAAAATTAGGTGTCAACATTAGGTGCCACCAATAGTCGTTACCATAACAATCAACGGTCTCTACCAACAATCACCACCATCAATCATCATTATATATTTCTAATCATCATCATTATTTATCACCACAATTTTACTATCACTATCAGCCAACTCTCAACAGTCACCACCAAACTACCATCTTATGTTGTTAGTATTCAACCACTAGCTATCGAAATATTAAAATTAGAGAACATTTTTCTCAACCGATATATTTTATTACGATCTCTTTTTAAACTAGATTAATAACGCTTCATAAGTTGGATATTTGTAGGAAATAAAAAAATAAAGGGTATTGGGGTTTTAATGAAATTGCATGCCAAATCTTATTGATGTTACGATCAAAATAATCAAATGTTATGCGGAAGCTAGTAAAGTAAACATCGAAATACCATGAATAAGAAGATAAGTGAGAAATACACCAAAAGAGATACAAGAATTTTATGTAGTCGACCTACATCCACAAAAAAAGATGATCAATCCACTATATAAAAGAGAGTACAAATTGTCAAGAGAGACAACCTAACACAATTCACTCAGAATAAAAAAGAGGTTCACACAAATGATACCGCAACACTTGTATCTCACAAAGTCTCCCCCAAAATAATATTCTCAAATCCCTAGGACTACTTTGTGGATGCTACCAAACTAGATGAAAGGAGCCTCTATTTATAAAGTATACAATCTTTTCCCATACGAACAATGATTATTCAAATATAGAGAATATGTTTTCCTTTTCCTAAAGGAAAACCCAATTATGGTACTTAAAGAAAAATTCAATTATGGTAAGAAAGTCAGGACAAATACCAACAATTAATACATCATATACCACAATACTCTTATAATTCACTGTATCAAATGATTCTTGAGAGTGACTATGACCAAAATTGAATTATTTTAGAACTTACTTTTCACATTGGTATATATATACATCTTTTTATCGTATCACGATAGTTTTTGTTTATATTTTAGTTATTCAATTATATATTGTATGATTAATGTTTTCATCTATCATTTCGTTCTCTAAAAAAAAAATGAGCCTAAATATCTAAATTGTTTGCATTTTGTCATCAAAATCCCATCTGAGTATCCTCCCAACTGAATTTTCTCCTCTCATGTTGATTAAACTTGCAATATATTTATTCAATCTTAATTCTACTTATCCTAATTTCCTTTTTCTCTAAAATGTTTTTGTAGTTCAAGTTTTTAGTCGACACACACTATTAATAAATTATAAAAAAATAATGAAATTCATCGATTTTTTAATAATTTTTTTAAAGAAAAACGATTGACTCGAAGAAAATTAATAGACATCTGTCGGTTATATATATTTCTTAAAGTTGCACAAAAATTGTAAAAAAAAAAGAGTTTTATTTTAGTTTGATGTTCTTTGATTTTGAAGTACAAAATTGTAGTTGAAGAATATAGAGAAAAAGCACAAATGTATTTAATGAAAAAATGTGTGGTTTAGTGGTAGAATTATTTAATATCGTGGTATGGGTTTGATTTCAAATTGCTACACTTTTAATATATTTATGAAAAATTGAGGAACTCCAACGGTTTTATAAAATTGACCGGCATCCCTCGATTTTAACCAAAATGATTTATCATTTTTCTTAGATCGAATGCACCATTTTACGACATTATTGAGCCCATCAATTTTAGTAAAAAATGAGAAATTTTGTTAATCTTCGACTTGCTTTTAGTAGTGACTTATATTGTGGGGATAATTAACCACCACAAATTATGGCAAACCTCACAATTTGATACAATTACCGGAGGTTATCACAAACCTCCACAATAAAACCACCACAAGAAATTTATATTGTGGGGGTTAAAATAAATGCTACAAAATAATCTTCTTGTAGGGGTTTTTGAAACCTCCGCAAATAAACCTCCATAATTAGCCTTATTTTTTATAGTGTACATGAACACAACTTCTCTCATTAGTCTCTAATATAAAGACACTAAATCATTTCTAGGACATCCCTTTTGAGGCACACTAATCGTAATATCTTCTAACTCCCAAAATCATCAACTTATAACTCACATTATTATGGGCATGGTCATCTATGCTTCCAAACACTTGACACTCTGTCTTCAACACCTTAGAATAATCGCTCTACACCTTTAATCACAAAAATTACAACTTAATAAAATTTGCACAAATACACCAAAGGCGCATATTGCCTACCGATATTTCCTCAAGTTCAACTTTAATGAACACTATACAACAACTCCCCAGACTCTCCGTCCTACATAATTCAAAAACACAAGTTGGGTGTATATGACACTTATACCATACAACCTTCTCTAACAACATGTTATCTGGGGTTCAACTTATTTTTATATGACTATCACTCTTATCATCTTAATGACTCAACCATAATTCATCATTTTTAATACTAGACCTCAAGTATAAATATCACCATTTATCCACTCTCTTTTTCACAAATTGTCAACCTAGGTCATTTCACACATCACATCAAGCCTACTAATTAATTCTTAAAAACATGCATAGTCAATCTTGAGATACTATTCTCACCACTACACTCCACATCTTATTGTCCAACAATACCAATCATAAGAAGCATGCCAATACATACATATCATGGGATAAAATCTATAACGTACTCGTAATAACATCCGGCGAGGTCTTCTCATCTTGGTGATTGGATAAGGTATATAACCGGTTGCGACCACCACCGACAACTGAAATCATACCCTTAGGAGGAGGAGTTGTGGACGTAGATTGGTACTTAGTTCCCTTTAGATTCCCTTCAGCTGATGGATAGTCCCTCTGAATATGGCCCATTTGGCCACAAGAATAACACTTCCGAATCTCAGAATAACACATCCCTGGATGATTCCTCCCACAATTTCCACAGCGAGGGTATGACCTAAACGACTAAGTTACACTCCCCTGGGACTGGGTTCCATGAGCTCTCGGCCTATCTCCTGACTGGGACCGTTGTTCACTCAAAGGTATTCTGGTCTGCTGGTCTGACCTTCTTGGCCTGCCTGTCCTTCTCCCTTGCCTCAGCAACCTTCTTCTTCTACTCCTCAACCTGATGCATGTGAACAAAAAATCTAGAGAAATCCATATCCCTGTTAAGCAATGCCCTTTTGCACTCCAACACTAAGTCATCCGAGAGATCGGATCTAAACTTGCGCATATGAACCCTCATGTTGCCCGCCAGTTCCAGAGCATAATGGGATAGGTGCTTTAATTTCAAGGTGTACTCCTTGATGCTCATCTTCCCTTACTTTAAGTTCATGAATTCTTCAGCCTTGGACTCCCTCAATTCCTGGGGAAAGAATCGGTCTAGGAAAGCTTCCACAAATTTGCCCCACACAGAAGGCTCAGCATTGTTTTCCCTTGAATATTTCCATTCGTTGTACCACTGGTTGGCCACATCCTTCAGCTGGTAGGCTATTAGTTCAACTCTTTCCACTTCATTCGCATGTATCACCCAAAAAATTTTCTCCAACTCATCCACGAACCCTTGGGGGTCCTCCTCAACCTTTGTGCCCACAAACTTAGGTGGGTTCAGTCTCATGAACTGAACAACCCATGTAGTCTCAAATGCACCAGACACAAACCTAATATATTCAGACTGTTGGGCCTGTGAAGTACCAACTGAGTTATCATATGCATCGACTGTCTGAACTCAACATTTGATACTTCTCTCTGGAGAGGTTGGGTGCAGTTAGTTCCAGACCGAGGAGCCCTAGGTGCCCTAGGTGGGCTAGTCTGAATAGGAGGGGCTCCCAGAGTAGCAACAAACTCAGGAATGTGAGCCATATTGTGTGTCCTCATCCTATGGGTGGGATGTACATCTTCAGTTTGGGTGTTCTACTAAACCACAAAGAAGAGAGACATTCCTAAACAGCTAGTAGCCTCCTGCTTATAAGTGTGGCAAGCTATACACCCATAAAAAGAACTCTACCCGAACGATCTTGTTGACACCCTCGGACCATGAACCGTGCTCTGATACCAAGTTGGTCATGACACAAACCGGGGCCCTGGCCGTGACGGGCATCCCGAACCATGAAGTTTTGAGAGCCTTTCTAACTTGCAATCACATACATAATTCATATACAAAAAGAAATACAGAAATATGAAGCAATACGAAATCATGGTCATATTCTAAATTAAGTATATTAATATAAAAGAGGATCCATCAACATCTAGACAATATCTATTTCTGATTGCGAAAACTCTAATACATACGAAAATTAACAGAACTGTCTGAAACTGGGACAAGGCCCAATGGACCTAAACCAAAATAAATAACAAGTGACTGAAAAGAAATAGCCCTTCTGGAATAAAGAAGGCTCACCAACTGTACACTTCACTTCTGTCTGAATAACTCTACGGCTTAGTAGGACCTCTAGACTGAGCCACAGACCCTGAAATATAGGGGGTCAATACAATTGTACTGGTATGTAGATCAATCCAAAATAATTCATTTTATACAATATAAGTGAGAGAAGTTTTAAATCAATTTATATATGATATATGAAAAAAACACATGGACATATTTAAAAGACTTTAAACAATAATCTGAAATCCATGACTCACTCTTTATCTTACTTCTAGCTAGATGATACACCCTATAATCTGTAATTCCACGGACTATATGGAATTCATCCTTGACTCGGTGGACAAGCCTCTAACCCAATGTTGCCGCAAGGATTGAAGTATCCATAATAGGGAGACACACAAAACCACACAACATGGTGTCATGATCCCCTAATCAAATCAACATGTCATGGTAGAGCACAAGACCACAAAGCATGGATCCTAACCATAGTCCCAAAGTGGGACGACATAAATCAAGGTACATAATACCACACAACATGGTAACATAACCCTGTGTCAACAAATAACGATTTCTAGAATTGAGTCTTTTAACTCATACTTTCTTTGGGTAACCATCCAATTCTCTTTGATTTCTATTTTATTCTGAGTCTGTTATGGCATTATCTGTTTTGGTGTCGTCAAACCAAGACTTGAAAGTCATATTCTCTATGCCATTTATTATCATATTACCACTCTTCATTCAAAACATAAAGTTTGGACCATCATATCATTCAAACAGTTCAAGAGAATTCATACTTCAAAACATATGTTAAACAATGCAAAAAATCTCTCTTTTGAACATTTCAACAAACATATAGTGTTCATGTATTTTTGACAAACCATGCAATTCTTTCATTATATATATTCAACATTTATCAACATGTAAAGCCTCCTCTCTTCAATTCAAAATCATAATCAAGTCATAAACAAGAATCAAGACATTTGTATCATGCTTGTCAAAATATATTCGAAATAATTCATATCGTTTGAAAAGAATGGAAAGTCTTAGCAAGAGAGGGATTCTATATTTTTATGCTCCAAATTAAATACTCAAACAAAATTTCATACATACATATATACGAGTACAAATTAATTTGGGGGAAAGGCTTCAAGACCAAAACAGTAATACCATTAAAGAATTCATAATGTAAGATTTTAAACATAATAAAAACCCATTGCAAATTCATGATTTTCTCAAAATTCAAAATATCATTAAAAATGATTTGACCATGCCCATTCAGTTTAGGAAAACTCCACGTACCTTAGATTACAAGATTTGAAAGATGGAACCCAGATCTTGGTCCGTTTCTTGGAATTCTTGATCTTAGGAATGAATTCTTGATCTTTGGAGATGAGTTAGGGTTTTGAGTTTTGATAGAAAATTGAATAAAAGATGCAATTGATGCTTCTCGAGGCTAAAATTCTATGTTATGTGAAGGAAAGGACCTTTTTTTCCTTAAAAATATGAAAACAAAACCTGGGAAACAGCTGGGGGCGATGGAGCACGCGTCGTGGGCATATCGCCTTGGCTTACTATCTCTTCACGAAAATGGCTGTAACTTTTTGCCCGGGTATCGAATTTTTGGCAAAATTAGTATCGTTGAAAATATAATTCAATTATCAACAATTTGGTGGGTCTTGAGATGAAAATTTCTATGTGTATCGAAAGTTATACTCGTTCAAAATAGACTCTTTTAGAATCGAATATCAAACTTTGGATGAATGAATGACTCTTAGCTCAACTTTGCTCCAAGTGATTTTTATGAAAACTTTTCACCTCATAATCACCTCATACACTAGGAGAAGGATCATGATAGATGAATTTAAATATAAACCATAGAATTTGAACTTATGCACATAAGAACAATGATTCGATTTCTAGCACGAAAAATGCAGGGTGTTACATGCACACATCTAATCAAGCCTACTACTTACTCCATAAAAATTTGCATCATTAAACTTAAGCTACTATTTTTACCACTACACTCCATATTTAAAGTTCAAGCCTATTTTCTAACAACACCAATCAAACAACATTGATGAAGCAGGTCACATACTATACTATTCCATCAAATTGGGGAATTAACCCAACTATGTCATTTAACTTAACTACCGCCCACAAGTTCATTCTGTCCACAACATTACTACCATACCTTAGAATCTACTACACACCTTCTCACATGCAGTACTAGCTTACAACTACCAAAGAAACACAATCGGGGAGGGGGTTAAATTCACGTAATAGGGACAGTCGATCTTAATCTTATAACATAACCCATTATGATCTCATCAACATATTATATTTTCTCACATCATACTTCCTTACCTATGCATACATTTAGACTATCTTCAAATTCCATTTACGCCAATGAGTCTCTACCGATAACTTATTAGTTGATCTACCCCTTTCCATTCATCGCCTTTGAATAATTTCTACAATCACCATAGCTATCCATTCTGAGATCCTTCCTTATTTTGAATAACTAATAGTCACAGCCAAACACTTCCTCCACAAACTACCATATACTCTAAAAATTTTACTGCAAAATTAGCCAATCACCATACAAGAGCAACCCACTCCTCAGTCAAGGGTTATATAACTCAACTACTTATTTACGCAAAAGTCACCCTCACCCTGACTTCTAACCTTGTGACTTCATATCACTAACTTCGGGATCATATTACTACCAATAGGGTATGACACCTTAACAAATACTATTACTTGGGCGGAAATATTGTTCAAATATTCTGACATATATCACCACCTTTAAGAATGACATCTATAACAAGAATTTTGAAAGGGGCTGAATAGACTTCATACCTCAGGCTCAAACGCACGATTAATGTAGATAGGGGTATAACCTTAAATCAATACACTTTAAGGCACTTATGGACTCCTCTCAAGTCCTTGTACAATTTCATACTCTTTTAGGACTCAATCAGAAGGGACCATGTCATTTAGACTCTAAGAGTCTGCACTTGAATCGACTCGACAATGAGACATAGTTAATAAAATTAGAGTAAGAAGGAATTTGGATAACTTTCAAATGGAAAACACAATGACACTATCTAGAATATGAAGAAAAGTGAAATATTCCTAAATGCCTAGTAGTTTTATCCTTATAAGTGTGGTGTGCTACACACCCATAAATAGGACTCTACCCGACATAATTTTGCAGACACCCTAGGACCATGAACTGTGCTTTGATACAAAATTTTTAACGATCCAAACCAATGGCCTGACCGTGATGGACATCCCGAACCATGAAGGGCCGAAAGTCCTTCTCTAACTGGGAATCATGTGCACAATTCATATGTTGAAAGTAAATGCAAAAAAACATGACAAAACGGAAATATGGTCATTCTTTTACTTCAACTGAACAATACGAATATAAGTTCATAGATATTTCAAACACATGACACCCGTCTACAAAATATCTAATAACATAAGAAAAACTCCTGTCTGAATACTGGGACAAGGCCCCCAATCAGACCATGAATCAAAATAAAATAACAATGTTCTAAAATAGCCTTTCTAAAATAAGGGAGGCTCACTAACTGGAATCTCTAATAGAATTCAACCTACTGCTTAGCGGGACCCCGAGATTGTGCTTCAGATCCTGAAATATAGAGGGATAATACAATTGTACTAGTATGTTTAACAACTCAAAATAGCATGTTTTTAAACAAAATAGGTGAGAGCATTTCATATTATCAGTGAGCACAATGCAAGTAAAATACATAGGTATACTTTAGAGAACTTCAAAATGATTCTTGACAACACTGACCCAATCTTTATTATTCTTTTGAGCTAGTCGGTACACCCTAAAATCTATAATCCCACGGGCTATGTTTGACCCACCCTTGACTTGGTGGCCAAGCCCCAAATCCAAGTAGCCTCCAGGATTGGGGTGGTGATACCCCGCATATGAGCAAACAGTAGGAAATCCCCTCATGTGAGATTTTATAAATGTCCTTTCATGTAGGAGAATATATCATAAGTCCCACATTGGCAACTACGATTTCCAGTGATGAGCCTTTACACTCAAACGCCTTATTCGGGTAACCAACTAGCTTTCTTAAGCCCAACTTATAGTTATTTAAAACAAACCTGCTTCGTACTATCAAAACATTCAATACTTAGCTTGCTAAGGTCATATAATCACCGGGTATCGTCATACCCTGACTTGCAAGTCAATCAAATCACATCACATCATATCTGCAACCCTTTTAATTTATTATCATATTAATGATCATCCATAGATTTTAAACATCAAGTGAGGGAGAGTCATGCAATAGGTTTTCATTTGAGTTTACATCAAAAACACTCTCCTTTCAATAGAACAATCATAAGGTTGTCATGTTATGTTTACATTGTTCTATACCCATAAAAACTATTAATTTTGACACGATAAATATTTTTCATTCACAAAACACCTCTCAACACATATCATTCCATGATCATTAATAAAGGATTCACTCACTAATTTTCTGTGAGAAATTCACTCTTTTAAACAATTCACAATACTTGAAATCAAAGATATCGTAAAGGAGAGGGAGTTTAGTCATTTATGCTCTCAATCAACTTTACAAAATAGACGAAATCATGTATATATATATATATATATATATATATATATATATATATATATATATACACACACACATATATATATAGTTATAGTTATAGTTATAGTTATAGTTATAGTTATAGTTATAGTTATAGTTATAGTTATAGTTCAATTTCCATGAAAAGTGGTTCAAGACAACATATATTTTCATCAAAACAATCCCATGATACTTAATTTTCGAAAACAATATCGAACACTTCATTATAAAATATAATTGGGGATCTTTAATCTTGATAAAATATTTAAACTTACGCCCATGGATTTTAGAGTAGTCCCACATACCTTAAGTTCAATGGTTTGAAGAATGGAACCCTATTCATGAAACTTTTCTTGAGAATCTTGAATTGAAAGACTTAAATTCTTGCTCTTTGGGGAGGAGCTAGGGTTATGTTTTTGAGAGGATTTGAGATGTTTAATTGATGAAATAGGAGGAAAATATCACCCCTAGAGGGTTATCAGGCATGGGCTGGGAGTTATAAGGAAAGAAAAGACTAAAAAGCCCTTAAAAATGCTGAACGAACAGCTGTAGACTAGGGGCGGGCATTGGAGCGCGCAACGCGCGACCTTACTGTCTCTCTCACGAAAATGGCTATAACGGTTTGCTCGGGTATCTGATTTTGACAAAATTAATATCGTTGCAAAGCTGACTCAATTATCTAAAATTTGGTAGGTATTGAGCTGCGAATTCTGCTTATGTCGAAAGTTGTACATGTTCAAAATAGATCCATGTAAAATAGAATTCAATGATTTAGCCAAATCAAAGGTTCTTAGCTCAACTTTGCTCTAAGTGATTCCTGATTTTTCACCTCGAAAGTTCTTCAAGCATGAGGATAAATATTATGACACTTATTCTCACTTGGAAATAATTTCTATTAGAGCTTCCACACGTAGGAACAATAGTTTGATTTCTAGTTCGAAAGTGAGGGATATTACAATCCTATATATTTTAAAAGTACTCACTTTATAAGGTTTGACTAAATTAACTAATGTCTATTGAGGTCCGGTTTTTGCACGGATCCCACACCTAAGGAAAGCTTTATTGCACCGAGATATCCTTTTTAATGCTTTTTTAATGTCTGATTTCTCTCTCTCTCTCTTTCGATCTAAGTAAGGGTTCCTCTAATTGGAGGTAAGGAGCTTGATTTACATGTTTTCCATGTTGGGTGTTAAATGAGCGATATGGACAATGAAGATTCATAGGTCGACCCATCTTGTTTGGGATTATCAAATTCGAGCGTTAAAACAAAAATTAGATTGTATAGTGACATTGAAAGAGTTGAAACTGATTGTTAGTCTATACATATAGGTGTATCAAAACTATAAGATGAAAGACAAGGAAAGGCACCGAAAGGAATGAAAGAGTATAAAGAAAGAACGATGAAAATATCTTGTGACTAAAGTTTGTCTTGGTAGAAGAAAAGGAGCAACAGATGTAGATCAACTTGTAAATTTTTACATAGTAATGTAGTTCCAAAACTGCAGCTCTTTCTGTGGATCAATATATTATTATAGCTAATGTAAGATAGTCCAAAAGTATAGTTTCTCAAAACATTTATTTTCCTAGACTAATTCTCATGCTTACAAGATGGTCTTGCTTATCAAAGTACTAGTTTTGGAACACATGCGTGCACGAGTTATCCAGTATTAATTGGATCATGTAAAATATCTTAAATTGATCGCTTAACTTCTTAACTTTGTTTCCTCATCGATCATCAGGATGATTGATATTAATAGTAATAATTTAGCATCATGAGATCAACATGTATTTCATTATATTATAGTTGTTCCAAAACTGCATCTCTTTTTGTAGATTATAACATTTTTATAACTTGTGTAAGATAGTCCAAACCTATTCCAACAGTGTAGTTTTTTATACATTTGTTCTCGTAGACTAATTCTTACGCTTATATGATGGTCTTGCTTATCAAACTTCAGACTGGTATCACTTCATAAACTCCACCCTACCTTATACAAAAAATAGCTAAAGAAAAAGATGCACCTAATTTTTTTTGATTTTTTCGAGCTTCGTTTATTAACTATTAGGTGTGTGAGTTATCTATGTGAACTATCATTAGATGTTTATTACACACACCTCAAAAATTAGTAGATCACTTTTTCTATCTAAATATTTGTTATATTTTACGTTGAAAAAAATGAACAACTGTTTATTAAATATGTATGATGCTTACCACTTTTGCAACACCTTTTGTAACATAAGCAACCTTTTAATATTTTTTTTTTATCCCACGGAGCATCTATCTTTTTATTTTCTTGGTAAACTCCGACAAATTTAAGGTTGTAGGCTTGTAGCGGTTTAAGTGTTGGATGCGCATCACCTTAGCATCCGCTCTTATCACGTAATTAAGCTTTTCCTTAAAAAAAAAAGTTCTCTCAGCTTCCACCTTTTTGTTATTTGGTTAACTCGAATCTATAACCTTAAAACGAGGTGTAGGATGTTTGCATTTGAGTCATGTAAATAACCTTTTATTTTATGATTTTTTCTATTTTAATTTTATTATTATATTCTTCCTCTTATACACAGGGTAGGCAATGGCGTAGTTGTATTTTCACTTAGAAAAATTTTAAAACAAAAAAAAAAATACACAAAAATATCAAAGGTATAAAAGAAATATATACAAATAATTATAATTCTTTTATATAGTATAGTTTTTTAACGAAGATGATTCAGACGACTCCAAGCCTCCCTAGTTTTGCCAATAACAGGGTTAATTCAATTATGGATTGACCTTATATATTTTAAAAGTACTCAATTCATCCAACTACCTTGTAGGTCCGACTCTTGCACGGATCCCGCACATAAGGAAAGTTTTATTGCATCGAACTACTCATTTTAAAGCTTGTATAATGTTTGATATTTCTCTCTCTCTCTCTCACTCACTCACTCACTCAGTTTAATCACGAGTTCCTGTGATTGGAGGGAAGGAGCTTGATTTACATGTTTTGAATGTTGAGGTGACTAAAAGGGGTGGCTTTGACAAGGTAGACAAGGTAAAAGTATTTCGTCCTTTTTAATTTTTTTTCTTATAATTAATATATAATACATCTTGTTACAGTTTTTGAAATAAAGAAAGAATTTCAGAAAAAATACAAATATTTTTTTATTGTTGTATAGGTTGTAGCAGAGACGAAATGGAAAGAAGTGAGTTCAGTATTCAATTGAGGAAAAATTATTTCACTTTGCTTCATCACTTTGAACAAGTTTACTTCTTTAGGCATGATGTTTTGAATGATAAATGTTCAGGTTAGTAAGATTCATATGTGTTAATTTCTTTTGTACTAAATATAAAGATATATTTCCACATCAATGTCTATTTGTTCTGGTATATGATAACATTTGTATGTATCTGATAACATTTTGTGCATAATTACTAGGCTAGACATATTCAATTTTTACCCCGATCGATTATCCTGAGTCTAATCTTTCTCCATTCTAATACATGAGTAACTACACGAGTTACTTTCTACCATGTGTCATATGTTATGAAGTCAATATTATTTTAAGAGACGTGTCATGATCTAACTCCTTAATTTTGACACATCTATTAAAAACTCATTTAATAATAGTAACTAAAAGTGTTATTTGATCAAATTGCACTTTATAAGAAATAACTAGTTCAAGGATTTTGATCTTTCTCTACTAGGGAAGATTTTTTCAATGTACTCCATATGTGATAACATTTGTGTGTTATTACTATGCTAGACAATCACTTTTTACCTTGATATTCCCGAGTCTCTTCTTTCCCCGTTTTCATTGAGGAGTAGCTACACGAGCTACTTTCTATCATGTGTCATATCGCCTGAGGTCGAGATATTTTTAAAGACGTGCCAATTTATAACTCCTTAGGTTTTGACATGTCTATCAAAAAAATATTTAATAATTGTAATTCGAAGTGTTATTTGACAAAATTCAACTTTTTAAGAAATAACTAGTTCTAGCATTTTTGATCTTTAATTTAGTACTTGGTCAGATTTCTTTTTTTTTTCCTCCTATTTAGTCTGACTTGCAATAACATTTGAGCTCTATCATTAGACTAAAATTTTTCAATTTTCACCATGATCTTACCGATTCTCCTCTTCTCCACTCTTATCGAGGAGAGCTACTTTCAGCCATGCGTAATATGACAGGAGGCCGAGATACTTTTAACATACGTTTTGACATATAACTTCTTATGTTTTGACGTATCTATTGAAAGTATATAATAATAGTAACCGAAATTGTTATTTGACCAAATTGCACTTTATAAGTAATAACGAGTTCAAGGATTTTGATCTTTTACTACTAGGATTTTTTTGATTTATTTCAATGTGCGACAACCGTTGTGTGTAATTATTTCTTTTCCTTAAGTATCAAAAATTGTCTCGGTTGTATTCTTTACATCTTATTTGTGTGTAATTATTTCTTTTCCTTAAGTACCCAAAATTATCTAATTAAGTTGTATTCGTTACATCTTTTATTCATTTGCCTTCTGTTTTCTCCATTAAAAAGTTACCTCTGTTTCTTGATTTTCCGGTGGTACGGTGATGTCTCTGGCAGCTATTGTTCCAACAGCAATGGCATCACATGAGAAAAATGTTAATGATCCAAGTCTCTTCATTGAGTGTCTCAAGAATTTTCACTCTGTTTTGAGTACAAAGTACATGTAAAAACTCTTTTATTCTTTCGACCTTTCACCTTTTTTTATTTTTTGGTAACTTGAACAGATAATCTTAAAGACGAAGGTGAAATATTTTTTTTCTTTTTCTCCTTTTTACTATACGGAACAAGGTTGAAGGTGTTGTATGCTACTTACCACTAGAGCTACCCCTCTTATTACGTAAGCAAGCTTTTTTTTTTTTGTTTTAAATATCCCATGGAGTTTTAGTTTTTTAGTTTTCTTGGTTATTCGAAACCGCAAATTTTATGTTGTAGGTGTAGAATACTAATCATCTCAGTAATCCCTCTTATTACAAGAAAAGTTCCTCGAAGCTTCTACCTTTTTATATTGATGGAAGATGACATTCTTACTATTATAGGCAAAGCAGTGTGGATATTCCCCAAGAATTTTTAAAATAAAAAAAATACACAAAATTATCAAAGGGATAAAAAAATATAACAATTATTTTAATTTTTTTGTATGATATAATTTTTCGACGAAAATGATTCAGATGAACTCATGCCTCCATAGTTTTGCCACTAATGGGGTGAATTCAATTATAGGTTGACCTTATATATTTTAAAAGTGCTTACTTGTAAAGGATGACTTAATTAATTAATGTATGTTATGACCTAATCCTTCTCTTGATCCCACATAGTGTGCACGGGGCTGTGCTTTCTAAAGGATGGTTTGTTCTTTTTTTATTTTGATTTAATTAAGGGTTCCTGTGATTGGAGGAAAGGAGCTTGATTTGCATATTTTATATGTTGAGGTGAAAAAAGGGGTGGCTTTGACAAGGTAAATGTTTCTCCTTTTGCTTTTCTTCTTCTTATTATTTGATTCATATATGATGTATCTAGTTATTTATTTTCTTCTACTAAAACAAAAGAACTTAAGAAGATATACAAATATTATTTTGTTGTATAGGTTGTAGCAGAGAAGAAGTGGAGAGAAGTGAGTTCAGCATTCAAGTTTTCTCCAACAATAACAAGTTCTTCATATGCATTGAAGAAACATTATTTCACTTTGCTTCATCACTTTGAACAAGTTTACTTTTTTAGGCATGATAACTTTCCAGGTTAGTAAATTTCATGTGTTAATTTCTTTTGTACTAAGTACATGTATATTTTTCCACTTCAATGTTTCATTTTTTATTTTTTTTTTGGTATGAGATAACATTTATGTGTTTATTATTAGGCTAGACATATTCAATTTTTAACTCGATCACAAGTCTCTTCTTTTGTCGTTCTCATCGTGGAGTGACTACACGTAATGTGACATGAGGTCGAGATACTTTTAGCATACGTTTCAACATATAACTGCTTAAGTTTCGAAGCATCTATTGAAACATTTAATAATAGTAATCAAAATTATTACTTAACCAAATTGCACTTTATAAGTAATAATAAGTTCAAGGAATTTTTCCTTTCTTACTAGGCTAGTTTCTATCTATTCCCATGTGCGATAACATTTATGTGTAATTATAAGGATAGACATGTTGGATTGGAAATCGAGAGGGCGGTATGCGGAAGTTATTAGTTGCAAACTATGAGACAATAAATCGGACTATAAAAAACTATAATAAAAACATACTATTAATATGATTTGCCCAAACGGCCTACATATAAAAACTAATATTAAAAACATAAACATATGAGAGAAATCTCCCCCTAAACCAAACTCTTTTAACGACTACATTGTGTATGTTATTGTGTTATAGATTGAGAAGAGCGGTCTTCTATTTATAGAGTTCCAAAACCTTTCCTCCAAGTAAAGGTGTCAAACGGGCCGGGATGACCCGGCCCGACCCGGCCCGAAACACCAAACCGGACCGGTTTGACCCGGCCCGGAAAGCCCTAGGGCTTTAGGGTACCGGGTCCCGGTCCGTTTTTTTTTTAAATTGGGCCCGATTAACCCGGCCCGGACCAGCCCGGTCCAGGCCCGCCGGTTAACCGGCCCGGCCCGGTACCAAAAAAAAAATAAAAAAATTTAATGTCTTGGGTAAAACTAGCCGTTGGCCCAACGGTAATATTACCGTTTTTGGGTCCAAACGGCTAGTTTGGGCCCATTTAATTAAAAAAAAAATATATAAAATATTTTTTAATCCTCAAAATAAATCTATAAATACCCTACAACTTCAAATCATTTCTCACACAATTTTTCACTCTCTCAAATCTCATTCTCTCTCAAATCTCAATTCTCAATTCTCAAATATTCAATATATTTAATTTCTTAAAGTGTTCACTTTAATTTTTTAATTTTTCGTTTACAAAGTAAGAGCGGAAGTTTCTAAAGTCGCAATCTTCGGATACTTCCAAAATTTGGTATTGTCGTTCCATCTCTTACGTTTAATTTTTATTTATTGTATTAATTGTTTAATATTTAATTTTATTATATTTGTGTATTTTGAATATTTTTAGTTTAATTTAATTTATATTATGGATAAATTAAAAAACCTCGCTGCTAAAGGTGTTAAAATTTTTTGTCCCGGAAGCGGTAGTGGTAGTAAAAAGCGAATTATTAGCGGTAGAGGTAGTTCAAGTAATAGATATACCCGTGTGACTTCGCCTCCGGTACCGCTTGGTACACCTTTTGAGGAAGAAATAGGTGTAGGTGCTCACGATATGGATTATGTAGAATTTCAAGAAAATTACGGTATAGAAGAAGAAAATGAAGTAGATGCAGTTAATGTAGACGAAGATGATGAAAATATTGCTGAAACACCCGCAGTAGGAGATGCTAACGTTAGATCTGAATCAGTTAATCTCCCTTCCCGTCCTCCCAGTGCCCCAAAATCCCGTAAAAGAACTAGTATTGCATGGCAATTTTTTGAACGTATATCAAATATTGAGGTGCAGTGCAATATTTGTCAACAAATATATAAGCATAGAAGTGGCAGTAAGCAAGGGGGTACGGGTACGTTAATGAGACATATAGCTGAAGATCACAAAAGAGAGTTAAATATTGCAAAAGGTGGTGGGGATGTTGGTGGGTCAACGCAAACTAGAATGGACCCAAAAACCGGTCAAGTAGCGAAAAAGTATAATAAATTGAGGGACCGAGAAGAAATAGCTAAAATGGTAGCTGTGGGTTGTTTGCCTTTTAGTTTTCCTTCTTCTGATGCTTTTATCCGTTATATACAAGCAATTTATAATCCTATGTTTAATGGTATTCCTAGAACTACTTGTCGGTCTGATATTTTTTAACTCCATTCACAATATTGTTTTTATTTATCAACATTCTTAAAAAATATTCAATGTAGATTGTCCCTAACTTCTGATCTTGGTCGTGCTGTTAATAAAAATGATTATTTAACCGTTACTTGTCATTGGATGGATAGTAATTTCATAATGCAAAAACGCATTCTTGCTTTTTTATATGATGAAGATCGCAAACATACTGGACAATTTATTGCTGATTCTATTATTAAAATTGCCGGATATTATGGTATAGAAAATAAAATTTTATGTATTGATTTTGATAATGCTTCTAACAACAAGAATGCTATAACAAAAATAAAATCTACGTTATCTCCACCCTTTCCTGAAATTTTCCATATTAAGTGTGCATGTCATATCTATAATTTAATTGTAAAAGATGGTCTTGACTTTTTTGAGGTTTATATTGAAAAAATTTGTCTTGCCGTAGGTTTCATTCAAGGAAATAATCGTAGAGCGAGAATTAAAGAATTTAAAGTTAAATGTCAAGAAAATGGACTTACATCGATTTTAATGCCTGAGGAAATTGATATTAGATGGAATTCTACGTATGAATTTTTAAAAACTTGTTATAAATATAGAATTCCTATTACACTAACTTTTAACCAACACTGTGGTTCTTTTGCTGATTCTGCTGATTGCATGTTACATAATTCTGATTGGGTTATAATTAATGATCTTGTTAAGTTTTTAGAAAAATTTTATGTAGCTACGGTTGAATTTTCCGGTGCATACTATCCTACTGTTTGTAATATTTTGGCATATATAGCCGATATTTCTGGTTTGCTCCAACAATATAAAAATAAAGAAGGTTATAAAGAAGCTGTTGGCGCTATGTTTACGAAATTTAAAAAATATTTCTTCCCGATTCCCCCTATTTACTTGGTTGGCGCTATGTTAAATCCGTGCATGAAATTTAATCATATGTGTCACTTTAGTACTCTTATTTATGCTAACTTAGAAATAAATACTAACCGTGAGTCTGAACAAGAGCAGCCTGATTTGTGGATGGCTACGGCTGATGCAAAAGATTATATAGAAAAATTATATAATCACTATGCTGATTTATTTGATTCAGCCGTACCTACAAATATCAATCCAACTGTCGCTCCTCATCCTCCCGAGGAGCCATCATCTTCTAAAAGGCCGGCACATAGTGGTTTTCCTGATTCATTTTATGATTTAACTTGTTGGAACAGTGTGGATGAGAGAGCTTACACATCAACTTATCGGGAAGAGCTGAAATATTATCTGCGGACGCCACCAGAGGATCGCAGACGACGGATCAACTCGCTGGATTGGTGGAGGAATAATGAATCACAATATCCTGTACTTTCAAGATTAGCCAGAGATATCTTGAATGTTCCAATGTCAACCGTTGCATCAGAGAGCGCCTTCAGTCAGGGACGACAGCAGCTTGGAGACAACCGACACTCATTGGGAAGCAACGCAATGAATGTTTTAGTTTGCCTTAGAGATTGGATTAGAGCAGAAAGAAGAAACCAAGGAATGGAACCAGAGCCAAGCGATGACCTCAAACTTGAAGAAATTATGACTTCACGGGAGAACTCAACAGAATCAAGTCCAATGGATGGGTTTGCCCCCGTTGACTTCGACTATCCTATGCAAATTCCAATTAATATTAACATGAATGAGTTGGAAAAAATGATGCATAATTTATAGATTTTTCATTCATGTAAATTATAAATTTTGGATCATTTCGCAATCAATAAAATTCCACAAATTCATTCACTCCTTAGTCGTTGTTTTTTATTTTTTTTTATTTATCAATTTAAAGTTTTAATATCTTCTATACAACTGTATATTTAATGTATACATGTGTATATGTTTATATATCTTATATAGAAGTGTATATTTAATGTATACACGTATATATATCTTCTATAGAAGTGTATATTTAATGTATACACGTGTATATATCTTCTATAGAAGTGTATATTTAATGTATACATTATATATATCTTCTATAGAAGTGTATATTTAATGTATGCATTATATATATCTTCTATATAAGTGTATATTTAATGTATACATGTGTATATATCTTCTATAGAAGTGTATATATCTTCTATAGAAGTGTATATTTAATGTATAAATTGTATATATCTTCTATATAAGTGTATATTTAATGTATAGATTGTGTATATAGCGTATATATAGTGTATATTTGACCGGTTTTTATCCGGGTTTGACCGGGTTTGACCGGATTGGGTTAAGTGGGCCGGTTCCGGGTGGGTTTTATTTTTTTTACTGTGCGGCCCGGCCCGGCCCGGACCGGTTAAGGCCAAAACCGGCCCGTAACCCGGTTAGAGAGAGGGGGCCGGTTCCGGGTTGACACAGCCCGGCCCGTTAGATAGTCTTACCTCCAAGAAAGAGGTTTGCCAAATATGAAAAAGTTTATATTTTCCTTTTAGGAAAAGTAAAAGTATTTATGGTTACTTTTATTTTCCTTACAAGAAAAAGTAAAACTTAATTTTGGTAAGAAAATCAGGACAAAAACCATAATAAATCTCCCCTTTTTGGCTTGATTTTCTTCATTTGATCCACCTTCTTCACATCTTTGATTTTTGTTCTTCACATAGTCTTCATCACTGTTACTTGACATGTTTAAAAATGGAGCTTTTGGGTTAAAAATATATGTGCCCTTTTCGGGTTAAAAATATTGGAGCCCTAGGATTAAAAGAGAGCTTTATTTTTAAAGCTGTGACAGCAGGATTGTTGAAAATATGATTGACAATTGTCTCCACATGTAGTTACACAAAATCGTCATTATCGCCAAATTGGTTGCAACTTGATTTGAAACCGCTTTGAACCTGCTTTGAACCTGTTTAATCTCGTTTCACCAAATCATTGGATCTTTGAACCATAGGTTCTGATCCACTTGTTGGATTTGAAATTGAGAGGGCATCATGCGGAAACTATTAGTTGCAAACTATGAGACGATAAATCAGACTACAGAAAACAATAATGAAAACATACTATTAATATTGTTTGGCCAAATGGCCTACATATAAAAACTAATATTAAATATATAAACATATGGGAGAAATCTCCCCATAAACTAAAATTTATTAACGATTACATTGTGGATGTTATTGTGTTATTGTATGAGAAGGGCGGTCTTCTATTTATAGAGTTTCAAAACCTTTTCTCCAAGAAAGAAATTTGCCAAATATGAAAAAGTTTATATTTTTCTTTAGAAAAAGTAAAAGTATTTATGGTTACTGTTACAAGAAAATGTAAAACTTAATTTTGGTAAGAAAATCAGGGCAAAACCCTAAGTGGACCTATATTTCGATCACAAATCATTTGTCATGAGTTTGAGATATTTTATTTTTTAATATATATATGTATCAAAGTATTAATCCTTAACTTTTGACACATTAAAATATCTTAACTGAATTGCCACCGAAAATTGGCCAATTCGGTGCTGAAATTGTATTCAAAGAGTGTTGAAAATGCTATAATTTATAGCTTTATTAACTACTGAAATGCATCAGAATGACCAATTTGCTTTAGGATCAGCTGCATGCATCACATCTCTTTGAGGTGTGACCCATACGACTTTGAGTGAATGTAGAATACTTCTTACATCTTGCTGTTTTTCTTAACGTTATTCAATTGCTCACCTTGGTTGATATGTTATATTCTCTTGTATGTTTAATTAGGGTTAAGGTATTTCCAAGCAGAATGGACAATTGATGCAAAATTTTATTGTGGTTATTTCGTGTCCATGAATAGTTCTTAGTGGAGTTCTTTACCATCCCTATCAACAAGCTCCATCATTGTCTTCAAAAATAGCAGCTAAAAATTTCAATGCTGTTGTTCCTTACAATCCACTACCTCACCACCATTCAGGGCGGAGGAATAGGAGGAGGAAAAATGGATATCCAAATCGCCCAAAAGCTAATAGGAGTGGATACAACTTCTTCTTTGCGGAAAAACATGCCATGCTCAAATCTCTTTATCCACATAAATAGAGGGAACTCACAAAAATGATTGGAGAATCTTGGAACAATTTTTCTCCCAAGGAAAAAATGGTAAGCATATTCAAATCGATCATTTAGTATATTTTGTATTATGAAGATTCATACAAAATTAAGAATGATAAACTAATTGTTACATAATATTGGACCATGCGCTTTCAATGAACGACATGACATGGATAGTGAAGATACACAAGCCGGTCCATCTTTTTTGGAATTATCATTCTCGAGCAATAAAATAAAAATTAGATTGTATAGTGACATTGAGAGAGTTAGATAATGATTGCTAGTCAATACATACAAGTCTATCAAAACTATGGGGTGAAACTTGAAAGACAAGGAAAGGTACCAGAAGGAACCGAAGGAATATAAAGAAAGAATGATGACTACATCAGCTTCCTACTAAAGGTGACCGACTGGCAGAAGAAAAAGTGGAAGGAGATATAATTTTGACATCAACTTGTAAATTTGTCACGACCTAGATTAAGGGAACGTGCGGTTACCTATGCTATTATAAGTAGCTAAGAGAACCCTAATTACCCAACTAAAAATATGTGGAAGACTTCTATTTTTTAGGAAATATAAAGTAAATTAAATAGTAATAAATAAATTTTTTCAAAAACTTCTTACAAATGTCCTTCACTATCCCAAGACATGGCCAGACATGTACAAGAGCTACCTATTACAACATAGACTGACAATGAAATAAATAATACAAGGACTCTAACATCTGCCAGGAAGAAAGTGCAGAAGTTAGTGCTGAATATCGTCATCCATCTAATAACTGCAAACTAACCTACATTTAGTCTACACTCCAATAAAAAATGTAGAAGAGTAGGGTTAGTACAACCACACGTAGTGTTAGGTGTCATAGACCGACCGTGTTAGTTCATATAATCATAACATAGAATTAAGGAAAATAAATCATGACATCTTGAATGGAATATAATTCAACCAAGACCGTTATAACATTATTACTTTACCTAAATAAGTTACATCATCCAATTACTCTTCCAATACCACCAGTATTATATTTACTACTAACATACTCTAACCTCATTAATTCACACAATCAACCATGATCCAACGCTAATACATCACTATTCCTCTTTATTTACCTTATTTTTTTTCACTACTCATATTCACAGGAACAAACCCATAATCATAGATAACCCACACTAAACTCTCGAGCTAACAACCCAATGCTCTCATATAATATTAAAGAATGATAACTAGCTATTCTGGTAAGCTACAACTAAAATATGTATAAATGAAGCAAGTCAACCAACATATAAGTAAGTATAAAGTTTAACTTCTTCAAATATAATATCACACAATCAAATACCCAATGAACTAACAATTATGCAATAATAAATAAAACAGTGTTTACAAACAAACCACATAACCATCAAGAGTATCAACCAAACTGTAAACATCTACAGACTCAACACAACTATGTACACACATGCAATGGGACTTATTTTTGCCCAAATAGTCATGACTTACAGGGAACAATTTATGTTCATATACCGTACAGGCGTGGTACCCGATCTACCATATAAATATCCGTACTGGAGTGGTACCCGATCTATCATATAAATATCCATACTAGCGTGGTACCAGATCCAATATACATATATCCGTACTAGAGTGGTACCCGATCCAATATATACATATCTATACTGGTGTTGTCATGATCCGAACTGAGGCCCTAGCTGTGACGGGCATCCCGAATCATGAAGGCACGAGCGCCCTTCTCTACATGGCAATCATACACACTCTTATTTAATATGAAGAAAAATGCGGAAATATAAACAATATGTAATCATGGTCATGTACTAAATTTAGTTTTTTAATACAGAAAGAAATCCATGAACCTTTAGACCACATCTGGTTCAGTCTGCGAAATCTCTACTACATACGAAATTAATAACTGTCTGAAAACTGGGACAAGGCCCTAGTCGGACCTAAACCAAAGTAAATAAAAATGTTCAAATAAAAAATAGGTCTTCCAAAATAAAGAAGGCTCACCAACTGCACACTTCTGTCTGATAACTATACGGCTTAGCAGGCCCTCTAGGCTGAGCCTCAGACCCTGAAATATAGGGGGTCAATACAATCGTATTAGTACACATAGCAATCCCAAAATAATAACTTTTATTCAACATAAGTGAGAGCAATTTAGGAAAAGTTATATCAATATAACATATGAAAAGAAAACACATGCGCATATTTAAAAGACTCTAAATAATTGTCTGAACTTCATGACTCACTCTTTATTTTACTTTTGAGCTAGGTGGTATACCCTACATCTCTAAAATTCCTTGGGCTATATGAAATCTGTCCTTAACTCAGCAGCGAAGCCTCCAACCCGAGTTTGCCACAAGGGTTGGAGTCTCTATTTCTAATACGCCACAGGACACTAGGCTAGTCCCTCTTGGGGACATAATAAACCCGTATTGGTAAAACACTATTTTGGGTTGGGAGTTATTTCAACTCAAGCCTTCTTCAGGCACCCACCTAACCCTTTTTAAGTCCATTTTTAGCTCTTTAAGACATGTATTCTCTATAATAAAGTCTAAAATTCTTACTCTGTTATGGCATTGATTTATATGGTATCGTCATACCATTGACTTGCAAGTCATATCTCTAAGCCATAAAGTATCATGGGGCGATCTCTTCATTCAAAACACAAAAATTGGATCACCATACTTCAATAATTTAGGAAGAGTAATACTTCAAAAAATATTTGTCAAATTATATAGGGATCACTGTTTTCAGCTATTCAGCAAATATGTAGTGGTCATGAGATTTATGACAAAGCATGCAATTCTTCGTAATAAACATTGTTAAACTTTAACACCAAGTACAATACCCCCTCTTTAATTCAAATTCATAAACAAGTTTCAACAAACCTAAAAGGCATTTCAATCATACTTCACAAGATGCAATTGAATAAAATATGACTTACAGGAACAAGAAAACCTTTAAGCAAGAGAGGGATTTCCAATAATTGATGCTCTCAATTCAATATTCAAACTCATAAAATGCATGGATGTATATATACATAGGTAAAAGATCAATTGCAAGGGGAGGCATCAAAACCAAAATAATAATACTATTAAGGAATTCATGATGCACAATTGTAAACGTAAATTCCAAAACTCCTTTGTAAATTCATGATTTCAAAAACTTTAAACCTTATTCAAGGTGTTTTCAACAAGCCCATGTAGTTTAGGAAAACCCCATGTACCTTAAATCACTTAGGAGAAAGAGTGGAAATCTGAATCTCAAATAAGTTCTTGGAATTCTTGACTTTAAGGGTGAACTTTTAATCTTAGGTGAAAGGACTAGGGTTTTGACTTGAGAGGTTATAAGTGGTTCATGATGTATTTAGCCCCAAAAATGATAAAATTTTGTGTTATGATAGAGTTTAGACGACGAAAATAGACTAATATACCCCTTCTAACTCGGAATTTAAAAGAAAATGTGAACAGGGCACCCGATGCCCCACCTGACGTGATGCATCAATATTGCATCGGGCCACTGTTTCATCGACGTGATCATCGGCGTAGCGCATCAACTTCGCATTGTGCCACTATTTTCAACATCCAAACACACCTCTAACATTATCCAAAAAATCCAAAACTTTACTGATACGCGCCCTTTACTCCCCCGAACATGAATCAACTTAAAAATTCATATCTCAAGGTTGAAAAAATTGATTTAGAAATCACAAAAGCTTAGGAGCTTTAAATATGACTAAGTCTTTTTGATACTTAGGAAATTTTAGATGATTAACCCTTTAAGCATGCTACGAAGTAAGGTATTAAATTGAGGACACCACGGGGTGTTACATTATCCCTCCCTTGGGATCATTCATCTCCGAATGATGTGTTGGAACACAAATAAGCACGACTTCAAGCATACTAGGGAAAAGATAAAGAGAGTAGGATATAACTCGTACCATTTAGGTCGTTATCTATAGTCTCAAAGAGAGTTGGGTATCAGATCCGCATAACATCTTTTGATTTCCAAGAAGCTTCCTAAATTCTTTGATTCCTCCAAAGCACCTTAATCGAAGCTATTTCCCTATTTCTTATCTTCTGAACTTGGCGGTCCAAGTTAGCAATAGGATATTTTTCATATGATAAGGAGTCTGCCATCTTGATCTCCTCTACCAGAAACACTAGGGAATGATCTCTAATGCACCAACATGCACACATGGAATATTGGATGAACGGAAGCCAGACTTACGGGCAATTCTAAATCATAAGTGACCCCACCTATCCTTCTTAAAATAGGATATGGTCCTATATAGAGAGGACTAAGCTTTTCTTTCTTCCCGAATCGCATGACTCCCTTTATAGGGAAGACTTTTAGAAACACCCAATCACTAACCTCAAATTCCAGCTCACTTCTCCTAACATCGGCGTAGGATTTATGGTAACTCTGAGCTATCTTAAGTCGTTCTCTATTGATTTTCACCTTCTCCATTGCCTGATGAACAAGATCAGGCCCAAAAAACCATGTTTCAACCACTTCATACCACCCAATCAGTGATCTACATCTTCTCCCGTAAAGTGCGTCAAAAGGAACCATCTTAATGCTGGCATGTTAGCTATTATTGTAGGCAAACTCTATCAATGGCAAATGATTTACCCAACTACCATTGAAGTCAATTACACAGGCCTTAGGATAGTCCGTTTCGCTTGCCCATCGGTCTAAGGGTGGAATGTAATACTCAGATTCACTTGGGTACCTAAACCCCTCTAAAAAGATTGCGAAAACTGTGAACAAAATTGCGTACCTCAGTCAGATATAATGGCTACAGGTTCCCCATGCAATAAAGTTATTTCCTTAATGTACAACTTGGCATAATCGTATTCTGAAAAGTTAATTCTCATAGGAAGAAAGTGAACTGACTTGGTCATCTGGTCCACAATTACCCAAATGGAATCATATTGGTTTCAGGACCTTGGAAGTCCTTTTATGAAATCTATATTGATCATCTCCCATTTCCACATAGGCAAGGCTATCTCTTGGGAAGTACCACTTGGTCTCAAATGTTCCACTTTAACTTGTTGGCAATTCAAACAATTGGAAAAAAATTACCAACATCTTGTTTCATATTATTACACCAATATATAGCTTTAAGATCATGGTACATTTTAGTAGAGCCTAGGTGAACAACATACCTCAAAGTGTGAGCCTCATCAAAGATCCTCTCTCGCAAACCATCCACATTCGGTACACACAGCCTGCCTTGGTACCTCAAAACACCATAACCACCAATTTCAAATGCCATCACCTTCTGTTGACCCATATCACTCCTAATCTTCATCAAGATGGGGTCTTCGGCCTACTTCTTCTTAACTTCTGCACATAGAGAAGATTTAACTATTTCATGCACAACTATTCCTCCATCTTCGAAATCTAGAAGTTGGACCCCTAGATTTTTAAGCCAGTGAATATCTTTCACCATCTCCATTTTTCCTTCCTTAACATGAGAAAGACTGCCCATAGATAATCTACTAAGGGCGTTGTCCACAACATTCGCCTTACCCGGATGATAGTGCAGGCTTATGTCATAATCCTTCAACAGTTCCAACCACCACCTTTGCCTAAGATTTAACTCTTTCTGTGAAAAGACATACTGTAAACTTTTATGATCAGTTAAAATATCAACATGTACCCCATACAGGTAATATCACTAGATTTTAAGTGCAAACACCACGGTCGCTAACTCCAATTCATGAGTGGAGTAATTTCGCTCATGCACCTTTAACTGCCTAGATGCATAAGCTACCACCTTACCATGCTGCATAAGCACACATCCAAGTCCCACTTAGGATGCATCACAAAATACCACAAAATCCTCTGTACCTTCGGGAAGGGTCAAAACAGGTGCATTAGTCAACTTGTCCTTCAATTTATCAAAGCTATTCTCACAAGAGTCAGACCACACAAATCTCACCTTTTTCTGTGTCAACCTGGTAAGCGGAGCAGCTATGGAAGAAAAACTTTCTATGAACCATCTATAATACCCTGCCAAACCCAAGAAGCTCCGGATATCAGTTGGAGTTATGGGTTTAGGCCCTTTCCTAACTGCCTCAATCTCTTGAGGATCTACCTTAATTCCCTCACTTGACACGATATGCCCCAAGACGACAACAACATTAAGCGAGAATTCATACTTGGAAAATTTTTCGTACAACTTATGATCTTTGAGAGTCTGGAGGATAATTCGGAGGTGACTGGCATGATCCCTCTCACTCTTAGAATAAACCAAAATGTTATCAATAAAAACTGTGACAAATAGATCTAGAAATAGATGGAATACCCAATTCATTAGGTCCATGAAAGCTGCAAGGGCGTTAGTCAATCCGAAGGACATGATTAAGAATTCATAATGGCCATATCGGGTTTGAAATGCTTTTAGGGGAATATCTGCCTCCCTAACCTTCAAATGATGATACCCTGAATGAAGGGCTATGTTTGAGAAGCACTTAGCACCCTTAAATTGGTCAAAGAGATCATTAATTCTAGGAAAGGGATATTTCTTTTGGATAATGACCTTATTTAACTGACGATAGTCTATACACATATGGAGGGAACCATCTTTATTACGTATAAAGAGCACAGGTGCACCCCAGAGAGAAACATTACCTCTCATTTTCGGCCAATATATCTGGATATGGCCAGGCTAGCAATAAGAATAACATACCATTGTGCCAAACTGACATCTTCCTGGGTGGTACTTTCCTCATGTGTTACATCGAGGGTATCACCTAGTAGGTTGTGCCACAGTCTCTTATGACTGCATACCCTGTACTCTCGGTCCATGGCTAGGCTGAAAATTCTAAAATCGCCAATTAGCTGGAGGTCTGGGCACTAGAGCGCTGGCTGTAAATAGAGTAGTACTCCAAAACTTTTTCTTCAGCCACCTGTTACGCCGATTACCATCTTAGTGCTGACTATAGTTCTGGTCTGCCGGTCTGGCCCTCTTGGCTTGTCTGTCTTTCTCCCTTTCTTTAGCAACCCTTTTCTTTCTAATTCTCCACCTGTTACATATGGATGGACAATCTGGAGAAATCCATATCTCTGTTTAACATTTTTCCTTTGCACTCTAATGCCAAGTTATCCGAGAGACCGAATGTAAACTTTCACATATGGGCCCTTAAGTTGCCCGCCAGTTCTGGAGCATTACGACATAAATGATTGAATTTTAGGGTGTACTCCTTGACACTCATCTTCCCCTGCTTTTGGTTCATGAACTCTTCAGCCTTGGAATCCCTCAACTTCTGGGGAAAGAACCAGTCCAAGAAGGCTTCCAAAAATTCTCCCCACACAGAAGGCTCAACATTATCTCCCCTCGAATTTTCCCACTCATTGTACCACTAATTTGCTACCTTTTTTAGCTGATAGGCCGCTAGTTCAACCTCTTCCACTTCATCCACATGCATCAGTCAAAAAATTTTCTCCATCTCGTCCACAAACTCTTATGGGTCCTCCTCTACCTTTGTACCCATTAACTTAGGGAGGTTTAGTCTCCTGAAATGGTCCACCTATGTGGTCTCAGATGCACTAGAAGCAGACCCAATATTCTATGATCGTCAGGGTTGGAAAGCCACCAATTGTGCAATTATATGCATCGACTATCTGAACTCCACATTTGATATCTCTCTCTAGAGAGGTTGGGTAAGGTTAGTCCTGGACCAGGGAACCCTAGGTAGCCAAGGTGGACGAGTCTGAATAAGAGAGACTTCTGGGGAAGCAACAAATTCAGGAGTGTGAGCCCTATTACGTGTCCTCATCCCATGGGTAGGATGAACATCTTCAATTTGGGCATTTTGTTTATTGGAGCGACGTGGAGGCATGATAGCTTTTGTGAAATATAAGAGACTAATGATTAGGGGACATTCAGAATCTATAGCACGAACTAAACCACAAAGAAGGGGGACATTCCTATAAGTCTAGTAGCCTCTTTCTTATAAATATGGCATGCTACACACCCAGAAATAAGACTCTACCCAACGCGATTTTGCATACACCCTGGGATAATGTACCGTGCTTTGATACCAAGTTTATCATGAACTAAACCGAGGCCCTAGCCGTGATGGGCATCCTGAACCATGAAGGCCTGAGAGCCCTTCTCTACATAGCAATCATACATACTTTCATTTAATATGAAGGTAAATGCGGAAACATAAATAATACAGAATCATGGTCATGTACTAAATATAGTTTTTCAATACAGAAAGAAATCCATGAACCTTTAGACCATATCTGGTTCAGTCTGTGAAATATCTACTACATACAAAATTAATAACTCTCTGGAAATTGGCATAAGGCCCCTATTCAGACCTAAACCAAAGTAAATAACAATGTCCAAATAAGAAACATGCCTTCAGAAATAAAGAAGGCTCACCAACTGCACACTTCTGTCTGATAACTCTACAGCTTAGCAGGACCTCTGTACTGAGCCTCAGACCCTGAAATATAAGGGGTCAATACAATCGTACTAGTGCGCAGAGTAATCCTAAAATAATAACTTTTATTCAACATAGGTGAGAGAAATTTAGAAATAGTTTTATAAATATAACATATAAAAAGAAAACACATGGGCATATTTAAAAGACTCTGAACAATTGTATGAACTCCATGACTTACTCTTTATTTTACTTCTGAGCTAGGTGGTATACCCTACAACTCTAAAATCCTATGGGCTATATTGAATCTAACCTTAACTCGACAGCCAAGCCCCCAACCCTAGTTTGCCGCAAGAGTTGGAGTCTCTGATATGCCAGAGGGCACTAGGCCAGCGTATGGTCCCACTTGGGGACATAATGAACCCATATCAGCAAAACACGATTTTGAGCTAGGAGTTATTTGAACTCAAGCCTTCTTCGGGAAACCATCTAACCTTCTTTAAGACTATTTTTAGCTCTTTAAGACATGTATTCTCTGAAATCAAGTCTGAAACTCTTACTCCGTTATGGCATTCATTTATATGGTATCGTCATACCATTGCCTATCAAGTCGTATCTCTAAGCCATAATGTATCATAAAGAAATCTCTTCATTCAAAACACAAAAATTGGATAACCATACTTCAACAATTTAAGATGAGTAATACTTCAAAAACATTTGTCAAATTATATAGGGATCACTGTTTTCAGCTATTCAGCAAACATGTGGTTGTAATACCCCGTACTTTTCCTAGCAAATTTCATCTCAAGAATGTATAGTATTAGCTTCTAAATTAAATGATCATTATTACATGAGTAATAATCACGATTTTTACTTTTTGTCATATGGAAAATTCAATAAGCTTTCCATCGATATAATATTCACCCAAATCCGATAACTAGGTCAGAAGTTACGACTATTTCAAGTTACCATCGTAAAACAGTGCCATATTAGTTAGTGGTGCACCGCTCCATAAGAGGAAATGACATTTGGCAAATTCTAGTAGGGGTCCGCGATTATGGCGCGTCGCGACAGGGCCCAAATTTAAAATTGTCCTTTTCTAGTGTCTTAGTGTGATTTCCTCCGCGTAGTGCCAAAGTTTCAGGTCACTAAGGAAGGGGTAACATGATGGATCCACATTGCGCCATCCCTCAATTTCCCAATTGTCAATTTCCAGTGACATGGCACGATAACGTCGTGTCGCGCAAAAGGCCCAGTTCAGAAAATTTTTACTGAAATTAAATTACACGTCCAGGGTTAAAAGAGTCAATTTTCTACCCCTATTTAAATCCAATAACACGTGATTTAGCCATTCTTTAACCAAAATACACTCTTTTCTCTCAAGTTTCTCTCAAGAAAAATCTAGGGTTTTCATAGAAAATCTAATTTCCAGAAAGTTTCACCGTCAATCTTCACAAAACCACGAACTATGGTATGCGTAGTGTACATTCTTGGACTACTTTCATCCATGAAGCCCAAGATTCTCTTTTCTAAGTTTAAGTTTATGAATTTCTTTATGAATTTCATGTTGGGTTAGTTTTGTTTATGTTGAGAATGATCAATTGAATTTAAATCCATGTTGGGTGATAATTTTATTCGGAATTGATTTGTATAGATGTCTATTCATGTGAACCTATGAATAAACCCTAGGATGATGAAATTAGAGATGAATCATGATGATTAATTATTGTATAAAGTTGTCTACATATGCTATGCCTAACATGTGTTTGATTAAATGCCTAGATGAAGCAACAATGCCCAACTAGTATGATATCATGAAATCCCCATGTATGTACAAGTTATGCCTATCATATGTTTTGATGGAATGCTTCTATAAATGTATTATGGATTATGATGTTAGTTATATTTTCAAGTAATTTAAGCTTGGTTAGTTACCTACCATCGAGTCCTGGGGGTACTTGTACCCAAAACATTAGCTGTGTACCTTGAGCCATATCATGTTTTCACGATACTCTCAGTCAAGCTATGAATCCTTAGACTTCAAATAGTCTTATGATTTAGGAAAAAATCTGCATGATCTCATGACTCATTCAGTTGTAAGATATCAATAGTATTCCGCCAGTAAAAAAAGCTTAGTAACTTAGCTCATATTTAGTTCAGTATAATGTTCAGTGTCCATTTAGATGGGAGTAGGAATTAGCACTGAGTGAACCCAAGGATGGGGACACACACTATCAGATGATGGTGTGATCCGTAGAAGTCATCCTTGCATTCCAGAACAATGTAGCCATCATAAGTTGAGACATTAACACTTTTGGATGAGGGTTTATAAGGTGGATAAGCACTGTCAGATAAGGGCCCCACCATTCACTTTTGGGGACACTATCCGATAAGGGTCGCCCACATCTTGTCCTTACCAGTGGCACGGTATTAACACCCTTCCAATTGAGGTTGCATATTGAACTCCAACTCAGCCATAATGGTGTATCAGGGGCATGCGAGTTAAATACTACCTCCCACAGTTTCAAGACCAGTCTCAGTAAAAAAACTTAGATAGTTCTTCAGATTTAAGACTGTCAGATATAGTCGACTCAGATATAGTAAGGAACTCAGATAGTTCCATTAGATACAGGACTGTCAGATATAGTTACTCATGTTATCAGTTATATTCAGATTCAGTAATCATGTTATGACAGTATTATTTTCAGTTTTTATATCTCATGCATGTATTCTCACACTCATGATAATTAGTCAATTATTATCATTGCTCATGCATATGAACCCCATACATTCAGCCTACCTCACATACATACCAGTACATTCAAAGTACTGACGCATTTGCACTATGGTGTCTTATACCATAGGTTCAGAGACACAAGCTTCAGATCAGCAGTAGATTCTAGTTTCAGCAGTCAGAGTTAGAAGTGAGTCCTCATCATTCGAGGACATGATTATTCCCTATTATCTCATTAATTAGTTTATTAGTTGGAGTTAGTTGGGGACATGTCCCATCATCTCCTTACTTAGACAGTTCAGTCAGTTAGAGGCTTTCTAGACTATCATATTTTATACTTCAGTATTTTTAGTTTTGTTTTGTGTATTGTATTACCCCACACAGATGTTATATCTTTCATATTATGTTCAGTATTGAACCTTATGGCCTTTCAGTGTATGTTTTCGCATTATTATGTCATATTATGCAGTGTATAGGTATAGATATGAATCATGGGTTAGCTTGTGGTCCTTCGGGTTCATGAACACCGTGTAGCATTCCAGTTCAGCAAATCGGGGTGTTACAAACTTGGTATCAGAGACTATGGTTCAATAGAGTCCTAGGAAGTCTAAAATCCACATCTAGTAGAGTCTTGTACATGGGTGTGTTGCACGCCATATTTATGTACAGGAGACTATAAGATGTTTTAGGAATAATTTCCCCTCTTTCAGTATTAATGTCATGCCAGTGAGCCTAATCACAAGTCAATTTCTCAGTCTAATCCGCTTCTTCTCTTTATTTCAGAATATGCCTCCTAAGAGATGAAATCAGTCAGCTCCTCAGCCTGAAGAACCTTTGGGTGATCATATTTCTCATGCGGAGTTCAGGACCGTATTTACCACTCTTGGTCAGTCATTAGCTACCCATAATAAGCGACCAGCTATCATTTTGGCTAACCCAGTGGCTAACTCAGCTACATCCAGGATTTGGGACTTCACCTGAATAAACCCTCCATCCTTCCACGGGTCAAAAGTAGATAAAGACCCCCAGGAATTCATTGATCAAGTTCAGAAAGTGACAAATATCATGGGGGTAACTACTGTTGAGAGTGCTGAGTTAGCCACATACCAGTTACAGGATGTGGCTTATACTTGGTTCAAATAGTAGAAGTCAGAAAGGTCATATGATGCAGGTCCTATAAAGTGGGAAGAGTTTGTCACTGCATTCTTAGACAGATTCTTTCCCCAAAAGCTTAGAGAGGCTAAGGTGCTAGAATTCATCAACCTCAGGCAGGGCAATATGATGGTGAAATACTATTCTCTAAAGTTTACTCAATTAGATAGATATGCCCCTCATGTGGTTGCAGAAGGAAGAACCAAGATGGGCAAGTTCGCTTTAGGGATAAATGATAGCATGGTTAATGAGTATAGATCCACCAGACTAAATAGTGACATGACTTTAGCCAGACTTATGACCCATGCTCAGCAGATAGAAGAGCAGAAGATTATGCCGAGGGAAAAGCAAAATAAGAAAGCTAGGACAGGTAGCTTTAATTTTAGTTAGCCTAAATCAGAAGGAGGAAACCGTTCTCAGTTTTGTCCTAAGTCATCAGTTCTAGCTCCTTCTCCAGCCAGTGCTCTAGTTCCTAAGTTCAGAGATAGAGTACCAGGCTCTAAGTATAAGGGTAGTGTCAGCAATGCCCAAACTAATCCCCTTTATTAGACTTGTGGTAAGAACCATAAGGGTGATTGTAGAGCTGTCAGCAATATCTGTTTTGGTTATGGAAAGCTAGGAGACAAAGTTAGAGACTGCCTTCAGTCAAGTTATCAGAGTTATCTCCACTTCTCAGCTTAGTCCGGTCGCCCAAATCAGTAGGGTGCCACCACCAGTGCTACTATTAGGCAACACCCAAATAGACTATATGCTCTTCAGACCCAACAAGATCAAGAAAATTCTCCTGATGTAGTTACTGGTACGATACAGATATTTTATGTGCATGTTTATGCTTTGCTAGATCCAGGAGCTTCTTTGTCTTTTGTTACTCCCTATATAGCAGTTGATTTCACAATCAGTCCCAAAATTCTAGCAGAGCCCTTCTCAGTGTCTACCCCAGTGGGAAAAAACCATCATAGCTCGGTGGGTATACAGGAACTGCCTGGTTATGATGTTTCAGAAAGTCACTTCAGCAGACTTAGTCAAATTAGATATGACTAATTTTGATGTCATTCTCGGCATGGATTGGCTTCATTCCTGCTATGCCACAGTCAGCTGCAGAAATAGAATAGTCCAGTTTCAATTTCCAAATAAACCCGTCCTTAAGTGTAAGGTTAGTGTATCCATTTTTAGGGTTTAGCTTATTTCCTACCTTTGGGCAAGGAAAATAATATCTAAAGGATGCGCCTATCATTTTATTTGAGTTAAGGACACTAGTTCCAAAACTCCCGACTTTGAATCAGTCCCAGTAGTGAATGAATATTAAGATGTCTTTTCCTAAGATCTTCCAGGAATTCCTCCCGAAAGGGAAATAGACTTTGGCATTAATCTTCTTCCAAATACTCAGCCTATCTCTATTCCGCCATACAGAATTGCACCAGCAAAACTCAAAGAATTGAAAGAACAATTGAAGGATCTATTAGATAAGGGATTCATCAGGCCCAGTGTTTCCTCATGGGGCGCTCTAGTATTATTCGTGCTCACGAAAGACGGTTCTCTCAGAATGTGCATTGATTACCATCAACTCAATAAGATCATAGTCAAGAACAAGTATTCTCTTCCCAGAATCGATGACTTGTTTGATCAACTTCAGGGTGCCAGTTATTTCTCTAAGATAGACCTCAGATCCAACTATCATCAGCTCAGAGTTAGAGAATATGACATTCCAAAAATAGCTTTCTGTACTCGGTATGGTCACTTTTAATTCTTATTAATATCATTTGGTCTTACAAATACCCCAGCTGCTTTAATAGACATGATGAACTGCGTGTTCAAGCAGTACTTGGATATGTTTTTCATAGTCTTTATAGATGATATTTTGGTCTATTTCCACACTGAGCATGATCATGCGAACCATCTCAGAATAGTACTTCAGACCCTCAGAGATCATCGGCTATTCACCAAATTCAGTAAGTGCGAATTTTGGCTAAGGTCAGTAGCATTCCTTAGTCATATTATTTCTGGTGATGGCATTAGAGTTGATCCTCAAAAGACTGAAGTAGTAATAAACTGGCCAAGAACTGTCTCTCCATCAGATATTAGGAGTTTTTTGGGTTTGGTTGGCTATTACAGATCGTTTATTGAAGGATTTTCATCTATTACATCCCGTATGTCTAGATTGACTCAAAATAAAGTCAAGTTTCAGTGGTCAGACCCTTGCGAGAAGTGTTTTCAGGAGTTGAAGACTTGACTTACCTCAGCCCCAGTCTTAGCTCTTCCAGATAGTTCAGATGGGTTCATGGCATATTGTGATACATCCAGAGTAGGTTTGGGTTGGGTCCTCATGCATCATGGTAAGGTCATATCCTATGCCTTCAGATAGCTTAAACCCCATGAGAGGAATTATCCTACTCATGATCTTGAGTTAGCAACCATAGTCTTTGCTTTGAAGATTTGAAGGCATTATCTCTATGGAGTTCATGTAGATGTTTTCACAGATCGCAAGAGTCTTCAGTATGACTTTTCTCAAAAAAATCTCAATCTTTATCAGAGAAGATGGTTAGAGCTCTTGAAAGACTACGACATGAGTTTCCTCTATCATCCGGGCAAGGCCAATGTAGTGGCCGACGCTCTTAGTAGGCTATCTATGGGTAGTGTTTCTCATGTGGAGGATAGTAAGAAGAATTTAGCTCAAGAAGTACATCAGCTTTCCAGACTAGGCGTTTGCTTAGTCATTCTTCAGAGGATGGTGTATGTGTTTTGAGTAGTTCAGAATCATCTCTAGTTTTCGAGGTAAAAGAAAAGAAAGATAGAGATCCCAGCCTGGTCAAGTTAAAAGAGTTAGTTCAAGATTAGAAAGTAGAGGTTTTCTCCCAAGGGGGAGATAGTATTTTGCGTTGTCAGGGTCGTCTCTGTGTTCCAGGTGTAGATGACTTAAGGCAGCGAATTCTTGTAGAAGCGCATGGTGCGCGGTACTCTATTCATCCAGAGGCCACAAAGATGTACCACGACTTGTGGGAAATCTATTGGTGGAGAGGGATGAAGAGAGACATTGCAGAGTTTGTGGCTAAGTGCTCTATATGTTAGCAAGTTAAGATAGAGCATCAAAAGCCTAGTGGGTCCATATAGGAGTTTAGTATTCCTACTTAGAATTGGGAAGTTGTGAACATGGACTTCGTGATGGGTTTGCCTCAAAATCGTTATCAACATGATTCAGTCTGGGTCATTAAAGATAGAATGACCAAATCAGCTTATTTCCTTCTAGTTCATACCTTTTATTCAACCGAGGATTACACCAAACTCTATATTAAGGAGTTGGTCAGATTACACGGTATTTCGTTGTCCATTAGCTTAGACAGAGGTACCCAGTTCACCTCTTATTTCTGGAAAGCATTCCAAAAGGGTTTTGGTACCCAAGTTCATCTCAGTACAACCTTTCATCCTCAGATAGATGGTCAAGCAGAAAGGACCATTCAGACATTAGAAGATATTATAAGGGCGTGTGCAATCGATTTCAAGGGAAGTTGGGATGACCACTTACCTTTGATTGAATTTGCATACAATAACAACTATCATTCCAGTATTCGGATGGCTCCATTCGAAGATCTCTATGGTAGGAGATGTAGATCTCCAATTGGTTGGTTCAAAGTTAGTGAGGCCTCAGTGATAGGTCCTGAATTAGTATTCGACGCCTAAGAAAAAGTCTAATTAATCAGAGAATGACTCCGGGTTGCTCAGAGCCAACAGAAGTCTTATGCAGATGTTCGTAGAAAAGATCTCGAGTTTGAGGTTGGTGATCATGTCTATCTAAATATCTCTCCCATGAAGGGAGTTAAGAGATTCGGAAAGAAGGAAAAGCTCAGTCCCCGATATGTCGGTCCCTTCAAGATTCTCAGTCGTTTTGGCAAGGTAGTTTATGAGCTCGAATTACCTTCAGATCTAGCCCCAGTTCATCCAGTCTTCCATGTCTCTTTTCTCAAGAAGTGTATAGGTGACCTACCAGTCGTAGTACCTATTGATAGCATTGATGTTCAGAACACTCTCTCTTAGAGATTCCAGTCAAAATCTTAGACTATAAGACTCGTAGATTGAGGAACAAAGAAGTTCATCTAGTTAAAGTTCTTTAGAAAAATAAGTACATCGAGGGAGCTACTTGGGAAGCAGAAGCAGACATGCATACCTAGTATCCTCACCTCTTCTTCGCCAACTCAGATCAAGCTCAAGGTAACATTTCTTCTTAAGCGTACTCAGTTTCATGTTCAGTGTTCATCACAAACTTGGTGTGTAGTTTCATGCTCCTGTTCCCATTATAAACTTGGTATCAAGTACCATTGCATATTCAGTTATGCACTCATGTATCAGTTCATTTATGTAATTATGCATCAGACATGCATTCTTATTGTGAGAAACTTAGTTCTTCAGAACACTCAGTCATGCATTCATGGATCAGTTACACATGCATCAGATATGCATGTTCAATTTTATATGTTCAAATTGTCAGTCATGTCATTCATGAGATCATGTTCCAGTTATTCATGTTTAGTATGTACGTCAGTTGTCTGTTCTTCCCTCTCAGTCAGTCTCATTCGAGGATGAATGTTCTCAAGGGGGAGATATTGTAATACCTCGTACTTTTTCTAACAAATTTTATCTCAAAAATGTCTAGTATTAGCTTCTAAATTGAATGATGATTATTCCTTCAGGAATAACCACGATTTTCACTTTTTTTGCATGTGGAAAATTCAATAAGCTTTCCATCGATATAAGATTCCGCCAAATCCGATAACCGGGTCAAAAGTTAAGACTATTTCAAGTTCCTATTGTAAAATAGGGCCATATTTGTCAGTGGCGAGCTGTGACACAGGAGGAAATATATATGGAAAATTCCAATACGGGTCCATGATTATGGCGCGTAGCGCCAGGGCCCAAATTCAGAATTATCCTTTTCTAGTGTCTTAGCGCGCTTTCCTCCATGTTGCGCCAAAGTTCCAGGTCACAAAGGAAGGGGCAATGCGATGGCTCCGCATCGCGCCATCCCTCAATTTCCCAATTTTCAACTTCCAGTGACATGGCATGATAACGCCGCTTCGCGCCAGGGGCCTAGTTTGGGAAAATTTTACTGAAATTAAATGACACGTCCAGGGTTAAAAGAGTTAATTTCCTACCCCTATTTAAACTCAATAACACGTGATTTAGCCATTCTTCACCAAAAATACACTCTCTTCTCTCAAGTTTCTCTCAAGAACAAGCTAGGGTTTTCATAGAAGATCCAATTTTAAGAAAGTTTTACCGTCAATCTTCACAAAACCACGAACTAAGGTATGAGTAGTGTTCATTCATGGAATCCTTTCATTCATGAAGCCCAAGAATCTCTTTTCTAAGTTTAAGTTTATGGATTTCTTTATGAATTTCATGTTGGGTTAGTTTTGTTTATATTGAGAATGATCAATTGAATTTAAATCCATGTTGGGTGATCAATTTTATGTGGAATTGATTTGTATAGATGTATATTCATGTGAACCTATGAATAAACCCTAGGATGATGAAATTAGAGATGAATCATAATGATTAATTATTGTATAAAGTTGTCTACATGTGCTATACCTACCATGTGTTTGATTAAATGCCTAGATGAAGGAACAATGCCCAACTAGTATGATATCATGAAATCCCCATGTATGTACAAGTTATGCCTATCACATGTTTTGATGGAATGCTTTTATAAATGTATTATGGATTATGATGTTAGTTATATGTTCAAGTAAGTTATGCTTGGTCAGTTACCTTCCATCGAGTCCTGGGGGTACTTGTACCCGGAACATTAGCTGTATACCTAGAGCCATGTCATGTTTTCAAGATACTCTCAGTCAAGCTATGAATCCTTAGACTTCAGATAGTCTTATGACTCAGGAAAAATCTCTATGATCTCATGACTCAGTCAGTTGTCAGATATCAGTAGTATTCCATCAGTCAATGGAACTTAGTAACTCAGCTCATGTTCAGTTCAGTAAATCATGTTCAGTGTCCATTCAGATGGGAGTAGGAATTAGCACCAAGTGAACCCAAGGATGGGGACATACACTATCAGATGATGGATTGATCCTTAGAAGTCATCCTTGCATTCTAGAACTATGTAGCCAGCATAGGTTGAGACATTAACACTGTCCGATGAGGGTTGATGAGGTGGATAAGTATTTTCAGATAAGGGCCCTACCATTATCTTTTGGGGACACTATTAGATAAGGGTCCCCACAGCTTGTCCTTACCAGTGGCACGGTATTGACATTCTTCCAATTGGGGTTACAGATTGGACCCCATCTCAACCATAATGGACTATCAGGGGTATGTCGGTTAAATACTACCTCCAACAGTTTCAGTACCAGTCTCAGTAAAAAAACTCAGATAGTTCTTCAGATTCAAGACTGTCAAATACAATTGACTCAGATACAGTAAGGAACTCAGATAGTTTCATTAGATGCAGGACTGTCAGATACGGTCACTTATGTTATTAGTTATATTCAGATTCAGTAATCATGTTATAACAGTATTAGTGTCGGTTTTTATGTCACATGCATATATTCTCATGCTTATGATAGTTAGTCAGTTATTATCATTGTTCATTCATATGAACCCTATGCATTCAGCCTGCCTCACATGCATACCAGTACATTCAAAGTACTGACGCATTTGCGCTATGGTGTCTTATACCATAGGTTCAGATATAAGCGCTCCAGATCATTAGTAGATTCCAGTTTCAGCTGTTAGAGTTAGAAGTGAGTCCTCATCATTCGAGGATATGATTATTCCCTATTATCTCATTAATTAGTTTATTATTTGGAGTTAGTTGGGATATGTCCCATCAGCTCTTTACTCAGACTGTTCAGTCAGTTAGAGGCTTTCTAGACTATCATGTTTCAGACTTCAGTATTGTTTTGGGTATTCTATTACCCCACACAGATGTTATATCATTCAGATTATGTTCAGTATTGAACCTTATGGCCTTTTAGTGCATGTTTCTGTATTATTATGTCATATTATGCAGTGTACAGGTACAAATAATAGTCATGGGTTAGCTTGTGGTTCTTCGGGGTCATGAGCTTTGTGTAGCGTTCCGGTTCAGCAAATCAGGGCGTTACAGTGGTGGTCATGAGATTTATGAAAAAGCATGCTATTCTTCTTAATAAACACCGTTAACCTTTCACACCAAGTAGTATACCTCCTCTTCAATACAAATCCATAAACAAGTTTCGAAAACCATAAAAGGCATTTGAATCATACTTCACAAGATGCAATTGAATAAAACTTGACTTACTGGAACTAGAAAACATTTAAACAAGAAACGGATTTCCAATAATTGATGCTGTCAATTCAACATTCAAACTAATAAAGTGCAAGCATGTATATATATATATTTAGGTAAAATATCAATTGCCAGGGGAGGCCTCAAAACCAAAACAATAATATCATTAAAGAATTCATGATGCACAATTGTAAACATAAATTCCAAAACCCCTTTGTAAATTCATAATTTCTAAAACTTTAAACCTTATTCAAAGTGTTTTCAACAAGCCCATGTAGTTTAGGAAAACCCTAAGTACCTTAGATCACTTAGGAGGAAGACTGGAAATCCGAATCTCAAATAAGTTCTTGGAATTCTTGACTTTAAGGATGAACTCTTGATCTTAAGGGAAGGACTAGGGTTTTGATTTGAGTAGTTATAAGTGGTTTCTGATATATTTAGCTCCAAAAATGATTAAATTTCGTGTTATGACAGAGTTTAGACGAGGGAAATAGACTAATATACCCCTCTTGACCCAAAATTTAAAAGTAAATGCGAACTGGACACCATACGCGCCACCCGACGCGATGCGTCGATATCGCATTGGGCCACTGCTTCATCGATGCAATCATCGATGTTGTGCGCTAGCTTTGAGTCGAGCCACTGTTTCCAACATCCAAACACACCTCTAACGTTGTTCAAAAAATCTAAAATTATACCGATACATCCCCTTTACTCCCCCGAACATGAATCAACTTAAAAATTTATATCTCAAGGTTGGAAAAATCGATTTAGAAATCACAAAAGTTTAGAAGCTTAAAATATGACTAAGTCGTTTTGATACTTAGGAAATTTTAGATGATTAACCCTTTAAGCATGCTACGAAGTGAGGTCTTAAATCGAGGACACCTCGGGGTGTTACAGGTGTGGTACCCAATCCATCATACAAATATCCATACCGGTGTGGTACCCGATCCAACATACACATATCGGTACCGGCGTGGTACCCGATCAAACATATACATATTCATACTGGTGTGGTACCCAATCCACCATAAACAAGTAATATAAATATCAAATTTACACTTCCTCACTGCATACAACACGATGTACCAAGTTTACAAGTACACTTAAAGTAATGAGATAATTCCATCAAGTAAATTTAAATAATCATTTATAAACGCATCAACAATGATACCACACGGTATCAGCAAGCACAAAACAGTCCATACATGAACAATGAAAACCCACATTCACCCGCAACAACAATACACAAACGGTACAAGAAACAAACACAAACTTAAAGCGATAAAGAAGATAGTTAACTTGACACAAGGAGAATACGTAATGTAGCAACTAAAGAGTATATTAAAATCTAAAACCTTACCAAAAACATTAACAAGCACCAAGTTCTTATGACGACACAAGAGCGGAGTCCACCACTCAAGCACCGGCGTTTCCGACAAACAAGCAATCACAAGAGATTCCATCCTTGAATGCTATCCTAGTTACACGTTTCGGTATTGTGCCTCAAGTAGAGAGGACTTGGTGTTTCAAAAGTTCAAGACTTACAATAACAATCAAACAAGTAAACAAACCCTATAATTTTCTATTTATACTACATTACAATAATAAACAAATGACAAAAGGGCCCTTTAGTGACTAGTTTTTAAAATGGGTGCCGATTGAGTGCACCATATGGGCGACTTTGGGCCTCCTTCACACTTAGACTTATGCACTCTCTCGGTTACCTTTAACATACTCAAAAGATGTCCATGATCATGATCGTACTTGTATCATCCTCTCCATTTTGAGAGAAATTTGCACACAAATTCACAACCGTACCTCATTCAATTGGGCAATTCAAAGAAACCACTCAAATCAGTCTGCAAAAACATGAAGATGGCACAAAATAGTCCGCAAAATACATAAGGAACCCGAGATCTTAATAACACAAGTCTCGGCTAACATCTTCATTTTGAACCTTGGCTTCCTCTCCATATTGAGAGTAGAAACACGAGAGTTCCTTCGACACTCCACTCAATCCAACCTCTCAAATATAGTACACATATCCAAGATAATTTTTTCAAGGCCCGCATTCGCCTTAGCCATATCTCAGGAAATAGCATCAAGGGGGGCCAAAATGTCTTCCATTATGGCCAAGAAGTTACCTACAAAACAAAGAAAGCACATTAGTTGTACAAGGGGTCACATGGCAACCTTTGATTGGTTGCGAATAGTGACATGGCATCCTTGGAATGGTTGTAGACTTTGAGAATTTTAGTGTTTGTCCAACTTGTGGAAGAGCAAAATCATATTTGGAGGGAAGACAACAAGTTTTTTGAGCCACTTTTCACATTCAAAAGGGTTGACTTGTCTTGCACCTTTTGGGCAAGACACCATTTTGAAGGGTTGGTGGCCCTTTCCTATTTTGTCAATCTTGGAAAGACTTCTTTCTCTCTTTTGGCAACAAACCGTTTTGAAAGCTCTTTTGTTCCTTACTTCTTTGGTATAGATTTGGGACTTGTTTCAAGACAAACAAGAGACTTCACTTGGCTCCACTAGTCTTTAAGATCAAACACCACTATTGAAAGTTCTTCTTGCCATAAGATATGAAGATGGTTCAAGAACATCAAGAACCTTCAATAGAGATTTGAAGACCAAGGTTCAAATTGTACCTCCCAACAACAACAAACCCTCTTCAAACACAAATCCACAACAAAAATGCCAACAATACACCTCCAAATATCGGATTCCACAATAACAACACACCAAAAATGTCTAAAGTTTGATCCACAACCCAACACCAACAATACTTTGGTCAATCCTTGAATACACACAATAACAACACAAATAGGAGTTAAAATTGGATCTTGACTCTATTTGTGTAAAGGAAAAAGAAACAAACAATAAGAACACTCAAAACACATGAAGTACTCCTAGATCTAGCATCCAAGTTTCGGCGAAGATAACAACTAGACACACTCTCGGCCAAGAATACAAGAAACAACTTCTATTCCTTTTTAAATTTTTTTTGTACTAAGAGAGCCAAAGATTGGTAGTGTAAGAACACAACCATCCTTCGATCTGATACCAAATGATGCCACAAGGTATCAATAAGAAAAAAACAGTCAACACACGAACAATGACAACCCACATTCAGCCGCAACAACAAGACACAAACGGTACAAGAAAGAAACACAAACTTAAAGCAATAAAGAAGATAGTTAACTTGACACAAGGAGAACACGTAATGTAGCAACTAAAGAGTATATTAAACTCCAAAACCCCTACAAAATGCATTAACAAGCACCAAATTCTTACGATGACACAAGAGCGGAGTCCACCACTCAAGCACCAATGTTCCAACAAACAAACAATCATAAGAGATTCCACCTTTAAATGCTATCCTAGTTACAAGTTTTAGTTTTGTGCCTCAAGGAGAGAGGACTTGGTATTTCAAACGTTTAAGACTTACAATAATCATCTACCAAGTAAATAAAACTTACAATGTTCTATTTATACTACATTAGAATAATAGACAAATGGCAAAAGGGCCCTTTAGTGACTAGTCTTCAAAATAGGCGCCCATTGAGTGCACCATATAGGCGACTTTGGGCCTCCTTCACACTTAGACTTGTGCACTCTCTAGGTTGCCTTTAACATACTCAAAAGATGTTCATGATCATGATAGTACTTGTATCAAACAATCCAAACATCAACAATTCATTCAGGGAATTAATATAAGGAGTTATCACTATCAAACATGCCTCTCATAGGCGCATTTCAATAAATCATCATTATCACCAATTTAGCCTCTCATGTGCATCCAATAGATAAAGTTCTTTTATCAATACCAAAACAAGAATATTATAAAATAAATCATAATTTAACACTTAAGCATGCAAGTTTTTTTTGGATTATTACTTATTAATTATTAAAATGTTACTACCCCTTTTCATATAATACAATCATCACACTAATTCAAGTCATCTATCCATTAGATATTACTGTGTTCATCAGTACTTAATCCTAGCATGGTTCTCCTCACCATATTATTATCCAACACATACAACTTAATATCATTATAACCAAACTAGGTTCATCACCAGAACAACTAAGAACTATCATGTCCACATCCTTCATTTACAACAATCTCATTGCAGTACATAGTATATAATATCATAAGTATCATATAATTAATTAATAATATAGTTTTCGGGATTAAAGTTAAGTTCTTGTGTCTTTATCCACCTTAACTCCATGCCTGCTGGCCTAGACATACTTTCTCCCATCAATTCTAAATTATGAAAATATAAATTAACACAATCTTCCACTCATTAAACCTAGCCCACCTAGACGCCAAACTTTTGAAAGAAACAAGCTGCAATAAAGGTATTCTTTCCTTTCCTTCATGCCTTGAAATAATCAATCATTTAAAAATCAAGAAATTATAAGAGTAATAAGTAATTACTCTTCAATAAAATATCTTGGGGATTCAAACCCATTAATTCTACCCATTATTCAAGGTCTATATCATCCCCCAAATTCAATTAATCATTAATTAGCTCTCTCAATCTTAACTCATCTCCATTAATGAAGCTTTTATACTAAAGGTCTCATCTTTATGAAATTCAAAGTTTCTAACCTTCAAAATTCACAATCTAGTTTATGGAATTCATCTTGGGAGTCTCTAATTTATAGTTTAGAATCAGCTCTAGGTCATATTAAAAACACTCGTGAGTATTTTCCAAAAGAATTCCACCATTAAAGGTCTTTCTAAGGATTCTAAAATATTAAAGGATTAAAAGACAAAGAAAATAATTAAAAAACTTACCTCCACGAAGAAACTTAACCTTAAGCTTTGGGAAATCACCACTCTAGGGTTGGAAAATGAAATTTGAAATTTTAGAAATAAAATACAGCTGAAGCTGATTTAAATACAACCAGGATTTTCACTACAATGAAATCCCGTTTCAGCTCGGACAGTGCTCATTTAAACAATCATAACTTTTTACTTCGAATTCAGATTGATGAACGGTTTGGTGCGTTGAAAAGACGAATCGGAGATCTTGATTTGATAGGTAATAGGACCCGTAACTACTTATATTCTATGAGATATGATCGTTTGAAGTTGACCCTAATAAAAACACATATCAGAAAGAAGTTTTATACTTAACTTTGTGTTAGGGATATTGTACGACTTTAATTCATACCTAAAGAACTTTTAAAACTAAAGTATTGATATTATCACTCACGAATAATTAAAATTCATCAAGCTTGGGTCTATCTAGACACATCCGAAGGCTAAAATCTTCATCGAAAAATTCGAGGTGTCATAGTAAATAAAATATTGGTTATTTTGGACCCAAGTTAATATTGAGGAATGAAAATTAAGAATTTTCATGAATTTATTACGAATAATTTAATAACGACAAAATGGGTCATTACAAAATTTTTGCATTGTATTGTGTCTCCAAAACTACAGCTCATTCTAAGAACCAAAACCTTATTATAGCTCATGTAGGATAGTCCAAAACTATTTCTAAAAGTGAAGTTTCTCAAAACATCAGTTTTCCTACACTAATTCTCTTGTTTATAGATGGTTTGGTTTCAAACTTCAGACCGGTGATAACTTCAGAAACTCCACCATATTTAGAAAATATAGAACCCACCGCCCCCCCCCCCCCCCCCCCCCCCCCCCCCAAAAAAAAAAAAAAGATATAAAAAAATTACCTCACTTTTCTTAGCACCCACCCTTTTTACTCGTTGAAGGGGATGAGGGGTGTTTATCATCCGAATTATCCCTCTCGTCTTGCAAAACATTATCTATTTTTGGCCCGAGAATGTAATTAAAGGGTCAAACATTAGCAAAAAATTCATGAAGTTTGATTGCTTATAAGAGTTATACATAGTTCACATTGCCTTAACTAATTTTTTATTTGTTTTCTATGAAAGAACAAGCCAAAGTTTTTAACCCTCCGCATATAACCGTTGCATCAACTGTTAGGGAATATGAAGTTTTGATGATGGACATGTCAATGAAACATGTTGTGCAAGCTGTTCTACACAAGTGAAGAAAGAGAAGTTACTGCTGCTCACATGTACTGTATATTGAAGTTGATGCAAGGCCGACAAGGCGTTAAGACAAATGTGGATAAGCAAGGAAGCTCAAAATTATTTCTATACTTATCACATACAACAAAAATATTGAGGAGAAGATAAGTGCAACACTTAGAGTTTGAATTGATCAAGGAGTACGACTAGACTAAGAGATGAAGTAAAAGAGTCCTATTGAGTCAAGGTGAGAGACGGCAACAACAAAGAGTGAAACTACCTGGAGTCCTATTGAAGATAGAAGAGTACATCAACTAAAGGAATCATCAAGGAGTTGGCTTAAATACAATATATGACATTCAAAGTTTCACTCATGCACTGATAAAGCAAATCATCAATCAGCAAATCAGCTCACTAAACTTGAAGAAGAACCTGGTCCTTTACATAGAAAGTCGTAGACTTTGAGTTGTAATGAGTCTTTTGTTCTAGTTTCAGTGAAGTATAAATTGAGTTAGGAGTCGTGTCTTTAAGTTAGGGAACTCGAAGAATTAGGAACACTTATCTTGGGAAGATTTGTGTTTTTCTAGAAATAGGAGTTAGAAGTTTTAATTCCTAGCTTACAAGAAGTCTTGTATTTTGTTGATTGTTGAGGCTCAAGAGTTATAGTGGAGTTGGGGTTAAATCCTGTAGAGACACAGGTCGTGGTTTTTTACACCTTTCTTGAGCCAGGTGTTTTCCATGTAAAAATACTATGTCCAACTTTTAATTCAGTGAACCACATTAGCTTACTTGTTCCACAGATAGGCAACCAGTAAAGAATAATATTAAAATCAGTAGGGCACGCACTCTAACATCAACACTTGTATAAAAAACTCCGATCCTTTCACGTAAAATGGTCTAATTTGCATTCATTACCTCTTTTATTATTTGGCTTATACGGATCAAAATTTTGTTATAGCTTATGTAAGATAGTCCAAAAGTGAAGTTTCTCAAAGCATTTGTTTTTTCTAGATTAATTCTCATGCTTATAAGGTGGTCTTGCTTATCAAAGTACTAGTTTTGGAACACGTGCATTGCACAAGTTATTCATTGTTAATTGCATCGTGCAAAATATGTTAAATTAATTCTTAACTTCTTAACTTTATTTCCTAATTTATCATCAGGATTATTGAAAGTAAAAGTAATCGTTTAGCATCATAAGATCAACATGTATTTCATTATATTATATTTCCAAAACTGCATCTCTTTTTACGGATCAAAATGTTGTTGTAACTTATGTAAGATAGTCCAAAAGTGTAGTTTCTCAAAATATTTGTTTGTTAGACTAATTCTTATGCTTATATGATGGTCTTGCTTATCAAACTTCAGACTGATATAATAAACTCCACCATACCTTCTAAAAAAATAGCCAAAAAATAAAAGATACACCAAATTTTATTTTTTGTTTTTTTTGAGTTTCATTATATTAACTATCAAGTGTCTATACATACAGTTCTATCAAAACTATGGGGTGAAAGACAAGGAAAGGTACCAGAAGAAACTGAACGAGTATAAAGAAAGAATGATAACCACATCAGCTTCCTACTAAAGGTGACATACTGACAGAAGAAAAAGAGTAGATACAATTTTGGCATCAACTTGTAAATTTTTGCATGGTAATGTATTTTCAAAACTGCAGATCATTCTGAGGATCAAAACTTTGTTATAACTTATGTAGGATAGTCCAAAACTATTTCAGGAGTGAAATTTCTCAAAACATCTTTTTTCCAAGACTAATTCTCTTGCTTAGTCTAAAACTTGTTATCTATGTAGACATTGTGTAGTTCTAGCTTGAGTGTCTTGCTTGTAGTAGTAGTGTTGAAGGCTTCCGTGTGATGGTGCTTAAGGTAAAGTGTTGTTCAAGGGCGAACAAGTCTTTAAGTGTGGGATGATGATCTTAGGTGGATTTATGCACCTAAATGTTGTTATCTAAGCTTACTTAGCTTAATTTTGAGAGCATCTCGTGTGCCTAATTAGTAAGAAAATATAAGCCCCTACCCACCCACCCAATCCCTCCCACCACTACCACCACCACCACCATAGAGAAAAACAAAAATTTACCCCTCCTTATTAGCATCCACCCTTTTCTCTCTTAAGGTGCTTATGATCCGAATTATCCCTCTTGGCTAGCAAAAAATAATCTATTTTTCGCATGAGGATGTAATCAAACATTAGCAAAAAACCCACAACGTTTGATTGCTTATAAGAGTTATGCATAGTCCACATTGCCTTAACTCATTTTTTCTTTGTTTTGCTATGAAAGAAGAAGCCAAAGTTTTAATTCTCTGCACATAAACGTAGCATCAACACTTCGACAAAAAACTCTGATCCTTTCACTTAAAATGGTCAGATTTGTATTCACATTACCTCTTTTATTATTTGGAATGTCTCAAGAATTTTCACTCTGTTTGGGCACAAAGCGTATGTAAGCAACTCTTTTTTTTTTTTTTTTTGTTTCGCTTCTAGGAGCTTTCACCTTTTTGGTCTTTGGTAAATCAAATATATAATGTTCAGGCTACATATGTTGGATTTTTATCACTTGAGTAACACCTTTTATAAAGTAAGCAACCTTTTAATATTTTTTAGCCCATGGAGCATCTACCTTTTTGTTTTCTTGGTAAACTCGAACCGATAAATTTAAGATTGTAGAGTTATAGGTGTTGGATGTGCATCACCTAAGCAACCTCTCTTATCACATAAGTAACTTATTTCTAAAAAAATCCTCCGAGCTTTAACCTTTTTGTTATTTTGATAATTCGAATTTATAACCTTAAAATGAGGTGTAGGATGGTTGCATTTGAGTCATGTAAACCTTTAATTTTATTTTTGTTCTTTTTCTTTTTTAATTTTATTCATACATTCTTCCTCTCATAGACACGGTATGCAATGGCGTAGTTGGATTTTCACTTAGAAGATTTAAAAAAAAACACAAAAATATTAAAGGTATAAAAGAGAAATATACAAATAATTATAATTTCTTTTACATAGTATAATTTTTCAACGAAGATGATTCTGATGGATCCACGCCTCCCTAGTTTCGCCAATAACATGGTGGATTCAATTATAGGTTGACCCTATATATTTTAAAAGTACTCACTTTATAAGATTTGACTAAATTAATTAATGTCTATTGAGGTCCGGTTTTTGCACGGATCCCGCACATAAGGAAAACTTTATTGCACTGAGCTATCCTTTTTAATGCTTATTTAATGTCTGATCTCTCTCTCTCTCTTTCGGTTTAAGTAAGGGTTCCTCTAAAGGAGCTTGATTTACATGTTTTCCATGTTGGGCGTTAAATGAGTGATATGGACAATAAAGATTCATAAGTCGACCCATCTTGTTTGGGATTATCAAATTTGAATATTAAACCAAAATTAGATTGTATAGTGACATTGAAAGAGTTGATACTGATTGCTAGTCTATATATATAGGTGTATCAAAACTATAGGAAGAAAGACAAGGAAAGTCCCCAAAAGGAATGTAAAAGTATAAAGAAAGAACGGTGTAAACATTTTGTGACTAAAGTTTGTTTTGGTAGAAGAAAAGGAGCAGGAGATGTAGATCAACTTGTAAACTTTTGCATAGCAATGTAGTTCCAAAGCTGCAGCTCTTTCTGTGGATCAATATATTATTATAGCTTATGTAAGATAGTCCAAAAGTATAGTTTCTCAAAACATTTATTTTCCTAGACTAATTATCATGCTTACAAGATGGTCTTGCTTATCAAAGTACTAGTTTTGGAACACGTGTGTGCACGAGTTATCCAGTGTTAATTGGATCGTGTAAAATATTTTAAATTGATTGCTTAACTTCTTAACTTTGTTTCCTCATCGATCATCAGGACGATTGATAGTAATAGTAATAATTTTGCATCATGAGATCAACATGTATTTCATTATATTATAGTTCCAAAACCGCAGCTCTTTTTGTGGATTATAACATTTTTATAACTTGTGTAAGATAGTCCAAACCACTTTCACTAGTGTAGTTTTTTTACATTTGTTCTCGCAGACTAATTCTAATGCTTATATGATGGTTTTGCTTATCAAACTTAAGACTGGTATTACTTCATAAACTCCACCATACCTTCATAAAAAATAGCTAATGAAAGAGATACACCTAATCTTTTTTGATTTTTTCGAGTTTCATTTATTAACTATCTGGTGTGTGAAATATCTATTTGAACTATCATCAGATGTTTATCAAACACACCTCAAAACTCAGTTGATCACTTTTCATATCTAAACATTCGTTATATTTTACGTTGAAAATAATGAAGAACTGATAGTTCAGGTACACGGAATGATTTTATTTGTATTCACTACCTTTTTTATTATTTGGCTTTTGTTCTCTCCATTGCTAGCTACCTCTGTTTCACCGGTTCCTTGATTTTCTGGTGAATGTGTATTAAGTTTTTGGAGGTACGATGATGTCTCAAGCAGCTATTATTCTTACACCGTTGACGTTGCATGAGAAGATTGTTAACAATCCAAATTTATTCATGGAATGTCTCAAGAATTTTCCCTCTCTTTTGGGCACAAAGTATTTGTAAATAACTTCTTTTTTTGTTTCGCTGTTTGGAGCTTTCACCTTTTTTCTCTCTGGTGAATCGAATAAATAGTGTTAAGGTTAAATATGTTAGATGCTTACCACTTTTGCAACACCTTTTGTAACGTAAGAAACCTTTTAATATTTTTTTTATCCCACAGATCATCTATCTTTTTGTTTTCTAGGTAAACTCCAACAAATTTAAGGTTGTAGGCTTGTAGCGGTATAGGTGTTGGATGCGCATCACCTAAGCAACCCCTCTTATCATGTAATTCACTTTCTTCTTAACGAATCTATAACCTTAAAATGAGGTGTAGGATGCTTGCACCTGAGTCACGTCAACAACCTTTTATTTTATTATTTTTCTTTCTTTAATTTTATTCTCATATTCTTCCTCTTATAGACAGGGCAGGCAATGGCGTAGTTGGATTTCCACTTAGAAAAATTGTAAAACAAAACAAAAACAAACAAAAATATCAAAGGTAGGAAAGAAATATATACAAATAATTCTTTTATATAGTATAATTTTTTAACGAAGATGATTCAGATGACACCAAGCCTCCCTAGTTTCGCCAATAACAGGGTGAATTCAATTATGGGTAGATCTTGTATATTTTAAAAGTACTCAATTCATAAGGCTTGAATAAATTAATTAATGTCTATTGAGGTTTGACACTTGCACAGATCCCGCAAAGGAAAGTTTTATTGCATCAAACTACTCATTTTAATGCTTGTATAATATCTGATATTTCTCTCTCTCTCACTCACTCTCTCTAGGATAAATTAAGGGTTCCTGTGATTGGAGGGAAGGAGCTTGATTTACATGTTTTCAATGTTGAGGTGACTAAAGGGGTGGCTTTGACAAGGTAGACAAGGTAAAAGTATTTATTCATTTTTATTTGCTTCTTATAATTATTTATTTCATTCATATATAATACATCTTGTTATTATTTTTTTGAAAAACAAAGAATTTCAAAAAATATACAAATATTGTTTTATCGTTGTATAGGTTGTAGCAGAAAAGAAATGGAGAGAAGTGAGTTCAGTATTCAAGTTTTCTCCAACCACAATAAGTGCTTTATATACATTAAGGAAACATTATTTCACTTTCCTTCATCATTTTGAACAAGTTTACTTCTTTAGCCATGATGTTTTGGATGATAAATTTTCAGGTTAGTAAGATTCATGTGTTAATTTCTTTTGTACTAAATATATAGATATATTTTCACATTAATGTCTATTTGTTCTGGTATGTGATAACATTTGTATGCATGTGATAACATTTTGTGTATTATTACTAGGCTATCCATATTAATTTTTTACCTCGATCGATTATCCCAAGTCTAATTGTAATATCCCGGGAAATTTTTCGTTGAAATTTTGTGCATAAACGTGTTGGGTTCTATCTTCTAGTATGAATTATAAATTTTTCGTATGGAATGTCTTAGATTATGACACACCATTGCGTAGAGTATCGAATATTCCAACGATATGTGGATCATCCAAAACGGACACCCGAGCGACGAGTTATGAACATTCCGATCGAACCGTGAATAGTAGTGAACAGTAAAACGTGCAGGAAAAAGTACTGAGGCCTGACGTATTTTTTCTCCAACTTTAAACGATCATAACTCCTTATACATAATGATCTGAGTAATCTACTATATATCAACGGAAATCTCTACGAGTCCTATTTCCAATGAAATTGGTTTCATCCAATTTGTCTATCGGAGCAAAAAGTTATGGTCGATCTACTTCAGCCTATCAAAAGAGAATTTTTAGGTCAACTTCAAATGATCATAACTCCTCATACAAAATGATTTGGGTGAGATACTATATATCAATGAAAAGATATGAGAGTCCTCTTTCTAATGAAATTAGTTTCATCCAATTTGGATATCGGAGCAAAACGTTATGGTTGATCTACTTCAGACTATCAAAACAGTCCATCAAAGGACAAATTCGAGAATTATTTGATTTTTAGGGGCGTTTTGGTCATTCCCCTACCCAAAATTCGTCCAAACCCTATATTAAAGCCTATTAGAAGCATAATATGTTATATTTCATCAAATTACCTCAAAAAAAAATCCTAAGCTCCTACATCCAACTTCAAGAACCTCCAAAGTTCACCATTAATTCTGCAAATTTATTCAAGATTCCAAGTTCCTAGTTCAAGAACTTCAAGAACCTCCAAAGTTCACCATTAATTCTGCAAATTTATTCAAGATTCTAAGTTCCTAGTTCAAGAAATCCAAGAACCATCATTCAAAGGCACGATTAACATCTCAAAAATGAGTATCAATCTACAGTTCATCAGTCAAGGTATGTGGGATTTTTTTCAACAGGAACTCTCTTTCGTTCTTGTGCCCAAAAGTAATTTTCTTTACAAAGGCATGATTTTTATTTGATTTTTACGAATTTGAAGCATGAACCCATATCTTATGATGATTATTATGAAATCTTGATGTTTATGATTTTGAAAGATGAATTTACATGTGTGGAGATATAAAGCATGAATCTTGAATGATATTTATCATGATTTTGATATTTGGGTCGTGAATCCCCATTGGAAATTGTGTTTTTTTTGAGAAAGTGTGTGTTATAAGCACGCTGATGTTGAATATTTGAGATATTTTGAATGATTTGACCTTTTGGTCTTAATAGAGTTGTTTTGAACTCGAGTGTGAAAGAAATCCACAACGTGGCTGATTTTGATAGATGGGAAGCATGATGGCTCCCGATGTATATTTATATATTACTGAAATTATTTTGTTGTGGATTATTTTTGAAATGATCTGAGCTAAGTCCGGGAGAAATCTTTAGCACTGATTGGGAGGTATAAAGTGACCTTACTTCCCTAGAACTACGTACCCCCGTAGGAGTGAGCCTGAGGATGATTTATATAGTGATCACTAGTTTGTGTGGATTTGATATCGATAGTCCTACTCCGATGGGAAGGATAGGACGGCTCTCCCCAATGTGGGTTGTACATTGGACTCTATGTAGCTCACATGGTTTATGTCGGTTATAGGATATCCTAGTGTGTGTGTGTTTCCTTGTGTCTATGGTGAATGGTGAAGTGATTTGGAAGTGAAATTGTGAAAGTTATTCTTTCGAAAGATTTAAATGATATTTACTCTATGAGAATTGATATTCTTGATGAACTGAAAGTGATTGACAAATTATATGATGACTCACATGTGTTATTGTACTTATTTCATCCTCTCATGATTATGATGATTTTCTTTGGGCTATGTGAGTCTTTCATACATCCTGCATATTTCTTATAAATATTTATGATGATGATGTTTATAAAACTGCATACATCCCCATATACTAGGTTCTTTTCCATGGTACTGACCCACATCTTCAGATCTGGGATGCATTTTCTTAGCTTCAGGTGCTCAGTTCCAGGTTCGACAGTAATTCTACGGGCATGCTGTTCTACATCCTCTGTTGTGGTGAGTCCTCATGTTTTTATGATGTGATGTCTGATGTTGGTTTCACGGAATCGTTTACATTTGATAACTGAGTTTGATTCAGTTGGGGCATGTCTCAATGGCTCGCTGGTTTTACTGATTTTCTTAGAGGCTTGTCAGACTAGTTTAGATGCTGGGAGTTGACTAATAAGTCGTATTTTCTTATCTTTCTGAAATTCTTTTATTCTTGGATGATGATTACTCTGTTGATATTTGAGGGTTATTTATGGAAACCCCATTGATTTGTGTTGAACTGAATGAAAATGGCTCAAAGGGTTAGCTTGGGGCTACTCGTAGCCTCAAGCACCGTGCAACACCTCGGGACCAATTTTCTGGGGCGTTACAAACTTGATATCAGAACCTAAGGTTTTAAGGTGTCCTAGAGAGTCTGACAAGACGCGTTAAGTAGAGTCTTGATCATCGGTGTGTAGCGCGCCACATCTATGAGCAAGAGGCTAGAAGACGTTTTAGGAAAAAGTGTGATTCTTTCTTTCAGAAGTCTATCATTCTTAAAGTGTCTCTTCTGCTATTGATTCGTGCTCTCCTCTTTCAGAAATATGCCTCCACATCGAGCCAGAAGAAATAATGATGGTCAGCAACCTCAACCCGCTGACCCATTGAATGAAAATGTGTCTTATGTTGAATTACGGGCAGCCTTTTAGGCGCTGGCCTAAGCTGTTATTGCAAATGTTCAAGCCAACCCAGCCCCGTCTCCACAGCAGTAGGGAGGTAATTCAGCTGCTGCCAGGATCTATGACTTCATGCATATGAATCCGCTGGAATTCTATGGGTCCAAGTCTGATGAGGATCCATGGTTATTTTTAGAGGAGGTGCAGAAGATTACTCAGGTGATGCATGTATCTGAGGAACATAGTGTGGAGTTGGCTACGTATAGGTTGAAAGACCTTGCTTATGACTGGGTTGTTACTTGGAGGAAAGGTAGAGGTGAGAGAGCTGTCCCTATAACTTGGCAAGAGTTCCTGGATGCATTCTTGGATAAGTTTTTCTCATAGAAGATGAGGAAGGCAAAGGTGGAAGAGTTTATGAACCTGTAACAGGGCTCTATGACTGTTAGGGAGTACTGTCTAAAGTTCAATCAGTTGTCCAAGTGTGCTCCTGACTTAGTGGCTGATGATCGGGCTAGTATGAGTAAGTTTGTGACTAGAGTGTCTAGTTATATGGTTAAGAAGTGTAGGTCTGTTGTGCTGAATAATGAGATGAATCTTTCTAGGCTGATGACTCATGACCAATAGATTGAGGCAGACAAGATTAAGTAGAGAGATAGAATAAGAGGGAATAATAGAGCTAGGTCAGACTAGATCGCAGGGAGGGAGTCGCCCTCAGTATCAGGATCGTTCATCTATGCCAGCACCGTTATGTGCTAGTGCTCCCGTGCCTAGAGGTAGGCAGGAGCAAGGTAGCAGATCATATGCATCTAGGTCCCAGTACAGTGCTGGAAGTAAGCCAAATCGTCCCCTATGTCCTAAGTGTGGTAGGGCTCATTCGGGTGAGTGTTGGGGTGAGAAGAGGAGTTATTTCCGGTGTGGTGACATGGGTCACAGAGTTAGAGATTGTCCAAAGGATGGACAAGGGTGTCATGACTATCGCCCTCAGACCCAGACTCAGACTATTAGTGCTCTAGTTCCAGCGACTCGCCCAGCCCCAGCTCAGGGCACCTCTTCTAGCAATGCCGGCGGGCAGCGCTAGAATAGATTCTATGCTTTACTATCTTGCCAGGAACATGAGGACTCTCTCGATGTTGTTAATGGTATGCTTTATATATTTCAGTTTGATGTGTATGCTTTGTTGGATCCTGGATCCAGTTTATCATATGTTACACCTTTGATTGCTGTGAATTTTGAAATGAGTCCTGAGATCATTCCTGAGCCCATCCTTGTTTCTACCCCAGTGGGTGATTCGATTATTACCCAGAAAATGTATAAAAAGTGTCCTGTTACCGTTCTTCATAGAGTCTTGTTGGCTGATCTGATTAACTTAGACATGGTAGATTTTGATGTGATTCTGGGTATGGACTGGCTGTATTCTTCTTATGCCTCTATTGATTGTCGGACCTGAATAGTCAAGTTTCAGTTTTTGGGTGCATCCGTGTTTGAGTGGTCTGGGAATTCTGTGTCACCCAAGAGTCATTTTATCTCTTACCTCAAAGCTAGAAAGATTATTTCCAAGGGGTTTATTTACCATTTGGTTAGAGTCAAAGACCTTAAGTCTGAGACTCCAACTCTCCAGTCTGTTAACGTCGTCAATGAGTTTTGTGATGTCTTTTCGAATGATCTCCCAGGGATACCTCCTGATAGAGAGATAGAGTTTGGGATTGATCTTCTTCTTGATACTCAACCCATTTCTATTTCTTCTTACCGTATGGCCTCTGTAGAACTTAAGGAGTTGAAAGAGCAAACCAAAGATCTACTAGATAAGGGTTTCATAAGGCCCAGTGTTTCTCCTTGAGGCGCTCCTGTGTTGTTTGTGAGAAAGAAAGATGGCTCTTTGCGTATGTACATTGATTACCGCCAACTGAATAAAGTCACCGTAAAAAATAAGTACCCTCTTCCGAGAATAGATGATTTGTTTGACCAATTGGGTTATATCATTTCTTTCGAGGGTATTAGAGTTGATCCCCAAAAGACTGAAGCTGTTAGAAATTGGCCTAGACCTATTTCTTCGACTGATATCCAAAGTTTCTTGGATTTCGATGGCTATTACCGCCATTTTGTTGAGGGTTTCTCCTCTATAGCGTCTCCTATGACTCGGTTGACCCAAAAGAAAGTGAAGTTCTTATGGTCTGAATCCTGTGAGAAGAGTTTTCAGGAGTTGAAGACTCGACTCACTTCAGCCTCTGTTTTGACTTTTCCTGATGGTGTTGATGGTTTTGTGGTGTACTGTGATGCTTCGAGAGTTGGGTTGGGTTGCGTATTGATGCATAAGGGTAAGGTGATAGCTTATGCTTCTAGACAGTTGAAACCCCATGAGAAAAATTACCCCACCCATGTCCTTGAGTTGGCTGCTGTTGTGTTTGCTTTGAAAATCTAGAGACACTATTTGTATGGTGTCCATGTTGATGTTTTCACTGATCATAAGAGTCTGCAGTATGTGTTTACCCAGAGAGAATTGAATCTTAGGCAGAGACAATAGTTAGAATTGTTAAAGGACTATGATATGAGTGTGTTGTACCATCCGGGCAAGGCCAATATTGTGGTGGATGCCCTAAGTAGAGTTTCCATGGGTAGTGTTTTCCATGTTGTAGAAGGTAAGAAAGAGTTGGCTCGTGATGTACATCGTTTGGTTAGATTGGGGGTTAGGTTGTTCGACTCTGCTGAAGGTAGTATAGGGGTTCAGAGTAGTTTCGAATCCTCCTTGGTTTTGGAAGTGAAGGAAAAGCAATACTTAGATGCTAGTTTGGTCAGACTGAAGGAGTCAGTCAAGGACCAAAAAGTAGAGGTTTTCTCCCAAGGGGGAGATGGTGTGTTGAGATTGTAGGGTAGATTGTGTGTCCCGAATGTTGATGATCTGAGCCAGAGAATTATGGCTGAAACGCATGGGGCGCGATATTTTATTCATCCTGGTGCCACCAAGATGTACCGAGACTTGTGGGAAATCTATTGGTGGAGTGGCATGAAGAAAGATATAGCAGCGTTTGTAGCTAAGTATGCAACATGCCAACAAGTTAAGGTTGAACACCAAAGACCTGGTGGAATGATGCAAGAGTTTAGTAATCCCACCTGGAAGTGGGAAGAGATAAATATGGACTTCGTGATTGGTTTATCTCCTTCCCGACGCCATCATGATTCCATTTGGATTGTGGTTGATAGGTTGACTAAGTCTGCTCATTTTTTGCCTGTTCATACTTCATATACTGCTGATGATTATGCTAGATTGTACATCCGAGAGCTAGTCAGACTACATGGAGTTCCTTTGTCTATCATTTTGGATAGGGGTACTCAGTTTACTTCGCAATTTTGGAAAGTTTTTCAGAAGGGTCTTGGTACCCAAGTGCTTTTGAGTTCTGCTTTTCATCCACAGACCGATGGTCAGGCTGAGCGGACCATCCAGACCTTAGAGGATATGTTGAGAGCTTGTGCACTTAACTTTAAGGGAAGTTGGGATGATCACTTACCGTTGATAGAGTTTTCTTACAATAACAGTTTCCACTCTAGTATTGGCATGGTTCCGTTTGAAGCCTTATATGGGAGGAAGTGTAGATCACCCATAGGTTGGTTCGAGGTGGGTGAAGCGGCTGTGAGTGGTCCTGATTCGGTATTTGAGGCTATGGAAAAAGTTAAGTTGATTAGGGAAAGGTTAAAAACTGTGCAGAGTCGTCAGAAGTGTAACGCCCCGTAAAAGTCATGCATGTATTAGATTGTAATTTCTGAGCTTTAGACTTAAGTTTTAAATTCTTCTAAGTGTTGAAATGACTTAGACTCATTCTTAGCTGGCAACCTTCGGGATACAACTTCTCGACCTTTCCGACCTTCATTTTTGGATTTTTTTGTTGCGTTACGATGGGGCAAGGTTGTAGTACGTCTCGGAGAAAATTCAGAATTTTTGGACGAGCCTAAGGCCTCGTTTGGATTTTGATCCAGTGGCAGCGCGCGATTAGCCCGCGCCGCCTGCTGGATCGCGCCTGGCCAAAATGTTCAGTCCATCCGGATTTTTAATGGCATTTCCGTAAATACTCATTCTCCTATCAACTTAAACACGGGATTAAATCCCTAAAGAGCCAAAATATCATTATATTCTTCAAATTTGCTCAAGAACAATCCTAGGGTTTCAACATTAAAACCCAAGCAACTCAAGATTTAACCGCGGGTTCGTGAAACAAATTACAGATATGGAATTCTCTCGACGTAGGCTTTGATAGACACCCAAAATTCATGGAGAACAAGGTACGCGGGATTTTTCCTAAATTCTCATGGGCATAGAAAAAAATCATGTTTTAGAATGGGGTTTCAAATTATGTATATATATTTATGTATAAGATGTTTTAGCATCATTGTTTTGGTCTTTTGACCATCTCCAAAGTGATTTGACAGTTTATATACATATATGAATGAATGTGTTTCAATTTTGAATACATGAACTTGCTAAAGACATTTGACCACCAGGTGTTTGATGAAATTTCTGCATGAATTGAACTTTAAGTTTCGGAATATGAAATCCTTTACATCAGTTACATGTTTTGGTGGTCTAAACTATGTTTTGAATGAAAGCTCTTGCTTAATACATTATGGCTCAGAAAAATCATGACTTGCAATGTCTTGGTATGACGATACCAATTCAGACTAACTCCATATCAGACTCAGACTAACAGACATTTCAGACTTTCATGATTTTAGACATTCAGAATGTTGCATGTACAGAAAAGGTTAAAAATGGGCATACAGAGATGTTAGGTGGTTCCCCGAAGAGGGCTTGAGTTCAAGTGACTTATTTCCTAAAATCGTGGTTTGCCGACCCGGGTATACTATTATGCGCTGACTTAAATGTCCTGTGGCGTATCAGACTCAGACACTCCAACCCTTGCGGCACACTTGGGTTGGGGGCTTCCCCGCTGAGTCAATGACGGATTCCATACAGCCCGTGGAATATCAAACTTGTAGGGGAATACCACCTAACTCATAAGTAAAACACAGATCTTGATTTGAAATGAACAGGCAGGTTACATGTTTTTAGAAAGTTCCCATGTATTTTTCGAAAACAGTTTTATACATGATGTCTTGATGAAAAATAGATTTCACTTAATATATATATATATGTATGTTCCATTATACTATTTTTGGATTGCTTCGCGTGCCAGTACTTTTGTGCTGACCCCCCCTCTTCAAGGTCCTGAGGCACAGTCTAGGGGTCCAGCTACTCAGTAGACATTCTCGGATTTGCAGACTTAATCTCGCAGTGGTGAGCCTTCTATTATTCGGAAGGCCTAATTATGTCAGACATTATCTTATTTATTATGTTTTTGGTTTACTGGGGGCCTTGTCCCAGTTTCTTTTCAGACAGATGTTTGTGTTCTTAGTAGAGATTTCGCAGACTGATGTCAGATAGTATTATTCAGAAATGTTGCAGAACTTGACCATGTATTCCGTACTCAGTTTCAATTCCGCATTTTATTATGATTACGAATGTTGTGCATGATAACCAGATAGAGAATGGGTGTTCCGAGCCCTCATGGTTCGGGATGCTCGTCACAGCTAGGGCCTAGGCTCGGGTCGTGACAAGAAGTCATATGCGGATGTTAGTAGGAGAGACCTTGAGTTTGAAGTTGGTGACCTAGTGTATCTGAAAATTTCACCCATGAGGGGTGGGGGGGTGAAGAGATTCGGAAAGAAGGGGAAGCTTAGTCCCCGTTATGTTGGTCCTTACAAAATTCTTAGCCGTGTTGGTATGGTAGATTATGAGGGCGAGTTGCCTTCCGAGTTGTCCTCTGTTCATCCAATATTCCATGTCTCCATTCTTAGAAAGCATATTAGCGATGCTGTGGTAGTGGATTCCTCTGTGAGTGCTGACATTCAAGAAAATCTTTCTTTTAATGAGATTCCTGTTGAGATTCTTGATTTCAGTGTCCGAAGACTAAGGAACAAAGAAGTTCCCTTGGTCAAGGTATTGTGGCGAAACCAATCTGTTGAGGGTGCAACTTGGGAAGCTGAGGCGGATATGCGATCCAAGTACCCGCACCTATTTTCTGCGAACTCTGATCAAGCCGAAGGTATCATTCTTTCCTAAATCATGCACTTTTGATAAAAGTTGCAGTAGTTCAGCTGTAGTTTCTTGAATTCATTCGTTCTATGTTGCATTCGGAGTGAGAAACGATGTGGTGATGAGTCTAACGAATGGTTTCAACTGTATGCTCTATTCTATATCTAATCTTGGCATGTCTAGCATCATTCGAGGACGAATGTTTCTGTCATACCCCAAATCCCATTGGAGCGGACTGGCTCCCGTAGCCGATGAGGCCCGGGAGAACCCGTTCATAACCTATACTTTCACATTTACATTACTTATGAAAATTAGAAATTTGGGCAGCACTTCGTTGTAAATAGAAGAAAACAGTACCTGTATCAGCCCAGCAGACACGCATAAATATATATATAAACAGTAATTGGCCGTCAGAGCCATCACGTCTATCAACCAAACACTCCTATGGTTGTACAATATGTCTTCAAAAGCCTCTACATAGATACACAACTGAGTTAGGGTCGGGACAAACTCCCGCCCACAAAAGACTTTTATACAAATACCAAAAATACATATAGACACGACTTGGGATGCCCCGAAACAACTGGAGCTCACCACTAACAACAGAATGTCCTGGCTCTTACTGCGGAGGTGTACGACCTGAAGTACCTATTCCTGCAGGCACGAATACGGGTCCCCCGTGAGGGACGTCAGTACAGAAATATGTACTGAGTATGTAAGGTAGTGAGTACCAAGATGAGATACAAAAGATCAACAGAACCCTGATACCAGTGAATAAACAGTATGAGTAGACCACACTTAAAAGAGCTGATGGGATACCTGCACATTACTTTCATATCATTACTTCCCGTAATCCTTATCAATACATAACATATGTCATACAATGGCCAACTGATCAGTGGTACTAATACAATACATCAGGGGCCACCCCTGGAATAACATATATACATAAACTTTATAATACAATGGCCAACTGATCAGTGGTACTAATACAATACATCATATCATTAATTTAAAATACAGACATTCCATTTCTTAATTCAATTAATCTTTGAGATTGGTTACTTTGTGGTCACACCTTATGGAACTTGAAACCATGATACCTCAATAGAAAAATATGTAAATAGGTAATCAATATCATGAAAATGAAGTAGAGAATCATGGATACCTCATTAAACCATTTCGGAGTCAACAATAGTATATGGACATTTTTTTTGACTAGTCGGACATCTTAAAAGTGAAAACAAGTTCAATTGGTAGTGTCGAAGATCATATGATGTTATTATGTGTCATGTGTCATAGGACAATGTTGGAAGCTTACTTGAGAGTGCCATGGGTCATTATTCATGCCAAATATTAGATAGAGTATGTCTTACATACCTTGATATAACCACTTCAATACAAGTCCAACTTGACTTCCCGTACTCTTCGAACACTTATCTACAATAAGTCATTTGTGGCAAACTAGTATTAGCAACCAAACTTTACCATTTAGGTATTAACTTCACCAAATAATGTCTAGGAAGTAATCCTTTAACTCATCAATAAGAGTGCTACATACATCCTCTTATACTCTTATTACATTCACATATCATGCATTTTCATGAAATATCCCTCAACATCACTCTTAGCCTTTATTTCCCTTCTTAATCACCATCCAATACCAACATGATCACTAGGCATACATAACCACTAATATAATGATACATCACCACAATTCATCCTCCATAATCCAATACAACGACTTCCATAATTTACTACTAACAATTTATACAAAACAATTCATAACTATGTTTCTAGTTATCTTCCAACATCAAGACAATACTCATAATCCTTTATCAATACTTATTCATGGATAAGAATTAAGAATAAACAATTTTCATACCTTAACAATGAACTCTTGTATTTAGAATCCTCCTTACATAACCATGGGGTTCTTCTCGAAGCTTTCGAGATGGTGAACACAACTACGGAACCAATTCGAATTTTCTACGGTTGAATCACAAAATATTTGAAATTGAAATTAGGCTAGGGTTTCACCTTCTCTTAATAATTGGATGGTATATGATATCTATGAGGCTAAGTGTAGGTTTATAAAGACCCATTTTCGTCCAAGAGGTAATAGAAAATGACCATTTTTCCCTAAAAATTTAAATAAATCCGAATCTGTCCCCAGTGGACAGTTTTGACAGGCTGAAGTAAATCGATCATAACTCTTTGCTCCGGTATCGGATTCAGGTGAAACCAATTGAATTGGAAAGATAATTCAAAGGGATTTCATTTTTATATAAAGTATACCACCCAGTTCTTCCTGTACAAGGAGTTATGGTCGTTTAAAGTTGACCCAAAAATCTGTCCCACAATTCTGTTTTTTTTTGATAGGCTGTAGTAAAACGGGTATAGCTCCTTACTCAGACATTGAATTTGGATGAAACCAATTTCATAGGAAAGAAGGCTCTCGGATATTTTCGTCGATATATAGCAGCTCACACAGTTATTTTTGTACAAGGAGTTATGATCGTCTAAGTTGATCCAAAAAAAATAATTGCCTAGCTGCAGTAATTTTCCTGCAGATTTACTGTTCACAGGCTTCCCGGCCACCGTTTTGAAATTTCGAATGTGCTCGCTTATATGAAATACTCCTCCGTTTTGGGAAAACTTTATATCGTTGGAAAGATTATTCCAATACCTACACATAAAACTATTGACGGGATACTTCCGAACACCATAAGCTTAATTTAACCCATACGCAAGCGTTCAGGACTCCATATAATCGCGATAAGTGTACGAAAAAAATTTACGGGGTGTTACAGTTTCCAAGGGGGGGATGATGTAATGCCCCGGGAAATTTTTTGTTGAAATTTTGTGCGTAAATGTGTTGGGTTCTATCTTCAAGAATTAATTATAAATTTTCCGTCCAGAATGTCTTAAATTATGACCCACCATTGCGTAGAGTATTGAATAAGATTTCCAACGATATGTGGATCATCCAAAACGAACACCCGAGCGACGAGTTATGAACATTCAGATCAAACTGTGAATAGTAGTGAACAGTAAAACATGCAGGAAAAAGTACTGAGCCCTGACGTATTTTTTCTCCAACTTTAAATGATCATAACTCCTTGTACATAATGATTTGGGTAATCTACTATATATCAACGGAAAGCTCTACGATTCCTCTTTCGAATTAAATTGGTTTCATCCAATTTGTCTATCAGAGCAAAACGTTATGGTCGATCTACTTCAGCCTATCAAAATTGAATTTTTGGGTCAACTTCAAACAATCATAAATCCTCTTACACAATGATATGGGTAAGATAATATATATCAATGGAAATATATGAGAGTCCTCTTTCTAATGAAATTGGTTTCATCTAATTTGGATATCGGAGTAAAACATTATGGTTGATCTACTTTAGACTATCAAAACAGTCCATCAAAGGACAGATTCGAGAATTATTTGATTTTTAGAGGCGTTTTGGTCATTCTACCTCACCCAAAATCCGTCCAAACCCTATATTAAAGCCTATTAGAAGCATTATATGTTATATTTCATCAAATTCCCTCAAAAAGAAAACCCTAAGATCCTACATCCAACTTCAAGAACCTCCAAAGTTCACCATTAATTCTGCAAATTTATTCAAGATTCCAAGTTCCTAGTTCAAGAATTTCAAGAACCTCCAAAGTTCACCTTTTATTCTATAAATTTATTCAAGATTCCAAGTTTCTAGTTAAAAAAATCCAAGAACCATCATTCAAAGGCACGATTAACATCTCAAAAATGAGTATCGATCCAAAGTTCATCATTCAAGGTATGTGGGGTTTTTTTTCAACAAGAACTATCTTTCGTTCTTGTGCCCAAAAGTAATTTTTTTCTACAAAGGCATGATTTTTATTTGATTTTTATGAATTTGAAGCATGAACCCATATCTTATGATGATTATTATGAAATCTTGATGTTTATGATTTTGAAAGATGAATTTACATGTGTGTAGATATAAAGAATGAATCTTGAACGATATTTATCATGATTTTGATATTTGGATCGTGAATCCCCATTGGAAATTGTGTTTTTTTTGAGAAAGTGTATGTTATAAGCACGTTGATGTTAAATATTTGAGATATTTTGAATGATTTGACCTTTTGGTCTTAATGGTGTTGTTTTGAACTCGAGTGTGAAAAAAATCCATAACGTGGTTGATTTTGATAGATGGGAAGCATGATGGCTCCCGATGTATATTTATATATTACTGAAATTATTTTGTTGTGGATTGTCTTTGAAATGATCTGAGCTAAGTTCGGGAGAAATCTTTTGCCCCGAGTGGGAGGTATAAAGCGACCTTACTTCCCTAGAACTATGTGCCCCTATAGGAGTAAGCCTGAGGCTGATTTATATAGGGATCACTAGTTTCAGTGGATTTGACATCGATAGTCCTACTCCGATGGCAAGGATAGGACGACTCTCCCCAACGTGGGTTGTACGTTGGACTCCATGTAGCTCACATGGTTTATGTCGGTTATAGGATGTCCCAGTGTGTGTGTGTTTCCTTGTGTCTATGGAAAATGGTGAAGTGATTTGAAAGTGGAATTGTGAAAGTTATTCTTTTGAAAGATTTAAATGATATTTAGATTATGAGAATTGATATTCTTGATGAACTGAAAGTGATTGACAAATTATATGATGACTCACATGTGTTATTGTACTTATTTCATCCTCTCATGATTATGATGATTTTCTTCGGGCTATGTGAGTCTTTCATACTTCCTGGATATTTCTTATAAATATTTATGATGATGATGTTTATAAAACTGCATACACCCCCATTACTCGGTTCCTTTCCATGGTACTGACCCACATCTTCAGATGTAGGCTGCATTTCCTCGGAATGTAGGTTCAGGTGCTCAGTTCCAGGTTCGATAGTGATTCTTCGGACACACTGTTCTACATCCTCTGTTGTGGTGAGTTCTCATGTTTCGAGGACGTGATGTATGATGTTGGTTTCACGGAATCGTTTACATTTGATAACTGAGTATGAGTCAGTTGGGGCATATCTTAATGGCTCGCTGGTTTTATTGATTTTCTTAGAGGCTTGTCAGACTAGTATAGATGTTGGGAGTTGACTAATAAGTCATATTTTGTTATCTTTCTAAAATTATTTTATTCTTGGATGATGATTAGTTTGTTGATATTTGAGGGTTATTTATGGAAACCCCATTGATTTGTGTTGAACTGAATAAAAATGGCTCAAAGGGTTAGCTTGGGGCTACTCGTAGCCTCAAGCACCGTGTGACGCTCCGAGACCCATTTTCCGGGGCGTTACACTAATCTTTCTCCATTCTAATACAGGAGTAACTACATGAGCTACCTTCTACCATGTGTCATATGTCATGAAGTCGAGATACTTTTAAGAGACGTGTCTATAACACCCCGTACTTTCGGGCTAGAATCTAGACCGTAGTTCCTACGCGTATAGACCCGAACTAGATAATTCCTTATTAATATATGTGTAGCTATCAATCCTATAGTGTGGGAATACCTTTGAATATGAATTGAGGTCACAAAAATTCCCTAACTCTAAGACGAGTTGAAAACATCTCAACGATTAAGTTTCAGTGGACGTTTAACCTTGGGTCAACTTTCATCGACTATAACTTCTTGTATATATCGAATTAGAGGGCCTACTATATATCAATTTAAAGGTCTTCAAAGTATTTTTCCAATTATATAAATTTTACAAAAATCCAATACCCAAGCAAAAAGTTACAGCCATTTTCGTGAGAGAGGCAGTAGTTGTGCGCTATTAGCGTGCGACGCATGCTCCATCGCACACACCTAATTTTCAGGTTCTGTTTTCGCATTTTAAGGGCAATTTGGACCTTTAACTCACCCAAGGTCTGTCTATAACATAAGATTCATGCCCCAAAATCAGAATACACTCCATAATTTATTTTTTCCTCTAAAATTAAAACCCTAAATCCTTTCCCTCAAGATCAAGAATCAAGATCTTAAGTTCAAGACTCTAAGAAAAGGGTCAAGATCCGGGTTCCTTCTATCAAGATCTAGGTTTCATCTTTCAACTCTTATAGTCTAAGGTACGTGGGGTTTTATAGGCTTGTAAACATTAGAGCATGATTTAAAGATTATTAAGCATGAATTTTAAAGGGGTTTTGGAATCTATATTTAAATTATGTATTCGGAATATTTCAATGTTACTATTGCTTTGGCCTTGTACTCTTTTTCCCTAAATTGATTTACATGTATATGTATATGTATGAAAATTAAAATTTGAGATTGTTTGAGAGCACAAATTATGAATTCCCTCTCAGGTATTGAATTAAAGTTTATGATTTTGTCGGGAAAGAGTTGAAATGCATGTTTTATGATGTGAAAGTAGTTTTATCAATGTCATAGTATTTGAACATGATTTAGAGATGATGAGAGGGTGTTTCTTGAGATATCTACGTTTTGTGTTAAAGAGAAAGAATTGCATGAAATTAAGAATTTTGACATAATGACCTTTGTTTATTGAATCGTTGATAAAGAGAATTGCTTGCATGGTTTCACATGAGCTTTGAAGAATGAGCTTCTTGAAAAGAATTATTGATATGGTAGTCCTGAATTCCATGATTTGGGAATAGAGATATAATTTGCTATAAATAGCTAAGAGAATGTGACTTGCAAGTCAATGGTATGACTATACCATGTAAATATATGCCATAATAGAACTAGAGTCATCAGAGTTTGATTTTCAAAGATTATATGTTATAAAGAACTAAAAATTGGGCTTAAAGAGGGTTAGGTGATTACCCAAAGAGGGCACGAGTCAATCGACTCATACCCTAAAGTCGTGTTTTGCCGATATAGGTATGTTACTTTTGTACATTGGTGACAGTCCTATGGCGTAGTAGAGATTCAGAGATTCCGACCCTTGCGGCAAACTTGGGTTGGGAGTTTGGCTGCCGAGTTAAAGGCAGATTCCACATAGCCCGTGGAATTATAGAACGGGTATACCACCTATCACATAAGTAAAAGAAAGAGTATATCACAGAGTTCAGATGGTTTTATAGAGTCTTTTAACCATGTCCATGTGACTTTTACTATGTGACATATTTATGAACCATTTTTAAATTGCTCTCGTATATGTTGAATATCAAATATTATTTTGGTTTTGCTCTGCGTACCGGTACAACTGTATTGACCCCTTACCTCTTAGGATCTGAGGCTCAATCTAGCGGTCCGGCTAAGTAGTAGATCTTTCCATACAAAAGTGTTGAGTTCAGTTGGTGAACCTTCTATGTTTCAGAAGGCCTGTTTAAATTTCAGACATTTATTTGTGGTTTTGGTCTACTGGGGGCCTTGTCCTAGTTTTCAGACATCTTTATTTCATATGTAGTAGAGGTTTCGCAGACGGAGTCAGATATTATTTAGATGTTGTTGAAGTGCAGTTTTTAACATTTTGTTAATTTCAAAGCATGACCATCATCCCACACTCAGTTATATTTCCGCATTTCTCTTCTGTATATGAATGGTGTATGTGATGATAAGTTAGATGGGTGTCTGGGCCCTCATAGATTGGATTGCTCATCATGGCCAGGGCCTCAGTTCTGGTCGTGACAAACTTCGTATCAGAGCACGATTCATGGTCCCAAGGTGTCTACGAAATCACGTTGGGTAGAGTCTTATTTATGGGTGTGTAGCATACCACAATTATAAGCATGAGGCTACAAGGCGTTTAGTAATGTCTCTCTTTCTTCATGTTCTAGTTCGTGCTATGGAGTCAGAATATTTCTCTTTTATACTTTAATTCGTGCTATGGTATCGCCCATATGAAAGAAAAGTTGTCCTAATTCTTTTATGGTGTCTCCTATATGAAAGAAAAGTTATCCTAATTCTTTCCTTACTCTGGTGTTTCTAGATAATGCTCTCAGATTTACTAGCAGAAATTTTAGAAGTCACACAAAGGGCTTGAGAGGAGCTCCCTTGTGTGTCGTAAGTCCCTCAAGTTTAAAGTTGTGTCCTCATTCTTATGAGGTGTTCAACTAAGACAAGAGTAAGATGTGTATTCTTAGGTCATTGAATGTCGTGTTTCAAATTTCCATCTCTTGTGATCTTGTTATCATTGTGTTGTTGATAAAAGTCTAGTGAAGCCATGTGGGGATCTTTCGATTTACTAGTATAGTTGCTTTGTTATTCATTTCATTTTCTGGTTCAAAACACAAAAAATCAAGTCTAGTGAAGCCGTGTGAGGCCTATTTCAATTCGCTAGCTACTTGTTGTTCATCTTGTTGTTCTTATGTTGGTTGGAACTGGGGTTTAGAGGTATAGTGACAAGAATAGTGGTAAGGGCAATTTATTAAATATATGTAGCTGAATCTTTTTTTCCATATGATGGAGTTAGTAATGAATTGATATATCCTTATGTGTTAGGTTAGTAGAAGGTGGAGAAGGAGTTATTGGTTAAGGTAAATTGTTGTTTCCTTGAAGTATGAAAAGAGTTATTGATGGTGTTTGTTGTGCTAGAAAAGTATAGGTTATTGGTGAAAGTACTTAGAGGATGAGTGTTGTTAATTTAGGGTTCCCTGTGGTTGCAAGAGGGAGTTTATTTGAAACATATAGAGCTATGAAAGAAGTTTAAGTGTATAGATAGGTAAATACTAATGATGTGTAGAAGGAGGATGCGTTAATGGATTATAAATAAGATAGGCCATATGATTATGGCCTACTATTGCTGTTATGAGATTCTGGTGGGCAAGTGTTTCTTGATGTCTTATTCTATAACTTCCAAGTGAGAATTGTATGTAAGGTGGGTTATTATATAAGATTAAGGTTGATCATGTCTATTATATGACTTTACCCATTTACCTTCTTTCCTTTAGTAGTTGTACACTAGTACTTACTGTTGGAAGGTATGAAGTGGATTTTGATCTATAATAGTGATGTCATGGAGGGGATTGTGATTGTAGGTAGTAGTTAAATGAAATGAGTATTTCGAGTTGTTTTCCCAATTTGATGGACTGGTACATTATGTTGCATGCTTTGCTTTATTTGTGGTAGATGATTGATGCTAGACTATAGGATTAGATTCTAGATGTAGAATGTGGTGGTAAGAATAGTAGCTTAAGATTAATGAAGTGCATTTTACGGGGATGAATTAGTAGGCTTGAAGTGATTTGTTAGAGAGCCTAGGTTGATAATTGATGAAAGATTTAAGTGTTAATTGTGAGTTATATGTGTTTATGAGAACGAGTGTTAAAATTGTCACACCCCTTTTTCGTACTCCAAAAGATTCGTTTTAAGTTCGAAAGAGTTTTTATTATTAAGTGACAAAAGAAAATGATTTTCCTTCGAAAAAGGATTATTTTTACATTCAAATTCAGAGTCGCCACTTGGCATAATCCAGTATGCCAAGTCACCTTTGGAAAATCTTTTTCGAAATGATTTGACTCTTAAAAAGACTGGTTTGCGAACAGAGATTCCGGCTAAGGAATTCTGTTGACCGAGGGGAAGGTGTTGGGCACCCCTCGATCCCGTGGTTCGACCACGGTTGCTTGGTGGAGTGTATCTACTAATTTTGACACTACGAATGTACAAACCACACAAAACACGTGAAACAATCAAACAAACAAACAAAACAAAATAAATCCAAAAAATTGTAATGTTTAGTCCAATTTATACAGTCCAAAATAGAGAAATGCAAAAAAATAAATCCTATCTAACCTATACTAATCTTCACTATGCTCCCTTGCTTTACCCGACGTCGCGGACCTTCATCACGGACGTCCTTCAAGTACAAAATACTTCGGGACATTCCTCGGATAAAATAATACAAGTACTTCGGGGTATTCCCCGGCCAAATGATACAATTAAATCCAAATGCGATAAACAAAACCATTCAACACATATTCCAAACATTCCACAATTCACCATTTCTAAATTTGCCAACCCAAACCTAAGATTTGCCTATCAATTCCCGGCATAATACATGATACTATCGAGTTCAATTACATTAATAACCATTTCAAATTTAACAACAATTGATGAATCAAAATACAACAATATTCATTTTTATCAACTTTCAATTCCCGTCTTCCCCAATTTCATTGTCAAAACTAATTCACCAATTCTTCGACTATCTTATCCAACATCAACCACACACAACAAAATTCAAGCATGTCAAACACACAAATCACCCAAAATTACATAAAATTAAAAGGGAGATAGAATTGGACTTTAATTAGGATTTTATTCCAAATATCAGTCAATCGAGAGGATGAATCCGCGTGCTGAAGAACCTCGATTTGGAACCTCAATTTGAACCCAAGATCCGGTATAAAAAAAAATTGAGATCCAAAACTGAATCCTCGATCCAGTATGAAGAAAATGAACCAACACAGAAATTGCTACAAAACCCACCAAACCCGAACTCAAAACTATCGCAAAATTGATTCAAACCAGAAAACGCTACCTTCGCTGTTTCCCTCACTCCAACCAGCTTTCTCTCTCTCTCGATCTCCTTTGTTTTTCTCTCTATTCTCCTTCTTCCGTCTCTCTCTCCAAACACTCTTTTTTCTTTCTGTTTCACCTCTCAATCATCATTTATGTGTTGTTCCTTTTCTTTAATCAAGTGTAAAAAAATGGAGTATGTGCCTAGTAGTATTCTGTGTATTTAGTGAAGTTGAGTGTTATTTGTGCCGTGGAGAAGAAAAAGAAACATGGAGTTCATCCATGGCTACTGTCGTGTGCTTCCAGGAAGAAATGGAATTCTATATGTTCAATAATGGAAAGGGTCCCCTTTTTTTTCTTTTTTTTCCGTGAATCCCCCCCTTCAATTCCAAGAAATGGCCTTATACTCAAGGATTGTGGGGTACACCAGTAAGGTGTCTTTTTTTTTCCTTTTCTGGAAACTTCCTCCTTTTGTTTTCTAATGTCTTGGTGTAAAATTCATTCTTTGTGAGCAAGAAAAGGGAAGGGAGGGGTGTCACATGAGGTGGGGTAGAAGGGGTAGGGGTTAGATATCCATTTTTTATTAGGTGGGTTGTTGGGAGGTTTTAAAAAAGAAGACAAAATTGATTGGGATTTGTTATTTGGATAAAGACAAAAATAAATAAATAAATAAAATAAAGTGGTTATTTTATTTATTTTCTTGAAGGAAATTATAAGACGAGGTTAAAGTGAGTGATAACGGAGTAAGAATTATTTTGACGGGACAAAATTAGGTGTCTATATCATGCCCCCCTTCGAATGTAAACACAAAGTGTTTTCAGACAAAGAGGTAGAGAAAGAGACAGAATTTTGTCCCGACCATTATTCAAACAAAGAAAAAGAAACAAGAATAACAACCGAGTTCTAACTTAGGACATCCTACCCACCCAAGTTATGGAGGAATCAAGTGACGAGTATTTCAAAGGATTTGAAAGAGAAGGACAATACCGAGTTGGAGAGTTGAGTAAGGTTCCATTAAGGTTCCATTGAGTGAGGTTCCATTAAGGTTCCGATCCGCAGCTCTGTCATTACATCAAAATAAAAATTACAAGTTAAAACATAAATAAAACTATGAAATCCTATCTATGCAACTTTCTTGTTGGACTCTTGACTTGCTACTTCATCACCCTATTCTTCAGGCGGACTCCTGATTTGCAATTTCTCCAACATGTTGTTTGACTTTCAATTGTTTCACCTCATTGCTTAACTTTGAATTTCCTCACCCTATTCTTCAGGCGGGCTACTGACTTGCTATTTTTCAATATGTTAACTTTCAACTTTTCACGTTGTTTCTTTGTTTTCAACTTCTTCACCTTGTTGCTTGGCTTTTAACTTCTTCACTTTGTTGCTTGACTTTTCATTTCTTCACCCTATTCTCCAAGCGGGCTCCTGAAATCACATCAAAACTAAAAATAACATTATCCTAAACAAAAATTATTAAAATGAGATTTCATTTTTGAAAGTAATGTCTCATTCTTCGGGAGGGTCCTGAACAGAAGTAAAATTCTATTTTTTAGGAGGGTCCGGAACAGAAAGTAAAATCTCATTTTTCAGGAGGGTCCTGAACAGAAAGTAAAATCCCATTTGTCAGGAGGGTCCTGAACATAAAGTGAAATTCCATTTTTCAGGAGGGCCCTGAACAGAAGGTAAAATCCCATTTTTCAGGAGGGTCCTGAACATAAAGTGAAATCCCATTTTTCAGGAGGGTCCTGAACAGAAAGTAAAATCCCATTTTTTAGGAGGGTCCTGAGCATAATGTAAAAGCTCATTTTTCAGGAGGATCCTGAACATGAAGTAAAATCTCATTTTTTAGGAGGGTCCTAAACTTAAAGTAAATTACCATTTTTCAGGAGGGTCCTGAACTGAAAGTGAAATCCTATTTTTCAGGAAGGCCCTGAACAGAAAGTAAAATTCCATTATTTAGGAGGGTCCTGAATAGAAAGTAAAGTCCCTGGATATGCTTTCTAATGACAACTGAACTCAATGAACAAAACTTTGCCCCTGTTTTATCGAAATTTTTTTTTTCAGTTGAAAGCTTAGTGGTGGTTTGCAGCACTTGGCTTTCCAGGCATCTGCTCCAGCAGTTGTCCTTTCATCTTTGTTTTAAATTGCTGACACTTTCCCCTGTGTTGTCGCATCATTGACCCAGACTAGATCGGGGAAATACCTTTGACTCAAATACTGAGTTTCTATTTTACCATGGTTGTTTCTCTCATGTGCTGGTCCTTGGATTTTCTCATACAATTGGAAAGACTGGTAGGAAGTTTTGAAAACCTTTCTCTCTTTTTTTAACACTGAAAAGACTTGACTTAAAATGTAAAGAAATGATGGTGACTTTTTTTTGATAAATGACATAAAAAGAAAAAATATGAATATGTAAATGAAAGAAAATGGCAATGTCCCTTATTCAAAAAGAAAACTTATCTGAATATGGCAACCAACTCTAATGAGTATGACGTGCATTTTGAATTAAGCTGCCTGATCTTCCTATCCAAACTTCCCATTTGTTGTTGAGTTCGTACCTTTGCCGTTGAGCCACTTCTTCAAATCCATTGGACCCATATATCTCATTCAATCGAAGACATCTTAAAATACTTTCATCAACAAATCTCTTTCTTTTCACTTTTCACTTTTCTCTTGAACTCGTCATCGCCTTACGGTGCCCGTGAGGGTTTTCACCAGTAAAACTCTCTTATTTTTATTTCTCTCCACTCACCATAGCCTTATGGTGAACGCAATAGTTTTTACCAATAAGAGTCTCTCATTTTCATTTCTCTCAACTCACCATCGCCTTACGGTGCCCATGAGGGTTTTCACCAATAAGACTCTCTTATTTTGTATTTCTTTCCTGATTTCTTATGCTGAGGAGGACAAGTAGTACCCAATAATGTATCATTATATTCATTGCATGATTAGCCTTAACATTATCAAAATTGATCTGAAGGACTTTCTTTAGTTATAACTTGGTTTTCGGATAAGGTTAGAAAAGGATGGCAAAAGGCTCAAATGACACTTGAAGTGGGGGGTGAGACTTACAACTTTTGTAATCAACTCAAACAACACAATAAATCATGCCCAAGTTTTGTTGACTAGGTGACTCTAAAAATTTTATTTGGTTTGACCGAGCCCGAACTAGGGCAGCCTACGTATCTTACTCCCGAGAGAGGAGAATCAAGTCGCATGTAGTTCCATCAGCTTGTTCTTTGTTTTGATCTAATTTTATTTTCTCTCTTTTTATTTTATCATTATTATTATTATTATTATTATTTTTTCTTATTCTTCTTTTCTTGACATTTTATTGTTTACTCTATTTTGATTCCAAAAGAGGGGTATGAAAGAAAAATAAAACTAAGCTCAAACAGGTAAACAAAGGATGACACAATGTTTGGGTTGAAGAATAAAATGCCTTCATCATATCAATCTTCAAAAATGCAAGTACTAAACATGCAATAAAATCAACAAAGGATAAAATATCATACATAATATCTTTTGACCGCATCAACATTGATAGCCATTATGCCATTTTGCCTTCAGTATTTGTCAAATATAAGGCTCTATTGGGCAACACATTCTTCACAATGAAGGGACCTTGATAGTTTAGGGAGAACTTGCCTTTTGCTTCAACCTGGTGAGGAAGGATACGCTTCAATATCAGCTGACCAACTTCAAAATGCCTGGGTCGTACCTTCTTGTTATATGCTCAAGCCATTCTCTTCTGATACAATTGGCCATGACATACCGACGTTAGCCTTTTTCCTCAATCAAACTTAATTGTTTCAATCGGGTTTTGACCCACTCATCATCACCAATCCCTGCTTCCACAATGACTCGAAGAGAGGGAATTTCAACTTCTGCAAGGATGACTACTTCTGTCCCATACACCAATAAATATGGAGTTGCCCCTGCTGATGTGCGAATAGTAGTGCGATAATCCAGCAATGCAAATGGCAACTTCTCATACCATTGTCTAGACCCTTGTACCATTTTCTGCAGTATCTTCTTGATATTCTTATTGGCGGCTTCCACAACGCCATTATCCGTTAGATGATATGGAGTGGAATTTTGAAGTGCGATCTTAAACTATTGATACACTTCTTGCATCAAATGACTATTGAGATTGACAGCATTGTCTGTAATGATCATCCTAGGAATTCCAAACCTACAAGTGATGTTGGCATGAACAAAATCTACTACCGCCTTCTTTGTCACTGCCTTGAAAGTTACTGCTTCTACCCATTTTGTGAAGTAATCAATGGCCTAAAAAATAAATCTATGCCTATTTGACGCTTTTGGCTCAATCGGCCTGATCATGTCCATCCCCCAATCTATAAAAGGCCATGGAGCAGACATTGTGTTCAATTCATCGGGAGGAGAAAGTATCAGATCATCGTGTACCTGACATTGATGACATTTTCGAACAAAATAAATAGAATCCCTCTCCATAGTAAGCCAATAATAACCTGCTCTGAGAATCCTTTTAGACAAGACATAACTATTCATATGAGGCCCGCATACTCCAGAATAAACTTCAACCATGATTGCCGAAGCTTCTTTTGCATAAACATACCTCAAAAGTCCCAGATCTGAGGTTCTCTTGTATAAGATTCCCCCACTTAAGAAAAATGCACTAGCCAAACGCCTAATAGTCCTCTTTTGATCATTGGTGTCATGTGTCGGGTATTCTCCTGACTGGATGTACTGCTTGATATCAAAGAAGCAAGGTTCGCCATCGAGCTCTTCTTCAACTACATTACAATAAGTGCGTTGATCACGACTCTGTATATGCACTGGATTGATGTAGGCCTTATCAGGGTATTGGAGCATTGAAGACAAAGTGGCCACATCAGCAATCTCATTGTGAATTTTGGGAATATGCTTAAACTTTACAGACATAACTCGTTGACATAGATCCTTCAAGCATTGTCGATACTGTATTAGCTTTAAATCTCGTGTCTCCCAATCACCTTGAATCTGATGGACGAGCAAGTGTGAATCTCCCAACACTAATAGTTCCTGGACTCCCATATCAACAGCTAGCCTCAAACCCAGAATGCAAGCTTCATATTCTACCATGTTATTGGTATAATAAAATCGAAGTTGCACTATTACTGGAAAAATGTTGCCCTGCCTCAGAAATAAGAACTGAACATATTCATCCTCCTTTTATGTTGACATCTCCATCGAAGAACAACTTCCAACCTGGATCAGCATCTATAATGACTTCATCAACACACAACACCTCTTCATCAGGAAAATATGTCTTTAATGGCTCGTACTCTTCATCAATGGAATTCTCAGCAAGATGATCTGCCAAGGCTTGGGTTTCATGGTGGTTCCATTCACATATATAATGTTGAACTCGGTAAGTAATATTTGTCACTTTGCCAAACGACCGATCGGCATAGGCTTCTGAAAGATATACTTCAAAGAATCTATGCGGGAGATGTGATAAGTAGTGTAGGACGAAAGATAATGCTTCAGCTTTTATGCTACCTAAGTTAGGGCACAACACGCCCTTTCAAGAAGAGTATACCTAGCCTTATATGTGGTGAACTTCTTGCTAAGATAATAAATAGCCTGCTCCATTTTACCTGTGACATCATGTTAACCCAGGACACAACTGAAAAAATTATCCATGACTGATAAATATAAGATCAAAGACCCACACGGGTGGATTTGAAAAATATCTTTTGATTCTATCGAACGCTTCCTGACATTCTTCAGACCACTCTGCCACAACATTCTTTTTTAGCAACTTAAAAATGGGCTCACACGTGGTTGTGAGTTAAGAAATATACCTACTAATATAGTTCAATCTATCCAGCAAACCCATCACCTCTGTACTATTTTTGGGCAGAGGCAAATCCTAGATGGCTTCGATTTTTGAAGGATCCAATTCAATTCCCCAACGGCTGACTACAAACCCCAACAACTTTCCAGACGGAACTCCAAATACATATTTTGTCGGGTTGAGTTTTAGATTATACCTGCGAAACCTTTCAAAGAACTTTCTTAAATATTTAACATGGTTAGCCTGACTTTTTGATTAAATAATCACATCATCTACAAAGACCTCAATCTCCTTATGCATCATATCATGAAACATAGTGGTCATGGCTCTCATGTATGTTGCTCCAGCATTTTTCAAATTGAACGACATAATGATATGATGCATAATGATCTGGTGGTATCCGGTATAGCAATCCACAAAAGAGGTAATCTCATGTTTAGCGCAGTTGTCCAACAAAATATGGATGTTGGGCAGTGAAAAATCATCCTTCGAACTTGCTCTGTTCGAATCATGGTAATCAACAAATACTCGAATTTTGCCATCTTTCTTTGGGACAAGAACAACATTGGATAACCACGTAGGATAACGAGCCACTCGAATGACTTTGGCTTCAAGTTGTTTCATGATTTCCTATTTGATTTTAATGCTTACATCAGTTTTAAACTTCCCCAACTTCTGTTTTACCGGGGGGAATATGAGATCAGTTGGCAATTTATGAGCCACTAATTCAGTGCTTAAACTAGGCATATCATCATAAGACCATGCAAAAACATCCTTATAATCAATTAATGCTTGAATCATTCCATCTTTTTGCTGTGACAAAGGATGTCTATTAATTTTAGTTTCCCTAATATCTTCTTGATTCCCTAGTGTGATTCGCTTAGTTTCATTCACATTAGGATTTGTCTTGTCTTCAAACTGTTCCAACTCTTTTCTTATTTCCTCTAGTGCCTCTTCTTCATCATATTCCCCCTCTTGCTTCATTATATCTTGATTATCTTGGATTTTAAGATCAGGCTGAAAATTTTGCATGCATGTCATGTCATTAGAATCAGCATAAAGAGAACTGTATAAAGAAAAAGACAAAATAAAAATATATTAGACACAAAATAAGGGGATATTGCATTTCATTAAAAAGGGAAAGATAGGAGGGTTTAAACACAAATGACATCATAATGTAAACAAGCTAAATTTTGAATTATAACCCTGGAATAATTCAGATAAATAGAAAGAAAAACAAAATGAACTACCAAAACTCCCTCCTGACAGGGAGAGGAGTGACTTTCCAATTGTTGAGCTGGACCTCAGGACCTATGAACAACACGTCTGCCTTACTGGTACCCTCTCCTGTTTCAACCATGTCAACATCAATTAGTAGGTTCTAGAAGTCATCAACCAATTCAGCTTCAAATTCTACAGGTTTCGTGACATCGCTCTTGAAAAATAATTCACTGAGTAGCGGCACTGGGCGAGGGAGTGACCATGTTTCCTTTTTCCTACCCTTGGCCTTCTTTAAATCTTCAGCCGTAGGTTTAAATCCCAGACCAAAAGTACCCATATTCTCTCTCATACATATGGAATGAACGATACCATGCAGAGACATTCCCAAACCTTTTCCTGGCGCAAATCCATATTTCAAAAGCTCACTCACCATCATGATAGAAACGGAAGGCAATTGTGGTCCCAGGATAACCTGTCCTTCAAGGATATGATCTACTAGCACCGCATCAAAAGTTTGATAGATGAATGTCTCTTCTACATTGTTTGCTTCAACAAGGGTCAAGGGAGAATCTTCGTAGGCGGATAAATCCCCTTCACCATGAATAACTACTTCTTACCTGTCGTGCTCAAACTTGATCATTTGATGCAATGTAGATGCAACCGGCTTGGCCTTGTGGATCCATGGTCTTCCCAATAATAGATTGTAAGAGGACTCTATATTTAATACTTTAAACTCTATGTAAAAATCAACAGGCCCTATAATCAACATTAGTTCTATTTTGCCAATGGAGTTTGATTTTGCACCATCGAAAGCCCTGACACATACATTGTTGGGCCTGATCCTCTTAGCACCAATATTTAACTTTTGCAAAGTAGAAATATTGTAGATATTTGCGCTTGAACCTCCATCAATAATGACATAAGTGACGTATAAATCTTCGTACTTCACTGTAATGTAAAGACCCCGGTTATGCCCCGTACCTTCAACAGGCAACTCACCGTCAGAGAATGTAATCCAATTGACCTCGAAGATTTTTCCAATTATTTTCTCAAGCTTATTTACTGTAACATCCCTAGGAACATATACTTCATTTAATACCTTCAGAATAATATCACGATGTTCCTTGGAATGCAACAACAAAGATAACAGGGAAATTTAAGCAGGGGTTTTCTTCAACTGATCTATTATTAAATACTCTAGCAACTTCATCTTTTTCAAAAATTCTTCAGCTTCTTCTTCGGTGACAGGATTTTTGATAGATGAAGGTCCACTCATAATTGGCTTGGACATCCTTAAAATTTCAGGCATGAAGTAACTTCCTGACCGAGTCAAACCCCCTACCTCATCTACATCTTCCACTACATCCTTCCCCTAATAGGTCATCACAATCCGCTTATAGTTCCAGGGAACCTTTTTTGTATCAACTATCGGAGGTTGGGTCACCGGTTTGATGATAATAGGTTCCGCAAATGCTCCTTTCACAATTAATATAGGCTTACACGGAGCTCCTATAACCATCAACTTAGGATTTTCTTGACTTAAACCAATGACTTCTCCAACTCCTTTCACTGTGATCATGGGTTTCTTTGTGCTTTCTTGAACTTTAGCTTTTCCCATTCCTTCCTGGCTTAATGACATTGCTTTCAACAAATCAGCTATATTCACCAATTTTTCCTCATTGGTCTGTATCTTGACAATGGGCTTATAACACCTGGATGACTCTTTCCCATCACATATCAATTCTAATATATTGGTTTTAGCATAGGTTGGCAGTGGATTCTGGTTAATGTTTAGAACCTCCGAGGCCTGGACCAGCATCTGATTTATCTCAATTAAATCTTGGACAGCTCTTTTTAAATGCCAGTATTTCTCGCTATCATAGCCTGGCATGTCAGAAAAGTACGCACACCTTAAAGAATAATCGAGATGCCTCGGAGGTGGATTTGTAAGCCTTCCTTGAATTGGGCTTAAGACGTTCATCTTTCTCAACCTATCAAATAAGCTAGCATATGACTCCCCAAGAGGTGTGAACTGATTTTTGACTACCTTCTCTTTCTTGTACTCGGGACTGGGTTGGAAACCAGTTCTGGAAGGGTTTTGGTAATTTGGTGTAGGTGATGGATGATTTTGTGGATCTTGCGTGCACCATTACGAGTAAGAAGGGGTTTAGGCATATGGCTGCGCGTTATATACTGGGTACGGGGGTGGTGGAGTGGAATATAATGGGTTTTGTGGAGGGTAGTAATGGTAAGGAGAAATATGTGGAGCTTGAGCATAGACTTGGGCTTGGGATTGGGGATAGGGGCGAGACGGTCTTTTGGGATAGAAATGGGTTCCAGCTACGATGGCCGCCATGTCCTCTTTCTTCTTTTTACCTCCAAATGCGCTAGATCCACCTTGAATCGCTTGTGTGGTGGTTTTCAATGCGACGAAACTCACTATTCGGCTAGTTTTGATTCTGTCCTCTATCATCTCTCCTATTTTGAGGACTTCAATAAAAGACTTTCCCATTGCCGAAAGTATATGTTGAAAATAGGTCTCATTCTATGCCTGAATGAAGACCTCTACTAGCTTACTCTCCTTTATTGGAGGCTTTACCCTGGCGGCCTGTTCACGCCACCTTATCATGTATTCCCTAAAGCCTTAGTGCTTTTCTTCTTCATGTTGACCAAGGATTTTTCATCCGAAATTAGGTCGATGTTATACTAAAAATGTTGCACAAACACAGAAGCTAAGTCATCCCAGCTGTTCCACTTGTTGATATCTTGATCGACAAACCATTCTGAAGCCATATCAGAAAGACTCTTGCCAAAGAAATCCATAAACAACTCTTCCCATCCCCCTACAGCCCTTAATTGGTTGTAATAACATCTCAAGTGTGCCATAAGATCACCATGCCCAGAGTACTTCTAAAACTTGGGCATTTTAAAATTGAGGGGAAGGTTGACGTCTGGGAACATGCAAAGATCTTTGTAGGAAACACTCTTATAACCTCTGATGCCCTATAAATTCCTCATAGCCTATTCCAAACTTTTCAATTTCCGCGCTATGACCTCTTGTTCCTCTATTGTGACAGGTTTCTCCATATCAAATGGAAATACAGGTGGCTGAGGGTACCCATACGGTTTATTCATTCTCAAATTAGGCTCCGGGGCATAATACTGACTATCTGGAACCTTCAATACTGGCTCACTGGCAGACCGAGGAAGCACTATTACCGGACACACAATATATGCGGGAGCTTCGGGTGGTGGTAGAGCCACAAACACCGGTGTGATAGGTGGCGCTGGTTGAGCAGTGGGTCTTGGTTGGAGAGCTGCCAAGGGTACACTAGAAGTGCCAGGATAATAATGTTGCGGAGTGAATCCTGGCGCATGCTCAGGTGACTCAGTGGGAGCAGAGAGTTACACCTAAGAGAGCCGTGGGAAATTAGAGAGATTTTTGAGATCTTGAAGTAGTGGAGGAGGAGGCATTCCGCTAGCCCACGCCCGGTGAAAATCTATCAATTGTTGCCTGAGCCTTACTACCTCATCATTACATTCTGAACTTTCTTCCCTGGGATCCTAGTCCGGGTCAATGAGCGAATTGTCAATCTCCCTGCTAGCCATGGCGAGCTTTGCTTTTGATCTAGTAAAGTATGGGTGACTAGACAGAGTGCTGCAAACTAACCACTGTTATTTGGAAGAACATGCTCATCAAAGACAACACCTTTTAGGATTAGGCCATACAACAAGCATGGGAATCACATTAGGGAAACTTGTTCTAGATTTAATGTTCATTTCTACCAGCCTTTGAGGGTAGCGAGGTCATTTTAACATCATCCCAATTTCTATCTACTCTCATTTACTTCTTTTCTCTTGACACAGCTATTTTCTTTCGCCCTCATTTCCCTCTTTTTTTTTTGTATCAGTCTCTGTTCTTTCCCTTTCTTATCACATCATCCTTTCTTTCTTTTCTTCTCTCGCTATCTACCTTCATTTTATCATTCTTTATGGATTTTGCTTTTCTTTAAAAGAGAGAAAAAATAATGAAAAAAAATGAAACAAAATGATTGGATCAAACCCAAAAGTAGGTTGCCTACGTATCATGTTGTACATGAATCAGATCTTGCGTAGTTCAGGCAATGCACACTCATAAACACCAAAAAGTTGAAGATTTCTTATTTGATTTCTTTTTTACGAAGAACACAGAAAAGAAAATAACTGCGAAACTTCACTACATTTCATAAAAGAGACGACTAAACAAACTTCGAATCTAACAACTTAAAAACCGATCAACAAAGACTAAACAACATCCAAGACCCATAATATAACATGCCTAATAGTCCTAGTAAAGACTCTTAACGTTAAAACAAACTTGACACCGACTTAAAAAGGACACAATACTATAAGGCTGAAAAGTAAAAGACTAAAAATAAACAAAAGATAGGAAATGCTCCTTTAAACTGGTGCTCTGCGGGATGACCCTGGCTGAGATGGAAGAACTTGTGAAGCTCTCTTTCTCCTACCCAAACTTGTAGCATATCCTGTAAAGACACCTTGATATTTGGGAAGAAGCTTCTGGCCTATATTCCCGCCTCATGGGGAGTGCACCTGGAAAGATTATTCTGACACCTTTCTACAGTGTTGAACAAATCTGCTAACTAAACTTTCAGTGTCTTCACTTTTCCCCCCGCACTTTCATCCTTACTGTTATCAACAATGCATTCTTCTGGTATTCTTTCTCTAAGCTGCACTGGTAATGGCCTGCTGACACCCCAAAGTATAGATTGAAGCCAGATCCCGTATTCCTGAGTGTACCCTGGATTATCTGAACCTACTTGGAGAGTATTCACACCTAGATGTGTTGCGTGATTCTAGAATTCTTCGTATTTACTCTTGTCTAAGGCTTGATCCCTAAAATTCTCAACATCCATCAAGAGATCCATTACTGGTGGAACATCTTGCAGTCTACCCAATTGGTGCATTACCCTAAGAGGAGAGTACGGTCTGGTGCAATTGATCCCTAACAAAACTAAAAAAGGTCGCATCCGACAACTACACAGGATTATTTTTGGACAAAACCAGTGATAGGTCCACAGAATGTTGTCCTAAGATCTTGAATCAAGAAATTTAATCCAAGCATCGACCCCTATTGGCAGCAAGAACTTTTCGAAACACATTCTATGATTTGTGGTTTCCACTCGCTCAAACATACAACGATCAATCGCATCCGACCTAATCAAAGAAGGCGTATGCAAGTGCTCCATCATCCACAATTATAGTATCAGGTTGCTCCCTTCAAAGAATCTCACCCCTCCTTTTACCTTGGTTAAAGCTTATATATTTCTGCCAAGATCATAAGTACGAGAGTGAATGTTTCCCCTAGTTTTTCATGAAATAAGGCCATCACCACCATCTACAAATGAGTATTAATTCTCCTTTCTTCTAATGATAACACCAAAATGCCCAACAAAACGAAGGTGAAGACTTATAGACAATGTTTCTGCCAATTCTCCTTAGTTGTATAAAATTCATCCGAAAAGCAATCAAAACCATCTGATGGACCAAACCGAGCATACAAATAATCAAAGGAGACCCAAGATAGTTTAAGATATGTCAGGTGGTTATTGGCCTCTAAACCATAACCATGAAGAAACCATATGGGAGAATGATTCTGCGCCCGAATCATTGTTTTCTTAATGTAAGGCAACTTACAGAAACTAGATATCTCTGCCAGAGTGGGCGTCATTTCACAATTTCCAAACCTAAACACTAAACATCCCGGGTCCCAAAAAATCTATAGCCTCGATCAGATATGGGCGGGGCGTGAGTTCTAGAAGGGAAGTGAGAGTTACTAACTTCTTTGTTAACTCCTACTGTTCAACATAGTTAAACATGTCCCACCATTTGATTAACTTTCTGGGCACCTTGACAACCATTATGACTTTAGACTTTGTCGACGGATCCATCCTGTAGTAAATATAGGACATCAACTTGAAAATTCCATAAGAGCAAAAGATTCCCAACCCTTGGGAATTTGTCGCAGTCATATGTCAAAGGGACAAACCACTTTATGACTCCAAATCGCCGAACAGTACCACTGAATAAAATCAGCATACTTGGCTAAGACAAACTAATAACACTAGATTACGAGGAGAAAGACCTAGGCTAAGGCTAAGACAAAGGATAAAATAAAGATTACCGGACCCACCGAGGGTTGCATACGTATCCCGCCCCGAGGGACGAGAATCAGGTATGTGTAGTTTGTCCAGATTGGACAATTAATGATAAACTAACAGATTGACCCTAACTTAAGAGACACAACCAAAGACAAACGAATAATTTTTTTTTGGGTTTTTAATTAGACACTTCAACTAAAACTGACACCAACAATTATGAAGGAAAATCTTTTTGGTATTTTCACTATATGAAATGTACAAAACTTCTACCATTTTTCATTTTCTTTTATAAAAATTTCTAAAAAAAAAAATCTTTTTTTTTAAAAATTTTGAGTTATGAATGCATGCTAAAGGAGACAGTGAGAAATCTTTTTGATGTTTTGATTTTTGAACAAATAAGTGCAGAAAATAAAGAAATCTTTTTGAATTTTTGAATTGTGAAAAAAAAAAGCCATAAAGAATACTAAAAGCTATGAAACTCTTTTTTTTTCATCTTTTTTCTTTTTCCCTCTTTTTTTTGATTTTTTCCTGCCACACACTTTACTTCTAACACATGCTTTCCCCAAATCAGTCCATTAAATGACCACGTTACCCTGAAAGATATAAGATTTAACACGTAGAGATGCTTTAGAGTTGAGTCTCCTACAAAAGGCCAAGTGGTCCCCACTAGGTCTTCAATATGATGCATATAAGCATGACTTAAAGGCTGACCTACGTAGAGGTTTACTAACAAGGTTGTTCTGGGGAGCGTATGGTTGATAGTGGCTTCTTTGCTTTCCACCTACTCTATGCCAGCCAATGGCTCCCCCCCTAAGATAAGGGTGACTCAACTAGAGGTCGTGTACACAACGTGTACTACAGATTTGTTGCAGAAAAAATGACTCGAGTTATGCACATGATGCCAGATATAAAAGCGGTAACACATATGATAAATACTGTAAACAAAGAGCATGAAAATACACAAAAGAGATAATAATAACACAAATAAAAATCACAAACAATGCTTATACACTTGTAATGCCAAACAAAGCTGATACGACTCCAAAAATAAGCTCGGATTCTAAAATTGGTTCCCAGCAGAGTCGCCAGAGCTGTCACACCCCTTTTTCGTACTCCAAAAGATTCGTTTTAAGTTCGAAAGGATTTTTATTAGTAAGTGACAAAAAATGATTTTTACTTCAAAAAAGAATTATTTTTGCATTCAAACTCAGAGTCGCCACTTGGCATAATCCGGTGTGCCAAGTCACCTTTGGTAAATCCTTTTCGAAATGATTTTACTCTTAGAAAGAATGATTTGCCAACAGAGATTCCGGTTAAGGAATTCTGTTGACCGAGGTGAAGGTGTTAGGCACCTCTCGATCCTGTGGTTCGACCACGGTCGCTTGGTGGAGCGTATTAGCTAATTTTGACACCACGAATGTACAAACCACACAAAACATATAAAATAATCAAACAAAAAAACAAAACAAAATAAATCCAAAAAAAATGTAATGTAGCCCAATTTATGCAGTCCGAAATAGAGAAATGCAAAAAAATAAATCCTATCTAACCTATACTAATCTTCACTATGCTCCTTTGCTTTACCCGATGCCGTGAGCCTTCATCACGGACGTCCTCAAAGGACAAATACTTTGGGGCATTCTCCGGATAAAATAATACAAGTACTTCAGGGTATTCCCTGGCCAAATGATACAATTAAATCCTAATGCGATAAACAAAATCATTTAACACATATTCCAAACATTCCATAATTCTCCATTTCTAAATTGGCCTACCAAAATCTAAGAATTGCCTATATATTCTTGGCATAACACATGATACTATCGAGTTCAATGACATTAATAACCATTTCAAAATCCCTCACTCCGACCAGCTTTCTCTCTCTTGAGATCTCCTCTTTCTTTCTCTTTATTCTCCTCCTTGCGTCTCTTTCTCCAAACACTCTTTTTTCTTTCTGTTTCAGCTCTCAATCATCATTTGTGTGTTGTTCCTATTCCTTAATCAAGTGTAAAAAAATGGAGTATGTGCCTAGTAGTGTTCTGTGTATTTAGTGAAGTTGAGTGTTATGTATGCTGTGGAGAAGAAAAATAAAAATGGAGTTCATCCATGGCTACTGTCGTGTGATTCGAGGAAGAAATGGAATTCTGTATGTTCAATAATGGAAAAGGGTCCCATTTTTTTCTTTTTTTTTTCCCGTGAATTCCCCCTTCAATTCCAAGAAATGGCCTTATATTCAAGGATTGTGGGGTCCACCAGTGAGGTGTCTTTTTTTCCTTTTCTGGAAACTTCCTCTTTTTATTTCCTAATGTCTTGGTATAAAATTCTATCTTTGTTGTTAGCCCAATCCGAATCAGAAAAAACAGATATATCAAACGAGCCCTTTTGAAATAAAATTCCACATTGAAGAGTACCTTTAAGATAGCGCAGAATGCGTTTCAAGGCCTGAAAGTGTTGTTCTGTGGGAGCATGCATTGATTGGGAGACTCGATTGACTGCATATTGGATGTCCGGACGAGTAACAGCAAGATAATGAAGTCCACCGACGAGGCTCCGATATAGTGTAGGATCGGCAAAGGGAGTATTCGGCCCTGGGGATTGGCGGACTGCCATGGGAGTGACCGCGGGTTTGCAGTCTGTCATTCCAGCTCGATTTAGAAGTTCAAGGGTATATTTTGTCTGATGCATCAATATGGTACCCGATTTACGGATGAGTTCAAGGCCAAGAAAGAACTCCAGAGGACCAAGGTCCTTAAGTTTGAAGTCACGATGCATAGCCTCAGTAATTTCAGTGATGAGTGATGACGAGCTGCCTGTAATAACAATATCATCCACATAGATAAGAATGATGACTGTCCCTCGAGAACAGTAAAGGGTGAAGAGGCTGTTGTCTTGATGGTAGGTACGAAAACCAAGACCCTGCAGAAAAGTAGAGAGGCGTGTGTACCAGGCACGTGGTGCCTGTTTTAGGCCATACAGTGATTTGCGAAGCTTGCAAACATAGTGAGGACGGTTGGGATTAACATATCCCGGTGGCTGAACCATATAGATGTCTTCCTCAAGATGACCATGAAGAAAGGCATTGCTGACGTCTAACTGATGAAGCGGCCAATCATAGTGAAGAGCAAGAGACAAGACCAGACGAATAGTCTGTTGCTTAACAACAGGGCTGAAGGTCTCCTTATAATCCACACCATACTCCTGATGATACCCTTTTGCAACCAGACGTGCTTTATAGCGAGAAAGAGATCCATCTGAATTTCGTTTGATGCGAAACACCCATTTGCACCCAATAGACTTTCGGTTACTAGGCAGAGGTACCAAATCCCATGTACGTTGTTCATTCAGAGCCTGAAATTCCTCATCCATAGCTTGGCACCAGAAACTATTTTTGGAGGCTTGGTTGTAGGTAGTAGGCTCGGTTAAGGGATGTGCATCAAAGGGTATTTGAGTGTGGTAGACTTTGGGTTTGAAGGTACCGGCCTTGGCTCGGGTTATCATAGGGTGAGTATTGAGTGGAGGGTGATTAGGAAGGGGTGGTGGAGTTGTATGATGTGTGGACGGGGATTGGGTGGGGCTGCCGTGGGAGCTGAGATGTGAAGCGGTGGATGGGGTGGCTGTATGGGTGTTCGGGTGGAAGGTTTGGGGGTTCGGGTGGGTGGGTGGTTGGTTCGAGTGGGTAGTGGTATAGTGGGGTACCGGGTTAGGTGCCGAGTGAGCCGGAGCATGAGCGTGTGAAAAGGACGAAAATAATGGCACAATGCCAAGTGGATTGGGGGAGTATGGAGTAGAGGAAAGACTCGTGTAAGGAAATTGTTCCTCCACAAAACAAACATGACGGGAAACATATGTTTTCTGAGATACAGGATCGAAACATTTGTAACCTTTGATAGTGGGATGATAGCCTAGAAAGACACAAGGGGTGGACCGAGGTTGAAGTTTATGTTGAGTGTGTGGACGCAACCAGGGATAAACCAGACACCCAAACGGGCGGAGATGGATGTAGTCGGGTGGATGATTGTAGAGACGGGCATATGGAGTAGAGTTGGAGAGAGTGTGAGTAGGCATGCGATTTATGAGGTAGTTGGCAGTAGCAAGGGCATCAACCCAAAAGGAAACGGGTAAGGTGGAATCATGGAGGAGCGCAACAACTGTTTCTATTAGGTGACGGTGTTTGCGCTCAGCAACGCCATTTTGTTCTGGGGTATATGGACATGAAGTGTGATGAAGAGCCCCTAGACTTTGAAGAAAAATACCAAATGCATTGTTGACAAATTCTTTGCCATTGTCACTTCGAAAAATTTTGATTTTGGCATTAAATTGATTTTGAACCATTCGGTCAAAGTTGACAAAAACAGTATAAGCTTCGGATTTAAATTTCAGAGGATAAAGCCAAGTGAATTTACTGTAATCATCAACAAAACAGATATAATAACAAAAACCTTGAACAGAATGAACTGAGGTTGGACCCCAAACATCAGAATGAATTAATTGAAATGGCGCAGTGGCCTTGTGTTCAGACAGTGAAAAAGGTAAACGACAAGATTTAGACACTGAACAGGACTCGCAATGTAATTTCTCTGAAAAATTAAAACCTAAGGAAGATAAAATGGATTTGGTGATGGCGGATGATGGGTGCCCAAGCCGGCGATGCCAGGTGGACGAGAGAATGGCTTGACTCACAACAGACGGAGACCTGGATGGAAGAGTGTATAGCCCATACTCACAGCGGCCCGTGTACCGCACCCGGTTCGTGGTATTGTCCACTGTCTGGAAATTGGTGTCATTAAAAATGAGGGTGCAGTTATTATCTTTAGTAAGCGATAAACAGATAAAAGATTGGATGTGAGGGAAGGGACGTGGTGAAGGGTTGAGAGATGAAATTTACCATTTGGGGTATAGACATACCCAGAGCCGGTGTTTGTGATGGGAAGGGATTGACCATTGCCTACTGTAATAGTTTCTGAGCCATGATACGGATGAGGAGCTTGAAGTTGTGAATAATCCGACGTCACATGGGTGTTAGCACCTGTGTCTAGATACCAATCGCCAGATTGAGCGTTTGTGGATGCATGCATCGCCCTTGATCCGCCGGACTGGCGATTTACATTCTGCGAGTCATCATAACGATACCAGCAATTAGCCGCAGAATGGCCCCGTTTAGCACAAATTTGGCACGTCGGAAGATCTCGTATGGGCCCCCGCTGGTTTCCTCGTCCCTGTCAGCGGCCTGACTGGAAGCCGTCCCTCGGTGGAGGCCCGCCTCTGCCTTGCTGCCCGGCATTCCGACGGTCACCGCCGCCGCTGCCTCGCCCTTGGTTACGGCGATCATCACCGCGACCCCTGGCCGAGCCCCCGCTGCCAGCCGAGTAAAGAGCCGTGACGCCAGGGGTGGAACTGGCTTCTCCGAGCAGTAATTTGTGTTCCATGTCTAGATTCAATTCTTCTGCATTAAGCCATCCAGACAGTTGATTCAGAGTGATTTCGACAGGTGAGAGGCGAATATGTTGTTTGAGAGAGGAATAGCCAGACGGAAGACCACGTAGCACGGCATTCACCACGTCTCGTTCAGGAATAATCTCGTTCACAGCATCTAGGTCAGACAGAATAGAGGCCACATCATCAAGGTATTGAGTCATCGTCTTCGTTCCCTTCCGAAGAGTATGCAATCTGTCACGCAACTGAAAGATATGAGCCGTGGATACAGAGTTGTACCTTGTGGCTAGTGCGTCCCAAAGTGAAGCCGATGTGAGAAAACCCCGGGCGTGTTTGTGCACAGAGGGGCTAATAACTGCGAGAAGACAGGCTCGGATCTGAGTGTCTACAATCATCTACGGAAGGTAGTCGGGATTTGGGAGCATGACGCCGTTCTCCTCGGCTGTCTCGGGCGGCGGCTTCTCCGCACCGTCAATCCATCCGAGCAGCAAGTTGGCTGCGAGGGCGGTGCGGACGTTAAGTGCCCAGGCCGGGTAGTTGTTGTCAGATAATTTTTCGGGGATGAGATTGTGGAGATTCCTGAGCAGTAATTTTACTCCAGACGGTAAATTTGACAGAGGATCAACAACCTTGTCCATGGCGCCGACCTACGACGGAGGAGGGAGGCCGTACGGCGTGGTGTAGACGGTGGCGGCGGCGCACACACGTCGGAAAAGAGGAGAGATTAGGGTTTGGGCGGAAGAAGAAACCCTAGCTTTGATACCATGATATAATTTAATAATAATTGATCTTATTGATATTGAAGGGGTTACAACTGTATATATAGAGAACTGAAAAATAACTAATTACAGAATAACCCAGATGTATTCAATAATTATATATGTAGTCTATTAGTGGGCAAGAAAATGGAAGTGACGGGGTCACGTGTGGTGGGGTAGAAGTGGTAGGGGTTAGATGTCCATTTTTAATTGGGTGGGTTGTTGGGAGGTTTTAAACGAGAAGACAAAATTGGTTGGGATTTGTTATTTGGATAAAGACAAAAATAAATAAATAAAATGAATTGGTTATTTTATTTTTTTTCTTGAAGAAAATTATAAGACAAGGTTAAAGTGCGTGATAAGGGAGTAAGAATTATTTTTGACGGGACAAAATTATGTGTCTACATAAATGATAACTTGTGGGTGAGTCATTAAGTGGATAAGGGTGCAAGTATATAAGAATAAGTTTTCCCCCGGTAGTATGACATTAGGTAAGATTTTATGATATGAATTATGCATTTAACGATCATATGTTAGAAGGTTAAGTAGTAGAGAGTAGAGTTTTATGTGATAAGAAGCAAGGGAGTGTATGCTCATGAGACTGGATGTTGTAGGTTGATGAAAGTAGAGGATATCAAAATTTGAGAGTAGCGTTCTTGGAAATCAATGACTTTAGAGATTACTTAGAAAGAGGAAGTTTCTCTTTTATGTGTATATGTGTTTTACATATCTGGGTTGTGTTCTAAATTGTAGTATGGAGGAGTTGTATGGTATCGTTAGAATTGAATTGAGGAAATATTGGTAGGCAATATGAGCCTTGGGTATGGTCTTACAAAGTTTGTTAAGATGTAAGTTATGTGATTAGAGGTGTAATGTGGGTATTCTAAGGAGTTAAAGACAAAGTGTTAAGTGTTTAGAAATGGGGATGTCCATTCCCATAATGATGTTAGTCATGAGTTGATGACTTTGGGGTTAGAGGAAGTTAATTAGTATCCCTGAGGGGAGATGTCCCTAAAGGAATTTAGTGCCTTTATGTTAAATTATTGAGAGGAGTTGTATTATGTACATATTGATATCCGTTGGAGATAAGGAGTGTGAATGCGTACACTCATGGGAGTGGGGGTTGTAGAGTGATGGCTATAATGGTTAGTGAAAGTTAAGAGTAACATCTACAGAAAAGCAAGGCCTTCGGGGTATAGATCATTAGGGAGAGTTAGAGTTTAAGTATATGGTGATGTCTCTTTTATGTTGAGAGTTGTGACTTTGATCTAAGGGGGAGATGAGGAATTAGGTTAGTTCCTGAAGTTTTCTTATTGTGGCGAGTTTGGGAAGAGTAGTGATGAACCTAGTTTAGCTTTGAATGCCATAACAGAACTAGAGTCTTCAGAGTTTGATTTTCAAAGATTGCATGTTGTAAAGAATTAAAAATGGGTTTAAAGAGGGTTAGGTAGTTACCCGAAAAGGGCACGAGTTAATTGACTCATAGCCTAAAATCGTGTTTTGCCGATACAGGTATGTTACTTTTGTACGCTGGCGACGGACCTGTGGCGTATTAGAGATTCGGAGACTCCGACCCTTGTGGTAAGCTTGGGTTGGGGCTTGGTTGTCGAGTTAAGGGCAGATTCCATATAGCCTGTGGAATTACAGAATTGTAGGGTACACCACCTAGCGGAGAAGTAAAACAAAGAGTATGTCACAGAGTTTAGATGGTTTTACAGAGTTTTTTAACCACGCCTATGTGACTTTTACTATGTGGCATATTTATGAACTGTTTTTAAATTTCTCTCATATATGTTGAATATTAAATATTATTTTGGGTTTGCTCTATGTACCAGTACTACTGTATTGACCCCCTACCTCTCAGGGTCTGAGGTTCAATCTAGCGGTCCGGCTAAACAGTAGATCTTTCCAGACAGAAGTGTAGAGTTCAGTTGGTGAGCGTTCTATGTTTCAGAAGGCTTGTTTAAATTTCAGATATTTATTTATGGTTTTTGTCTACTGGGGGCCTTATCCCAGTTTTCAGATAACTTTGTTTCATATGTAGTAGAGGTTTCGCAGACGGAGTCAGATATTATTTTAGATGTTGTTGATTTGCAGTCTTTAACATTTTGTTGATTTCAAAGCATGGTCATGATCCCATACTCAGTTATATTTCCGCATTTCTTTTCTGTATGTGAATGGTGTATGTGCTTAAGTTAGATGGGCATCTGGGCCTTCATGGTTCGGATTGCTCATCACGGCCAGGGCCTCAGTTCGGGTCGTGACACTAACACCTTGGTTTTGTCACATTTATTAAAAAATCATTTAATAATAATAACTAAAAGTGTTATTTGACCAAATTTCACTTTATAAGAAATTACTAGTTCAAGGATTTTGATCTTTTGCTACTAGGGAAGATTTTTTTCATTGTACTCCGTATGTGATAACATTTGTGTGCTATTACTAAGCTAGACATAATCATTTTTTACCTTGATCTTCCCGATTCTCTTCCTTCCCAGTTCTCATTGAGGAGTAGCTACATGAGCTACTTTCTGTCATGTGTCATGTCACATGAGGTCGAGATATTTTTAAAGACTTGCCAACGTATAACTCCTTAAGTTTTGACATATCTATCAAAAAATATTTAATAATCATAATTGGAAGTGTTATTTGACTATATTACACTTTTTAAGAAATAACTAGTTCTAGCATTTCTAATCTTTAATTTAGTACTGGCCAGATATCTTTTTTGTTTCCTCCTATTTACTATGAAATGCGATAACATTTGTGCTCTATTATTAGACTAAAATTTTTCAATTTTCTCCTTGATCTTCCCGATTCTCCTCTTCTCCATTCTCATCAAGGAGAGCTAGTTTCGGCCACGCGTAGTATGACATGAGGCCAAGATACTTTTAACATACGTTTTGACATATAACTTCTTAAGTTTTGACGCATCTATTGAAAATATTTAATAATAGTAATCAAAATTGTTATTTGACGAAATTGCACTTTATAAGTAATAATGAATTCAAGGATTTTGATGTTTTACTACTAGGATTTTTTTGATTTATTTCAATGTACGACAACAGTTGTGTGTAATTATTTATTTTCTTTAAGTACCCAAAATTGTCTAAGTTGTAGTCATTACATCTTATTTGTGTGTAGTTATTTCTTTTCCTTAAGTACCCAAAATTATCTAATTAAGTTGTATTCATTACATCGTTTATTCATTTGCCTTCTGTATTCTCCATTACAAAGTTACCTCTGTTTCTGTATTTTCCGGTGGTACGATGATGTCTCAGGCAGCTATTGTCCCAACACCAATGGCATCACATGAGAAAATTCTTAATGATCCAACTCTCTTCATGCAGTGTCTCAAGAATTTTCACTCTGTTTTGAGTACAAAGTACATGTAAGAAACTCTTTTTTCCTTCTGAGCTTTCACATATTTTGTTTTTTGATAACTCGAACCGATAATCTTAAAGATGGAGCTAAAATGTTTTTTTTTCTTTTTTCTCTTTTTTACTATGTGGAACAAGGTTGAAGGTGTTGTATGTTGCTTACCACTAGAGCAACCCCTCTTATTACGTAGGCAATTTTTTTTTTTTTTTTTGTATTAAATATCCCTTGGAGTTTTAATTATTTAGTTTTCTTGGTAATTCGAACCAGCTAATTTTAAGTTGTACGTGTAGGATACTGAACATCTCAGCAACCCCTCTTATTAAAAGAAAAGTTCCTCGGAGCTTCTACCTTCTTATATTGACGGAAGATTGTCATTCTTACTCTTATAGGCAAAGGAGTGTGGATATTCCATAAATTTAAAAAAAAAAAAAAAATACACAAAAAGATCAAAGGGAAAAAAATATAACAATTATTTTAAATTTTTTGTATGATATAATTTTCTGACGAAGATGATTCAGATGAACTCATGCCTCCCTAGTTTTGCCACTAATGAGGTGGATTCAATTCTAGGTTGACCTTATATATTTTAAAAGTGCTTACTTTGAAAAGGATGACTTAATTAATTAATGTCTGTTATGATCTAATCCTTCTCTTGATCCAACATAGTGTGCACGGGGCTGCACTTTTTAATGACTGATTTTTTTTTTTTTTTATTTAGTTAAGTGTTCCTGTGATTGGAAGAAAGGAGCTTGATTTGCATGTTTTATATGTTGAGGTGACAAAAGGGGTGGCTTTGACAAGGTAAATGTTTCTCCTTTTACTTTTCTTCTTATTATTATTTGATTCATATATGATGTATCTAGTTATTTATTTTCTTCTACTAAGAAAAAAGAACTTAAGAAGAAATACAAATATTATTTTGTTGTACAGGTTGAAGCAGAGAAGAAGTGGAGAGGAGTGAGTTCAGTATTTTTCTCCAACAATAACAAGTGCTTCATATGCATTGAGGAAACATTATTTCACTTTGCTTCATCACTTTTGAACAAGTTTACATTTTTAGGCATGATGAAATTCCAGGTTAGTAAATTTCATGTGTTAATTTCTTTTATTCTAATTATATGTATTTTTTCCACATCAATGTTCCATTTTTTTTTTTGGGGGGGTATGAGATGACACTTATGTGTTTATTATTAGGCTAGACATATTCAATTTTTACCTCGATCACAAGTCTCTTCTTTTGTCATTCTCATCGTGGAGTGACTACACGTAATGTGACATGAGGTCGAGATACTTTTAGCATACGTTTCAACATATAACTGCTTAAGTTTTGAAGCATCTATTGATACATTTAATAATAGTTATCAAAATTATTACCTAACCAAATTGCACTTTATAAGTAATAATTAGTATAAGGATTTTGCCCTTTAGTACAGGGCTAGTTTTTTTCTTTTTATGTCCATGTGCTATAACTTTTATGTGTAATTACAAGGATAGACCTATAATTCCATCACAAATCATTTGTCATGAGTTTGAGATATTTTATTTTTTAATATATGTATCAAAATATTAATCCATAAGTTTTGACACATTAAAATATCTTAACTGAATTGCCATCGAAAATTGGCCAATTCCGTGCTGAAATGGTGCTGAAATTGTGTTCAAAGAGTATTGAAAATGCTATAATTTATAGCTTTATTAACTACTGAAATGCATCACAATGACCAATTTGCTTTAGGATCAGCTGCATGCTTCACACCTCTTTGAGGGGCGACCCGTACGACTTTGAGTGAATGTAGAATACTTCTTACATCTGACTGTTTTTCGAAACGTTATTCAATTGCTCACCTTGGTTGATATGTTATATTCTCTTGTATGTTTAATTAGGGTCAAGGTGTTTCTAAGAAGAAGGGACAATTGATGCGAAATTTGATTGTGGTTATTTCGTGTCCACGAATAGTTCTTAGTGCAGCTCTTTACCATCCCTATCAACAAGCTCCACCATCGTCTTCAAATTAGCTGCTAAAAATTTCAATGCGGTTGTTCCTTACAATCCACTACCTCAGCACCATTCAGGTCAGAGGAACAGGAGGAGGAAAAATGGATATCCAAATCGCCCAAAAGCTAATAGGAGTGGTTACAACTTCTTTGCGGAAAAACATGTCATGCTTAAATCTCTTTATCCACATAAATGGAGGGAACTCACAAAATGATTGGAGAATCTTAGAACAATCTTTCTCCCGAAGAAAAAATGGTAAGCATAGTCAAATCGACCATTTAGTATATTTTGTATTATGAAGATTCATAAAAAATTAAGAATGATAAACTAATTATTACATAATATTGGACCATGCGCTTTCAATGAACGACATGGATAGTGAAGATTCATAAGTCGGTTCATCTTTTTTGGGATAATCAGACTCAAGCAATAAAATAAAAATTAGACTGTAGAGTGACACAGAGAGAGTTAGACAATGATAGTTAGTCTGTACATACAAGTCTATCAAAACTATGGGGTGAAAGACAAGGAAAGGTACCAGAAGGAATTGAAGGAATATAAAGAAAGAATGATGACCACATCAGCTTCCTACTAAGGTGACCGACAGGCAGAAGAAAAAGAGAAAGGAGATATAATTTTGACATCAATTTGTAAACTTTTGCATTGTAATGTAGTTCCAAAACTGCAGCTCATACTGAGAACGAAAACCTTGTTATAACTTGTGTAGGATAGTCCAAAACTATTTCTGAAGTGAAGTTTCTCAAGACATCTGTTTTCCTAGACTCATTCTCTTGCTTATAGATGGTTTTGTTTCAAACTTTACACCGGTGATCACTTCAGAAACTCTACCATATTAGAAAATATAGCCCCCCCTCGCCCCAAATAAATTAAAAAAAAGGGAAAATTTCAGAAATAGCAACTCCGTAGCCTTAATTATAACTTTAATAGCAACAGTTTTATAATTACGAAAAATAGCAAATTGTATTTGTATTTAAGTAAAATGTTGTTATATAAATACATATACAAATATATATGTATTACTCATAAATACATATGCACAACTGAAAAATACATATTCTTCTATTACTATGAAGTGGGTAAAATATTGCTACTTTGCTGTAAGTTGTAATTTTGAAAAAGTGTTGCTATTTATTGTAATTATAGTTTTAAGGATGCTAGTTTCTGTATTTTTTTCCTAAAAAAAATAACCTCTCCTTTCTTAGCACCCACTCTTTTCGCTCGTTGAAAGGGGGTGAGGGGGTGTTTATCATTCGAATTATCCCTCTCGTCTAGAAAAACATTATCTATTTTTGGCACGAGAATGTAATTGAAGGGTCAAACATTAGCAAAAAATCCTCAACATTTGATTGCTTATGTTGGAAATTGCTTTAAGTTACTGCACTAGTTTTTAGCAAAATAAGTTATTTAGATTAGATGAATTTGAATTTTAAATATTTGTTAACTTGTTTAGTTGTTGAGATAATTTAGGTTGTTTTTAATTTTAAATTATGCAGTTTTTTATGTTTTGTTGGCTATTTAAAGCCACTTAATGATTAATAAAATTATTGAAAGCTATTGAAAGCTTATTGAAAGATATTGAAGGATTTCAATCCATTGAGAACCATTTTAACCCCTTTTTCGCTGCCCCATCTTTAAAAAAAAAAACAGTGGTGTAAAGAGCCTTATTGATCTTAGGGGATCTGTGTGTTCTTCCAAAGCGCTACCATACCATTTTTAACCCGCAAGGGCTATCTTTTTAACCTGTAAGGGCTACCCTTTTAATCCTAAAGGCTTCATTTTAACCCATCATGGTTACCTTTTTCAACTCGTGCTTATTTTCAAAACATAGGGCTATTTTAAGCCAAAAAGATGTCAAGCAACAGGCTCTCTTTGAATGTCCAAAAAATTTTCATAGACAAAAATGATCAAATTTGTTCTGTGAAGAAATCATATCTTAAAACCTATGCTTTATGTGATGTTTTGATGAATGAAAAATCCTTACAACATTTTGCAAAGTGTATGAAAGTATTTTCAAACAACACAAGATTGTTGATGTTTTTTCAGCAAAGAATCAAAAGAAGAAAAAGAAAAAAGAGAAAGATGAACAACTAAAAGATGTGCAAGTTAAAAGAAAAATTGAAAAATTCACCATCCACTGCCAGAGCAAAAATTGAGGAGTAGTTTTAAATCACAGTAACTAAAGCAAAGAAGGAGTGTTAGAAATTGTTTTAAGTTACTGCACTAGTTTTTAGCAAAATAAGTTATTTAGATTATGATGAATTTGAATTTTAAATATTTGTTAATTTCTTTAGTTGTTGAGATAATTTAGGTTGTTCTAAATTTTAAATTATGTAGCTTTTTATTTTTGTTGCCTATTTAAAGCCACTTAATGATTAATAAAATTATTGAAAGCTGTTGAAAGGTTATTGAAAGATATTGAAAGATTTCAATCCATTGAGAGTCATTTTAACCCCTTTTTCGCTGCCCCATCTTTTTTTAAAAAAACAACAGCTTATAAGAGTTATGCATAGTTCACATTGCCTTAACTAATTTTTTCTTTCTTTTGCTATGAAAAAACAAGCCAAAGTTCTTATCTCTCCCATATAACCGTCAATACAAGAAAGTAGAGATACAACGACATTATATAAATGTCTTGTTAAGGAGTTTAAATGTCACAAATTTATCTACCGATATTTATCAAAGATACAATGTTGCTGTTTTTGAACCTGCAGGATACGAGGAAGCAAAAATTGATCAAAAATGGATAGATGAAATGAATGAGAAGTTAGCCATGATAGAAAAGAACCAAACTTGGAAGCTAGTGGAAAGACCACAAGATAGAAAAGTGATTGGAGTTAAATGGATTTTCCGAACCAAGTTTGTAATACCCCGTATTTTCGTGCTAGAATTCTAACCATCGTTCCTGCGCGTCTAAGCTCTAATACTAGTGATTCTCACGTGAATACAAGTTGCATGATCATTATCCTAGTCTATGAAGTAGTTTAGAGGAGGAAAATGTTCATAGCAATGACCTAGAACAAAGTTGGGCTAAGACTAATTGATTCATCCAAAGTTTGACATTCGATTCTACAAGGGTCAACTTCAAACGTGTATATATCTCAATATACATGGATTTTTTCATCCCAAAACCTATAAAATTGTAGATAATTGAATTAGCTTTCCAATGATACCAATTTCGGAAAAATCTGATACCCGAGCGAAGAGTTATGCCCATTTTCGTGAGAGGCAGTAAGGGTGTGCGATGGGTAATACGCCGCCCAATCAAATGTGTGCGATTGAGAGTGCGAGGCATACTTAAATGTTTGCCATAAGGTGTGTGATGCACACCTTAAGGTCTGCCATGGATTGTGCGCCGCAAACCTCACTTCCAAGTGCCAAAAACACCCCTATATATGTCTATAACACGGGTTTAAACTCCCATAACACCAAACTAAGTTTAATTTATCTCAAAATTACCAAGAACATTCATTAGGGTTTCAACCTAAAAATTCAAATATCTCAAGATTCAACCATGAGTTTTCAATAATTCTTCGAGATTTGGAATTCCCATTTCGAGGGCTACAAGAAACACTCATTATTTTCACGAATAGAGTCCCAAGGTCAAGAGTTCATTCAAAGTTTCAAGTTTAAGGTATGTGTGATTTTTAAATAAGAACACCCTTTCGTTCTTGTACCCAAATTGATTTTTCTTTTATGAATATACATGATTTTACATGTTTTGATATGAATTTGAAGCATAAATTTATACCCTATATGGTTTTACATGAGATTATGATACTCTTTATGTTTTGGAAGTTGAGTTGAATGAGAATAATGACATTTTTGTACATAAAGCTGAATTTTCTAGATTTTAAAGTAAGTTATATATATTTATGATGAAAAGCATGAATCTTGAGAAAATTTAATATGATTTTGATGTATGAGACCTTGAGTCCTAATTGGGATTGTACTTTAAGAAATTATGTGCAATAAACACAATGAGATTTGAATCCCAAAGCTAATTTTCTTAACCAAGATGTATGATTATAAAGCTAAAATTTTAAGGTTTAAGTGATTATTTTTGTGCTTATGTCATAAAGTATGAAACTTTAGAAGGTTTTATGGTGATATTGATGTATGGGTTTTTGGAACCCTATTTGAGATTATTATTTTGAGAAAATCATGTGTTATAAAAACCTTGAGTTTAAATAATTTGAGATGATAAAGAAGCTTTGACCTTTTGGTCGTGAAAAGAGTTGTTTTTGAAACCAAGATGAGAAAAGATATTCACTTTTATTGATTTATTATGAAAGGGGTAGCATGATGGCTCCCGTTGTGAATTTTTGAAATATTTATTTGTGGATTTTCTTTTGGAAAGATCTGAGCTAAGTTTGGGAGTAGTCTTTAGCATCGAGCGGGAGGTATAGCAGGATCGGTACTTTCTTAGAACTACGTGCCCCCGTAGGTTGTGAGCCTGAGGCTGATTTATATATACTGATCACTAGTGAATAAAAGATTAAGGTCCAACTCCGATGGCAAGGATAGGACAACTCTCCCCAACGTGGGTTGGACGTTGGACTCCATGTGGCTCACATGGTTTATGTCGGTTATGAGAGACTCCCAATGTGTGTGTGTGTATTCTCCTATCTAATATGAAAAGTCTTATTCTTCTATCTGAGATGAAAACATATTTGTTTGAAAGACTGAGTTTGAGAAAGTCATTGTTTTCAAAAGATTTAATGAACATATATTCCAAAGAGAATTGTTATTAGATTTGATTGCTTTGATGATTTGGAATCGAGATGGAAGTGAATTGAGATTTATTATGATGACTCACATGTTTCACCCAATATATTTTACTCTCTTATGATTATGATGATTTTTAATTTGAGCTAAGTGAGTCATTTATATCAGCATGCATAATTTTTATAAACTGTGATGATATTAAGATATTATTTTAAATATGCATTGCACCCCCATATGCTCGGTACATTTCCATGGTACTGACCCCCACACACCCTGTGTGTTGGGCTACATTTTCTCGTATTGTAGGTACAAGGTATAGTGTACATCGTCAAATCCAGTCAGTTCGCGGCATCCAGTCAGCAGGTGGTGATTCCTTTTGATTCAAGGGCTTGAGTTAGTTCTACAGTTCGAGAAGTGTTATATTTTCTTTATTCAGCCGTATTGAGTTGGGATAATCGGGAGTCATGACCCAGCTACCTATACTTAGTACTAGTAGAGGCTTCATAGACAGTCAGTAGAAGTTAATGTATTCCTTTTCAGTTTTGGTTGTGAAAGCAGAGTTGTAATCTTGTAAATTAAGTTTTGTATCTATGATATTCAGAAAAGAGTTATTTTCTGCAAATTTGTATGGATTTATACTTTTAATTCAGTTGCTTATGAGTTATGCCAGTAGAAGGGTTAGCTTGGGGTCACTTATGACTGTAAGCACCGTGTGACATCTCGGGACCTAATCTCAGGACGTTACAAAGTTCAATCCTGTCGGCTCGATAAACAAGCACAAAGCTAGATTGGTGGTGAAAGGCTATGCACAAGTTTGGGGAGTACATTTTTCTGATACGTTTTCCCTAGTAGCTAGATTGGATACAATTCAAATGCTTTTGGCTATAGCAGCACAAGAAAGTTGGAAGATATTTCAAATAGATGTGAAGTCTGCCTTCTTGAATGGTGTACTGCAGGAAAAAAATTATGTTGAGCAGCCAGAAGGGTTTAGTATACCAAGATATGAAGATATGGTTTTTCTATTAAAGAAAGCTTTATACGGGCTAAAGCAAGCTCCTACAGCTTGGTATAGCCGAATGGATAACCATTTTCTAGACTTAGGCTTTGAAAAAAGCGTAAGTGAATCTACTCTTTATGTCAAGAAAGTTGGCTCTACCATTATTATTATTTCTCTGTATGTCGATGATTTACTTGTGACAGGAAATAATATAAATTTTATTGAAGAATTCAAGGAGGAGATGATGAAAGTCTTTGAGATGACTGATCTTGGCGAGATGACTTATTTTCTGGGAATGGAGATCAAGAAAACTCTAAATGAAGTCTTTATTTGTCAAAAGAAATACATGAAGGAGATTCTTAAAAGATTTAGGATGGAAGAATGCAAGAGTGTGAGTACTCCGATGAATATAAAAGAAGAGCTGAAAAAGGATGATGGAGCTGAGCTAGTTGATGAAGGAGCCTATCAAAGCTTAATTGGATGCTTGATGTATCTTACGGCAACAAGGCCTGACCTTTTATTTCCTATGAGTGTTTTATCCAGATTTTTAAATTGTCCAAGTGAGTTGAACATGATAGCTGCCAAAAGACTGGTTAGGTATCTTAAAGGAACTTTAGCCTATGGTATCAAATTTGGTAAAATTCAGAACTTCAAACTCTATGGATATTCTGATAGTGATTGGGGCGGCTCAACTGGTGATATGAAAAGTAGTTCTGGTTATTACTTCACTTTTGGATCAGGGTGCTTCTCCTGGTGCTCAAAGAAACAGGAAAAAGTAGCATAGTCAACAGCTGAAGCAGAATTCATGGCAACAACAGCTACTGTTAATCAAGCAATATGGCTCAGGAAAATTTTGATTGATCTGCAGCTGGAGCAACAAGAAAGCACTGCGATCTTTGTGGATAATCAAGCTGCCATAGCCATATCCAAAGATCCCGTGTTTAATGGAAGGACCAAGCACTTCAACATCAAGTTTTATTTTTTGAGGGAAGTGTAGAAGAACGGTGAAGTGGTTTTACTCTATTGCAAATCAGATAATCAAGTAGCGGACATTTTTACCAAGTCATTTCATGTTAGCAGGTTCGAGTTTCTTAGAGAAAAGCTGAGAATTTGTAGCTCCTTATCCAGGAGGAGATGTTACTATGTTTCAGTAGCTGTTAGGAATGGGTCAAAAGACCTCAACAGATTTTTAGGAAAGCAGTTTATTTTTAGTCATTATCCTAGTTTAGTTGTTCCTATTTTCTAGGCATTATGCAGTTTTTTCAGCAGTCATTTTTGTGTTTCAGTTGTACTGCTACTCTATTTATTCTGATTGCTTGAAGCTAAATAAAACAGCTCTTTCAATTATAATCATCTGACTGCTTCAGTTCATAACAAGTTCCAACAACTATTGATTGGAGAACTAAAGGTACAGTCACACCTATTAAATATCAAGGACAATGTGGTAAGTCTTTCACTTTAAAACACTCGATCTAAGTTATACACGCTGACAGTGTAAAGATTCTTCACGTTATCCATGTATTTGGCATGGATACAATTAAAGCGCGCTTGTAATAAGAAGTTACTAGTAGTAATTAGTTTATACGTGACCTTCAGTGTATATAACTAAAACTCTTAGCTTCTTGAAGGGCTTACTATTGGTTTTCGTGTTCTACTTTTCTATTACAAATAGAGAGTTGTTGGGCATTTTCTACGATAGCAGCGATAGAAGGGATCACCAAACTCTCGACAGGAAAGTTGATCTCTCTATAAGAACAAGAGGTGGTGGACTGTGACAAAACGCGTGATGATCAAGGATGTGAAGGTGGTTACATGGAGGATGCGTTTGAATTCATAGTGAAAAGCAAAGGAAAAACTAGAAATAACCTCCAAAGAAAAAATCAGCTAAGCTGAAACTCAAAGAAGTAAAGCTCAACATGGAGAAAGCAACAGCTGAAGTAGAATGCTTGAAAGTAGAGACAATTGCTTGTAGGAAGAACTGGAAAAGGAAAAACCAAAACTAGCTTGTCTAAAATAGAGAGAATGAATGGCAGCAAATGTTGTTGCATCTCTTTAAGTTGAGTTGACCAGGACAAAGTCAGAGATTTCACGACTTTAAGGAGAATAAAGAATCAAAAGCTTCTGAACATGCACCAGAGGCTACAGTACCTCATCAAAGCTCAAGTCCAAAAGAAAATGTACAAACAAGAAATAGTGAAACTGATTCATCTCCAGATGTGAAGGTTGGAAAGAAAAAGAAAAAGTCCTTATTTCCGCGCTTCTTAATGTTTCTGGGCAGAAAGATGGCACGGGACTAGGCAAGATGATCATCTATGCTCCCATCTTTCTTGGTTTGAGGAGGGTAAATTTTTGTAGAATATTTATGTATATGCTAAGGAATTTTTATGTACAATACTAAAATAATTCTCACTTTCTGGATGGCAGATTATAGAGGGCAGTAAGTTTGTCATAGGTTTGGCTCTTTCCATAAGCCTTTGCGTATTAAAGTTGTTTGCGGCTTCAAATGTTTACTTCTCTTAGTTCTGCAAAAAGATAACAGCAAACTCCAAAGCTTTGCCTCCTGAAATATGAGTTTCCTGGTATTTCATGTTCCTATGGGTTATATAATACAACACATTGATTTTTGCTATCACTTGGCATACCTTTCACTGCTACTTCACCCCACAGCCATAACTATGTTCTCTGTAGCTACTTAAAATGGGCCATTTACTGTTAAGACTAGTTTCTTCTATTTTTCTCAACTTAATTCCACGGGATGCTTACTACCTTCAGCAACACATGTAGTGTGTAATTCTATCTACCAAGGTCATGAGAAGAAATCAACTAATATTTATGCCTACCGAGATCTCATTTTCCTTAATCCTCTTCACTAACTACTAGGTTACATCCCCGGGTGCTCTTCTTTTTCTTTTCTTTTATCTGTAGTGTAATTTAGAAAAATCAATGCATTCAAATTTCATCTGATTTAATATCACATCAACATGTGCATAAACATGTAAAAATAAATATGCTTCATCATTTACAAGTAGTGAACAATAATCATTTCAAATTCATGCTCTCTTTTGTTGGTCACAATATAATATGGGATATCAAAACATTATCATGGGAATTTGAAAGAAATTTATCATCCATATTTATCAAACTTTCATGGAAAATCTCAAATCACATATGCATGGTTTCAACCATTGAAGTATATAGGCAAACCATGACATTCAGAAAAAATAACTTAAAAATCATATTAAAAGCAAGCTATTAGCGTTTTATTGAAAACCCCCATTTAAAAGCATGCATGTTAATAAAACTAAACTATCACCTATGTTTACATAGGCGCCACCTATGCTATCGCCTATGTTTTCCAGGGGCCATGTGCGATTGGTTAGGCGACGCATACTACTTTGAAAGTCCATAACTTCTTGTTTGGGTGCCGGATTTTAGCAAAATTGGTATCGTTGGAAGGCTAACTCTAAGACCTATCATTTGACACATAGTAGGATCTCTAATTCAACATATACAGAGAGTAATGGTCGATGGAAGCTAAAACAAATTACAACGTCCACTAAAACTTAATCGATCGAAATAGTTTCAACTCGTCCTTGAGTTGAAGGACCTCTATGGTCTAAATTCAAGCTTGAATGGATTCACATACTATGCAAATAATTAACATTCCATATTGGAATAGGATTTATATAACACCCCGATTTGCTGAACTAGAATACTACATGGTGGTCATGACCCTGAGGGACCACAAGCTAACACATTACTTATATCTGTACCTGTATACTGCAAATCATAATATAATAATGTGGAATACATGGAACTGTAAGGCCATAAGGTTCAACTGAATATAATTATGTAGGAGAAAATACCCAAAAGAACTAAATCTGAACGTAAATCTGAAAGTAGATCTGAAAGCCTCTAAACTGTCTGAATAAGGAGTTGAAGGAACATGTCTCCAACTAACTCCATAAAACTAAACTAAAGAAATAAATAAATGTATCAAATTGTATTGTCCTCGAATCAATGAGGACTCACTATGTCTTTGCGACTGGAATGCTACCGCTACTGCTGGGCTGGAGCTCGTGTCTCGGAACCTATGGTGTAACATGAAAAGAAAGCACCATAGCGCAAATGCGTCAGTACAACTGGAGTACTGAGTGTATGAGGAGGGTAGGCTGAACATAAAGGGTTTCATGCATGAACAACACTGACTGACTAATATGAACGTGGGAGTGTAAACACACATATATAGAAACTGGGACCGTGAATATGTGATAGCATGACCTGTAAGCTAATACATGATTTACTGATAACTGTCATGACTGATACTGAAACTGATAACATTGACGACTGTATCTGACAGTCCTGTATATACTAAAATTTGAAGAGCTATCTGAGTTCTTTTACTGAGACTGATACTGACACTGTGGAAAGTAGTGTTTAACCGATATGCCCCATGTATGCCGTTATGGCTAAGCTAGGGTCCAATCTCTACCCCGACTAGAGGGGTGTCAATACCGCGCCACTGGTAAGGACAGCCGTGAGACCCTATACTGGCAGGTACTCAAATGAGAACAGTGGGAACCCTAAATTAACGGGTTAAGCCACCTCATCAACCCTAATCTGGTGGGCTAAGATGTCTCAACCTACGCTGGCTATGTAGTTCTGGAGCACAAGGATTACTACTAAGAATCACACCCTAAATTGGTGGGTGAGTTCCCATCCTTGGTTTCACTCGGTGCTAACCTCTACTCCCATCTGGAGGGACTGGACATGAATAACTGACTGTGCATGATTTAATCTTACTGGATTTCGTTGACTGGCGGAATATTACTGATATCTGACAACGGACTAAGATCATGAGGTTTTCCTGAGTCACATGACTGACTGAAGTCTATGGAATCATAGCTTGAGTTCGGATATCGTGAAACATGACATGGATCTAGGCACAAAGCTATAGTTTTTGGGTACAAGTACCCCCTGGAATCGATGGAAGGAAACTGACACACATGACTGACTTGATCATAAGAGTAGAATCCATAATATATAATATCATAAGTAGGGATATCATACTATGCATGGCTATCAACTATGTATTGCATGGAAAGGATTTCATATCACATGGAAGTACTTGCACAATCTTAATATCATGTTCGTTGCATGATCATATTGGCAACACATACTAATAGAATGGAAGTTCATGTGGGTTGCATGGTTATGATACATCTTGTTCATAAGTAGGATTTGCAAGTAAACATAGCATAATCTCATAAGAATAGTTCATGAGTATTCCAATAACATTTACAAGGCACATTATCAACATAGAAGTCATTGGAACGTAAGGGCATATCATGAATCCTTCACTTAGTCACAATTTAGCTATATTGCATGATTTCTAGTTCCTTAGGCATTTTGTCAAACACCTTACATGCACATCTTAAGCATAGGTGAATTCATCAAATTATACATCATGAACAACCAAATTTACATGTTTCCAACTCATATGATATCATGAATTCACAAAAACATATAAGGATTCCATCTTGGGAATCACCCAATATCAACAACATGATCATCAACACCCAACAATATAGAAATCATACTTTATAATGAAAAAGAGGAAAATAAACAAGCATCAACATGGGTATGATCATATCACCACAATCAACCAAGCTTTTGTATTTTAAAGATTGATTCTTGAACTCTATGAACGAATTGAATCCATAGATGAACACTACGCATACCCTAGAAGGAAGATTCTTGATGATTGACGGAGGAATTTCCTTGAAATCAGATCTTCAAGCTTAATTATTGAACCATAGTTGTTTCTCTCCTTTAGTGCTCTTGGATGATGAGTGTTGAGATGAAAATAGTGTTGTAATATGTTTAGAAGCGATATATTTTGTTGGGTTAAGTTTAGGGACATGTAGGGAGTATTTAAAGACTTAATTACCTTTAAAATAACTCATAACGGAGTGTTTTTGACACCTGAAATTGACTTAGGCGGCGCCCAAGTGATCGCCTATGCTTGGGTTGGGCGGCGCCTAACCAATCACCTATGCTTGGGTTAGGCGGTGCCTAACCAATCGCCTATGCTTACTGTCTCTCACGAAAATGGGCATAACTTTTCGCTCGGGTATTGGATTAAGGCGAAATTGGTATCGTTGTAAAGCTAATTTGATTCTCTACAATTTGGTGTGTCTAAATCAGCTAAAATACCACATTAACATCGAGTTATACTCGTTCAAATATGACCCTTGAAAAATTGAACATTAAAACTTCATGGATTCAAAAACTCTTAGCTTGTATTACCTTGAGTGACTCATATGAACATGCTTAATGCATCATAAGCTATCCTATCACTAGGATATTCATTGTAAGTCATGTACTCAAATATGAATCACAGGATAGGAGATTTCATACGTAGAAATACTTATTCACTTCCTAGCTTAGAAATATACGGGGTACTACAATATCTCCCCCTTGGGAACATTCGTCCTCTAATGTGAATTTACTGAGAAGAGATACAAGATAATAGAACCTGAACTGAACATGAAGAACTGAAACTTGATCTCATGACTAACATGTTAAACATACTGAACTCGTGCATATCTGATGCACAGACAACTGACACATGAATGCATGACTTAGTATGAAACGGTTAATAGGTACCAAGTTTATACTGGAAACATTAACGTGAAACTGAATAAGATTAAGGAGAACTATTACCTTGAGCTTGATCTGAATTGGCGGGGAAGAGGTGAGGATACTTGGTACGCGTATCTGCTTCTGCTTCCCAAGTAGCTCCCTCATGAGACTGATTTCACCAAAGAACCTTAACTAGAGGGACTTCTTTGTTCCTCAATCTACGAGTCTGACAATCTAAGATTTCAACTGGAATCTCTTCATAAGAGAGGCTGTTCTGAATGTCGATGCTCTGAATAGGGACAACAACTGCTGGGTCACCTATGCACTTCTTTAGAAAAGAGACATGGAAGACTGGATGGATTGAGGCTAGATCTGAAGGCAACTCAAGATCATATGCTACCTTGCCAAAGCGATAAAGAATTCTGAAGGGACCGACATACCGGGGACTGAGTTTCCCTTTCTTGCCGAACCTCTTCACTTCCTTCATGGGAGAAATCTTAAGATAGACATAGTCATTGACCTTGAACCTAAGATCCTTTCTATGAATATCTGCATAGGACTTTTGTCAGCTCTGATCAGCCCGGACTCTCTCTCTGATCAACTGAACTTTCTCTAAGGCATCGAATACTAAGTCTAGACCTATGACTAAGGTCTCACAAACTTCAAACCAACAAATCAGAGATCTATATCTCCTACCATAGAGAGTTTCAAATGGATCCATCTAATTACTAGAATGATAGCTATTGTTGTATGCAAACTCAACCAAAGGCAAATGGTCGTCCCAACTTCCCTTGAAGTCAATTGCACATGCCCTTAGCATATCTTCAAGAGTCTGAATGGTCCTTTCTGCTTGACCATCTGTCTGAGGATGAAATGTTGTGCTGAGATGGACTTGGGTACCGAGACCCTTTTGGAATGCTTTCCAAAAGTGAGAAGTAAACTGGTTACCTCTATCTGATATGATAGATAGTGGAACACCGTGTAATCTGACCAACTCCCTGATATAGAGTTTTGCAAAATCCTTGGCAAAATAAGAAATATGAACAGGAAGAAAATGAGCTGACTTGGTCATTCTATCTATAATGACCCAGATAGAATCATGCTGATGACGAGTTCTAGGAAAACCCATTACGAAGTCCATGTTAACTTCTTCCCACTTCCAAGTAGGAATGGTGAACTCTTGCATGGAACCACTAGGTTTCTGATGCTCTATCTTAACCTGTTGACATGTAGAACACTTAGCCACAAACTCTGCAACATCTCTCTTCATCCTATTCCACCAATAGATCTCCCACATGTCGTGGTACTTCTTAGTGGCCCCTGGATGAATAGAGTATCACACACCATGTGCTTCTGCAAGTATTCGCTGCCTCAATTCATCTACACCTGGAACATATAGACGGCCCTGACAACGAAGAACACCATCTCCCCCTTGGGAGAAAACCTCGACTTTCTGATTCTGAACTGACTCTTTGAGCTTGACAAGGCTAGGATCCCTGTATTGTTTCTCTTTCACCGCGAAAACTAGATATGACTCTGAACTACTATGAACACATACACCACCCTCTGAAGAATCGACTAGGCAAACACCTAGTCTGGCAAGTTGATGGATCTCCTGAGCCATCTTTTTCTTACTATCCTCAACGTGAGAAATACTACCCATAGAGAGTCGACTGAGAGCGTCGGCCACAACATTGGCCTTGACCGGATGATAAAGAACACTCATGTCGTAATCCTTTAAGAGCTCTAACCACCTTCTCTGGCGAAGATTGAGATCTTTCTGGGAAAAAGACATACTGGAGGCTTTTATGGTCTGTGAAGACATCTACATGAATTCCATAGAGATAATGCCTCCAAATCATCAAGGCAAAAACTACCGCTGCTAACTCAAGATCATGAGTAGGATAATTCTTCTCATGTGGCTTTAACTGTCTAGAGGCATAGGCTATGATCTTACCATGCTTCATGAGGACACAACCTAAACCCACTCTGGATGCATCACAATAGACTACAAAGCTGTCTGAACCATCTGGAATAGCTAGAACTAGAGCAGAGGTGAGTCGAGTCTTCAACTCTTGAAAGCTCTTCTCGCATGAATTTGACCACTGAAACTTAATCTTCTTCTGAGTCAATCTAGACATGGGAGTTGCAATAGAAGAAAATCCCTTGATAAACCATCTGTAATAGCCAGCCAAACCCAAGAAACTCCTAATATTTGATGGAGATACGGGTCTGGGCCAATTTCTTACTACCTCGGTTTTCTGAGGATCTATTCTAATGCCATCATCAGAAATAATATGGCCAAGGAATTCTACTAATCTTAGCCAAAATTCGCACTTGCTGAACTTAGCGAATAACTGGTGATCCCTGAGAGTCTGAAGAACAATCCTGATATGGTCTGCATGATCATGCTCTGTGCGAGAATAGACCAAAATATTATCTATGAAGACTATGACAAACATGTCCAAGTACTGCTTGAACACACGGTTTATCAAATCCATAAAAGCTGTAGGGGCATTGGTAAGACCAAATGACATCACTAAAAATTCGAAGTGACCAACCGAGTACGGAAAGTTGTCTTCGAAATGTCATATTCTCTAACTCTGAGCTGATGATAGCCTAATCTGAGGTCTATCTTAGAGAAGTAATTGGCACCCTAAAGTTTGTCGAATAGATGATCAATCCTGGGAAGAGGATATCTGTTCTTGACCACGACCTTGTTGAGTTGACGATAATCAATACACATCCTAAGAGAACTGTCTTTCTTGCGCACGAATAATACTGGTGCACCCCATGTGGAAACGCTGAGTCTGATGAATCCCTTATCTAAGAGATCCTTCAACTGATTTTTTAGTTCCTTGAGTTATGTTGGTACCATTGTGTATAGCGGAATAGAAATAGGTTGAGTATCCAGAAGAAGGTCTATGCCGAAGTCTATTTCCGTTTCAGGAGGAATGCCTCAAAGATCTTCGAAAAGACATCGGAGTATTCATTAACAACAGGGACTGTTTCGAGGCTGGGATATTCAAAAATAGAATCTTTAATATACATAAGATGATACACACACCCCTTAGAAATCATTTTCCTTGCCCGAAGGTAGGAAATAAGTTAACACCTGAATGCTGAAATGCTACCCTTCCACTCTAGGAGAGGCTCATTTGGGAACTGAAATTGAACTATCCTATTTCTGTAGTTGACTGTGGCGTAGTAGAAATGAAGCCAATCCATGCTGAGAATGACATCAAAATCACTCATCTCTAACTCCACCAAATCTGCTGATATAGATTTTTGAGATATCATAACCGGGCAGTTCCTGTATACCCGCTGGGCTATTATGGTTTTACCCACTGGGGTAGAGACTGAGAAGGTCTCTCTAGGACTTCAGGACTAATTCCGAAATCGCCTGCTATGTATGGAGTAACAAAAGACAAAGATGGACCTGGGTCTAGCAAAGCATAAACATGAACATAGAAAATCTGTAACGTACCACTAACGACATTAGGAGAATTTTCCTGATCCTGCCGGGACTGAAGAGCATAGAGTCTGTTTGGGCGTTGCCCACTGGTACCACTGGAAATGGCACCCTACTAGTTCGGGCGACTGGACTGAGCTGTAGAATGATTTTGCTGACCCTGAAGACTTGACTGCAGACACTTCCTAATTCTATGGCCTGGTTTGCCACAACCAAAACAGACATCACTACCGGCTCTGCAAATGCCCTTGTGGTTCTTACCATAAGTCTGACAAAGGGAATTCGTTCGGGCAATGCTAACACTATCCTGAGATTTATAGTCTAGTATTTTGTCTCTATTGCCATCTCTAAACTTCGGCACTGGAGCGCTGCTAGAGGAAGGAGCTGGAATGGCTGACTTGGAGCAAAACTATGAACGGTTTCCTCCATCTGACTTGGGGTGAGCAAAGTTGAAATTACTTGACCTTGCTTTCTTGTTCTGCCTCTCCCTAGTCTTAAACTTCTGCTCTTCTACTTGCTGGGCATAGGTCATGAGTCTTGCTAAGGTCATATCACCGATCAGCATCGCAGACCTACACTTATTTACCACGCTATCGTTAACCCCTGATACGAACTTGCTCATCTTAGCTCTATTTTTTGCAACTACATGAGGAGCATACCTGGCTAGATGAGTAAATCTGAAAGAATACTCCCTAATTGTCATATTTCCCTGCCTGTGGTTGATGAACTCAAGAACTTTGGCTTCCCTTAGATCTTGGGGAAAAAATCTATTTAAGAAGGCTGTGACAAATTCCTCCCACTCGATAGGGCCTGAATCATCTAACCTCTCAAACTTCTACTGTTTGTACCAATCATGAGCAACATCCTGTAAGTGGTAGTCGGCTAACTCAACACTCTCAATAGAAGTAACACCCATGATGTCAATGACCTTCTGGACTTGGTCAATGAACTCCTGAGGGTCCTTATCAGACTTAGACCCATGGAAAGATGGAGGGTTCATCCGGGTGAAGTCTCGAACCCTAGCTGCTTTGGGAGTGGCCACTGGATTGGCCAGAATAATTGGTGGCCGTTCATTCTATGCATCCATGGACTGAGAAAATATGGTAAATGAGGCTTTAAACTCCGTATGGGAAACATGTTCACCCAAAGGATCTTCGGGCTGAGGAGCTGGCTGGTTTCATCTCTTTGGGGCCATGGTCTGGAATAAGAAAAGAATGGATTAGACTGATAGTTTAACTTGTGATTATGCTTACTAGCATGACATAAATAATGAAGAAAGGGGACTGTTCCTAAAACATCTTATAGCCTCCCGCACATAAATGTGGCGCGCAACACACCCATGGACAAGACTCTACTAGATGCGGCTTTCAGACTTCCTAGGACTCTATTAAACCTTAGGCTCTGATACCAAGTTTGTAACACCCCGATTTGCTGAATCAGAATGCTACACGGTGCTCATGACCCTGAGGGACCACAAGATAACCCATGACTGATATCTATACCTGTATACTGCAAATCATAATATAATAATGCGGAATACATGGAACTGTAAGGCCATAAGGTTCAACTGAATACAATAATGTGGGTGAAAATACCCAAAATAACTAAATCTGAACGTAAATCTAAAAGTAAATCTGAAAGTAGATCTGAATGCCTCTAAACTATCTGAATAAGGAGTTGAAGGAACATGTCTCAAACTAACTCTGTAAAATTTAACTAAATAAATAAATAAATGTATCAAATCGTATTGTCCTCGAATCAATGAGGACTCACTGTGTCTTTGCGACTGGAATGCTACCGCTACTGTTGGGCTGGAGCTCGTGTCTCGAAACCTATGGTGTAACATGAAAAGAAATTACCATAGCGCAAATGCATCAGTACAACTAGAGTACTGAGTATACGAGGAGGGTAGGCTGAACAAAAAGAGTGTCATGCATGAACAACACTGACTGACTAATATGAACGTGGGAGTGCAAACACACATATATAGAAACTGGGACCATGAATACGTGATAGCATGACCTATAAGCTAATACATGGTTTACTAATAACTATCATGACTAATACTAAAACTGATAACATGGATGAGTGTATCTGACAGTCCTGTATTTACTGAAATCTGAAGAACTATCTGAGTTCTTTTAATGAGATTGATACTGAAACTGTGGGAAGTAGTGCTTAACTGACATGCCCTGTGTATGCCGTTATGGCTAAGCTAGGGTCCAATCTCTGCCCCGTCTATAGGGGTCTCAATATCGCACCACTTCTAAGGATAGCTATGAGACCCTATAATGGCAGGTACTCAAATGTGAATGGTGGGGACCCTGAACTGATGGGTTAGGCCACCTCATCAACCCTAATCTGACGGGTTAAGATGTCTCAACCTACGCTGGTTACGTAGTTCTGGAACACAAGGATTGCTACTAAGAATCACACCCTGAACTGGTGGGAGAGTTCCCATCCTTGGGTTTACTCAGTGCTAACCTCTACTCCTATCTGGAGGGACTGGACATGATTAACTCACTGTGCATGATTTAATCTTACTGGATTCCGTTGACTGGCGAAATGTTACTGATATCTGACAACTGACTAAGATCATGAGGTTTTCCTGAGTCACATGACTGACTGAAGTCTATGGAATCATAGCTTAAGTTCGGATATCGTGAAATATGACATGGGTCTAGGCACATAGCTATAGTTTTCGGGTACAAGTACCCCCAGGACTCGATGGAAGGAAACTGACACACATGACTGACTTGATAATAAGAGTAGAGTCCATAATATATAATATCATAAATAGGGATCTCATACTATGCATGGTTAACAACAATGTATTGCATGGAAAGGATTTCATATCACATGGAAGTACTTGCACAATCTTAATATCATGTTCGTTGCATAATCATATTGGCAACACATACTAATAGCATAGAAGTTCATGTGGGTTGCATGGTTATCATACATCTTGTTCATAAGTAGGATTTGCATGTAAACATAGCATAATCTCATATGAATAATTCATGAGTATTCCAACAACATTTACAAGGAACATTATCAACATAGAAGTCATTGGAACGTAAGGGCATATCGTGAATCCTTCACTTAGTCACAATTTAGCTATATTGCATGATTTCTAGTTCCTTAGGAATTTTATCAAACACCTTACATGAACATCTTAAGAATAGGTGAATTCATCAAATTATACATCATGAACAACCAAATTTACATGTTTCCAACTCATATGATATCATGAATTCACAAAAACATATAAAGATTCCATCTTGGGAATCGCCCAATATCATAAACATGATCATCAACATCCAACAATACAGAAATCATACTTTATAATTAAAAAGAGGAAAATAAACAAGCATCAACATGGGTATGATCATATCACCACAATCAACCAAGCTTTTGTATTTTAAAGATTGATTCTTGAACTCTATGAACGAATTGAATCCATAGATGAACACTACGCATACCTTAGAAGAAAGATTCTTGATGATTGACGGAGGAATTTCCTTGAAATCAGATCTTCAAGCTTAATTATTCAACCCTAGTTGTTTCTCTCCTTTAGTGCTATTGGATGATGAGCTTTGAGATGAAAATAGTCTTGTAATATGTTTAGAAGCTATATATTTCGTAGGGTTAAGTTTAGGGACGTGTTGGTAGTATTTAAAGACCTAATTACATTTAAAATAACTCATAACGGAGTGTTTTTGACACCTAGAATTGACTTAGGCGGCGCTCAAGTGATCGCCTGTGCTTGGGTTGGGCGGCGCCTAACCAATCGCCTATGCTTACTGTCTCTCACGAAAATGGGTATAACTTTTCGCTCGGGTATTGGATTAAGGCGAAATTGGTATCGTTAGAAAGCTAATTCGATTCTCTACAATTTGATGGGTCTAAATCAGCAAAAATACCACATTAACATTGAGTTATACTCATTCAAAGATGACCCTTGCAAAATCGAACACTAAAACTTGATGGATTCAAAATCTCTTAGCTTGTATTACCTTGAGTGACTCATATGAACATGCTTAATGTATCATAAGCTATCCTATCACTAGGATATTCGTTGTAAGTCATGTACTCAAATATGAATCACAGTATAGGAGATTTCATACGTAGGAATACTTATTCACTTCCTATCTTAGAAACATGTGGGGTATTACAATTTATGGCTTCGGCATTATCAACGCATCGGAATCATGGTCTATATTGTAGCCCAAAATGCTAGGCGTTACATTATCTCCCCCTTGGGATCATTTATCCCCGAATAATGGATAAAATGTCGAAGTCTTAAGGGTATGGGATAACACGGACGTGATATGTTCCCTAAGAAAGAATACACTAATCGAAAACATGACTAGAAGATTGGAACTACTGATGTTTTAAATGCTTATGCCGGACATGCATATCCGAGGCATGGAATACACAACTGAAGTGACTCATAGGCTGAATTCTCATAATGAATCATACATATCTGATGCATGGATTTGTTACTGAGTTGTTCTAATGAACGCAGAACTAAATACACTGATAAGCTGAACTTTTCTATTGAACATGCATTTCTAATGCATGCATATCTGACTGAACTAACGTATGACGTATGACTGAATAGGCAATGATAACTGGTGCGAAGCTTGTAATAAGAATCTATGTATGCATCTGAATGGGGTATCTCCCCCTTGGGACCCTATGTCCCTCTATGAATTCTCAATTCACTAAGATACTCGGAAAACTGAGGCGATGCATAGGGAACATATGAATTGAATCATAATTGAACATCTGGAATCTGAATTTAATGCCAGATGCATGAACTGGGCTATACTCATAACTACTGGTATACTCTATCTTGGAATAGTAGCATGTCTAAGATTTCAAGTAGCATGAATAAGTGCAAAGACAAGAAAACAAGTCATGCGAATCTGACTGCTAAACTGACTTATTGGCCATACAGACTGAATTATACTACACCCTCATACTTAACTGGAGTATCTCTTCAGCACAATTCTCTAAAGAAATTCTAGCAGTAATAGGGAGATATGAATCTTGGGTATGGATTACACAAGACATCCAACTGAGGAAATTACAACATTGACACTACTCTGTAGTCTGGAATATAGACATATAACTCCTAAATTATGATAGAATTTTCAGACTTTTGGCAATACAACTTCTTACTTTCAGGCTTAGGGCACTTCCCGAATATCCCTTAACTATACTATTCCCTATAAATGTCATATTCATTCAACTCATCTTAAAATTCTCATATGAGCATTGACAAATCTTTCTACTAATGTCGGAAATAACTTAATCCCTTCGCCGTGATCAAGCGTAACTCTAAATCACAAAAAATATAATATGCCAGACCACGCTATTATTCTAAACCATATGATGCAATCTTCTATATCTCCTTTAAAGATCACATCCTAAGTATAACAAGCCTTACCACTTCAATAGCTACTTTGAACTCTTAATATGAAGTCGCTAATGCATATTGCGACCTTCCACTACAATCCTAAAACGTCATTCAATCCTAATGTATAACCATATGTTAACTCCAAGGCAATCACCTATAAATACATACTTCACATAGTTTCTAAACTATTATCAATATAACTCCCACGCGCTATCCTAAAAACATACACCCACCAACTTTTCCACTAACCATCACATGTATCAAAGACTTGGCCCCAAATCTTACTTCATACTTATGGCCTTATCTAAACAAGCATACTATGAAAAGATCTTTATATGGGACTGAGCACACTATAAAGAGTGAGTACATGCGTCATGAGTTGCATGACCTCAACTAGAGTTCATAACATAAGGAAAGTGATTCTGACTACTTGAATGAACTAGATCTCCTTATCTTGGAATTGGAAGAGTGCGTGACTCTCTATCATATATCGGAATCATGAACTATGTTTACGAAATTGAATTATAAGGCATGAGTAAGCATTCGGATAACTAAAAAAAATACTGAGGTAGGAATGGGTTGAGATCCATCCTCACTTTTTGATGTTTTAAATCATACTTCATCACTACTAGAATCTAAGAGCCTTATGGACATTCATTCTATTATCTCCCCCTCAGCTTGACGTCATCATCTAGAGTTTGGGAGATCCTTTACCAGATTCTAACTGAATTACACTTATTGCACTCTAGGGTCTGAAAAAAATGACAATGCATGCATATCATAGAACTTAACCCGAATGATTACCTTCTGGGATACATTAGTTTGTACACTTATTTCTATCGGTTCAACCTTCAAAACTCAAACTTAGATTCTAACACTTAACATGGATATCACCAAGCCTTTGATGAACCAAACCACTTTTGACATAGCGTACTAATATCGCGACTCTCAACTTATGCCTCATTACTATGAGGATCAAGATCATATAAAAGGCTCAACACTATTAATCAAAACTCTTTAACCTAACTATTTAGAACCCATATAACATCTACTAGTCTTTCCCCATCTAGCAACTCAATGGTACAACTAGCCTCACACAATATGTAATAGCCTTAGAAAGAATGACACAACCTCATGTCACCTTAGGCATACTTCTACATCACACATACAATATCATACATCACTATGAATCAAATAAACTTAATCTATTGCATGCACCGTTCAAGCCTATTAGATCACTTCTATACAACTAGTATTCATTAACCAAGAAATCTTCACATCCACCTTCATGGACATCAACTATTCAAATTTAATATCTAGTGCTATGCATGATTTACAACCCAACCTTACACAAAATTTTCACTTGGAAACTATAAATAAACATCACTAAACACTAGTGTACTAGAACTTCATAACCACAATATTGATCATGACCTAACGGTTTTCCTTATCATAATCCATTAGCATGTACTATTTCAGAACCTCAAGCCTACTAATTTAATCCCACAAAACATGCATTATCAAACTCTTGCCACTATTTACCACCACACCATTTAAATTCAAGCCTATAGTTTAGTATCAATCATCTACCACCAATAAAGAATGCAACATAATATAAATATACTAATCCATCAAATTGGGACATTCTACCCAAATATCTCAAAAATCTACTACATACCTTCTCACAAGTAGCACTAGTTTACAACTACCAATGAAAAGAGGGTCAAGGGGGTTAAAGCCTCATAATAGACATGGCCAACCTTATCCTTATATTATAACCCCGTACAATTGTATCTACTTATTCTCCTTTCTCACATCACAATTACTTACCCAAGCATACATTTACACTACCTTCAAGGTCCACAACAACCATGAGTCTATACTTATAACCTACTGGCTAATCTGGCCATTTTCATACTTCAAGCAAGGATAATTCACCTCGCCTAATAACTCCTTCTCTATTTTCTACTAATAAACTAACATACACGGATGAATCATCTATTTACCGGCCCAATCTCATGCAACCAGATTCAGCTATACATACATTAAACCTACAAAAGAACAACAAGTTGGAAACAAGTTTCTAGTGAATTGAAATAGGCCTCACACGGCTTCACTAGACTTTGATTTTGTATTTAGAACAAGAAAATGGGATGAATGACAAGTAAACCATGCTAGTGAATCGAAAGAGCCCCACACGGCTTCACTAGACTTCATTTTTCAACAACACTTTGATGAAAATATTTCATGAGATAGAGATTTAATATGAAATATTCAATGAACTAAGAATACACATCATACTCTGTAGAAATAAAATCAAAATCAAACACTTCCTCCATGGACTACCATACTGTCCACACATGCTGCTAGCTACCAAATTAGTTTATCACTATAAAGGGGTAAATCATCCTCACTCTGACTTCTAACTTTGTGAATTCACATCACCAATTTCTTGGTCTAATTTCATTACCAATAGGTCATGACAATAACACTTTAACACATACTACTATTCAGGTGGAAATACAGTTCCAATATTCTGCTACACCTTATTACCTCTGAAGCGTGACACTGACAACATAAGTTCTAAAAAGAACTAAATACACTTAATATTGCAGGCTGAAAAGCACGATTTCATCAAAATCAAGGTTCACACTAGAACCAACACACTCTGAAGAACTAACGGACTCTTCTCAAGTCCTTACAAAAATCTTATATGATTCGATCAGAACGAACAATACCATTTAGACTCTAAACTTCTGTACTTGAATCGGCCCAATAATGAGACATGTCTGTGAATGTCCGAGTAAGGAAAGAATTGGGATGACTGTTACTTTCGTAGGGGCGACACCATAGCATGAATTTAAGTATGAAAAAGGAACATTCTGACTCTATTGCATGAACTAGAACATGAAGAAAGAGAGACATTCCTAAACGCCTAGTAGCCTCCTGCTTATAAGTGTGGTGTGCTACACAACCATAAATAAGACTCTATCCGATGCGATTTCGCAGATACCCTGGGACCATGAACCATACTTTGATAACCCGAACCGGGGCCCTAGCAATGACGAGTATCCCAAACCATAAAGGCTCGAAATACCCCTATCTATCTAGTAGTCATGCACATAATTCATATGATAAAAAAATACAGAAGATAAATAATATTACGAAAACATGGCCAGGAATCATACGAAAGAAACAATGGGGAATAATGTCCCACAATCTCAACATAACATCTCTTTAACGTCTGCGAAATCTCTACTACATGACTGAAATAAATATCTATCTGAAAACTGGGACAAGGCCCCCAGTAGAACCAAAACTAATAAATGATAAATGAAACTGCCAGATATAAAGCCTTCCGAAATATAGAAGGCTCACCAAGTGACTCTGCGAATCTGTCTGAGGAAATCTACTGATTTTCTGGACCCCTAGACTGTGCCTCCGAACTTGGAAGAGAAAGGGATAAATACCGAAGTACTGGTATGCAGAGATATTGAAAAAAAACATAATATTTTTATAAAATATAGTTGAGAGCCATTATAAATCAGTTTCATATCAAATCATTTGAAAACACATGGGCGTAATGTAATTGTTTTCAACAACAATGCAATACAGCTGAGCTAGGTGGAATACCCTACATATCACATTTACACCAAATATCAAACCTCGATTGCCACCGATATTAGAGTATAAGTGAGGGGAAGACACACAAGATCACACAACAGGGTGTCCTGACCCAATGGTAGTGCACAAGACAACAAAGCAGGGCTCCTAACCATAGTCCTAATTTAGGAATGACATAAAGTCAGGTACGTAAGATCACAAATCATGGTACCAGGTTCTCATGTCGGCAATCACGGTTTCCAGCGATAAGCCCTTACACTCAAACGCCTTCTTCGAGTATCCACCTATCTCATGAAAAATCAATGCATTCAAATTTCATCTGATTCAATCACATATTATATTCTGTAGGGTATCATCATACCCGACTTGCAAGCCATCAATATCACATTAACATGTGCATAATCATGTAAAAATAAAGATGCTTCATCATTTACAAGTAGTGAACAATAATCATTTCAAATTCATGCTCTCTTTTGTTGGTCACAATATAATATGGGGTATCAAAACATTATCATGGGAATTTGAAAGCAATTTATCATCCATATTTATCAAACTTTCATGGAAAATCTCAAATCACATATGCATGGTTTCAACCATTGAAGTATATAGGCAAACAATTCCCATGACATTCAGAAAAAATGATTGAAAAATCATATTAAAAGCAAGCTATTAGTGTTTTATTGAAAACACCCATTTAAAAGCATTCATGTTCATAAAACTAAACCCATGAGATTTTAGGATAACCCCACGTACCTCTATATGCAAATATGATAGGTGTTTTTTGAAGCCTACGTTGCGGAGATTCCAAATCTTCAATATGTTTTGAAAACTCATGGTTGAATCTTGAACTTGTTGGGTTTTTATTTTGAAACCCTAGAGAGAGTTTTTGAACAATTTTGATGAATGAAGGTGTATTTTGGGGTCTTTGGGAACTGAATTTCGTGTTTATGGCTAAATAAGGGTGGGAAAAGGACCATTTTGCCCCAAAAATGGAGTGTTTAAGCCACTTGAAACCTTTACATAGGCGCCGCCTATGCTATCTCCTATGTTTACATAGGCGCCACCTATGCTATCGCCTATGTATTCCAGGGGCCATGTGCAATTGGTTAGACGACACATACTACTTTGAAAGGCCATAACTTCTTGCTCGAGTGCTGGATTTTAGCAAAATTGGTATCGTTGGAAAGCTAACTCGAAGACCAATCATTTTACACATAGTAGGCTCTCTAATTAAACATATACAGAGAGTTATGTTTGATGAAATCTGACACAAATTACAACATCAATTAAAACTTAATCGATCGAAATAGTTTCAACTCGTCCTTGAGTTGAAGGACCTCTATTGTCTAAATTCATGCTTGAATGGATTCACATACTACACAAATAATTAACATGCCATATTTCCGTAGAATTTATGGATTCAAGATTATCAACGCATCGGAATCATGGTCTATATTGTAGCCCGAAATGCGGGGCATTACACAAGCATATACCTGTTCATCCTCTGAGATCCAATAATGAAATAGTGATCGCCACTGTCTTCTTCAACATTATGTGGACAATGACCTAACCTCTCAATATAACATATCCACTAGTTTTTGCTTCATGCTTTACTTCTTTCCATTTAGTTCCAAGTGCCATCAGTAAAATGCGCCTCATATCATCAGTTGCATCAGTATTGTCCTACATATATATTTAACATACCACTCATTAATATAGAAAAAATATATAAAAACAACAATATCTTAATATATAGGTTTTGGTTATACTAAGTACCTTAATTTGATCCCACATTTTATTCTTGTACATTTTAGGAACAAGTCTCCAATCTGTATAATTAAGTGGCGCTAAGATGCCATTTAGCACTAGCACACCAAGTTTTGAACTCAATCTAGGTCCTTTTGGTCCAATAACTTGATCATATTTGTTCAGTTCAATATGTAAATTGCCACCATCTTTCCCCCATCCTGAGTGCATCATAGTAGGACCCCTATAGTGTTTAAGCTGATCTTCACTCTCACTAAAATATGTAAGTAATCAATTATAAGATGACAACATACCCAATGTATTCATATAAAGGCAAAATTATTATTCATAAAAATTAAGTTATCTAACAACTTTGTATAATAGAAGGAAAAAAAGATATCATGAATAGTTAATACCTAAAAGAGCTTTGATATCCTGTAAATCAGTTTTCGATGAGTTACTGGATTGGAGTTGTCTTTCATTACGTGGCCAGTTTGGAGGTGGTAGAGGCATTTATGGACTTCCTATTTGTTGTTTTTGTTGCTTCGCAGAATCATATAAAATCTCACCTTGACTAGAATTTCTCTGTCTTTTAGTTACTATTTCCACAAAGTTCCTCAAAAACTATGAATCATGCCAAAGTTTAAAAAATAATTCTACTACACATAAATATTAATAATATCTAACTATCAGAAAAGTAATAAGAAACATAAATATATGAGATTTTAACAACTAAATGATATAATAATAAACGTCAAAATCACTATTGTTCAATAAACATTCGTACTGAAATAGTAATCAAACTATAATAATATGAACTAAGACACATCATCATTTTCATCATATGATTCATTATATTCCAGAGTTTGTGGGTCAATTTCTCTTCCTGGTACTCTTTTTCTAACCTATTCAATGTCTTCTTCACTTTCAAATCTAGTATCATCTAGTTATTGCTCAGGCCACTGTAAGCATAAAATGGATTATATAAACTTAAACAATCTTATACATAATCAATCCTATCCATAATAATTTATATTATTTAGGAACGTTGAACTGATTTTCACATCCACATAATAATAGTAATTCAATAAAAAATTACTTACCTGAATTCTCCATGGTTTTAGCGAAAGCAAAAGTGTAATAGCAGAAGTAATGAATTGTTTCTCTCTCTTTACCTTACTTTCATAATAATTATGATGGAGCTTATTCTTCTTTTGGTAGAGAGAGGACCCCTTTTATAATGGAAATAATCAGTTATATTTTCATGTTCCATCAACGTGATTGATGGATACAATCATTATCCTACTAAGAGTCAGTAATTGTGGATACAATCCTACTAGGAGTCAGTAATCCATATAGACTAAGGATTTAACTTATTCAATTATTATTAAACTAATAAATAAATTAATTATGTGGGCCATAGAAATTTACATTCTCCCACTTGGCACACACAATGTTAATTTAATGGTTTAATAGGTACGTCAATCATGTGCACTATTAATGTTAAATCCAACATCATTTGTCATCGTTAAATAAATCAACTAAAATGAGTCATGGCAGTTGTACGTCCCTTTACTTGACATAGTTCCTTCCTTGTACTACAATATTAGTCTATTACCTAGCATAACCTTTCAAATACATAATGGGTCCAACGATAATACTTAGAATCCTTTATCTAAGTCAGAACTTGTCATCATTATTCACAATATTATGTATACAAGAGAAAACAGGTAACAGAAACATATATAATTTGAGCTCAAAGCGTCAATTTCATAAACATAATAAAGTCTTTACATAAAATCATCCATTGCTATCAATAAGACCCATCCTTTCAACATGTTCAATAAATGTTTTAGGCGGTAATCCTTTCGTCAAAGGATCAGCAATCATAAGCTTAGTGCTAATATGTTCAATTGACACTTTATGTTTCTAGACTTCTTCTTTAACCGAAAAGTATTTCAATTTCATATGCTTAGCAACTTTTGAGTACTTATCATTTTTAGAGAAGAAAACTACGACGGTATTATCATAATAATTTTTCAGCGGCCAGGTTATATTGTCGACTAGTCCAAGTCCTGAAATAAAATTCCATAGCCAATTAGCCTGGACTGTGCCCTCAAAGCATGCCACAAACTCGGCTTCCACAGTGGATGCAGCTATAATAGACTGCTTCACACTCTTCCATGATATTGCTCCTCCACCTACCAGAAACAAATATCCAAATGTGGATTTTCTTGTATCCACACAACTAGCATAATCTAAATCTAAATATCCAACCACATCTAGATGATCAGATCTTCAATAAGTGAGCATATGATCTTTCGTTCCTTGTAAGTATCGTAGTACTTTCTTTGCAGCCTTCCAGTGATCTATTCCAGGTTTACTTTGATATCGACCCAGCATTCCAATAGCAAAACTGAAATCTGGTCTTGTACATGTTTGGGAATACATAAGACTCCCAACTATTGATTCATAAAGAATATCTTTCATTTGCTTTCGGTCCAAGTCATTCTTTGGACATTGATTGAGACTGAACTTATCTCCTTTCTGAATTAGAACGGGACTTGATGAGCATTTTTTCATTCTAAATCTCTCTAATACTTTATTAATATAGGTTTTCTGAGACAATCCTAACAGTCCTAGTGATCTATCTCTAAATATTTCTATTCCAATCTCATAGAATGCCTCACCCATATCTTTACTTTCAAAGTTATTAGAGAGATATTTCTTGGTATCATGCAACAAACCAAGATCATTAGTAGCCAGCAAGATGTCATCAACATACAAGACTAACATAATAAACTTACTCCTACTGATCTTCATATATATACACCGATCAATAATGTTTTCCTTAAATCTAAAGGTGACAATCATTTTATTAAACTTAAGATACCATTGTTGGGAAGATTGTTTAAGTCCGTATATTGACTTCTTAAGTTTACACACCATGTGTTCCTTTCCTTTAATAGAAAACCCCTCAGGTTGATTCATATAAACTTCTTCCTCCAAATTTCCATTTAGAAAAGCCATTTTCACATCCATTTGATATAGCTCTAGGTCATAATGAGCTACCAAGTTCATTATAATTCTGAGTGAATCTTTTCTAGAGACAGGTGAAAACGTCTCTTTATATTTAATGCCATCTTCTTGAGTAAAACCTTTGGCAACAAGTCTAGCCTTGTGACATTCAATGTTGCCAGTTGAGTCGCGTTTGGTCTTTAAGACCCATTTACACCCAACTCTTTTGCAACCTTTGGGTAATTCAACAAGGTCCCAAACTTCATTCTGTTCTATAGATTTTAACTCATCTTTCATAGCGTTTATCCATTTATCAGTATTATTGCTTTTAATGGCTTGTGAAAATGAAAATAGATCATCATCAATTCCAAAGTCAGTTTTTGACTCATGTAGATATAGCAAATAATCATCAGAAATAGCAGATCTCCTTTGTCTTTAAGATATTCTTTATGCTACTTCTTGTGGTTCATCTACTACAAGTTCATCAATTATGGCTTCATTAATAGGAATATTAATTTGTTGTTCTTGGTGGTTACTTTGTTGTACAATATCTTCAGGAACAACATATTTAAAAGAAGTATAGGGTAGAGGAATTCGTACTCTAACTTCTTTAATTTCCACATTACGTGGTTCTTCACTCCCACTAACTTTGTCATTCTCAATGAATCTAGCGTTTCCAGTTTTAACTATTCTCGTACTATGATTAGGACAGTAAAATCTATACCTCTTTGATTTTTCTGGATAACCAATGAATAAACCATTGATTGTTCTTGAATCCAGTTTATTTTCTTGTGGATTATAAACTCTAACTTCTTCTGGGCAACCCCAAACATGTAGGTGCCTCAAACAAGGTTTCCTACCAGTCCACAGTTCAAAAGGTGTCTTTGGGACTGCTTTACTAGGAACCCTATTTAGCAAGTAAACGACAGTCCTTAAACCATACATCCATAAAGAAGGAGGTAAAGATGAATTACTTAACATACTCCTAACCATATCTATTAATGTACAATTACGCCTTTCTGCCACACCATTTTGTTGTAGTGTGCCAGGCATTGTGTATTGAGCATATATGCTACGCTTTTCGAGGAATTTAGCAAATGGACCTGGGTGTTGTCTACTTTCATCATATCTTCCATAATATTCACCACCTCTATTAGACCTAATTATTTTCACCTTTCTATCTAGTTGTCTTTCAACCTCAGTAATAAATACCTTTAAGGCATTAATCGCTCAAGATTTTTCATGCAACAAATAGATATAACCATAATGTGAAAAGTCATCAATAAAAGTGATAAAATATTTTTCTTTATTGAAAGATGTGATATCAAAAGGACCACATGTATTAGTGTGTATAATTTCAAGAAGCTGTGTGCTTCTTGTGGCTCCTTTCTTTGTGTGTTTTGTTTGTTTTCCTTTAATACAATCAACATAAATATTAAGGTCAGTAAAATCTAAATCTGGAAGAATTTCATTCTTAATTAATCTTTCCAGCCTTTCTTTAGATATGTGACCTAAACGTTTATGCCACAAGTAAGCAGATTGTTCATTCATGAAACTTCGTTCAGTTCCAACATTATGATACAGAGTTAGGAGTGTTTCGGCAAACAGATTATCAAGATTCAATTTGTATAAATTATCACAAAGAGTACCAGTACCGATGAGATAATTATTCTTAAACAAACTAAAACATCCATTACCAAAATTAAAGAAATATCTAGTCTTATCCAACTTAGAAAATGAAACTAAATTTCTCGAAAGAGAAGGAACATAATAAGTTTCAACTAAATCTAACTGACGCCCAGTATCGAGAATCAGACGATAAGTCCCGGCAGCTTCAACTAGAGCCTTCACTCTATTCCCCATGTAAACAAATCTTTCATTCTTGTTTATGGTTTGGATTGTAAGTAATCCCTGCATAGTATTAGAAATATGAACAGTACAACCAGAGTCAATCTACTAAGTATTATAAGGAACTTCAGTTAAATTTGATTTGATACAAGTAAAATCACAAGGCTTACCTTTCTTCTCAAATCACGCCTTACGTTTCAGGTAATCTTTCTAAAAGTGTCTTGATTTTCCACACAAATGACACTTTCCATTCTTGTTTCCTTTCTTATGTACTTGAGATGAGGACTAATTAACATTAAGTTGCTTCTATTGTCCCTTATCATGCTTCTTTCCTTTCTTTTCAGCTCCTTGATGATTTACCTAATTAATGGAGTGGGTTCCTTGATGCTTTAGCCTCGTTTCCTATTGAACAAACATACCATGCAATTCATGCACGTTCCATTTGTCTTTTATGGTGTTGTAGTTCATTTGGAAAGGACCATACTCAGATGATAATGAGTTGATAATGAACTACACAAGGAAATTTTGTTCCACTTCCATTCCCAATGACTTAAGTCTTGCTTCTATATTTGTCATTTCAATGACATGCTAATGCATAGTACGTGAACCATCAAACTTCATGGTGGTCAAAGTACCCATTAGTGTCCCAGCAAGATACTTATTAGTAGTTTGGGAAGACTCTTCCATAAGTTTCAAAAGTTCTTTCGCACTTTCAGTTTGGGGAAGAGTAGTCTTAATGTTTCCCGCATTATTCATTCGCATGAACATTAGTCCTAATCTGTTAGACTGATCCCAGTGCTTATAGTAGGACTTTTCTTCATCACTGCTAGCTTCAGTAATAGCAATTGGCTTTTCAGAGTAAAGTGCAACATCAAGATCTAAAATATCAAGATGGAATTTGATTTGTTCGCACCAATCTGAAAAGTTAAGTCCATTAAAAGTCGTTACAGAGGCAGAGTGTGAATGAAGGGCAAGTGATAAAATAGAACATGCTCATTTGTTAATACTTTGAGTTACAAGTTTAAACACATTATCAAATTCAGAAATAACTTACTTAAGTGTATATTGATGTTCTCCTTTGGGAGAAACATCAAAATACAACTTTAAACATAGTGATGCTTAAAATATATTTAACACAAAATGATAATATTTAATGCATCAATTAATAATATTTATCATTTTGGATAAATAAACAAAACTAAGGATACATCAAAATTATCTCTTTAATATTTATTGGTCATACGAACAAACAATCATCCTTTGGGTGATCCACAAATGTCTTATGACCAAAAATTTAATTTACCCATAATTATTAGATCAATTATAAGCATCAAGAGTAATGAGTAATTAATTTAAACTTTAACCTTTATTTTGGAATTAATTTAATAAAGATTCGACCACTTTGGTGATTAACGAATCTTACATATATGATTTCAAGTTATATTAAGAAACAATAAATTTTATTATTGCATACTACAACGTTCTAACAACAAAGAGTTGTTTCTTTAATATTTAAAATAATAAAGATTAAACTCATGTTATTTTAAATAGAATAAACTATAATAATATCAATTTTTCAAATTCGTTATTCAATAATTGTGAAATTTCTAACAAAAATAATTAAAATTCACAAGATCTGGAGAAACATTAATTTTAATGGAAAATCACTTGTTTCGAAAACCAGGCTCTGATACCACATATAAGCATAAAATGGATTATACAAACATAAACAATCTTATACATAAACAATCCTATCCATAATCATTTGTATTATTCAGGAACGTTGAACTTAATGATTTTCACATACACATAATAACAGTAATTCAATAAAGAATTACTTACTTGAATTCTCCATGGTTTTAGCGAAAGCAAAAGTTAAATAGCAGAAGCACTGAATTATTTCTCTCTTTACCTTACTTTCAAAATAATTATGATGGAGCTTATTCTTCTTTTGGAAGAGAGGGCCCCCCTTTTATAACGAGAATATTCAGTTATGTTTTCACGTTCCATCAACGTGATTGGTGGATACAATCATTATCCTACTAGGAGTCAGTAATTGTGGATACAATCCTACTAGGAGTCAGTAATTATCCTACTAGGTAACTTTCCATATAGATTAAGGATTTAACTTATTCAATTATTATTAAAACAATAAATAAATTAATTATGTGGGCCATAGAAATTTACATCCACAACTCCATATGACTTTCCTTATTCTCAACTGCCGATATATTTTCACCTAAATCATGAAAACCTCTTGTCTTGATTTTAACAACTTTTTTCCACTCATTGTTCATAGAATGATGAACATAGAAAACTTGTTGAGCTTGAGAAGCAAGGTTGAAAGGTTCATTTGACAACTGATTTCTTGGGTAGAGTAGATGATTAAAATTCATAAGAGTAAAACCATAATAATCTTTCTCAATAAGCCCCTTGTTATTTTTCACCCATTTACGCCTAAATAATACAAACTTGAGCTTTTGGTATAATACAACTCAATTATATCTGTGAGAATTTCATAAAAAGAAACTTACTGCCAATATGGTATTTTTATCTCTTGAGATTGCATAACTTTGAGTGGTAGCCTTTACCATGATACCACTATTTTGAGTTTTTTTAATATCCCAAGACTCTGTTAAGTATCTAACTCCATTACATATATATCCAGTCATCTCTTTTGATTGTCTTAATGGGCCAATAGCTAAATTTTGAATATCTTAAGATATATGCTGATCAGCCATATGCATTTTCTCAACCTACCATTTAAAAGTAAAGATGGGATTAAAAGATATCACTATATAGTAATATATATGAAAATATTTTAAATGATTAAGTGTTTACATGAGTTCTAAACCACATTGGTTTAAAATCTTTCATTGTGAATTCGATCCACATCATGTCTCGATAAACGAGAATTTTTCTTCTTGATTTCTTTTATATATTCACTGTAGATGTAAAATACATAAAAATTTAATAAAAAAAATTTGGATGAAAATTATATAATGATTAATTACTATGCATAAATTATGATTTAATACTTACTTACAATATGTAGTTGTGGAGGCAAAATTGAATAAAACATATTTGTGTGCTTAAGCACGTGTTATGTCATCAAGCTCAAACCCTTTCTCTCTACTTGATCGACGACCCTCTTGGTTTGTGGTTTTATTAGACAAAATATTATTTCTTAAAGGCCGATTAGACTTAGTCTCCACATCTTCTAAATATCTTGAGAAGAATGTCATGCACTCTTATATCCAATATCCCTCTGCAATTGAACCTTCTGAATGATTTCTACTCCTAACATAGTTTTTAAGACTATGCAAGAACCTACATTAGAAAATTTAAAAAAGTCAATTGTATTTTTTATAAGTACAACAAAATTAATAAAATGATACCTTTCGATGAACTACATTGAACGATATTGTGAAGGTCTAGCCAGTATTGCGTCTTCGGCTAAATGAATGACTAGATGTTTCATAGTATCAAAAAAAGATGGAGGAAATATTTTTTCCAAATGACACAGAGACAACGCAACTCGATCTTGAAACTTTCCTAAGTCACCAATCATCAAAATAGTAGAACAAATGCCCCTAAAAAAATTACTTATTTCAATTAGTGGCTTAAGGACATTCAGTGGAAGGAGATCCTGCAAGGCAATCAGAAGGAGTTGTTGCATTAAAATATGACAATCATGACTCTTCAGCCTATGCATCGTGTGTTGCTTAAGATCAACATAACTTGAGATATTTGATGCATATCCATCTGGAACTTTAACTTCTTTTAAAACTTGCAAGAGCATATTTTTTTGTGAATTATTCAATGTGAAACATGCTGGAGGTAGATATTATTTTCTATTAGCCTTTTTCTTAGGATGCAAAGCTTTTCGAATTCCCATCTCTTGTAAATCTAAATGAGAATTTAAATTATATTTTCCTTTGCCATCAACATTTAACAACATCCAGAATAAGTTGTTGAAGAAGTTCTTTTCAACATGCATCGAATCAAGATTATGACAAATTGGATTGTCTTTCCAGTAATCCAACTAAAAAAATATTCTCTTTTTGTTCCATATATTTTGCAACAAATTATCACCATCCTCCCATTTTCTTTTACGAGATTTAACCAATGAACCTTTTCCAAATTTGTTTCTAATATTATTCAGTTGTTCAAGAATCTCAATTCCCGTCAATCTTTTCGGTGCTACCTCTAACTCCAAAAGGCCATAGAATGCAACATCATATTTTCGAAACTAATTTCCGCGAGGTAACCATCTCCTGTGAGACATGAAACAATACTTTCATCCATTCCTCAATCTTCTTGATTTAGTCCGGGTAAGACAACATGGACAACAACATCTAGTTTTCACACCATATCCTGATCAGTTACCTAGCGCTGGAAAATCACTTATTGTCCAAAGCAATGTCGCATGCATTTGAAACATGTGATTCTTTGACGCATCATAAGTGAAAACACCAATCTATAATTCTTTTAACTCATCAAATAAGGGTCATAGATAGATATCAATATCATTTCCTGGTGCACGAGGACCATTAAAGATAATTGATAATATCATATATGGTTGTTTCATGCACAACCACAGTGGCAAATTATTTGGAATTAAGATAAATGGCCATGTGCTATGTGAAGTAGACATAGATTTAAATGGACTAAAGCCATCAGAAGCCAAACCAAGTCTTACATTCCGAGGATCCTGAGCAAACTCTGTATTCTCTTCATCAAATTTCCTCCAAATAATACTGTCAGTTGGATGTTGCATTACCCCATCCCTAGTGCGACCTTCAGCATGCCATCTCATTTGAGTAGATGTTTTAGTAGACATAAATAGTCTTTGAAGCCGTGGTATCAATGGAAAATATCTAAACACCTTTGCTGGAACTTTTGATGTATCTGAACTGCAATTAACTGATCCACCTTTGAAATTTTTGTATCTAGGAGCTTTGCAAACCTGACAATCCATTCTATCTTTCGTTTCATCCCAATAAATCATACAATCATTTGGACATGCATGTATTTTTTGTATTCAAGTCCTAAATCTTTAATAATTTTCTTTGCATCATAAAAGGACTTGGGTAATGTTTCACCTTCAGGAAGCACATCTTTTAACAACTCTAGCAATATGAAAAACGAATTGTTACTCCACCCATTGAGACACTTTAAATATAATAGACGAACAAGGAATGAAAGTAGAGAATACTTTCTACTAGGATATAATTCACGTTCAACTTCTTTCAATAAATTAAAAAATTCTTCAATATTCTTATCAAACCCTCTATTATGTTGATTTAACCTACCAAATCCTTCACCACTATTGTCCATATCAGCAAAGCTCGATGTAGGAGGAATTCCAAAAGTTTCATGTAACATGTCTTGCATTTCATCACCTTTATCTAACTGTGTCACAGATACTGAAGATGATGATTGCTCACCATGATAAATCCAGCTAGTGTAACTAGTCAGAAATCCATCAACCACAATATGTTCAACAATCAAATCTTTTTTGACAAATTTCATGTTACGACACTTTCGGCATGGACACAAGATTGAAGATGCATTAGGCCTATCTAGTGACGCAAAATGAAGAAATTTTTTGGCTCCATTCTCATATAATGGATCAAGTCTATTCAATAAGTTTATCCAGTTGTTATCTATTTAAGTGTATAACCTATACATGTAACAAAAAGAATCAACAAAATGTGATTTTCTCTTGGTTAAAGCTGCCTATATTATTTTTTTAGTAACAAAGTTGTACATGTTCACGTCTAAGAACTAAAAAAATACCTTTCAAAATTCTTACACAACAAAATAAATACACAACAAAGAATTAGACCTCCATAATACCAAACGAAATAAAAAGCACATAATAACCTGCAAGTTAATGTTCTTCCAATAGTGTTGCCTTTGTTGTATACTCAAAAGTGAAAATCAATAGCAAATGTTCGGTAAATATATAAAATAGATGATGTTTATTCATATGGAACAGCATAATCTGTGAAAACAACATAAGAAGTACTTCAAAAACTCTAAATCTTATCCTAAGACACAATTTGTGTAACTATCTATCTACATGTCACTAAATTAATTTTCTGTAACAATCTCTATTTCCTCAATATATTTGTAACAAATCTCAGATTAGTAAAGACCTATATTAGAGTACGTAATAGTTTCGCCTCAACCACATACAAAAGAGCTTTGGAGAAAATATTAAGATTATGTAGGAAACTACAATTATACTTGACAAAAGAAATTGCAATAGTAGGAATTGAAAGGACGAAGCCCTAAAACCTGAACTGAAAGGAGGGAAACCAAAATCTTACCGCCAATTTTTTTTTCTCGATATCTGCAATACTACCATTTTTATCGCTCCACATCTGCACAATTCCATATTTTTATAACTTTGATTTGTGAAAAAAAAAAGTATGAGTGAGTGGCGACCAATTTTAACACAAATGGACTGATTTGAGATAAAAAAAAAAGGAGCCAAATTGAGCCATTGACAACATTTGGTTCTTTCCCATAGCCGTGAGACTCATATGGTTCTTCTCGTCAAATGGGTCAAATTGAAGATACTATATGTTAAGTCACAGATGTAATATTTTAACCATACCATTTTTTTTAAAATCAAATTTTTGTTCGGCCGAGTGGCCATTTTATTTAATCACTCCAAAATACATACATATGCAGCACTAAGGCCATTTTATTTAATCACTCCAAAATACATACTTACCAAATTCAAAAGTAGTAAAAAAATTATAAGTATCATTGAATAATTATACAAATACTTGATATCGAGGGAGCATGCCTATAATATATATTATTTTTTGTCTTTATTTACGTAACAAAAATATGATTTAGATAATCAATCATATTTTTTATATATTTTAGATATTTAAGATGTTAACTATTGTAATTTTTAAATAATATATGTTAATCTCCTGACCAAACTTGTATGATATTGTTAATCAATTATATTTTAAAAATAATCTAAGTTTTTAATTATTATAATTTATAATATTTTTTCTTCTATTTCAATCAAAGTGGCACTGCTATAACTTCTTGTCCAAATATTTTATATCTTTTAAAATTTTTAAGTTGTTAATTATTATGATTTATAGTATTTTTTATGATTTTTCTTGAAATATATAACAAATTAAGAAAATAACATAAATAAATTAAAGCGGAGGATAGATGGTGGATTCAATTATAGGTTGACTCTATTTTAAAGTACTCACTTAATAAGGTTTGACTAAATTAATTAATGTTTATTGAGGTCCGGTTTTTGCACGGATCCCGCACATAAGAAGAGTTTTATTGCTCCGAGCTATCCTTTTTAATGCTTATTAAATATCTGATCTCTCTCTCTCTCTCTCTCTGTTTAAGAAAGGCTTTCTCTTGTCACACACCTTTTTTAACAAAAAAAATTAAATTTAAGGTTTGAAAGAATTTTTATTATTAAGTGTCAAAAAATGAAAGTTTGTTTCATAAAGGATATTTAACAATCAAAACTAAGAGTCGCCACTTGGCATAAATTTGATGTGCCAAGTCACCTTTGAAAATCCCTTTTCAAAATGATTTCGACTCGTTAAAACTGGTTTGCGAATAGATATTCTGACTAAGGAATTCTGTTTACTGAGGGAAAGGTGTTAGGCACCCCTCGATCCCATGGTTCTACCATGGTCGCTTGGTGGAGCATATCGGCTAATTTGACACTATGAATGTGTAAACCACACAAAACATACAAAGACAATCAATCAAACAAAGTTCAAAACCAAAGTAATGTCCAGTCTGAGTTATACATTCCCAAAAATAGAAAAATACGGAAGTGTAAATCCTATTCTAAACTAATCCTAGACTAAACTCCAATGCTTTACCCGATGCCTCAACCTCCTTTGTGTAAATGATATGTCGGGACATTCCTCTGTGAATAAATACAAATGAACTCGAGGCATTCCCTAGCTAAATTAATGCATTTTCTAAATGCGAGAAAAACAGAATCATTCAACAAAACTTTCCAAACATTCAACAATCCACAATCGTCCGTTTTCTATAATTTGCCTACACAAACTTAGTATTTGCCTACCCATTAAATGATCTAAAACATGATACTATCGATTTCAATAATTACCCTTCATTTTTAAATCGACAAATTAATCAATGATACAACAGGCCAATATTCAACTTTTATCGACTTTCAATTCCTTCCCCCAAATAGCTTTTCAACAGAAATTTCTTATACGAGACATGGTTATCCAACCAATACCGAGTTCATACCACAATCAGTTATCCATAACAAGTAAAATCAACATCAATAAAATCACCCAATCATCATCATCCAACACACAATCATAAAATCAATTTCATAACTTTAAGATGAAATAAAGAGAGAGTTGAAGAATTGGACCTCAATTGTCTATTTCAATATATCGAAGATAGAACCGCGCCGGGAAAACCTCTATTCGAACCTTGATAATGACCAAACCAACTTCAATTTACATTTTTGCTCTATTTTTTAGCCAACCCGAACCAAAAATCACAAAGTAAAGAGAAACCCGCAGGCAATTTTGGCACCCCGCAATTGTTTGGCCAAATAACTGGACCGGGGGTCAGTTTTTTTGGTTGACATATTTAGTATCTTCCAGGGAATTTTGGACTGAAAACGAAGACTCTTAGCTACGCTAGGGCTCTGGAAAGCTCAGCAACAGCCGGAATCGAAAAAGTGGTTGCAGCGATAAAATTTTTCTGGTGAAAACTCGTTAAAAATTCCTCTCTTGCACATTTTATCTCTGTTTATTTATCTCATGATATCAAATCTCTCTCGCTCTATCATCTCTCAATCTCTCAGTTCCCTTCTCCAATCTCCATTCTTTATCTCTTAACTCTCTTCCACTTTACTATTTCCCCCCATTTGTGTGTTGTGAGTTTGTGTGGGTGTGAATTGATAGGTATGTGTTAGTGTGATTGAAACTGTGTGTGTGATGAGTGAATTTTTTTTTCTTTGAAAACTCCAAGAAAACCCGCAACCGCTACACCCTCTGCCGCCCTTCGGGTGAGCACTCTGTGGTGAGCATTGTGTGCGCACTGGGTAAACCTTCACTGTGCAATAGCTCGCAAATCATATAGGAGATGTAAACCGCACTAGATAAACCTCATGCACCGAGCTGGATTGATAAGGCATTAGGGGTGGATCAAACCCGCAACCTCCGCTATAGGAAGTACCCCTCAAACCAACTCAACCACCCCCTTGGGGGCAAGTAATGAGTGATGAGTGAATTATAGTGAGCTTTTTTATGTGTTTCTTAAGGTGGTGTGTGATTTGTGAGCATAAAAAATGGAGCAATAGTTGTGGTGGTGGTGAGCACTGTGTGCGCACTGGGTAAACCCCTCACTGTGCAATAGCTCGCAAACTACACAGGAGATGTAAACCACACTAAATAAACCCCATACGACGAGCTTGATTGAGAAGGCATTAGGGGTGGATCAAACCCGCGACCTCCGCTATGGGAAGTCCCCCTCAGACCAACTTAACCACCCCTTTGGGGGCAAGTGATGAGTGAATTATAGTGAGCTTTTCTATGTGTTTCTTGAGGTGGTGTGTGATCTGTGTGGATAAAAAAAATGGAGCTCCTGGTAGTGAGTGTGTGCGTATTGTATTTTGATGGTGGTGAATTGTGGGTGGGGCCCGTGAGGGAGTGTGTGAGGAGGGTGTGAGGCATGTTTTAGTATGTTCTGAGCGTGTGGATTGTGAGGGTGAGTGTGTATTTTATATGGGTCCCACATATGAGTGTATTTTATGTGTCTTTTGTGAAGAAAAATTGTAAAAATGGAGGAGTGATGTGTGTATTGCTGCGTGGGTCCCGCTTATGTATATGTTATGTGGATAGGGTACATGGGTAAAAGGGGTATGGGGTGTATGGTAAGGTGAATTAAAATTGAAAAAAATATTTTCGGAAAGGGACAAAATTACGTGTCTACATCGTGCCCCCTTTGGTTATAAACACAAAGTGTTTTAGTACAAAGAAGTAGACATTATTCAACCGAGTTCAAAAGAATAAAATAGAAGGAAGGAATGCGACCGGTTCTTGATTTTGGTCATCCTACTTACCTAGATTATGAGGAATCGACTCACAGGCATCTGAAAGAGTTAGAAAGGAAGGTACTATACCGAGTTGGAGAGTTGAGTGAGGTCCTATTGAGGTTTTGGTCCACGACTCTACCATTACATCAAAGATAAAAATTACAAGTTAAAAAGATAACTAAAATTACTAAAGTCCTATCTATGTATCTTCTTTGGGGCTATTGACATGAGGTTCTGATGCTTTCAAAATGTACAAAGGATATGATCTTTGTCACACCCCTTTTTTCACTCCCAAAAAGAATTGATTTTTAAGTTTCAAAAGGGTTTTATTATTAAAGTGACAAAAGATGAAAATTGTTTCGAAAAAGGATTCATTAGTTTCAAAACTGAGAGTCGCCACTTGGCATAAATTAGGTGTGCCAAGTCACCCGTGGATATCCTTTTTCAAAGAGGTTCTGACTCTATAAAACTAATCCATTAATAGAGATTCTGGCTAAGGAATTCTGTTGACTGAGAGAAAGGTGTTAGGCAACCCTCGATCCTGTGGTTCGACCACGGTCGCTTGGTGGAGTATATCGGCTAATTTGGACACTATAAATGTATAAACCACACCAAACATAAATAAAATGATCAATCAAGCAAACAAATCCAAAAGCAATGTCCAGTCCAATTATATAGTCCAAAATAGAAAAAGAATGAGAAAATGTAAATCCTATTCTACCCTACACTAATTTTATACTATGCTCCCATGCTACCCGATGCCTCGGGCCTTCATCACAAACGTCCTCCAAATACAAAATACTTTGGGGCATTCCCCGATGAATAAATACAAGTGATCGCGGGGCATTTCCCGATTAAATGAATACATTTCCAAATGCAAGAACTAAAACCAAACCGTTCAACTCAAATTCCACATTCGAACAATTAATAAGAAAAATTATTCCTAAATTTTTGCCTACCCAAACCAACATTCGCCTATCCATTTCAACATATCATAATTTTATCACATTCCAATAATATTCATGCTCATTATGAATTAAACAAAACAACAATAAATCAAAGCTAATCTAAATTCAACTTTTTTTTATCAATTTCTCAATTTCATCCCCCAAATCCATTTTTAAACACATTATTAAACTAGTTGACTATCAAATCACTTTTAAAAATCCAAAACCAACAACACATACCCCATCGAATATTCAAACATTATAGCATACCAATCATTCATATCCACAACAACAATTAACATTTTGCTCAAAATATTCAAAACCACACCACAAAATCACGATATTAACCAACTTCGATATAATAAAAAAGTAGAGTTGAGAGATGGACCTTTGAAGAATCGATTTCGTTGATAATAAAATCAAGAAAGACTGGACTATAGCATTCTTAATAGGACCTCAACAATGACGAACTCCAACTCCATATTGAGAAATTTGAGACCCAAAACTGAACCTCCGTAAATCCAATCAAACCCAAAAACCGACACTGTTCACGTACTATTCACGATAGAGTTCACAACACTATTCAGAACACTGTTCATGGCACTGTTCACAACACTTTTCAAGGTACTGTTCACGGCACTGCTCACGATACTGTTTCTCTCTCGATTTTTTTCTCTCTCGCGCGATTCACTCTTCTCTACCTCATTTTTTTCTTCTTGTAAGGAAGATGATTTGGTGATTGTTGCTATTGTGGAGAAGATGATGATGAATGAATGAGCCTTCCCCTTTTTCCCTTTTAGAATGTTCCTTTTATATTTTTTGTTTAATTTTTTCTTTTTCTTTATTTATTATCCTATGTGGAAGCATAAATTGGTGGCTTGTGAGAATAAGTGTGTGGCATGTGGAAAAGTTAGTGTGACATATGGAAAGATGAGGCTGGCGTATGAAAAAATGACTAGGGCGTGTGCCTTTTGTATGTATCCAATGAAAATGGAAAGTGAGGTGTTGAGGTGGCATAGTGAGGTGGCAAAGATGCTATGCATATAATTATTTTTTCTTAGAAGAAATTATGAATTAAACAAAAGTATGGTAAGTTGAATAAAATAAAAATAAAAATAAAAAATAAAATAAAATAAAATAAAAATATTTTCGGGAAAGGAAAAAATTACGTGTCTACATCATGCCCCCTTTGGATGTAAACACATGGTGTTTTATAAAAAGTAGTAGACAATGAGACATAATTTTATCCTAATGTTTATTCAAAAGCACGGAGCACAAGGAAGGAGGAAACCAGGTCTTTACTTAGTACATCCTACCTACCCAAGTTATGAGGGAATTTAGTGACAGTTATCTCAAAGGATTGGAAGGAGATGGACTATGCCGAGTTGGAGAGTCGAGTGAGGTCCTATCGAGGTTATGATCCATGACTCTGTTATTACATCAAAAATGAAAATTACAAGTTAAAAACATAAATGAAATTACAAAATCCCATCTACGCAGCTTCTGTTGGACTCTTGACTTGAGTTTTATCACCCTATTCTTCAGGCGGGCTCCTGATTTGAAATTTCTTCGACTTATTGCTTGGTTTTTAATTTCATCACCCTATTCTCCAGACAGGCTCCTGACTTGGTATTTTTGATCTGTTGACTTTCATTTTCTTCACTTTGATACTTGACTTTCAAATTCTTCACCTTGTTGATTGACTTTCAATTTCTTCACCTTGCTGCTTGACTTTCCATTTATTTGCCCTATGCTTCGGGCGGACTCCTGAAATAACATCAAAACTAGAAAGAAAATTATCCCAAACAAAATTATTGTAAAGAGAAAATAGTTTGCCAAAAAAGTAAAGTTCCAAAATAGATATTAATTTTTTTTCCCCAGTTTACCATCAGAAGACTTTTGAAAAAGTCAGATCATACCTACTTGCAAGTTGCAGTAATGAATCAAGACTCCGACCAAGAAATGCATCTCTTGAGAGTAAAATTGAATGAACAAGACTAGTAAGTGCGTCTCCTAAGAATTAAAGTGAGGAATTCTGACTAGAAAGTGTGTCTTCTAGAGAAAGAAGTTTAAATTAAAAAGTCTGTCACCGGACAAATGAAAATTAACAAGGAAGTGCGTCTCATAAGGATTAAGTGCAATGACTCAACTAGAAAGTGCATTTTCTAGAAATCAAGGAGAATGACTCGACTAAAAGGTACGTCTTTTAGGAATCAAAGGAAATGATTTGACTAAAAGGTATGTCTTCTAAGGGTCAAGGGGAATGACTCGACTAAAAGGTATGTATTTTAAGGGTCAAGGAGAATGACTCGACTAAAAGGTACGTCTTATAGGAATCAAAGAGAGATGACTAGACTAAAAGGTACGTCTTATAGGAATCAAGGGGGATGAATCGACTAAAAGGTACGTCTTATAGGAATCAAGGGGGATGACTCGACTTTAATGTACGTCTTATAAGAATCAAAGGGAGAAGACTTGACTAAAAGGTACGTCTTATAGGAATTCAGGGAAATGACTCGACTAAAAGGTACGTCTTCTAGGGGTCAAGGAATGACTCGACTAAAAGTTACATCCTATAGGAATTAAAGGGAATGACTCGACTAAAAGGTACGTCTTATAGGAATCAAGGGAGATGACTCAACTAAAAGGTACGTCTTCTAGGGGTCAAAGGAGATGACTCGACTAAAAGGTACGTCTTATAGGAATCAAACGAGATGACTCGACTAAAAGGTACGTCTTCTAGGGGTCAAAGGGAAATGACTCAACTGAAAGGTACGTCTTATAGGAATAAAAGGGGATGACTCAACTAAAAGGTACGTCTTCTAGGGGTCAAAGGGAAATAACTTAACTAAAAGGTAAGTCTTATAGGAATCAAAGGGTATGACTCGACTAAAACGTATGTCTTATAGGAATCTAAGGGGATGACTCGACTAAAAGGTACGTCTTCTAGGGGTCAAAGGGAAATGACTCAACTAAAAGGTATGTCTTATTGGAATCAAAGGGAATAACTCATCTAAAAGGTACATCTTATAGGAATCAAGGGGAATGGCTCGACTAAAAGGTATGCCTTATATGAATCAAGGGGGATGACTCGACTAAAAGTTACGCCTTATAGGAATCAAGGGAGATAACTCGACTAAAAGGTACGTTTTATAGGAATCAAAGAAGAAATGATTCGACTAAAAGGTAAGTCTTATAGGAATCAAAGGGGATGACTCAACTAAAAGGTACGTCTTATTGGAATCAAAGGGAATAACTCGTCTAAAAGATACATCTTATAGGAATCAAGGGGAATGGCTCGACTAAAAGATATGCCTTATAGGAATCAAGGGGGATGACTCGACTAAAAGTTACGCCTTATAGGAATCAAGGGAGATGACTCGACTAAAAGGTACATTTTATAGGAATCAAAGAAGAAATTACTCGACTAAAAGGTAAGTGTTATAGTAATCAAAGGGGATGACTCGACTAAAAGGTACGTCTTCTAGGGGTCAAGGGGAATAACTCGACTAAAAGGTATGTCTTATAGGGGTCAAGGGGAATGACTCGACTAAAAGGTACTTCTTATAGGAATCAAGGGAGATGACTCGACTAAAAGGTATATCTTATAGGAATTAAGGGAGATGACTCGACTAAAAGGTACGTCTTATAGGAATCAAAGGAAATGACTCGACTAAAAGGTACGTCTTATAGGAATCAAAGGGAATGATTTGACTAAAAGGTACGTCTTCTAGGGGTCAAGGATAATTACTCAACTAAAAGGTACGTCTTATAGGAGTCAAAGGAGCGACTCGACTAAAAGGTACGTCTTCTAGGAGTGAAGGTTCAATTTAAGAAGTGTATCACCCAGTTAATGAAAACTGAAATCCCTGGACAAGAAAGTGTGTCTCCGAGGGATATATAATGATGAATTTTACCATGATTTGACTATCAAACCTGTGCAGCAACATTGCTTCCTGCATTTTTAAAAGTGAGGCATTGCAACCCTTGATATTTTTGCTCTAAAATCCTTACATTGAAGGTAATATATTTCGTGTTTCATCAAAAGAAAACTTGTGAGTTTAAAACATGGTGGCTGGTATGTGGCTTTAGATTTTATGGAAATCTCTCCTGCCTCTGTCACATTTAATCTTGCTTTCAACAATTAGCATGTGTCACTGACTCGCTGCATCATTGACCTGAACTCAGATTATTAAGAGTGACTCTGAAACAGATACAATATCTTTGCTTTGTAATGCTTAACCCTTTGAACCTTGGTATTTTCATTAGCTCCCCGACTTTTCGATTGACAAAACTTTTGCATTTCTTATTTTGGCTCACAATCATGTCTCTTTCATGTGTTGGTTTTTTGTCTTGCTTTGCGCAATTGAAGAAACTGGTAGCCATTTTTGAAATCTTTTCTAACTGGTTTTGACATGTACTTGACTCAAAGACAAGAGAAAAATGACAATGATTTTTATTTTGACAACCGACTAAAGAAAATAAAATAAAAAATAAAGAGAAGAAACAAAAGACAATGAATGTCCCCGTTTGAAATAAAGAAATGAAAAATTTATCTAGAAATGACAGTCAACTCTAATGATTATGCCATGAATTTTGGATCAAGTTGTCTGATCTTTCCATCCAAACTTTCTACCAATTGTTCTTGAGTTAATGGCTCTGAAACTAAGTTACTTTCTTGGACCCATTGCATTCGAAGAGCTCATTCGGCTAGTGGCACATTGAAGGATTTTTGCCAACAAGCCTTTCTCATTTTTCTCTCAACTCACCATCGCCTCATGGTGCCCATGGGGTTTTCACCAATAAAACTCTATCATTTTTATCTCTCTCAACTTACCATCGCCTTATGGTGCCCCTGAGGATTTTCACCAATAAGACTCTCTCATTTTTATTTCTCTCTTGATTTCTTATGCAGAGGAAGATGAGTAATTCCCAAAATGTGTCATCATATCCATTGCATGCTTAGCCTTAACATTCTCAAAGATTGATCTAAAGGTATTTCTTTGGTTGTAACTTGGCTTTTGGATAAGGTTAGAAAGAAAGAATGACATGAGGCCCAAACAACACTTGAAGTGGGGTAGAACTTACAACTTTTGGAATCAACTCAAACAATGAGGATTAACTCATGCCCCGGTTTCTTTTGACTGGGTGAGTCTAAATTGTTTATTTGGCTGGACCGAGCCCGAAGTAGGGCAGTCTACGTATCTCACCCCCAAGAAGGGAGAATCAGGTCACGTATAGTTCTGACGGCTTGTTATTTTGCTTGATTCTAATTTTTTCTTTTTTCTTTTGTTGAATCTTTTATTGACTTTTTTAAAAATTTTTGGGACCTTCTAACTCTATTTTTTTCTTGACGCTCTTTTCTTTTCCTTCTTTTGGACACATTTTTTCTCTCATTTCTTTTTGAAACTTTCTGACTCTATTGTTTTTCTTGACACTTTTCTTTTGAGCTTTTCTGACTCTATCTTGATTCCAAAAGAAGGGTATGAAAGAAAATAGGACTAAAGCTCAAATGGGGTAAACAAAAGATGACACGATATTTGGATAGCATAATGATATGCAAGCACATAACATGCAATTTGAAAGTTAGAGATGAAGATCATTTGCGACATCTTTTACAATATTAACTTTGACTGAGTCTGTCCGTCACTACTTCTTCTGCGCTTTTCTACCATGCAGCTCCACTTTTGTTGTACATTTCTTTCATTGAATGACTCATGATTTCATGGAGCTGATTTTCTTTCTGTTCCTCTTGATATAGGATCACACATCCACTGTTTGACCTAATTGAGGCATGTCTTACAATTGATGACCAAGTTATTCAGGTGATTCTCAAAATAATTGCCTTAATTTTGAAAGAAGGTTTAAACATGGTCACCAAATGTCTTTACACGCTACCTATTTCTCACATGTTTTTTCTAACTTTAGCCCTCTAATTCAAAGTTCATGCTCAAACTAGATTTTAAGATCTAGCGAAGAATTCCGTCAGCATGTCATATCACTAAAGCCAACATAAAATGTACTATATAAAGAAAACAAACAAATAACATATATTTAAAAACAAAGGAAAAAGGGAAACCCTATTTAGTTGAAATAAAAGATAGAAAAGGTCTGACCATAAACGACAAAAGGGACAAAACAAGATAGATCCCGAACTACCACCCTGAAATAATTCGGATAACAGAAAAGAAAACAAAACAAACTACCAGACCTCTTCCTAGTAGGGAGAGGGGTGACTTCTCAATTTCTCAGCCTGACATATTATCCACTGATTTGCATATTAGAATGACTAGAGCTTCCACCACTGTCAGACATATTTTCTTCAATAAATAAGTTCTGGATCCCCATGCTTAACTCATTACCTCCCACATATTGTGCAGTACCACGTGCTGGTGAAGAACTCTGTGGGATGTTCGAGAGGCCAATGTTTTGCACGACAATCAAATTATCTTGAATCATCTTTTCTATTTCTCTTTTCAAAGTACGAAAATCTTCAGTACTATGACCCTGAACATTGGAATGATATGCACACCATACATTAGGATCAAAATTTCTTGAATATGGGTCAGTTATGTACCCAAGGAGAGGAGTAATCATGCCTATATGTCTCAATCTCTTAAATAAACTGGCATAGGACTCCCTAATAGGAGTGAAATTATCCTTTTCCTTCCTCCTCTTTGTGAAGATTGGCCTCGAATGAAACTTGAATTTAGAGGTTCCTTGGTAAATTTGTGGGAGTCGAGGATGATGTTGAGGGATAGGTGCATGCCATTGTGGATAAGAAGATGATGAGTACACAATTGTGCATTGTTCAAAGGACATTGAGGAATTGGAATGGAACTCCTTGGATTTTGAAAAGAGGAACCATGTTGCAGATGAATAAGTGGATTTGATATGTAAGATCGGGATTGAGGCTGACAGTATTGGTGAGTTAGACCTCTCAAACTCTGCTTTGGCCCAGGCATGACAACAAATGTGTTTTCCTTCTTCTTTCCTTCAGTTTCCCTTGAATGATTGCAATATCGTCCCAAATATTTCACAGAATTATTCTGTCCACCAAGCTCCTCAAATTTTGATGTCTCAAAGCTTCAAGGAAGGTTAATACTTGAAAACAAGCCCCAGTTTTTATATGAAACATCTTCATATCCCACAAGTCCCAAGAAACTTTTCATATGATTTTCTACACTCTTAACTTTCCCAACCATTTTCTCTGGGTCTTTAAGCATGCTAGGCTTCTTATTAAGAAATTTTGGCGGTCCACTTAACTTAACTGTAGGATCAAGAGTATAACAATTATCATCATGAGTAATGAACGTGGATTCACTTGTGGACTGGGGAAGCACAATCGTTGGATTGATATCCAAAGTGGAAGCATTAGTAGAAGGTTGACCAACAAAAGAACAAATGGTATGTCGTGATGTGAATGTGGTAGACTTATACTGAGGAGCTAAAGAAAGAGTGGTGGAAGTATTGAGGTGCATTTGACATGTAATAGATTATGAGGCATGCTGTGGTGTATCAACCATAGTAGGAAACTGACTTTGCAATTTTGGTGGAAGACTCAAGGTATTTGCAGGGTCAAAAGTGGGGAACTGAGGTGGAGGCGACCCATTGGCCCAAGCTCGGTACATTTCAATCATTTGTTGTCTCAGTCTCAAATTCTCTTCCTTTAAACTCTCAATTTCCTGACTCTTTGTTTCATCCATGATGCCACTCTCTATATCCTTGTTGGACAGAACTAACCCTTCCTTGAATTTTGGTGTGAGATGGAGGACCATCCAGGAAACCACAAACTAACCACCTTAAACTAACTGAACAAGAGGCAACAAATATGTTAGGGTTTAACATTTTTCTTCAAAAACTTTTTTTCTTTTAGGAAAGATCACCGAACCCAAGAAGGGCACCTACGTATCTCACCACCAAAAGAGGAGAATCAGGTGTGCGTAGTTCGTGAAGTTTTGCCAAAATGGCCAACCAAACTCTTTTTCCTCTTTTTGTCTTTTTTTCTTAAAACTTTAAGAAGAAAAAGAAAATAACCAATTATCAAAAGAATTGACGAAAATATTTTTTGCATTTTTTTTGGTTTAAACTCCCTATACAAAAATAAAACCTACGATTACCAAAGAAAAATCTTTTTGGATTGTCAATTTTGAATTTTATATGAAAAATAAACTTGAAGCTCTTAAAGGAAAATCTTTTTATAGTTTTCTTTTAAAAATGTATATGACACACCTACTCTAATAACGATTGAAGAAAATCTTTTTGAATTTTTAAATAAGATTATCCAAAAATAAAATCTACGACTATTAAGGAAAATCTTTTTGTAGTGTTCTTTTCAAGGCATATGTGAAACACCTACTCTAAATAAAGAGTAAAGAATTTTTTTTTTTGAATTTTTTAAATAAGATCCCCGAACCAACAATAGGATGTCTACGTATCTCACTCCTGAGAGAGGAGAATCAGGGGTGCGTCGTTCATCCAGATTGGACAATTAAGGATTAAAGACCACACAAAACCTTGACTTGAGAAACACGACTACAACGATGAAGATAAAATCTTTTTTTTTTGAATTTTTCTTTTGTAAAAACTCCTAAGAATGAAAAATCTTTTTGAAATTTTTGAATTATGAATGCTTACTAACAGAACAAAAGGGAAATCTTTTTGATGTTTTTTTGAGAAAATGAGTGCGAAAGGTAAAAAATCTTTTTGATTTTTGGATTGTGAAAAACAAAAGCCGTAAAGAACTCTAAAAACTATGAAACTCTTTTTTTCTTTTCGACCAACTTTTTCTTTCTTTTTCCTTTTTTTTTTTTCAATTTCTCCTTGCCTATACACTTTCTTTAATTCTAGCACAAGCTTTCCCCAAAATCAATCCGTCAAATGACCATATTACCCTTAAAGATACAACGTTTAGCACGTAGAGATGCTTTAGAGGTGAGTCTCCTACAAAGGGCCACGTGGGTCCCTCTAGGTCTCAATATGATCCAAATAAGCATGACCTAAAGGCTGACCTACGCTGGGATTTACTAACAAGGCTGTTCAGGGAAGCATATGGTCGATAGTGGCTACTTTGCTTTTCACCCACTCCATACGTCCGACGGCTCCCCCTCCTAAAATGAGGGTGACTCAACTAGAGTTTGTGTACACGACGTGCACTCCAGGACTTGTTGCAGAAAGAATGACTCGGGTTATGCACATGATGCCAGATATAAAGCAGTACAACATACGATAAAAGTTGTAAACAAAGAGTACGAAGGCACTCAACAGTGATAAATAATAACACAAAACAACACAAACAAAATATCTATACACCTATAGTACCAAACTAAGCCGATACAACTTAAAAAAAATAAGCTCGATTTTTGAAAAATCCCTAGCAGAGTCGCCAGAGTTATCACACCCCTTTTTTCACTCCCAAAAAAGAATTGATTTTTAAGTTTCAAAAGGGTTTTATTATTAAAGTGACAAAAGATGAAAATTGTTTCGAAAAAGGATTCATTAGTTTCAAAACTGAGAGTCGCCACTTGGCATAAATTAGGTGTGCCAAGTCACCCGTGGATATCCTTTTTCAAAGAGGTTCTGACACTATAAAACTAATCCATTAATAGAGATTCTGGCTAAGGAATTCTGTTGACTGAGAGAAAGGTGTTAGGCAACCCTCGATCCTGTGGTTCGACCACGGTCGCTTGGTGGAGTATATCGGCTAATTTGGACACTATAAATGTATAAACCACACCAAACATAAATAAAATGATCAATCAAGCAAACAAATCCAAGAGCAATGTCCAGTCCAATTATATAGTCCAAAATAGAAAAAGAATGAGAAAATGTAAATCCTATTCTACCCTACACTAATTTTATACTATGCTCCCATGCTACCCGATGCCTCGGGCCTTCATCACAAACGTCCTCCAAATACAAAATACTTTGGGGCATTCCCCGATGAATAAATACAAGTGATCGCGGGGCATTTCCCGATTAAATGAATACATTTCCAAATGCAAGAACTAAAACCAAACCGTTCAACTCAAATTCCAAATTCGAACAATTAATAAGAAAACTTATTCCTAAATTTTTGCCTACCCAAACCAACATTCGCCTATCCATTTCAACATATCATAATTTTATCACATTCCAATAATATTCATGCTCATTATGAATTAAACAAAACAACAATAAATCAAAGCTAATCTAAATTCAATTTTTTTTTATCAATTTCTCAATTTCATCCCCCAAATCCATTTTTAAACACATTATTAAACTAGTTCGACTATCAAATCACTTTTAAAAATCCAAAACCAACAACACATACCCCATCGAATATTCAAACATTATAGCATACCAATCATTCATATCCACAACAACAATTAACATTTTGCTCAAAATATTCAAAACCACACCACAAAATCACGATATTAACCAACTTCGATATAATAAAAAAGTAGAGTTGAGATATGGACCTTTGAAGCATCGATTTCATTGATAATAAAATCAAGAAAACTCGGATTATAGAATTCGTAAAAGGACCTCAACAATGATGAACTCCAACTCCGTATAGAATAATTTGAGACCCAAAAATGAAGCTCCGTAAATCCCAAAACCAACACTGTTCATGTACTATTCACGGTATAGTTCACAACACTGTTCACTGCACTATTCACAACACTGTTCATGATACTGTTTCTCTCTTAATTTTTTTTCTCTCTTGCGTGATTCTCTCTTCTCTCCCTCGATTTTTTTTTTGTTCTTATTGTGAGGAAGATGAATTGGTGATTGTTATTATTGTGGAGAAGATGATGATGAAAGAATGAGCCTCTCCCTTTTTCCTTTTTAGAATTTTCCTTTTATATTTTTTATTTAGTTTTTTTTTATTTATTATCCTATGTGGAATCATATAATTAAAAATAAGTGTGTGGCATATGGAAAGATGAGGGTGCTGTGTGGTAAAATGACAAGGGCGTGTACCTTTTGCATGTATCCAATGAAAAATGGAAAGTGAGGTGTTGAGGTGGCATAGTGAGGTGACAAAGATGCTATGTATTTAAATATTTTCAATTCTCTTTTTTTGAGAGAAATTATCAATTAAACAAAAGTATGGAAAGATGAATAAAATAAAAATAAAAATTAAAAATAAAATAAAATAAAACAAAAATAATTAAAATATTTTTGGGAAAGGACAAAATTACGTGTCTACAATCTTCTTTGAGTTGAACTTTGAGAATAGAATCTTTCTCCATACAAAATTTGATGTTGGAGATGAACTCACAAATTGACCATGTTCTGTCAGTGGTACTTCTGAAACTTGATCCTGAATTCTAAAAATCTTCACCCTATTATTAAGGCGGGCTCCTGGGTTACAATTTCTTCACCTTGCTAGTTGACTTTCAATTTCATCACCTTGTTCTCCAGCTGGGCTCCGGATTTTCTATTTTTAATCTTTTGATTTTTAATTTCATCATTCTGTTCTTCGGGCGGGCTCCCGACTTGTAATTTTCTTACTTTATTGTATTTTAATTGCTTCACCTTGTTGCTTGAATTTCAATCTCTTAACCTTGTTACTTGACTTTCAATTTATTCACCCTGTTCTTCAGGTGGGCTCCTGACTAGTCATTTCATAACCATGTTCTTCAGGCGGGTTGTTGACTTTAATTTCCATCACCCTATTCTACAGGTGGGCTCCTTACTCTCAATTTCATCACCCTATTCTTCAGGCGGGCTCCTGACTTAAAATTTTATCACCGTATTCTTCGGGCGGGCTCCTTACTTGCAATTTCTTTACTCTATTCTTCGGGTAAGCTCCCAACTTTCAATTTCATCACTCTATTCTTTGATAGAGCTCTCGACTTTCAATTTCATCACCTTATTCTTTGGTCGGGCTCCCAAGTTACAATTTCTTCACTCGGTTCTTTGAGCGAGTTCTCGACTTTCAATTTCATCATTCTATTCTTTGGGAGGTCTCTCGACTTTCAATTTCATCACACTATTCTTTAGGTGGGCTCCTGAGTTGCAATTTCTTTAATCTGTTCTTCGAGAGAGCTCTCGACTTGCAATTTAGCCACCCTATTCTTCAGGCGAGTTCCTGACTTACAATTTCATCACTCTGTTCTTCGGGTGAGCTCCCGACTTCTAATTTCATCACCCTATTCTTCAAGCGGGCTCCCGACTTTTAATTTCATCACCCTATTTGTTGGCAGGCTCCTGAGTTGTAATTTCTTTACCCTATTCTTCGGGTGGGCTTCGAAGTTGAAATTTCAACACCCTATTTTTCAGGCGGGCTCCTTACTTGCAATTTGCTCACTCTGTTCTTTGAGCGAACTCCTGACTTTTAATTTTATTACCCTATTCTTCGGGCGGGCTCCTGAGATGCAATTTCTTCTTCCTAGTTTTCAAGTGGGCTCAAGAGTTGCAATTTCTTCAACCTATTTTTGGGCGGGCTCCCGAGTTGCATTTTCATCACTCTGTTCTCTGAGCGAGCTCCGGACTTTTAATTTCATCAACCTATTTTTCGAGCGAGCTCCCGAAATCAAAATCAAAACTAGAACAAAAATTATCACACACAAATATTATGATAAAGAAAGATTTCATTTTTCAGAAAAATAAAGTCTCATTTTGCTAGGAGGGTCCTAAAGTGAAGTTCCTAATAATAGGAATTAAATTTTCTTTTCACCCCAGTTTATCATCAAAAAGTTTTGCAGATGTCAAACCCAATCACAACTACTCGTAACAATGCATAATGCAAAGATGAATTGTGATTTTGATTAACAAATACACCCTTTTGAGGGTAAAATTGAATGACTGAGACCAAACAATCCCTCTCTTAAGAGTGAAAGTAAAAGATTTTTACTAAAAGTTCATCTTTTAGGATTAAAGACTCAAATTAGGAAGTGCACCTCCTAGCCATGAAATATGAAAGACCCAAATTAAAAGTTCACCATAATTATGATTACTAAACCTTTACAGCAACACTTCTCTTGCAGTTTCAGAAATGAGGAATTGTAACTTTAGATATTTGTGCTTTGAAGCCTTTGATTAGAAGGTAGCAACTATTCCTATTTCATACAAAGAAAACTTGTGAGTTTAAAACAGGGTGGTTGGCTTTTAAGGTGATTTCTCTTACACTTGCCACATTTAAATCTTGCTTCCAATCATTAATATTTGTCATTGCCTTGTTGCACCATTGATCCAAACTCAGAATATTAAGAGTGACTCTAAAACAAACACAGTATCTTTATTTTGCCATGTTTCTCGGATAAACACCTTTGAACCTTGGTATTTTCATGAGTTCACAGACTTTTCTGTTGCCAAAACTTTTTGCATGCCTTATTTGGGCTCACAATAATGTCTCTTTCATGTGTTGGCTATCGTCTTGCTTTGTGCTATTGAAGAAACTGGTCGCCAGTTTTGAAATCTTTTCTCCCTTGTTTTGACATGGACTTAACTGAAAGACAAGAGAAAAATGACAGTGATATTTATTTGGATGACTGACTCAAGAAAATAAAATAAAAATAAAGAGAAGAAAGAAAAGATAATGAATGTCCCTATTTGAAACAAAGAAACAAAAAATTTATCTAAAAATGACAGTCAACTCTAATAATTATGCAATGCATTTTAGATTAAGCTGCCTGATCTTTCCATCCGAACTTTCTACCAATTTTTCTTGAGTTAATGATCTCAAAACTGAGTTACTTTCTTGGGCTAATTACATTCAGAGACCTCATTCGGATAGTGTCACCTTAAAGGGTTTTCTCTAACAAGTCTCTCTTATTTTTTTTCTTAGCTCACCATTGCCTTATGGTGTCCATGAGGATTTTTTACCAATGAGACTCTCTTATTTGCGTATCAGCATGACTAGAGCTTTCCTTACTATCGATGTTCTGCACCTTAATTGATCTTACCTTGAATAATCTTTTCAATTTCTCTTTTCAAATCTCGAAAATCTTCAATACTATGACCCTGAGCATCAGAATGATACACACGTCGTATATTAGGATCGAAATTTCTTAAATGCAGATTAAGAGTGTGACCAAGGAGATGAGTGATCATGCCCCACTATACCAATCTCTAAAATAAACTGGCATACGACTCTCCAATTTGTGTGAACTATCTCTCTACTTTTGCCTTATTTCATTATTTGGCTTTGATCAAAAATCAGGCCTAGAAGGGATTTGGTATGTTTGTGGAGTTAGAGGATGACTCTAAGGAGTTGGTGTGTGCCAATATGGGTAAGATGGGGGTTGAACATATGGTTGTGCATTATACACTAGATATGGAGGTGGGGGAATAGAGTATAATGGCTTTTGGGAGTGATTATGTAGAGCTTGGGTATGAACTTTGGCTTGAGCTTGAGAGCGACGACGACGTGGTATTCTTGACCGTGCCCGCTATCCAACTACAACAGCACATACATCTTCCTCATTCTTGTTCTCCCAAACACTTCCTGAAACCTTTTGAATTGCTTGAGTAGTTGCTTCAATGTTGCAAAACTCATAATGCGACCGATCTTAATTCCATCCTTTATCATCTCTCCCATTTTTACGACCTCAATAAATCACTTACCTAATGCAGGTAACAAGTGTTGATCATGTGTTTCATCATGTTCTTGAATAAACACCTCCACTATCTTACTTTCTTTAATTGACAGTTTTACCCTAGCAACTTGTTCACGCCATCTGATTGTATACTCCCTGAAATTCCCGGTATTCTTTTTCTTCATACTGGTTAGGGATTTTTCATCAGGGATCAATTCTATATTATATTAAAATTGTTGCACAAATTCACTAGCTAAATCATCCCAACTATTCCACCTGTCAATATCCTAATCAATAAGCCACTCTAAGGATAGACCAGAAAGACTCTCACCAAAGTAAGCCATGATTTGTTTTTCTTTGCCTCCAACACATCTTAATTGGTTACAATAACATCTTAAATATGCCACCGGATCCTCATGTCCATCATACTTCTCAAACTTTAGCATCTTAAAGATGAGGGGAAGGTTGACACCTGGAAATATGCATAAGTTCTAATATGAGACACTTTTGTAACCCCCAAGTCCTTGAAAGTTCTTTATAGACATTTTCAAAATTTTCACCTTTTGGGTCATCTCATCGTGTTTCTCTGTCACAACAGGCTTTTCAGCATTAAGAGGAAATTCCGGCTGTTGAGTGTAGCCATAAGGACCAGTCAACTTAAATGTGGCCTCAAGATCATAATGTTGATCACCAGAAATATTCAATACAGGATCTCTCATGGAATGGGGAAGAACAACTAGTGGATAGACATCAAAAGTAAGAGCTTTAGGTGTTGGTGGAGCCACAAACACAGGTGTCACAGGTAGTGCAGGATGAGCAGTGGGCCTCTGTTGAAGAATTTCCATGGGCACACTAAAAGTGCTGGGATAGTACTATTATACCGTTAATCCTGACATGTATTGTGGTGTACCAGTAGGAATTATAGACTATGCCTGAGAACAGGGTGGGTAATTGAAAACGAGATCATTAAGGAATAGAGGTGGAGGCAAGACACTAGCCCACACCCGGTGTATCTCTGCCATTCGTTTCCTTAATTTCATGATCTCTTTATTTGATCCTGGATTTGCATTCCCTGAATTCTCTATCTGATTAGTGACAACCATCTCAGTATCTTTGTGGCCATATCTTTCCTTTCGACTTGGTGCAATATAGAGGATCAGCCAAAATGTCACAAACCAACCACCTTAAACTAACTGAACAAGAGGTAGCAAATGTGTTAGAGTTCAACATTTCTTCAAAATATTTTCCCTCTTTTTTTATTTTGAAAAGATCACCGAACCCAAGAAAGACACCTACGTATCTCACTCCCGAGAGAGGAGAATCAGGTGTACGTAGTTAGTGAAGTTTGGGAAAAAATGACCAATCAAACTCTCTTTCTTTTTCTTTTTGTGAAACATTATGAAGAAAAGAAAATAACAAATTGTCAAAAATATTTTTGAAGTTTTCAATTTCCTGTACAAAATGAAACCTATGATTACCAAAGAAAAATCTTTTTGAATTTTTGAATTTAAATTTCATGCGAAAATGAAACTTGAAACTATTAAAAAAAATCTTTTTGAAGTTTTCTTTTAAAAATTTGTATGACACCTACTCTAAATGAAGAGTGAAGAAAATCTTTTTTTAAAAAAAAAAAATAAGATCACCGAATCCTAGAAGGGCTATCTATGTATCTCACTCCCGAGAAAGGAGAATCAAGTGTGCATAGTTCATCCAAATTGGACAATTAGGGATTAACTAAAAGAATGACCTAAATTAAGAACACGATCAAAGACATACGATGAACAATGTCAATTTTTTTAATTTTTAATTAGCCACTCCACATAAAATTGACACCACCAACTATGAAAGAAAAAATATTTTCATATTTTCGTTATATGAAATGTACAAAACTTCTACCATCTTTTTTAAATTTTCTTTATATAAAACTTCTAAAAGAGTCTGTTTGAAATTTTCAAATTTTGAATACTTATTAAAGGAGACAAAGAGAAATCTTTTTGATGTTTATGATTTTTGAAAGATGAGCGCAGAAGGTAAAAAAAATATTTTTGAATTTTTGAATTGCGATAAACAAACACCATAGAGAACTCTAAAAAAACTATGAAACTCTTTTTTTTACTCACTTTTTTTTTCCTCTTTTTTTTTTCTTATCAAACACGCTTTTCTTTGATTCTAGCACATGTTTCCCCAAAATCAGTCTATTAAATGACTCTGTGACCCTCAAAGATGAAACATTTAGCACGTAGGGATGCTTGAGGGGTGAGTCTCCTACAAAAGGCCACGTAGGTCCCGCTAGGTCTCCATATGATGTAGATAAGCATGACCTAAAGACTGACCTACGCTGGGATTCACTAACAAGGCCGTTTGGGGGAGCGTATTATCGATAGAGGCTATGATAGCTTTTCACCCACTCCATACCAGCCGACGGATCTCCCTTCTAAAATAAGGATGACTCAACTACAAGTCATGTACACAACGTGTACTACAGAACTTGTTGCAAAAAAATTGACTCGGGTTATGCAAATTATGACAGATATAAAATGGTAACACATAAGAGGAAAAACTGTAAACATGTAGCAAGTAGGCACTCCACAATAATAAAACTGTTATTTTCCTTCTACGGGTACTAAAATTTGTATTAATACAACAACTTCATAACAAGTTCATGTATGAACAAGAATAGTTTTGAAGTTCTTGAACACCTTCAGCACAAGATTATTACTAATCTATCAAAGAAGTGAGTTGGATATCAAAAAATAGATGAAACAAAAATTTTAGACCAAGTCCCGGAGTTCACGGAGTGTCCTTAAGGAATAATTCCCCTCACTATACCCGAGATTATGAAATTTTCCTCCCAAGATAAAATGGCTTTCAATCAAATTATAGCGGTACCTCAAATAATTGGATTCCACAAATGTACTCAATGGTTTGAATGAACACAAAATATTTTTAAGAGAAGAAGAGTTTTATATTCTAAGAATTTCGTATCTCAAACCTGTGGATCAAAGTAGGTTTATATAGCCTATCATATGCCTCTTCGAAAAGGTGGCAGTGGTTCACTTAAATGGTGTGTCTTTTCTTGAAATTCATGTCCGTTCATCCAAATACCATGTTCTTTTCTCCAGTTCATGAAATAGTGCATTATTTTGAAGCATTAGTTCAAAAATAGTGCATCAGTTCATTAAAGAATTGCATCAGTTCAAAACACTGTTTAGAAATCTGCATGCATGCATAAATGAAGGATTTTTTTCCTTTGGTATTCGGATTAAATTTCTATTAAATAAACTTTGTCCAAAAAGATAGATCTCATCGATCGATCATTTGCTAAATCCAAAACCAAATCCAAATCCAAAGACGAAGCCGAAGACGAGCGAGCAACGACGATGGCACGAGGCATCTCTTATTGGAAATTTGTTTCACAATATAAACACTTTAAATTTTCTTTCTCCCACCACTGTGGGAGAATTTTAGTTAGCTTTCCTATTTTGAGCACACTTTCCATTTTGCTATAAACTCAATTTTTTGTTCCTCTTAATTCACTCCATTTTCCATTCAAAACACACACATAGAACCTAACAATCCCCCACATGAATGGGGAATGGCTATTTTTCAAAAAACTTTACGGACAAGTATGTGATCATCAAGCAAAGACTGATTGCATCTAGATAAGTGGGTTTCCCTTTGAACTTTCCGTAGTGATCATGCATTGGATACACTCGGTCAATAGGTAGATTTGATATCTTTCACTCATCGAGCTTTAATGTACACCTAGACAACATATGTCACACTACCAGCCTTTTACCATTTATGGTTCTCACAGTTTTGTTCTTTTCAGCTATGAACATGTCCCGGTTTCATGAGAGCTTAGAAAATAGGCCTTTACTAACATTCTCCTTGAAGTGGCTTCTACTTCGCCCTCACATAGGTGATTTCTAAACGTTCAATCCTATAGATTAAACTATTTGGTCAAATCTGCCAAATTTAGATAATCATTGAAAGACTTTTCACCTTAAGTCTTATCCTATTTTACGATACATTATCTACATCATGAGAATGGGTTGGGTAATAGACAATGTTGAACCTGTCAGACACAACTTTGTTTGATCTCCGTGAACCTAGCTCTTGGGATCTCCAATATTCTAGGTAGAGTTACGCCATGCTGACTTGTCCTAGGCCTTAAACCCATTTCCTTAGTGTCCTTTCCACTCCTTCAATAGATATGCCTTTTGTAAGTGGATCCGACATATTATCCTTAGACTTTACATAGTCAACAGTGATAATTCCACTAGAGAGAAGTTCCCTAATGGTATTATGTCTCCGTCGTATGTGATGAGATTTACTGTTTTACATCATGCTCCCTACCCTAACTATTGCCGCTTGGCTATCATAGTGTATACATTCTGGTGCCACTGGCTTAGGCCAATAAGGAATATCTTTCAAGAAATTTTGGAGTCATTCTGCTTCTTTGACAACTTTAACCAATACGATAAATTCAGATTCCATTGTAGAGTAAGAAAATAAGTCTTTTTGGATGATTTCCAAGAGACTGCTCCTCCACCGATAGTGAATTCATATCCACTTGTGGAGTTTACTTCATTCAATCCGGTGATCCAATTTGCATCACTATGTCCTTCAAGAATCGCATGATATTTATTATAATACAAGGCATAATCTTGAGTGTATTTAAGATACCCCAACACTTTTTTCATTGCCATCCAATGAGTTTTTTTGGGATTACTCGTGTACCGCCTTAATTTACTAATAGCGCATGCTATGTGTAGACGTGTACAATTCATTATATATATTAAATATCTCAATATTCTTGCATACTCGAATTGTGAGTCACTTTCACCTTCATTCTTTTGAAGCGCAAAGCTCACATCCAATGGAGTCTTGAGAATACCGAATTTCATATACTTGAACTTGTCAAGTACATTTTCGATATAATTAGACTGTGACAATGCCAACCCTTGTGGAGTTCGATGGATTCTTATACCTAAGATCACATCTGTAACTCCAAGGTCTTTCATATCAAACTTGCTCTTGAGAATTTGTTTTGTTGCATTTATGTCAGTACCATCCACATATAAACATACAATGACTTGGTGATTTGAAGTGTCTTTAATATAAACACATTTATCACATTCATTTATTTTGAATCCATTTTCAAACATGGTTTGGTCAAACTTCATATGCCATTGTTTTGGTGCTTGCTTTAGTCCATACAATGACTTAATAAGTTTACATACCTTGATTTCTTTTTCTGGAGCCACAAAACCCTCAGGTTGTTCCATGTAAATTTCTTCCTCCAATTTTCCATTTAGGAAAGCGGTTTTCACATCCATTTGATGGATTTCAAGACCATATACCACAACCAAGGCAATTAACTTTTGAATCAATTTTATCGTTGTTACTGGCGAGTATGTATCGAAGTAATCAAGGCCTTCTTTTTGTTTGAAGCCTTTTACTACAATTCCCACGTATGGTTGCATAAGATTGAATCAACCTCACTATTGAGTGCCTCTTTCCAAAAGAATGAGTCTGATGATGACATCGTTTCTTTAAATGTTTGAGGCTCATTTTCTAAGGGAAAAGTTATAAAACCTGATCCAAACGTAGTAGAAGTTCTTTGACGTGTTGGATTCTCTTCAGTATGTACATTCTCACTTATTTCATCTCGAGGTCATTTAGACCCTCAACTAGAATGTTTATGTCTAGTTTTATACGGGTAAATATTTTCGAAAATTCAGCATTATCTGATTCAATTACCATATTTTTATTTATATTCGGATGTTTGAATTTATGAACCAAAAAATCAACATGCTCTACTGCTTTTATCATATCCTATGAACACGTAGTCCACAGTCTTAGGTACTATCTTAATCCTCTTAGGCATAGGAACTTGGACCTTTGCTAGACAACCCCACACTTTGAAATATTTCAAGTTGGGTTTCCTTCCTTTTTATTTTTCATATGGAATTGATTATGTCTTACTATGGGGAACTCTATTGAGTATACAATTGGCTATAAGGATAGCCTCCCCCCATAAGTTTTGCGATAAACCAGAACTTATAAGCAAAGCACTCATCATTTCCTTCAAAGTTTGGTTTTTTCTTTCCGCAATTCTGTTAGATTGCGGTGAATACGGGGTCGTAGTTTGATGGACAATTCCATTCTCTACACATATTTTGGTGAAAGGAGATTCATATTCTCTGTCCCTATCACTTCTTATCATTTTTATCTAACTAATTTTTAACTTTAGTTTTATATTGCCTAAACACATCTATTGCTTCATCCGTACTATTTAGCAAATAGATATAACAATATCTAGTGCAATCGTCAATAAAAGTTATGGAATAATTTTTCCCACCACGTGATGGTGTTGACTGCATATCACAAATGTCAGTGTGTACTAAGTCTAAGGGATTGGAATTTCTTTCAACAGACTTATAAGGATGCTCTGCAGACTTTGATTCCACACTTGTTTGACACTTTGATTTATTGCACTCAAAGTTTGGCAAAACTTCTAAGTTAATCAGTTTTCGTAACGTTTTGTAATTAAGATGGCCTAAACATTCATGCCATAAATCATAAGACTCAAGCAAATTAGAAGAATTTGAACTTTTATTTATTTCAACATTCATTACATTTATCTTATAAAGGCCCTCGGTGAGATAGTCTTTTCCTACATACATTTATCCTTTGCAAATTATAATTTTTCCAAAAACGGTTACACATTTGAATCCATTATTGTTTAGAAGTTAAACAGAAATTAAATTCCTACGTAACTCCGGAATAGACAAGATATTGTTAAGTGTCAAGACCTCTCCTGAAATCATTTTAAGCATATTTTTCATGTTCCTTCTACCTTAGCAGTAGCGGAGTTAGCCATGTAGATCATTTCTTCTACTTGAGCCGGAGCGAATGATGAAAACAACTCTTTGTTGGCACATACATGGTGGGTGACACCATAATCCATCCACCACTCACGAGGATTCCCCACTAAGTTGCATTCTGAGAACATAGCACACAGATCATCACATTCTTTGTTGGATTCAATCATATTTACTTGATTTTTTTTCTTGCCTTTCTTTGGGGCATGAAAATCTGTGGACTTGTGGCCAATCTTCCCATAGTTGAAGTACTTTCTCTTGAATTTCTTCTTAGGTTGATTGCTTCCATGTTCAACTTTCTTCCTTTTCTTAGAATTGTTTTGGTCATCTTCCACAATATGTGCTCCATTAATTGCAAAATTCTCTTTTGACCTTCTCTCGGTAGTTTTATTATCCTCTTCAATATGCAGTCGGACAATAAGATCTTCAATAGTCATATCCTTGCATTTATGCTTCAAGTAGTTTTTGAAGTCTTTCTACATTGGGGGTAACTTCTCAATTATTGCTACTACTTGGAAAACATCATTCACAATCAAACCTACAAAACAGTTTATATGAGTATTAAGGACCTTTTCAAGTTGTTCAACTAAGGTATTTTTCAAAGATATACCTTCTGCTAGGAAATCGTGGATGATAACTTATAATTCCGGCACTTGAGGGATAACCAATTTTCTATCTATAATTTTAAAGTCCAGAAACATTGCAACAAATAATTTCTTAACTCGCATCCTCTGTCTTATATTTTCGTTCTAGTGCCCCCCACAATTCCTTCGATGTCTTAGTTACAATGTAAACATTGTAGAAGTCGTCTTGGAGATCACTCAATATATAATTCCTGCAAAGAAATTCCGAGTGCTTCCAAGCTTCTAAAATCATGAAATGCTCTTTGTCCGAGGTTCCCTCAGGCACCTCAGGAGCATCCTCACTAGTGAACTTTTGAAGGCATAGTGTTGTGAGGTAGAAGAACATCTTCTGCTACCATCGCTTAAAGTCAATGCCCGCAAATTTTCTGGGCTTCTCCGCAGGTGCCATTAGTTGCGGAGCATTTTCTCTACTTGTTGGGGAAATACTAGTTTCCACCACAGTCGTAGCTGCATCTTGCATTTGACTTTCATTAGTCACTTTTCCTGTCACCACAAGACATTAATATTTAGTATTTTCAGAATACTACTTATAAAGTTAAGCAACTTTAAATTCTCCTTCTTATTTCTAGTTAACAATGAAGTTTTTATGACTTCCAATTGTTAGCCGAGTGAATTTTAAACTTGTGATGAAGATTTTATGTCTTCTAATTACTAGGTAAATTCAAATGTAGTAGAAATCTTAAAGCTTTAATCTCCAAAAACAAGTAATACAAATTCTGAAATTATTTCTTAAGATTATTATTTTCCTTCTACGAGTTCTAGAATCTGTATTAATAAAACAACAACTTCATAACAAGTTCATGTATGAACAAGAACAGTTTTAAAGTTTTTAACACCTTCAACACAAGATTATAATTAATCTATCCAAGAAGTGTGTTAGATATCAGAAAATAGATGAAACAGAAATTTTAAACCAAGTCCCCCGAGTTCACAGAGTGTTCTTAAGGAATAATTCCCCTCACTGTACCCAAGGTTACGGAATTTTACTCCCAGGATAAAACGGCCTTCAATCAAATTATAGCGGTACCTCAAATAATTAGATTCCACGAACGCACTCAACAGTTTGAATGATCACACATAATATTTTTAAGAGAAGAAGAGTTTTGTATTCTGAAAATTTCGTATCTCAAACCTGTGGATCAAAGTAGGTTTATATAGCCTATCATATGCCTCTTCAAAAAGGTGGTAGTGGTTCACTTAAATGGTGTGTCTTATCTAGAAATTCATGTTCGTTCATCCAAAGACCATGTTCTTTTCCAAACAGGTATACCAGTTCATGAAACAGTGCATCATGTCGAAGCATCAGTTCAAATATTGTGCATCAGTTCATTTAAGAATTGCATTAAATTTCTGTCAAATAAACTTTGTCCAAAAAAATAGATCTCATCGATCAATCATTTGCCAAATCCGAATCCGAATCCAAATCTGAGCCGAGCGACGACGCCGGCGCGAGGCATCTCTTATTTCTTGCCTCACTTAGCATGTGGAAATTCGTTTCACAATATAAACACTTTAAATCTTCTTTCTCCAACAAATGTGGGAGAATTTTAGTAAGTTTTCCTATTTTGAGCACACTTTCCATTTTGGTGTAAACTCAATTTTCTCTTCCACTTAATTCCCTCCATTTTTCATTCAAAACACACACATAGAACCCAACAAAAACAAATACAAACAATAGCACAAACAATGTCTATACACCCATAATGTCAAACTAAGCCAACATAACTCCAAAAATAAGCTCGAAGTCTGTAAAGATCCTCAGCGGAGTCGCCAGAGCTGTCACACCCCTTTTTTAACCAAAAAGATAAAGATTTTAAGATTTGAAAGGATTTTATTATTAAAGTGACAAAAAGTAAAGTTGTTTCGAAAATTATTCATTTTATAATTTACTCAGAATCGTCAATTGACATAAATAGGGTATGCCAAGTCACCTTTGGAAATCCTTTTTAAAAATTATTTAACTCTAAAACTGATCCGCAAATAGAGATTTCACCTAAGAAATTCTGTTGACCGAGGAGAAGGTGTTAGGCACCCATTGGTCCCATGGTTCGACCACGGTCGCTCTGTAGAGTATATCATCTAGCATGAACACTATGAATGTATAAAAGAACAAACACACAAACACGAAACAAACAATCAAACAAATGAAATCAAAATTAGTGTCCAATCTAATTTTTTACAGACCAAAAATAAAAAGGTACTGAAATATAAACCTACGCTAACATACACTAGTTCTAAACTATGCTCTAATGTTTTACCTGATGCCTTAGGCCTTGATCACAAGCCTCCTTTACGTACATTATACTTCGGGGCATTCACCGGTGAATAAGTACAATGTGACCTCGGGGCATTCCCCGGTGAATGAACACATTTGATGTAATAAAATAAAAGTTGAGATATTATTCAAAACAGATATTCACACATTGAATGATATGAAATATTATGAGTTACCTACCCAACCTACGTTTGCCTATTAATTCTCGACCTAGAACATGATGCTATCAAGTTTGATAAAATTAACGTTCATTTCAAGTCAAACAATTAATCAATGATTCAAAAGTCCAATTGTACGTTTTATCGACCCCTCCCCAAATTCTTTCTCAACCAAACACTTTAACCAATTTTGATATAGAATAAACCAAACAAGACACAACAATTAGAAAAGCTCCTCAACCACTCTATCGAAATTAATTATCAACTCGATTCAAATCACATAAATCAAAGACATCAAACATACCACATCACGATAAAGTAGAAGAAATAGAGTTAGAAATGGACCTCAATTTTATTGACTCCAAATTATTGATGCCGCCAACAAACCAAAACCAAATTCACAACTCGATCCGGAAACTCAAACGAACCCGCCGACTCGGCAATTCAAAACAAAGACCAAAAAGGAAGTGTGGTGACCAAAATTTTTGGATGGTATGATGGTGGTTTTTCCACTGACAGTCGTCGGCCTGAGGGTGTTCTAGCGAGGGTCGACTGGATTTGATCGGAAAATGGACCTGGTTGTTGTCTCCGTCTCGCCGGAGCTCTGGAGAGCACGGCGACCATGAGAATCAAAGAAAACAGAGCGGTTTGTGCGATAGTAGCGTTACCGGCGAAAAACTCACCTAGAAATTCAATTTCCATCGGTTTTCTCTCTCTCGTCTCCGGTGTTCTCTCCCTCACTCCCCGATTTACCCTCTCTCTGATCCTCTCTGTATTGCCGTGGGTCCGATGGTGTATGTATATGAGATGATCTTTTCTGTGAGTGGGATCTGTTGTTGGAGAAAATGGAAGCTGATGGAGTGTTCTCTGTGTGTAGTGTATATATGAGAATTGTGTGTGTGCTATGAAGAAGGAAATTGCGGAGGTATGAGTGATGTAGTGTGTAGTGAGGTGAGTGCTTGTGAAGGGACAATCTGTGTGTGTTCTGTACTGTATTGTTATATTGTGTGTCTGAATTCTGTTATGGGAAAAGGGAGAAACACGTGAGTGGGGTAGGGTAGGGGGTCTAGGGGTATAGGGGTAGGGGGTTGGGTGACGTGGTGAGGTGGTTAGATTGTTATTTTTGTTAAAGTGAGGTGTCAAAAGTTGGGTGTTAATTTGTTAGGTTAGTTATTTTTTGTCTTTTTTGTAAAAAAAAAAATTATCAACTAAAAAGGGGTGGTAAAATGGTAAATGAGTAAAAAATGATTTCGGGGACAAAAAAATTACGTGTCTACACCTCTAATTGGAGGGAAGGAGCTTGATTTACATGTTTTCCATGTTGGATGTTATATAAGCGATATGGACAATGAAGATTCATAAGTCGACCCATCTCTTTTGGGATTATCAAATTCGAGCATTAAAACAAAAAATTTATTCTATACTGACATTGAAAGAGTAGATACTGACTGTTAGTCTATACATACAGGTGTATCAAAACTATAGGATGAATGACAAGGAAAGGCACCGGAAGGAATGAAAAAGTACAAAGAAAGAACGATGAAAACATCTTGTGACTAAAGATTGTACATTTTTGGATTGCAATGTAGTTTCAAAACTACAGCTTTTTTTGTGGATCAAAACCTTGTAAAAGCTTACATAAGATAGTGCAAAAGTATAGTTTCTCAAAGTATTTGTTTTCCGAGACTAATCCTCATGCTTATAAGATGGTCTTGCTTATCAAAGTACTAGTTTTGGAATACGTGCATTGCACGAGTTATCCTGAGTTAATTGTAGCGTGCAAAATATCTTAAATTAATCACTTAACTTCTTAACCTTTTTTACTCATCGATCATCAGGATGATTGAGATTAATAGTAATCATTTAGCATAATGAGATCAACATGAATATCATTATATTATAGTTCCAAAACTGCATCTCTTTTGGTCGATCAAAACATTGTTATAGCTTGTGTAAGATAAGATAGTCCAAAACTATTCCTACTCTGTAGTTTCTTTTACATTTGTTTTCGTAGACTAATTCTTATGTCTATATGATAGTCTTTCTTATCAAACTTCAAACTGGTATCACTTCATAAAATTCACCATACCTTCTACAAATAATAGCTAAAGATAAAGTTACACCTAATTTATTTTTTTTGGTTTTTTTGAGTTTCATTTATTAACTATCAAGTGTGTGTGACTTGTCTATTTTAACTATCATCAGATGTTTATTAAGCACACCTCATTAACTATCATCAGATGTTTATTAAGCACACCTCAAAAATCAGTTGATCACTTTTCCTATATAAACATTTGTTATATTTTAGGTTGAAAAATTGAACAACTGATAGTTCAGGTACACGAAATGGTTTTATTTATATTCACTACCTTTTTTATTATTTGGTTTCTGTTCTCTCCATTGCTAGCTACCTCTATTTTGCTGGTTTCTTGATTTTCCAGTGAATGTATAATCAGTTTCTGGAGGTACGATGATGTCTCAGGCAGCCATTATTCCTACACCATTGGCATTGCATGAGAAGATTGTTAACAATCCAATTTTATTCATGAAATGTCTCAAAGAATTTTCACCATCTTTTGGGCGCAAAGTATATGTAATTAACTTGTTTTGTTGTTTCGCTCTTTGGAGCTTTCACTTTTTTGCTCTCTGGTGAATCTAATATACAGTGTTAAGTTTATTACTACTATATATAAGCATTAGTGGAGTGGCTGGAAGCAGGCAGCTGACGGTCGACATGCCTGCTTCCAGCTGCATGCCTATTTTGTAATTTTACTATATCACTTCTAATTAATTATTATATGACATTTACGTATTAAAAAATTATTAAAATTTAATTTTAAAAATAGTAAAACAAATATTTATGACATATCTGTTTTAGCTGTTTCAATCGTAATTTTATTATATCACCCCTAAATAATTATTATAAGTCATCTAAGTATTAAAAAATTAATAATATTTAATAAAAAGGTAAAAATAATATAAAATGATAAATTAACTCTTGATGTTTTAAATTGATTTGACATCTTATATGAGGCACACTTAAAATATCAACCCTAATTAATTAATATATGACATTTACATATTTAAAAAATAATAATATTTAATTTTAAAAAAAGTAAAACAAACATTTATGACATGTCTGCTTTAGCTGCTTCAATCGTAATTTTACTATATCACCCCTGAGTAATTATTATAAGTCATCTAAGTATTAAAAAATTAATAATATTTAATTTAAAAAGGAAAATAAATATAAAATAATAAATTAACTCTTGATGTTTTAAATTAATTTGAAATCTTATATGAGGCCCACTTAAAAAAATTTGACAAATATGTTTTATATCAATTTTGTTATATCACTTCTAATCAGTTATTATGAGTCATTCAAGACGTGTCGATTTCGGTACTTCAATAGTGATATTTGATTGACTCTCGAAATTATGTCAGTGTCGCTTAAATTGAATATAAAAAGATATTATAAATTACAATAATTAAAAAATTAAATTACTTTTAAAATATAGATTGACTATCAACATCACAAAAGTTTGAACAAGAAGAGTATTATAAATTACAATAGCAAACAATATAAAATAGTAAATTATAATGTTGAAAAAGTACTATATATTACAATATCTAACAACTTAAAAAATCTTCAAACATATTAAAAACATAATTAATTATCAAATTTTATTTATATTACATAAATTAAAATAAAAAATAATATATATTGGACCCGTGCTGGGCCTTCGGAACCTAGTATATGGTTGATGCTTACCACTTTTGCAACACCTTTTGTAATGTAAGCAACCTTTTAATATTTTTTATCCCACAGCATCTATCTTTTTGTTTTCTTGGTAAACTCTGACAAATTTAAGGTTGTGGAAGTATAGGTGTTGGATGCGCATCACCTTAGCAACTCCTTTTATCACGTAATTAACTTTTTCCTAAAAAAAAAGTTATCTGAGCTGCCACCATTTTGTTATTTTCATAACTCTAATCTATATCCTTAAAATGAGGTGTAGGATGTTTGCTCCTGAGTCACGTAAACAACCTTTTATTTTATTATTATTTCTTTTAATTTTATTCTTGTATTCTTCCTCTTATAGACAGAGTAGGCAATGGCGTAGTTGAATTTTCACTTAGAAAATTTTTAAAATAAAAAAAGAAATACACAAAAATATCAAAGGTATAAAATAAATATATATAAATAATTATAATTTTTTTATAAAGTATAATTTTTCAACGAAGATGATTTAGATGACTCCAAGCCTTTCAAGTTTCGCCAATAACAGGGTGAATTCAATTATGGGTTGACCTTATTTATTTTAAAAGTACTCACTTCATAAAGGGACGACCCGTTTCATACCTACTCCGTAGGTGTCGGGGAGGAGGACCACTTCGGGCCTGACCTACGCGCCCTCACTCCAGCTTTGCTGGAGGGGCGTTTCGAACCCCCGACCCTGACACACCACGGTAAGCAAGCTATCGATGCTTACCACTTCATAAGGCTTGAATAAGTTAATTAATGTCTATTGAGGTCGGACTCTTGCACGGATTCCGCAAATAAAGAATGCTTTATTGCATTGAACTACTCATTTTAATGCTTGTATATTGTATGATATTTCTCTCTCTCTTGGTTAAATTAAGGGTTTCTATGATTGGTGGGAAGGAGCTTAATTTACATGTTCTCAATGTTGAAGAGAGTAAAAGGGGTGACTTTGACAAGGTATAGAAGTATTTCTTCCTTTTATTTTTCATCTTATAATTATTTATTTCATTGATATATGATACATCTTGTTATTATTTTTTAAAAAAACAAAGAATTTTAGAAAATATACAAATACTGTTTTATTGCTGTATAGGTTGTAGCAGAGAAGAAATGAAGAGAAGTGAGTTCAGTATTTAAGTTTTCTCCAACCACAACAAGTGCTTTTTATACATTGAGGAAACATTATTTCACTTTGCTTCTTCACTTTGAACATGTTTACTTCTTTAGGCATGAAGCTTTGAATGATAAATTTCCTGGTTAGTAAGATTCATGTGTTAATTTCTTTTGTACTAAATATATAGGTATATTTCAACATGAATGTTAGTTTGTTAGGGTATGCAATAACGTTTTTATGTATGTGATAATATTTTGTGCATTATTACTAGGCTAGACATATTCAATTTTTGCCTCAATCGATTATCCGGAGTCTAATATTTCTCCATTCTAATACAGGAATAACTACACGAGCTACTTTCTACCATGTTTCATATGTCATGAAGTCGAGATACTTTTAAGAGACGTGTCATGATCTAACTCCTTAGTTTTGACACATCTATTAAAAACTCCTTCAAGAATAGTAACTAAAAGTGTTATTTGACCAAATTGCACTTTATAAGAAATAACTAGTTCAAGGACTTTGATCTTTTGCTACAAGGAAAGATTTTTCAATGTACTTTGTATGTGTCACGACTCGAACCGAGGCCCTGACCGAGATGGACATCCCAAACCGTGAAGGCCTGAGAGCCCTTCTCTAACTAAAAATCATATACACAATTCATATACTGTAAGGAAAATGCGGGAAAACATGAAAAAACGGAAATATGGTCAATCTTTTACTTCAACTGAATAGTAAGAAAATGAGTTCATGAATCATTCAAAAACACCTGATACTAGTCTACGAAATCTCCAACAATCCAAAAACACTACTATCTGAATACTTGGACAAGGTCCTTAGTCGCACCATAAACTATAATGAAATATCAATGTCAATTCAACAAGGCCTTCCGAAATAAGAGAGGCTCACCAACTGAAACTTCGAAAAACCCAATCTACTACTTAGCGGGACCTGGGACTGTGTCTCAGATTCTAAAATATATGGGGTCAATACAGATGTACTGGTATGCAAAGCAATTCAAAATAATGTATTTATATATAAGAGAAATTCATAAAACATTTTACATATAATATATTAAAACACATGGGCACACTTCAAAGACTTTATAACATTTCTTTGAAATCACGACTCACTCTTTGTCTTACTTCTGGGCTATGTGATACACCCTACAAGTCTATGATCCTACGGGCTATATGGAGTCCTTCCTTGACTCGGCTGTCAAGCCTGCAACCCAAGTTTACCTCAAGGGTTGGAGTTTCTGATTCTGATATGACACAGGGCACTAGGCAACGTATAATACCTCTTGGGAACATAATAACCCGTATCGTCAAACCTCAGTTTCAGGAAATGAGTTATCTAAACTCGTGCCTTCTTCAGGTAACCACCTAACATCTCTTAAGCCCATTTTTATCCTTTTCTAAACATGCATCTTTCTGAAATCAATTATGAAAATCTTAATGAAGTTTGCCTTACGTTCTGTTCTAAGTCTTTTATGGCATTATTTATTTTGGTATCGTCATACCAAAACTTGCAAGTCATCTATCCAAGCCATTTGTGGTTCTATTTTAGATTTTCAATCAACTCAATCATTTGACCACCAAAAATATTTAAACAATGCAAGGGAGTCCTTATTTCAAAATATGTGAAAACTTATGCAAAGATTCTCCCTTTTATATATTTCAACTCATGATGGTAAATTTCTTAAAACAAATCATCCAATTCCTTCAATTATTACATTGACCATTTATAAAGAAGAAAACACTTGTAAAATACAAAGCAACCTTTCTTCAATTAACAACCAAGATCAAGTTTATAAACAACATTAAAAATCTTGTCTCATGCTTTCAATAATGCAATTTCACAAACTACAACATGTAAAGTCAAGAAGTATCATAACAAGAGAGAGATTATAAATATTCATGCTCTCAATTTAACTTGTAAACTCCAAACGCATACATACATATATACTAACAAAATTTAAATATAAGGGAAGGTCTCAAGACTAAAACATTATTATCCAAAATGGTTCTCAATGCATAATTGTTAATGTAAATTCAAAACCCTTTATAAATACATGATATCTTGTAACACCCCGTAAAAGTCGTGCATGGATTAGCCTTTAATAGAGTGCTCTTAGACTTAAAAACTTGAAAATTTTTCTAAGTGTAACTTAGAGTCATTTTAGCTGACAACCTTCGGGATACGACTTCTCGACCTTATCGACCTTCATTTTTAGATTTTCAAGTTGCGTTACGATCGGACAATCTCATAGTATATCTCGGATAAGTTTTGGAATTTTTCGGAATGCATAAGGCTGCGTTTGGATTTCAAAACAGTAGCAAAACGCATAGCCTGTTGCCCAGTTTTTTTCAGCATTTCAGGGTCAACTTCAAACGATCATAACTCCCTGTATATAATGAACTGTGTGAGCTATAATATATCAAACGAAAGAGCTTTGAGTCCTCTTTCCACTGCAACTAGTTTCATCCAAATCCAACATCTGAGTAAGAAGTTATATCCGTTTTAATTCAGCCTGTCAGTTTGTCAACTGAGGGATAGTTTCGACTTTTCTTGTTTTCTCAGGGGCATTTTAGTCATTTCACTTCACTCAATTCCGTCTATAACACCAGATTTAGCCCAAATTCAGCAGAATACAATCCTTTTTCTCAAATTCTCTCAAGAACACCTTTTAGGTTCCAAACAAAAATCCCAAATAACTCAAGATTCAACCGTGGAAAATTCAAATTGGTTCCGTAGTTGTGTTCACCATCTCGAAAGCTTCGAGAAGCACCCCATGGTTATGTAAGGAGGATTCTAAATACAAGAGTCCATTGTTAAGGTATGAATATTGTTTATTCTTGATTCTTATTCATGAATAAGTATTGATAAAGGATTATGAGTATTGTCTTGATGTTGGAAGATAACTAGAAACATAGTTATGAATTGTTGTGTATAAATTGTTAGTAGTAAATTATGGAAGTTGCTGTATTGGATTATGAAGGATGAATTGTGGTGATATATCATTATATTAGTGGTTATGTATGCCTAGTGATCATGTTGGTATTGGATGGTGATTAAGAAGGGAAATAAAGGCTAAGAGTGATGTTGAGGGATATTTCATGAAAATGCATGATATGTGAATGTAATAAGAGTATAAGAGGATGTATGTAGTACTCTTATTGATGAGCTAAAGGATTACTTCCTAGACATTAATTGGTGAAGTTAATACCTAAATGGTAAGGTTTGGTTGCTGATACTAGTTTGCCACAAATGACTTATTGTAGATAAGTGTTCGAAGAGTACGGGAAGTCACTTGTATTGAAGTGGTTATATCAAGGTATGTAAGACATACTCTATCTAATCTTTGGCATGAATAATGACCCATGGCATTCTCAAGTAAGCTTCCAACATTGTCCTACGACACATGACACATACTAACATCATATGATCTTCGACACTACCAATTGAACTTGTTTTCACTTTTAAGATGTCCGGCTAGTCAAAAAAATATCCATATACTATTGTTGACTCCGAAATGGTTTAATGAGGTATCCATGATTCTCTACTTCATTTTCATGATAATGATTACCTATTTACATGTTTTTCCTATTGAGGTATCATGGTTTCAAGTTCCACAAAGTGTGACCACAAAGTAACCAATCTCAAAGATTAATTGAATTAAGAAATGGAATGTCTATTTTTTAAATTGATGATATGATGTATTATATTAGTACCACTGATCAGTTGGCCATTGTATTATAAAGATTATATATATATATGCTATTCCAGGGGTGGTCCCTGATGTATTGTATTAGTACCACTGATCAGTTGGCCATTGTATGACATATGTTATGTATTGATAAGGATTACGGGAAGTAATTATATGAAAGTAATGTGCAGGTATCCCATCAGTTCTTTTAAGTGTGGTCTACTCATACTGTTTATTCACTGGTATCTGGGTTCTGTTGATCTTTTGTATCTCATGTTGATACTCCCTGCCTTACATACTCAGTACATATTTCCGTACTGACGTCCCTCACGGGGGACCTGCATTCATGCCTGCAGGAACAGGTACTTCAGGTCGTACACCTCCACAGTAAGAGCCAGGACATTCTATTATTAGTGGTGAGCTCCAGTTGTTTTGGGGCATCCCAAGTCGTCTCTATATTTACCTTTGGTATTTGTATAAAAGTCTTTTGTGGGCGGGAGTTCGTCCCGACCCCAACTTAGTTGTGTATCTATGTAGAGGCTTTTGTAGACATATTGTACAGCCATAGGAGTGTTTGGTTGATAGACGTGATGGCTTTGACGGCCAATTACTGTTCATATATATATTTATACGTGTCTACTGGGCTGATACAGGTACTGTTTTCTTCTATTTACAACGAAGTGCTACCCAAATTTCTAATTTTCATAAGTAATGTAAATGTGAAAGTATAGGTTATGAACGGGTTCTCCCAGGCCTCCTAGGCTACGGGTGCCAGTCCGCTCCAATGGGATTTGGGGTGTGACATATCTCAACCTTAAAAACTTAATCAAAAAAAATTTCACCACTCCCATGTAGTTTAGGAAAATCTCATGTACCTTAGATTACTTAGTTTAAAGAGTAGAACCCGAAACTTTATTTCTTTCTCGAAAATTGTGGATTGAAAGGCTTGAATTCTTGCGTTGAAGGAAAACCCTAATTTCTTTTGTTCTTGGGAGTAGAGAGAATTGAGATGTGTTTAAAACTGATAAAAGATGGATTATAATACTTAGGGTATCATTTAAATGGGTTTTGGGGTGAGGAAAATACCAAAATAACCCTAAAGAAGCCAAAGAAATTGTAGAAATTCTTCAGTTGACGACCAAGGTTGATGGGCCGTCATATAGGTGACGGCTCGTCACCTAAGTAGTCACTTTCGGGATGGAAATTTCCCATAACTGTCCTATGATGACGACTAGGCTTGATGGGATGTCACTTAGTTGACATCTCATCAACCTAGTCATCACCTAGTTGAAAAGTCATCAACTTCGTCGTCACTTTTTGGGAGTCAGACACTCCAAAGTAAAATGAGCATAACTTTCTACTCCAATATTGGATTAAGGTGAAACTGGTTGTGTTGGAAAGAGGACTCAAGGATCTTTCTTTTAGTATATTGCAGGATACATAACTTGTTATGAATTGGGCTGAAATAAAGAAAACCATAAGCAGAAAAAAATCAAGAACACAAAGATTTATGTGAAAACCCTTGCGGGAAAATCCACGGGCAGAGGTAGAGGAATTTCACTATGAAAGGAGAGGTTTACAATATGGAGAGACGTAATTTCTGAATAATCCAAAATATCCCACTAAATCATACTTATATAATACGTGCATACAAATAGGTCCTAGGCCAAAAAACATAAAGGTCCATATTGTGGGGCCTCGCCCCTGCACCCCTATCGAGATCAGCGGTGGGTTCTGGGATTGCACCAACTACAGACCTCATTTAAAATCACAAACATGGGTCACACTGCAAAACTTTCTAGGCCGGATCAATAAAATTTGGGTCACAACTCTAGCAATCTCCACCTTGACATGAATTCTAATTCAGAACTCTAATCCATTTCAAGACAAACTATCCACCTCTTCCACATAAACCCTTAAGGGACATCTTAACAGCTAACACTAATCAAGTCCAAACAATGCTCAAACTTGGCACTTTGTAGTGTTTTTTTCATCATATCAGTAGGATTACCATGAGTACTAATCTTTCTCACCACAATATCACCACGAGCAATAATATCATGCACAAAATGATATCGAACATGATGTGTTTTTTCCTCTAGTGCAATATCTAATCTTTCATAAGAAAGATAGCACTCTGACTGTCGCAAAAGACCATAGTAATATGTAAGTATTTACTAAGTTTACCAAATAGCCCCTTCAACCATATAGCTTCCTTGATAGCCTCTGTAATAGCCATGTACTCTTTCTCAGTAGTTGACAAAGCAACCGTAGTCTTTAAGGTAGCTTTCAAACTAATAGCACAACCACCAATGGTGAAAACATAGCCTGTAAGGGACCTCTTTCTATCATGATCTCCTGCAAAATCAGAATCAACAAACTCGATTACTCTATCTCTATTTTGCCCAAACAACAAACAAACATCAGCATATCCATGCAAGTATCTGAAAATTCACTAACTGCTTTTCAATGTTCTTTGCTTGGATTTTCCATGTATCTGCTAACTGAACTGATAGCATATGATAAGTATGGCCGGGAATATACCATCACATACATAAGAGACCCGATGATACTAGAGTATGGAACTCGAGACATATAGTCATGCTCATCATCTGTCTTTAGAGATAGACTGGCTGAGAGTTTGAAGTGAGCTGTCAATAGAGTACTTACAGGTTTGGCATTTTGCATATTGAACTTGTGAAGCACTTTCTTAATATACCTTTTCCGACTCAAGTATAACTTACACTTCTCTCTATTCCTAATAATTTCCATTCCAAGAATCTTCATTGCTGCTCCTAGATCCTTCATCTCAAACTTCTTGCTGAGCTGGTCTTGGACTTTTATTAACTCTCTCTTAACCTTTGTTGCAATCAGTATATCATTAATATACAAAAGAAGAAACACAAACTAACCATAACTTTCCTCCTTAAAGTAGACACAACTATCATAACTACTCTATCGAAATATATGAGAGGTCATAAAAGAGTCAAACCTCTTATACTACTTCTTGGGGGGCTGTTTTAAACCATAAAGAGACTTTTTCAACAAGCATACATAGTCCTCCTTTCCTGAAACTACAAAAGCCCTTTGGTTGCTGTATATTGATGTCCTCCTTAAGTTCTCCATATAAGAATGCAGTTTTGACATATAACTGCTCAAGCTCAAGATTATGCATGGCCACGATACAAATCAAGGATCGAATCGAACTATGCTTTACAACTGAGAAAATACATCTGTGAAGTCAATACTTAGAACTTGACTATAAGATTTAGCAACTAGTCTTGCTTTGTACCTTGTATCTTTAACTCCCGATGTTCCTTCTTTCTATTTAAATACCCACTTGCAACAGACAACTTTCTTATCTTTAGGCAATCTTACGAAATCACATGTTCCATTCTTATGAAGTAATTCCATCTCTTTTTACATAGAAATCATCCATTGACCGAAATCATCACAACTAACTGACTCTGAGTAAGAAGAATGTTAATCACCAGAATCAAAACCTTCTGCTACATTAAATGCATAAGTAACCAAATCAGCTTTAGCATACTTCTAAATAGGTCTAATATCTCTTCTAGGCCTATCTTTAGAAATAGAATATTGTGGCATCACTAGTGGTGAAGAAGAAATAGTACCACTCTGTATCTCTGGGCTAGACTGAGAAGCAGACACTGGTGTAGACTCTGCTCCATATTTAATATGGGTGCTTGACTTTTGTTGATTAATGTCATTAAGCTCATCTGGAGGCGAAGAACTAGATTCGGAGAGAGCCCGAAGCATGACAGTTTTATCAAACACAACATCCTTACTAATTATAACCTTTCTGTTTTTTGGACACCAAAGCTTATAAACTTTATTAGCAGGCTTATAACCTATAAATAAGCACTTGACAGAATAGGCTCCAACTTTTCATTATCAACATGATCATACACAGGACAACCAAATATCCTTAAATAAGAATAACTAGCCGGAGTAACAGACCATACCTCTTGTGGAGTCTTTTTATCAATCGCAACTGAGAAAGAGTGGTTAGTAAGAAGACAAGCTGTGGAAGCAGCTTTGACCCAAAAAGACTTGGGTAAAACCAGCATTAAAGAGCATACAACACACCTTCTCTATTATAGTCCTATTCATTCGTTCAGCCACACCATTTTACTGCGGAGTAAGATGAACTATCAAGTGCCTCATGATTCCTTCTGACTTGCACTGAGAATTAAATTCATCAAAAGAAAACTCTAGACCATTATCATCCCGAAGGCATTTTACCTATTTCCTTGTTTTCTTATTAATCATAATCTTTCATTCCTTGAATGCAAGAAACAAATCATTCCTTTGCTTCAGAAAGAACACCTAAACTTTTCTGGAATAGTCAACAAGTAATTTTCCAAGAAGGTGTTTTGCAAAAATTTTGACTTTTTGAGAGAGTCGCCACTTAATTTTGAAAAGGAATTAAGAAACCTTTAGAGAGTTACTTCAAAGGATCCAAAACAGGAAAATCATTTTAAGTTAGAAATTCTAGATAAGAGGCTCCTATTAACGTTTTAGGAAGGTGTTAGGAACCTAAAAGGTCCGCTAACTTGCGGTTATCCGATCTGTTTGAAAACATTCTTTTGATTAACTTCTAAAAAAAAGACTAATTTGTTGAAAAGTGATTGATTTTAGAAAACGATTTGTATAAAATATATGTTGGCGACTTAGTAGGGATTTTAACTAAGTCTAAACAAATGAAAAGGCAGATAAACACATAAAAGGAGAAGGGAAGAACGTAAAAGATTTAGGCTATTAGGCCCAAACCTCATTGGGCTTTTGACCCATTTGCACCTGTCCTAAACTATTTTCTTTTTTTAGGACCATCGGCCTAAAATCTGTTCTACCTGTATTAAATACAACTTTGGCTTTGTGGCCCGGATGAATGAATAAAGAAATAAATAAATAAAAGATGACAATAAATAAATAAAATAAGATAAAAAGTGAGACTTTTAAGTCTCTTAGCTACTTCGATGATGGGACACTTTACCCATTTTTCTTCTTCCAACTTCTTGCATCAATGCATCTCACACCATCTGATCGATTTCGGATATAAACTTTGAGGAGGTAGACCACATTGGTCCATTCGAAAATGCAATGGGAGGGAGTCCTTAATGGACTCCAAAACAGTTGACATGCAAAAGGAAGAAGGAAAAAGATTAGGGTCCTATAGATATTCAGATCACTGGCTTTATACAAATCAAACAGAATAAAGACAAACTCTGTTCTATCTGTGATTAATCAAAAGTAAACTAAGTTATCACTATCCAAATAGCAACACTACAAAAACATAATATCAAATCGATTTTAGGAAAAACTTTGATTCATCAAGTTAAATGGAGTATAACAGGTTAGAAATTGAACTTAAAAGAAAATAGTCAAAACCGGACATTTAAAAGGACGAACAAGTTTACCGACCTCAAAGAAAGACAAAATGACTTAAGAACTCTATTGGACTTGTGCACACAGTGTAGTTACTTTAAAATTTCAAAGGTTTAAAGGATAGGGATCCTAGATAGGTAGGGCAATATTTATAGGCAAAATCAACCCAAGGAAAAGAAAATTTTAATGTGCACGAAAATCACTAATGATAACCTAATCATGAAAAAACTAAATGGGAGACAAAGCTAGACGTTCTTAAAGGAAACATATTACTCCCAATCATAGCATGAAAAATTAAACAAATTCATCTAGAAATAAGGATTCGGCCTTGAATGAAATGCACGTTTTTTATTATCATACAAATTAGACGTATATTTCAATACTCAATAACTTAAAAAAAATGGAAAAGAAAAACAAAACGAACAAGAAACAGATGCCTTATAGTTCTCACAAAGATAAAACTGATCTGCTTGGATATTAAAGTTTACCAAGAAAATGAACAAACAGTTTCTAACATATGATTTAAAACTTCGACAACCACCTAACTAATATGGAAGGAATCCAAGAGAAGCTTGAACTAAGATGGAAGACAATATACTACAAACACCGGACTAATGAAGACGAACAAGATGACGTCAAATATGAACAACGAACAACACACCATCAATCTGAAATTAGAATCATGAGACTTAGAGCCATGAAATTGGCCATAACTAGATACCATCAGTTCAAAACTAACCAAACAAAAACTTTAACAAAACATCATCTACAGAGGGACACCATCCACCCGAGACTGTTAATAAAAATCAAAGCACAAAACTTTAATCATGAAATAAGGTATACCAAGATACCAGCAGCCCAAGACTACTAATCAAAAATCAAAGTATGAAACGTTAATGACGAAACCAGCCTTAGCATGATACTAGGAACACGAAATAAAATAAAAGCATGCGACTTTACTATGAAAAAACAGCTTATTCAACTTTACCAGCATACAGAGTGGGAGTATTAGATCAAAACTCAATCCACAACGTGATTTTAACCAGACAACATGCTATGAATTAAAATAAAGAACCATTCATAGATAAAAATAATGGATTCAGGGAACTTTTAATGAAGAACACGTCTTTAACAATACTAAGAAGCGGCATCAAACAAATTGACTCAAATATCACCATAGTGATAGCCATCATGAACAAAACCTATGGCAATCAAAGCAGTCTACCAGCAAACAGTTCCCAACACATCTGAACAACTAACAACTACTAGTGACAGAATTGTGAAGATAAAACGCTAACATATCGATGAAAAGAAAACATCGAGACAAAGGGGAAATGAAGTATTACCTATTTTGGAGTAGAAAAATAGGACAACGAGTGGACGAAAGGATTCCGACCACCTGAAAATGTCACAGCTGCTTTGAAAATTCAGATACACTGTTTCAGAATATGTATATTTTTGTGTGAAGAGTGTTTTCTTGAGTGCCCTGTTTTTTTTTCTCTATACCAAATTTTCTCTCCCTCAGTTTTTCCAAAACCCCCTCTTTTCGGACCCAAAATCTCTCTAAGCTTTTGAACCCAGAAAAGAAAGGAGAGGCTAGTGAAAACAAATCCCCCTTTTGCTTGCAAAACTAGCCTTTACATAGAGAAGAGGCTAGGGCTTTTTAATGCTTCAGCTGGCGTGGAACAAAATTTGAATGGGGGTAATTTCGAGAGGTTTTAGCTAAATTGGAAAATTTTTTCCCTTGGATTCCCGCTCAGGAAAAGGATCCCCCCCCCCAACAAAATCCATTGTAAATAGAAGAATCAACCAATAGAAAATGAGGGAGAAGAATAATCTTCGAAAAGTCAATGAAAATACTCCTCCTATGTGTAATACCCTGTACTTAATTACGTGCATTAGCCATGGTTATATGTGTTGGAGTATATGTATTGATCATAAGTTAGGTATATATGAGTTTAAGTATGAGTATTGATTATTTTGAGATGGTTTCAAATGTATAGTTTGATTATATGTGTATAGGAATCGACTTTATTTATAACGGAATTTACTCGTCGAAGTTTCTATTCGAAGTTTATCGAGTTAGCTTTCCAACGATATAAAGATTTCTGAAAACAGATTAGTATCGGATATAAGCGAGCATGTTCGAAACTTAAAAACGGTGGACGCAATGAACAGTAAATGTGCAGAAATTTTCTGCACACAAAAGTACTGCAGCCAAACAGATTTTTGAGTCGACTTTAAACGATCATAACGCCTTGTACAAAATGAAATGTGTGAGCGGTTATATATCGATGAGAAGCCCCGAGAGTTTTCTTTCTAATAAAATTGGTTTCACCTAAATCCATTATTGGAGTAAAGAGTTATAGTCAATTTACTTTAGCCTATCAAAACAGTCCACCATGGGTAGATTCGGATTTACTTAAATTTTAAGGGGCAATATGGTCATTTTCCATCACCTCATGGACGAAAATTGGTCATTATATACATATACTTAGCCTCATATCCATCATTTATCATCCAAGTTATTGAAGAATAAGAAACCCTAGCCTAATTTCAACTCCAATTATCTTGTGATTTAACCATAGAAAATCCAAATTGATTCCGTAGTTGTGTTCACCATCTCGAGGGCTTCGAGAAGCACCCCTTATTTGTGCCAACAGGACTTCAAAATCAAAAGGGTCATTTTATGGTAAGGATGTAAATTATGTTGTTGTTATTTATATGGATATGTATATATATACATGTGAGCATAAGAAGTATGTTATTTGATTGTTGTTGAAAGATGAATGGAAGTGATGTTGGATTATTCTTGTGCATGGTTGGATTATATTGAATTGTGAATGGGATTTGGTGTGATGATGTGGTATTGAAATGATGATTATATATATATATATATATATATATATATATACACATAAACCTATTGTTCAAGTTGGTTTTTGGAATGCTTTGCAAATATTGGTTGTATGGAATTATGGAAGAGAATTGTGGTGTTGGGTTGCTAATACTAGATGCCAAACATTTCGTTGTAGATAAGTGATTTGTAAAGGCGGGAAGTTGTGTTGAATTGGTATCCGAATCTACAACGAGGTATGTAAAGTGTACTCTAACAATGTTCTTTGGCATGAAAACACCAATGTTCCATCAAGTAAGATTCCTAGGTTGTCCAAAATCATGTATTGTTCTACGTTACCAACGAAGTTGTTTCCATTCTATAAATTGTCAAAATGTTTCATTGATATACCAAAAGACTCCTATTTCATTGTTGTGATATTGATGATTCTTAAACACATTGTTGATGTACCAATAAGTCTTTATTACATCGTTATTGTATAGAAGGTCTATTACTTGGTTCCTATTGATGTATCATTGTTCCAAAGGTACTATATTGGCATGAACACTAATGTAATAATCTCAAAGATTTTGAACTAAGTTATTGGAAAGATCTCTTATGTGTGTTACTTGATGTACGTGTGGGTGGTAGCTCATTGTCTTAAGCCTAGCATGGGCCGATCTCGATACTTGATATGATTATAGTTGATATGTACAGTTGGTCACAATACGTTACAATATTGATTATTGTTAGGTGGTTGGAGGTTCGGGAGGAGGAGGTAATGGCGAATGATAATTTTAAAGAATGAAATGAATGAATGTATACCGTACCACAAATGTGTTTGAATTCAAGAACCCAATTCAAATTAAAGATAATGTACATGATCCTAAAAGTGTTTATGAAGTGTGGTTCACTTATATTATGATTTATTCACTTGAGTCTGATTTTGTTGATCCTCCATATCACATATGATTACATACAGCTTTACATACTTAGTACCTATTTCGTACTAACATCCCTCACGGGGGGGACCTGCATTTCATGCTGCAGGCACAGGTGCTTCAGCTCATTCACAGCATAGAAAGGAGTCAGGTCATACAGCTATTATTGGTGAGCTCTAGTTTGCTTTGGAGCTTTCTGAGTCGGTTCCTTAAGATTTGTTATTGTACAGGAGTCATGTGTGGGCGGGGGTTTGTCCCGACCCTAGTTATGTCATGTATATCCTACAGGCTTTGTAGACATAAGGAAGGGTAAAGTCATGGAAGTTTATATAGTGATGTTATATTTGTATATGTGGTGGCCCTGACGGCCAAGTATTATATATATATATATATATTTGTGCGTGTTGTGCTGATACAGGTAATTAGACCCTTCTATATGCAACGAAGTGCTGCCCAAATTTTTGATGACATGTAAGTGAAAGTACAGGTATTTAAACGGGTTCTCCTGGGCCTTCTCAGCTTTGGGTACCAGTCCGGCCCGATGGAAATTTGGGGCGTGACACTATGTACGTATTCGTACACCTCTATCCAAGAATTTTGGGATTTGAATATTGGATGAGATACCTAAGTGTGTTTCTAGAAGATTCTCGGCATCTTCTCATATGGATTCGCGTGGAACACGCGTGATCATAAAGAGAAAAAAGAAAATAGGTTGGATTTGGGTACTGCATTGGTCGATGTTGGTTGTTTGTGGTGTAAATCGGATATAGGGTCAGGTTTTTGGGTGGTTGAGATTGGCGGATTTGGAGCTGATTCTATTCGGGTCGAAATTATTATGGGTTATCAAAGAATGTTGTTGCGATTTGGAATTGTTGATGCTTGTTGCTGTTTGTTAGGTTAAGGGCAGAGACAAGAGGATTGGGCTGGGTTATTGATGGGAGTGGGCTGGTATGGTTTGGGCCAATAGAGCTAAAATTATTCCTTATTGTTGGGCTGGCTAAAATTAAAAGGGCAAAATGGGTTGAAATTGGGTTACAAATTGAATGGATCATCTAATTTGGGAATTTTTCCAGTTCATTTAAGTTTTGGCGAAATTGAAAATCAATTGGCCAGTTGCATCGCGATTGTGGCCAATTTGATTTAAATTATGGCCAAATCTAATAGATTGGCTAAATTAATCCAAAATTCGAAATGAATTTAATATCTCTTTTAACCCCGAGGTTCTTGATTCGATAAAATCAAGCACATATTTATTTAAATTACTTATGTGTAAGAATAAATTATATTTAAAATCAAGACTTTGTACATTTAGATTAATTTTCAAGTTTTATCTATAAAAGTTTAATTTTAATAAAAAATATTCATTTAAATAACAAAATTTATGCATTCTCGTATAAAAATACAAAAATGTATAATCCTTAATTAAATTACAAAATTAACTCAAATAAATATTTTAAATTGCATTTATTGGAATAAAATAATTATTGTGACTTTATTTTAAAATTGAAGAAAATCGAAAGTAAATTGGGTTGTGGAGGGAAAAATTAGGTTTCAACAACTGCCCCCTCCCTTTGGGTAGGATGGAGGCAAGTAACCCTGGGCAATGAGAGATTGATGTTCCTAATTTTTGTCCGACCAAAAATTCAAATCTGGAAGAGGTTAGCTTTCGTACAAGTTTCATGGAGTTATGGCCGAACCTCGGTATCACATTTCGTACATATCTCAAGTTTCATGAGAATTCAGGCCACTTGTAGTTCATAAGGCATGATTTTAAGCACGATTTTCAAGAAAATTCTCCAACTATCACGATTTTAGAGTTTTTGGTTAAATTGAGAAGTTGGGGAATAAAGGGATTTGGGGTAGGTTGGAATGCAATCGAGTTTTATACATAGATCCCAGCCTACATATCCGCAAGATTTCAGGGAATTAGACTGCTTGTAGTTCGACTCGATTGGTAGAAAAGATTGTTTTCTATTTCAGACGATCTTTGTCTCGGGATGAGTGACAAGTTAATGAGTTGTGGAAAAGATGATTGTAATCTCTAATCCATGAATGTGGAGCTCTTCATATCCATAGGTAAGAACTTATCTGGGTATAATTTCCAAAACACTAAGTATGTTGTCACCCAAATTCGAAGAAAAGAGAAAGTTACCCTCGGTATGAATTTAAAAATATCTCGAAGGTGAAGCAGAAACCATAATATCCTTGTAATAGCCACATGACCTCTAATAGGTGTGTTCTTAGATGGTGATGGTGATCATCTTTTATCTCGTGTTTAGAGAGTTTGACGTCACTCTCTAGACTATGTCCCATTTTGTTGCTAAGAAAGAGTTCCACGTTGTGTTGCGTCCTATCTGAAGTCGTCCGCACTTGTGGTTTTGATTTGAGATTTTCATCCTCTTGGATGCTCTCGACAATGCTTCAAGCAAAAATTGTTAGTGCTAAAAATAATTCAATAAAGAGGTATGTAGTATTTTACCATATCTCCACGTGAGTTGTGGCCTGAAAAGCGGAGTCATCTCTTCATGTACCTGTTTGGAATGAAATAACCGGCAACAACAAATAGAACAACCCTCTTGATTTTTGTTTAATTATGACATTTGTCAGTTGAATATGTCTTCAAAGTAGGGTGGCCTTTTGGACATCGGCGATACTTTATGCAGAATAGTCCCTACAACCGTGTAATCTTGTGCTGGTGTGTCAACCCTTTTGGTTACCTATATCACTTTTTGTATGTGGAATGATAACCTCTTCGGTTATAGCCGACGATCGATTTATAAATTTTCCTTAAATTATCAATCTTTGGATAATCTTGCGCATTATTTGATTTTGGATACGAGGCGACATACAAATATCCTTTGAATTGATAGCTTTTTGGTAATCCTGCACATTATCCGACCATGGATAAGAGATGACTTACATATATACCTCCAATCACTAGCTTTCAGATGTTCCTGCACATCATCCGACCTTGGATATAATATGACTTATAGATATCTCTCAGATTGTTAGTCCTTGGGTAATCCTGCACATAATCGATCTTGGATATGACGCGGATTATAGAGAACCCTTGGACGTATTTATTTGATAATCTCGCATATTCTCCCGTAATATTTAGTTGCGACTTATGGATAACCTCCAGACTATCGATTTTTGGGCGATCTTGCACACTATCCGGTTAGGATGTTATTGTGGATTACGGGTGACCTACATGATCTTTCACACTATCCTATTTCAAATAATATGACTTATAGATGACCCTTAAATTGTCAATTTCTAGGAAATCTTATTTATCATTCATCCTTAGACAGCGACTTAAAGGCATCCCTTCAAATCGTGTGCTCTAAATGCATTTAGATGTTGATTCATAACATGATAAGATATCCTCGATGCCAGCATTTGTGTCTCACGTGTCAACAGATATTAAATGCTGACGATATCCTTGACGCTAGCATTTATGTCTTGTGTGTCAACAAATATTGAATGGATCTCTTGGTAATAATATAAAATGGCCCTCTCGGCGGTGGTATGAATGGACCTCTTGGAAATAATATGAAATGACCCTCTTGGGAATGATATGAATGGCCCTCTTGGCAATGCTATGCAATGGCCCTCTTTGCAATTCTATGAAATGGTCCTCCTGGCAATGATATGAAATGGCCCTATTAGAAATAATATGAAATGGCCCTCTTGGAAATGATATGAAATGGCCATGTTGGGAATGATATGAAATGAACCTCTTGGCAATGATATGCAATGGCCCTCTTGGCAATGATATGAAATGGCCCTCTTGGCAATGATATGAAATGGTCCACTCGGCGATGATATGAATGGCCTTCTTAGCAATTTGAAAGTAGTTTCACTTGAGTTTGTTTGTTTGCGTATTGCTTCCTACATGTACCTGTACTTGAAGTAGACGATTAGTAGACACAAAGTATCTTTTGCTAGCAACCATTTTTTAACAAAAGAATCTAAATACACTGTTCATAAAGAAAAGAAGACGCCTTTGTTTGTCTTTCATGCTCGAGAAATGGGATAGATAATTCAAATAGTCCTTGATAAATAGGTTTTAGACTTATTTTTGGGCTACCCAAAAGTACCGCTCTTAAGCATTATATGCTCTGGTATGGCTTCCGACTTGCGTGGGGATTTTTTGAAAGAAACGCTCATTTTGTATATCAATCCCTGCATCCACAGAAAAATAATTAGTTTGAATAAAACTACTCTGTGTTGACTTTCTTGTCTGCTCGGTTTGGTCCTCGCCATCTTTCAGGTGCCCCGTCACATTGGTAACTCCACCCTGGCTCCCTACTCCCATAGATGCCCAGACAATCACTAAGTAAAAGATTTGTAAATATTTTTTTTCAAAAGTAGTTTTATTTTTAGCAAATAGTTTCGAAAGTATCTATAAAAGGTATAGAAAATCTCTGTCAGTCATGTCATTTACTATCTCAACGAACATCTTCCTCGTGTCTTTGACTATATCCGAAGGATGATTTCCAGAACTCATGATCATTGTTGGAGGGTTCTTCAAATAGTTCTGTCATAGCTAAAAATTGAGTCCACCTAGACTTTGTCGCAGCGGGTGACTTTAAGAGTTTGACTTTACCCTCTGGTGCTGGGGGATTTAAAATGTATTCCAATATATTAGAGGAAATTTTAAGGACCTCCTCAAAATTTCTGCCCCAGTTTAAATTAGTTTGAGATGATATCAACTCGAGTAGATATGAAGTCTTTGCTGATATTCATTCTCTTTGTTGGATGTTGATCTTCTCTTGTTAATTTTTGAGATTCCTTCTCGTAAATTCTGCCCCAGTTTCCATTTCCTGAGGTTATATGACCGAGCCATTGGGGCGCCTACGTATTCTGTTGAAGTAGGAATCAGGTCAAACGTAGTTTAGGACTACGCTAAAGATACATAGAAAAATCTAATGGGTTGACCGAAGCCGACATAGGCCTCCTACATATCCCTTTTATTAGGAATTCAGGTCATCATGTAGTTCATACATAAAAGGAAAGGATAAAATATCCTAAGGGGTTGACCAAAGCCGACATACGCCTCCTACGTATCCCTTTTTTGGGAATTCAGGTCAAACGTAGTTCGTACATAAATGAAAGTGATTCTAGGAAATTACACATTATTACAAGGCGATTATAGATAAACTAGGAAACACAAAAACTAGAACGTCTTTCAAACATAGTATCTTTTTACCACATCAGAATTGATTGGTTTGGTCCACTCTTGTCCATCCATCTCAGACAAAATCAGAGCCCCTCTAGATAGTACCTTGCGAACTATGTACAACCATTGCCAATTTGGAGCGAAATTTCCCTTGTACTCTTCTTGGTGATAGAGTCTGTGTTTGAGAACTAATTGCCCAACTTTAAATATTCAAGCTCTTACTTTCTTGTTGAAGGCACAAACCATCCTGTGCTGATATAACTGACAATGACTCACGACAACCATTTTCTTTTCATCAATCAACATGAGTTGTTCACAGCGAGCGCGAACCCATTCTTCATTACATAGTCCGTCTTCTTGAATAAACCTCAGGGAAGGTATTTCAACCTCAGCAGGTATCACAACTTTATTCCCATAAAACAATAGATAAGGGGTCACCCAGGTAGAGGTTCGAACTGTTTTGTGATACCCTAGCAAAGCATAAGGAAACATCTCATGCAATGATCTATCATTTTCTATCATATTTCTCAATATCTTCTTGATGTTCTTATTGGCAGCTTCCACGACTCCATTCATCTATGGACGATATGCGGTCGAGTTGTGATGCACTATTTTAAATTGATTACAAATATCATTTATCAAGTGACTGTTCAAGTTTTCTCCATTATCAGTAATGATCGATTCTGGTACTCCAAATCAGCAAATCAAGCTATTCCTGACGAAATTTGCAACCACTTTCTTAGAGACGGATCTATATGAAGCAACTTTGACCCACTTAGTAAAGTAATCAATAGCAACCAAAACAAATGTATGCCCATTCGATGCCGGTGGCTCTAGTGGTCCGTTAACATCCATTCCCCAAGCTACGAAAGGGAAAGGTGAATTCATCGCATGTAGCTCATGTGGAGGCATTCAAATCAAATCTCCGTGTATCTGATATTTTTGACACTTGTGCACATACCTGCTACAATCATTTTTCCATAGTCATCCAAAATTAACCGGTTCTCTGGATCTTTCTAGCAAGGGAAAACCCATTTATGTGGGGCCCACAAACTCCAGCGTGAGCTTTTTCTATCAATTTATTGGCTTTCGCAGCATCAACGCATCTTAAGAATCCCAAATGTGGATTCCTCCTAAAAAGGATTTCCCCACTTGGAAAATAGTTCTCCGCCAAACGCCAAATTGTCTTCTTTTGGTTGTTACCAGACTCTTCCTGATATGTTCCAGATTCTAAATACCTTTTGATGTCATAGTATCATGTCTTTCCATCAAGCTCCTCTACAATGTGTGCACAATGTGTGGGTTGCTCCTTCAAGCTTATTTCTAAAGAATCAATGAAACTCTGATCTGGGTGTTGAATCATAGAGGATATAGTGACCAAAGCATCAACAAACTCATCTTTTATCCTAGGGTATGTCTGAAATCAACTTCTTTGAATTTTCCACATAATTCCTGCACCAGCTCCACATAAGGAATAATCTTGGAATTGTTTACCACCCATTCTCCCCGTACCTGATGAATCAGTAAGTCTGAATCCTCGATGACTAGCAATTCACGAAAACCCATATCAAGTGCTAATTTGAGACCTAAGATACAAGCTTCGTATTCGGCCATGTTATTGGTGCATGGGAAATGTAACTTAGCAGTTAACGGAGAGTGTTGACCCGTTTCTGACACTAAACCTGCTCTGATTCCTGAACCTTTGAAATGACCGCCCTATCAAAGAATAGCCTCCATCTGGGGTAAATTTCTATAATGTCTTCTCCTACAAATAAAATTTCCTCATCTAGGAAATAAGTCTGAAGTGGATTATATTCATCATTAATTGGATTCTCTGCCAAATGATCTGTTAAATCTTGCCCCTTGATTGCCTTTTGAGTTACATACACAATGTCAAACTCACTCAACAACATTTTTCATTTGGCTAGCTTTCCTGTGGGCATAGATTTCTGGAATATATACTTTAATGGATCCATTCTCTAGATGAGGTATGTTGTGTATGGTGAGAGATAATGACTCAACTTTTGTGCGGCCCAAGTCAAAGCACAACATGTCCTTTCTATAAGAGTATAACAGTCTTCATATGGCATAAATTTTTTACTCAAGTAGTAGATGGCTTTCTCTTTCCTACCGGTTTCATCATGTTGCCCGAGGACACATCCGAATGCATTTTTTGAGACTAATAGGTAGAGCAGCAAGAGAATTCCTTCTCTGGGTGCAACCAAAATCAGCGGTGCAGACAAATATTTCTTGATGCGGTCGAAAGCTCTCTGACATTCTTGCGTCCACTCATTCAATGCATTTTTCTTCAACATCTTGAGAATTGGCTCACATATGACTGTTGATTGAGTAATGAACCTGCTAATGTAATTCAAATGGCCCATGAAACTCATGACCTCCTTCCTAGTCCTCGGCGGTGGCAAATCCTGAATTGTCTTAATTTTGGATGGGTCTAGCTCGATGCTCTCATGCTGACTATAAATCCTAGTAATTTCCCTGATGGAACACCAAAAGCACACTTAGTAGGATTTAACTTCAAATTGTACTTTCTTAATCTGCTAAAGAATTTCTCCAGATGGGTTAGATGATCCGAACTCTCGCAGGATTTGATAATTACATCATCCACGTACACCTCAATCTATTTATGAATCATATCATGGAAAATAGTAATCATAGCCCTAATATATGTTGTACCTGCATTCTTAAGACCAAAAGCCATTACCCTATAATGATAAATACCCAAGGGTGTAAGAAAATCCATTTTTTCTGCATCTTCCTCATCAACCAATATCCGATAATACCCGGTAAAACAATTGATGAAAGACTGAATTTTATGCTTTGCAAAATTATCAATGAGGATGTGGATGTTGGGAAGCGTAAAATTATCTTTAAGATTGACTCTATTCATATCTCTATAGTCAACATAAATTCAAATCTTGCCATCTTTCTTCAGCACTGGGACAATATTGGGTAGCCATGTTGGATATTTTGTGACCTTCACAACCTTAGACTGTATTTGTTTTGTCACTTCTTTCTTGATCTTTAGACTTAAATCTCGCTTGAATTTCCGCATTTTTTGCTTGACCGGACCAAACTCAGGATTTATCGGCAACTTATGCGACATAATGCTAGTGCTCAATCCTAGCATATCATCATAGGACCAAGCAAACACATTAATGTATTCCCACAATAGGTGAATGAGCTCTCTCTTTTGTGTTTCCCCTGGTGGACATTGACACTTGTTTCTTTGATTTCATCTTCATCTCCCAGGTTGAATGTTTCAGTTTCCTCTAGGTTGGGCTTTTCCCGGTTCTCAAACTCTTCTATATCTTCAACAAATTGTTTCTCATCACCTTTATTCCAATCATCATCATTACCCTCATTTTATTTATCTAAGCTTTGACATGACATGACATTGGCAGGTTTTAAGCTACTGTAATAAACAAACAATCCAAGTTAGATAATAACAAGATATAATAAAATATACGAATAGTGTATTTCAAAAGATAATTTTTTAAAAAAAAATTAATAAAAGAAGGCCTTTCCATTGAAATTTGAGAGATAATAACAAACTATGGCTCATGACTCGCTTAAACAAAAGCCCATGCCTTTTGAAATCAATAAAAATATGAAAATGAAATTTGAGATGTAAAAGGTGGATCACAGGGCCTCCTCTGGATCATCGCCGATTTTATAAACTATTTGTAATTGTCGTTTCGTCTACCACGATGGGTGATGGGTTATGAATGGAGTGAAGGTCCAGTTTTACAAGCCCTCCCCTTGTGCAATCTTCTTCACCCCACTGGACTTTCGAAAATCTTCTGGTATATCATTGTATCCCTTGAATAGATTTCCTATCCCATCCCCAAGAACATTATCATTCGACAGCTCACGCATGGGAAATGACTGGTACAAGAGCGGTACGGGCCTAAACAGACTCGCCTCTAACTTATTATCAATCTCATCCTCCTTGGTAGGTTGATATCCTAACCCATAATTAAAGGCATTCTCTGGGATCATAACGGGCTTAATAATTCCTTGCATATTCTTACCTAAATATCAACCAGGCTCAGACCCATTTCTCAATATCACGGTCGCAATTATTTTGTAGACAGAAGGCATTGGAGCTTTGAGCGTCAGATCCTTTTCCACAGTATTTACAATTTCCATTGTATAGAAGCTAGTACCCTTTGGAACATCTTCAATCACCGTTACATAACCATTGGGATGATTCGCTAGGATTCCTTCCCCTTGGATGACTATTTCATGATCCTCCCAAATGAACTTCAATGACTGATAAAGAGGTGATGAAACTTCCTTTGCACCATGTATCCATGGTTTTCCAAAGAGTAGCTTGTAACTAGGATGAATGTCCATAACATGAAACTTAGTCTTAAATTCAGCAGGTCTCATTCGGATGTTCAAATCAATTTCACCTATGGTATCTCTCTGCCCTCTATCAAATGCTCTCACATTTACGTGGCTTTGGTGAATTTTCAAAAAATCATAGACCATTTAAACCAATATGGAGAGAGGACAAATGTTCACACCAGATCTATTATCTATCAATACTTGATTAATCATATAGTCTGGACAAATAATAATGATGTGCAAGGCCTTATTATGTATCTCTCCTTCAAACAGCAACTCTTCATCGTTGAATGATATGCGATGACTTCCTATAACATTTCCTATCATCGCAGCCAGTTTCTTAACACTCGTCCCTGTGGGAACAAATGCTTCATCCAAGACCTTCGATATCCCATTTAAATGCTCTCACATTTATTTAGCTTTGGCGAATTTTCCCCAAATCATAGCCCATTTAAACCAACATGGAGAGAGGACAAATGTTCACACTTGTTCCATCATCTATCAATACTTGATTAATCATATAGTCTGGACAAATAATAGTGACATGCAAGGCCTTGTTATGCATCGCTTCTTCAAACGGCAAATCTTCATTGCTAAATGATATGCGATGACTTCCGACAATATTTTCTATCATCGCAGCCAGGTTCTCAACACTCATCCCTGTTGGAACATATACTTCATCCAAGACCTTCAATAAAGCCTATCGGTGGTATTGCGAACTCATTAATAGTGCCAAAATGGAAATTTGAGACGGATTCTTCTCTAAATATTTACCAATTGAATAGTTTTTTGGTTTCATACGCCTCCAAAATTTCTCAGCCTTTCCTTCAGTGATTAGGCTTTTCTGTGAATCCTTTTTGTTGGTCAATTCTTCAGGAATAAAGCATTATCCCTATTGCATCATCCCTTGGGCAGCAATAATCTTTACAATAAATTCCTTTCTTAGTGGGGGAGTGTACACTTGAGTTAGGACCATTATCACTATAACTGGGGCTTTCTCATTGACAGTTAAGGAAGCCATAACTCTCTCTATCTTTTCTACCTCTTCTGCCCTTTTGGATTTTCTGAATTCACCTTCGTAATAGTCTTGCAAGATTCCTATTCTCATTCTATTTCAATCATGTTAATTGTAGGTCCCCCATGATTAGGCAATAGGTTACTATTGATTTTTGGCGTTGGTGACTGAAGCGTTATGACCTTTTGATCAATCAGATCTTGGATCTTATATTTCAAGATAATACAGTCCTTGGTACTGTGCCTTGTTGCTCCTGAATGATAGGCACAATTTTGATCAGGATGATAAAATTGAGAGTTGAGATTGATAGGCTTTGGCTGGATCGGTTGCAAATGATCGGCATTCTTTAATCTTTCAAATAGTTAGGTGTGACTTTCATCCAGTGGTATAAAGTTTTGGGGAGGTTTCTTTTCGACGTTTGGATGCGGAGGGTTATAATGGTTCTGATTTGTAGGAGGAGGCCCTTGATGATAATTTGGAGGTGCTTGGATGTTTTTTTGGTCATTTGGAAGAGTGGATTGGACATGAGCCTGATAATTCAGCCATGGAACTTGGTATTGGGGAAAAATATTTGGTTGTGGAGCTTGGATTTGGGATTGGACATTTGGGAGCGGAGCTTGGTACTAGGGTTAGATATTTGGGGGTGGAGTTTGGTAGTGAGGTTGGATATTTTGGAGTGGAGTTTGGTTCTAAGGTTGTACATTTGGGAGTGGAGCTTGGTACTGGGGTTAGGTGTAGAATATATGCTGAAAGTTTGGTGACAGCGGAAAAGACAAAATATTCCTAGAGTTGAACCTCTTTTTTGTTTTTGCAACAGAATCAACAAAAGACCATGCCTACATCCTCTTTTTTCTTCTTCAATAACAAACAGTCCCGAACGATGTTGGGGTCATGTCAATTTTTCCTATTTTTTACCAAATCTGCAAAAGTAACCCTGACAGCGGACACCATCCTGGTATACTATTCTTCTTCTTGAGCGCAAGAGAACACAAATACCATTTCTTCCTCAGACGTGGGGGGTTACACTTTGGCAACCTATTTCCTCCAATGGAGAGCATAGTCTCGAAAAAACTTATCACTTTTCTATTTGATCTGATCTAGTAAATATCGGTCAAGGACTATTTCAATGTTAAACGTGAACCTGTCAAGGAAACTCTTGGCCAATGCTTTCCAACCAGTCCATATTTTTAGCTCCTGATACATGAAGCACTCTAATACTTCGCAACTTAAACTTCGGCTGAACAGGAGAATCAATAACGCCTCATTTTTCCCTACCCACACCATTTGATCACAATACCTTCTCAGATAGGTGATTGGGTTTTCGGTACCGTCAAACAGTTCAAACTTTGGGACCTTGTACCCTTCTGGTAGATCTATTCCAGGGTGAACACATAAATTATCATACCCTAAACTGTCGTGGTCCCTCTCTCCATGAGATTCTTTGATTCTCATGATCTCTTCATTCATAGCTAGCAACTTCATTTTATGCTCGATCCTCCACTCTTTCTCCTTCTCCTCATAATGTTCATCTCAGAATTAGAAAGGGGATTATAGATATTAGGGGATATAATGGAATGAGGAGGATTTGGAAGGGAGGTTTGATTTCGCGAATGAAAGGAAGTTGGTTGGTAGGTAGGGAGGATGTTTTGGAAATTGGAAAGGTTCTGTTGAATTTGCAAGTAGTTTGGTGGAATCTGAGAAGGATTTTGTGAATTTGGAAACGAATTTGGTGTATTCGGGGATAGATTTGATGGAAGATTTGGTTATGGATTTTGTGGATTTTGGAGATAATTTTTTTGATTTGAAAATGGGTTCTGGGAATTTGGGAATGGATTCGGAGATGGGTTTTGCGGGGTTAGAGATAGATTTTATGGATGGTAGACATCTGGATTATTTTTGCGATTGGTGTTTTGGACAATTTGAGGAGCGAAGAAGGATGATATGTAGTTTAGATGGTCCTTAAGAATAGGCATACTAAGGTGAGGAATTTAGATTGGAGTCCCGTATCCTCCTGGATCGGGAGCATTGATAGTGATGGCCAGGTTAGCCAAATCATGAGTGCAATTTATTTTCTCCAGAAGCATTTCCAAATTTCTTGTGAGTTCTGCAATCATCTCACTCTGCTATTCTATTACACTGTCCTTGATGGTCAATGCATTTTCTTCGTCATTTCCAATCATTATTGAATGATGTCAGAGGATGGGATTTTATGCGCTTTTGACCGTGTGAAGTAGGGATGTTCTGCCAGCTTATTTCAACATAGAGTAGTTTTCTATTATATGTAAAGTGAAACAACTCAAAGGTAAATATGTTAGTTTCAACATGTGATAAGAAATGCAAAATACTTGACAAGAAACAGCCACGTAGAGTTGTTTGTGTCATAGCCAAATTCATCCATAGGAGCATAGTGGATAAACTTGCCTTTGATCCAAACAAATGCACATAAATATATAAAACAGTTATATCATATAAAAACATTATAATAATGTGTATCCTAACTGGGTGACCCTTTTGAGCCAAGGGTTTGGGCCTAACGATTTTTGAAGAAAAATATATGCTTGCTTACGGTCAATCCATCATCCCCCAAATTTTATAGAAACTAAAAAAGGCATAAATGCCTACAAAAGATAACAAAAGAGGGATACAATCTTTAGGGAAAAGGAAATAAAATGAAAGAAAATAAGTTCCCACGCAGGAGAATAAAAAAAAACTAGCTACTGGACACTCTTTCGTTTGCCTTTGCCTTCTTAGCTCTATTTACCTCCTTCGATATTTGATACCTATTGATGATCAGATGACTTCCGCATAACTACGCCTTGCTGTTGTAAGTCATTTTTTCTATACTATCGAGTTGGGAGTACAGGCTATCATCCAAATCAATTAAACACTGCCTAGCATCATCAGCCTCTTGCCAAGCTCTTTTCAACTCTTCCCTCAACATACGTATTGTTAAATCATCTTCGACATGCATCTGTCGGTGCACGATTTCACTTTTATGAAACTCATCTTGAAGACTGTAGAGTTGGATCTGATGCTCGGATTCTACATCCACGACCCGGGTGGGCACGTTCGGCCACAGAATCAATGCTCCAGTGAGGCTCTTTTTTAACCACTCCTTGTAAGTATCACTGACTTCAGGTTCATACCCTATACGGAAAGAGACTTATGTCCACACTCTTCTTCTCCATTGGTTTATCATGTAGTTTTTGAGCTAGGAATTGCTTTCATGATACTCGATAAAGAATCTGAGCATAGAATCGATTTGAGGTGTCTCCTGCTTGATCTCGAATTGCCTAAGAACTCTGCCAGGATTGTAGGGATGGGTTCCCCTGAGACTCAAAAACACTTTAAAAGGCCACTCACCCCCTCGAATATTGTATTTCCCTGAACAAAGTTAGTTAATGGACCATTGCACATCGTCATCTCTTAATTCCCCAAGAGTCTTAAACAAAAATTTATGAGATGCTTCCCTTTTGAACTTGTGTAGAAACAACAACATGTCGTGCGATTCTAGTAGATTCCTTCTTTTTTTGTGATCAGTTTGTACCGTTCTAGGATTTTTCACCTAATGCATCATCATGCACAAATAAGGTTGCATCCTTGAAAGAAACGATTCTCGACTTGACATCTTCCCAAAGTTTGATATATGTCAGCGACAATCATGGGAGATAAGTTATAGAATACCTTTTTAGAATTGTACTCCATTCCAAAGAAGAGTACATGGGTCACTGAGACAACCCTTGGATGAATTGAGCCATTTTCCCCCTGTGGGAACACCATGGTTCCAAGTAGGCCTACCGCAAATGCAAAGGCCCTCGTCTCCTTCCATTTTTCTTCTGACTCAAATTGATGTCCAAATTTGTGAAAATCATTGAATCTTCCAAACCAAATATACAACTCACAAAAAGCGATATTTACTACATCACGTTCCCCTAGATAGGTTTCATAATCAGTTAAAAATACCTCCTTGATCTTTTGACAATCCCACACAACTAGAACTAAAATGTTCTTATCAGGTGTCTACTTTCTCTTGAAACACATTTCAGTACTCTCGTAATAAATCAATACCTCTTCAGTGGTAGGAGTCAATTCAATATCCCCGAAGAGAAATACCATATTCTGATCATCCCAAAAAAGTTGTTAGTACATGGATAATTTTGGGCCAAGCGTCCATCTCGATCAAAGAAGGCAGATGCCCGATGTGTGTTCTAACAATCTTTTTCTCTTATGCATTCATGTAATCCCACCATAGTTTCAGCAAATCATCGGATTTAGTAACCATCTTGAACTTTTTGGGGGAATTCAGTTGAGCCATATCCTACATAAAAGCAGACAAAGATAAGCCTTCCCCCATCCCCAAAGGGTAATGGATTGAATTAGACAAGCATATATATTTTTTTCAACATATAAATATGATTTGTCTGTAATTGACTCGAGGACAATAGACGTAGGGCAGGTTTTCTAATGGGCCCAATACCCCAGTCTGGTATTGGGTCGTCCTAGGATCATGCCTAAAATAGGTTTCTGATTTTATTCTATCCTAGGTGTCTAGAGTGGGTTTGAACACTGGTCTAACGCGGACAACATGAGTTTGAAAATACAAACAACCATTAGATGACTCACGTGTTAATAAGCTGATCGTATTTCCAACACATTATTGGAATTGAACAATAGGGGTCGGGACATCCACGTTACCCCAAAACAGTTTAAATAATGTAGGAATATACCATGAGATGTTGTAACACCCCGAAAAATGGATCTTGGAGTGTCACATGGTGCTTGAGGCTACGAGTAGCCTCAAGCTAACCCTTTGAGCCATTTTTATTCAGTTCAACACAAATCAACAGGGTTTCCATAAATAACCCTCAAATATCAACAGAGTAATCATCATCCAAGAATAAAAGAATTTCACAAACATAACAAAATACGACTTATTAGTCAACTCCCAACATCTATACTAGTCTGACAAACCTCTAAGAAAATCAATAAAACCAGCCAGCCATTAAGACATGCCTCAACTGACTCATGCTCAGTTATCAAATGTAAACAATTCCATGACACCAACATCACATATCACGTCCTCGGAACATGAGTACTCACCACAACAGAGGATGTAGAACAGTGTCCCGAAGAATCACTGTCGAACCTGGAACTGACCACCTGAACCTACATTCCAAGAAAATGCAGCCCACATCCAATGATGTGGGTCAATACCATGGAAAGGGACCGAGTATATGGGGGTGTATGCAGTTGTATAAACATCATCATCATAAATATTTATAAGAAATATGCAGGATGTATGAAAGACTCACAAAGCCCAAAGAAAATCATCATAATCATGAGAGGATGAAATAAGTACAATAACACATGTGAGTCATCATATAATTTGTCAATCACTTTCAGTTTATCAAGAATATCAATTCTCGTATTGTAAATATCATTTAAATCTTTCGAAAGAATAACTTTCACAATTCCACTTTCAAATCACTTCACCATTCACCATAGACATAAGGAAAGACACACACACTGGAGATCCTATAATCGATACAAACCATGTGAGCTATATGGAGTCAAATGTACAACCCACATTGGGGAGATCTGTCCTATCCTTGCCATCGGAGTAGGAGTATCGATATCAAATCCACACAAACTAGTGATCACTATATAAATCAGCCTCAGGCTCACTCCTATGAGGGCACGTAGTTCTAGGGAAGTAAGGTCACTTTATACCTCCCACTCGGTGCTAAAGATTTCTCCCACACTTAGCTCAGATCATTTCAAATACAATCCACAACAAAATAATTTCAGTAATATATAAATATACATCAGGAGCAATTATGCTTCCCATCTATCAAAATCAACCACGTTGTGGATTTCTTTCACACTCGAGTTCAAAATAACTCCATTAAGACCAAAAGATTAAATCATTCAAAATATCTCAAATATTCAACATCAACGTACTTATAACATACACTTTCTCAAAAAACACAATTTCCAATGGGGATTCACGACCCAAATATCAAAATCATGATAAATATCATTCAAGATTCATGCTTTATATCTCCACACATGTAAATTCATCTTTTAAAATCATAAACATCATGATTTCATAACAATCGTCATAAGATATGGGTTTATGCTTCAAATTTCATAAAAATTAAATAAAAATCATGCCCTTGTAAAGAAAATTACTTTTGGACACAAGAACAAAAGAGAGTTCTTGTTGAAAAACCCCACATCCCTTGAATGATGGACTTTAGATCGATACTCATTTTTGAGATGTTAATCGTGCCTTTGAATGATGGTTCTTGGAGTTTTTGAACTAGGAATCTTGAATAAATTTGCAGAATTACTGGTGAACTTTAGAGGTTCTTGAAGTTGGATGTAGGAGCTTAGGGTTTTCTTTTTGAGGGAATTTGATGAAATATAACATATAATGCTTCTAATAGGCTTTAATATAGGGTTTGGATGGATTTTGGGTGAGGGGGAATGACCAAAACGCCCCTAAAAATCAAATAATTCTCGAATTTGTCCTTTGATGGACTATTTTGATAGTCTGAAATAGATCAACCATAACGTTTTACTCTGATATCCAAATTGGATGAAACCAATTTCATTAGAAAGAGGATTCTCATATCTTTCTGTTGATATATAGTATCTCACCCAGATCATTGTGTACAAGGAGTTATGATCCTTTGAAATTGACCCAAAAATTTGCTTTTGGTAGGCTGAAGTAGATCGACCATAACTTTTTGTTCCGATAGACAAATTGGATGAAACCAATTTCATTGGAAAGAGTACTCGTAAAGCTTTCCGTTAATATTTAGTAGATCATACAGATCATTATGTACAAAGATTTATGACCGTTTGAAGTTGGAGAAAAAATACGCCAGGCCTCAGTACTTTTCCTGCATGTTTTACTATTCACTACTATTCACGGTTCGATCGGAATATTCATAACTCGTCGTTCTGGTGTCCGTTTTGGATGATTTACATATCGTTGGAAATATTATTCGATAATCTATGCAATGGTGGGTCATAATCTAAGACATTCTTCACGAAATATTTATAATTCATTCTAGAAGATAGAACCCAACACGTTTACGCACAAAATTTCAACGAAAAATTTCCCGGGGTATTACATCATCCCCCCTTGGAAAAATTCATCCTCGAATGATGCTAGACATGCCAATATTAGATAGGGAATAGAGCATACAACTGAAATCATTCGTTAGACTCATCACCACATAGTTTCTCACTCTGAATGCAACATAAAATGCATAAATTCAAGAAACTATAGTTGAACACATAATAAATGACAGCTGAACTGCTGCAAATTTTATCAAAAGTGCATGATTTAGGAAAGAACGGTACCTTCAGTTTGATCGGAGTTCGCAGAAAATAGGTGCGGGTACTTGGATCGCATCTCCGCCTCAGCTTCCCAAGTTACACCCTCAACAGATTGGTTTCGCCACAACACCTTGACCAAGGGAACTTCTTTGTTCCTTAGTTTTCGGACACTGAAATCAAGAATCCCAACAGGAATCTCATCAAAAGAAAGATTTTCTTGAATGTCAGCACTCACAGAGGAATCCACTACCACAACATCACTAATATGATTTCTAAGCATGGAGGCATAGAATATTGGATGAATAGAGGACAACTCGGAAGACAACTCGACCTCATAAGCTACCTTACCAACACAGCTAAGAATTTTGTAAGGACCAACATAACGGGGACTAAGCTTCCCGTTCTTTATGAATCTCTTCACCCCCCTCATGGATGAAATTTTCAGGTACACTAGGTCAACAACTTCAAACTCAAGTACTGTCCTTCTAACATCCGCATATGATTTCTGACGACTCTGCGCAGTTTTCAACCTTTCCCTAATTAACTTATCTTTTTCCATAGCCTCAAATACCGAATCAGGACCACTCACAACCGATTCACCCACCTCGAACCAACCTATGGGTGATCTACACTTCCTCTCATATAAGGCTTCAAACGGAGCCATGCCAATACTAGAGTGGAAACTATTATTGTAAGCAAACTCTATCAAAGGTAAGTGATCATCCCAACTTCCCTTAAGGTCAAGTGCACAAGCTCTCAACATATCCTCTAAGGTCTAGATGGTCTGTGCAACCTGACCATCGGTTTGCAGATGAAAAGCAGAACTCAAAAGCACTTGGGTACCAAGACCATTCTGAAAAGCTTTCCAGAATTGCGAAGTGAACTGAGTACCCCTATCCGAAATGATAGACAAGGGAACTCTATGCAGTCTAACTAAATCTCGGATATACAATCTAGCGTAATCCTCAGCAGTGTATGAAGTATGAACAGGCAAGAAATGAGCAGACTTAGTTAACCTATCAACCACAACCCAAATGGAATCGTGATGGCGTCGGGAAGGAGGTAAACCAATAACGAAGTCCATATTTATCTATTCCCATTTCCAGGTGGGAATACAAAACTCTTGCATCATACCACCAGGTCTTTGGTGTTCAACCTTAACCTATTAGCATGTTGCAAACTTAGCTACAAACGCTGCTATATCTTTCTTCATGCCACTCCACCAATAGATTTCCCGCAAGTCTCGGTATATCTTGGTGGCACCCAAATGAATAGAATATCGTGCCCCGTGCGCTTCAGCCATAATCCTCTGTCTCAGATCATCAACATTTGGGACACACAATCTACTCTACAATATCAACACACCATCACCCCCTTGGGAGAAAACTTCTAATTTTTGGTCATTGATTGACTCTTTCAGTCTGACCAAGGAGGATTTGGAACTACTCTGAACCCCTATACTACCTTCAGCAGAGTCAAACAACCTAACCCCCAATCTAGCCAAACAATGTACATCACGAGCCAACTCTTTCTTACCTTCTACCATATGTGAAACACTACCTATGGACACTCTACTTAGAGCATCCCGCCACAACATTGGCCTAGCCCGGATGGTACAGCACACTCATATCATAGTCCTTTAACAATTTTAACCATCGTCTCTGCCTAAGATTCAATTCTCTCTGGGTAAACACGTACTGCAGACTCTTATATCAGTGAAAACATCAACATGGACACCATGCAAATAGTGTCTCCATATTTTCAAAGCAAATAGAACAGTAGCCAACTCAAAGTCATGGGTGGGGTAATTTTTCTCATGGGCTTTCAACTAGCTAGAAGCATAAGCTATCACCTTACCCTTCTGCATCAATACACAACCCAACCCAATTCTTGAAGCATCACAGTACACCACAAAACCATCAACACCATTAGGCAAAGTCAAAACAGGGGCTGAAGTGAGTCGAGTCTTCAACACCTGAAAACTCTTCTCACAAGATTCGGACCACAAGAACTTCACTTTCTTCTTGGTCAACCGAGTCATGGAGACGCTATAGAGGAGAAACCCTCCACAAAACGGCGGTAATAGCCAGCTAAACCCAAGAAACTTTGGATATCAGTCGGAGAAATAGGTCTAGGTCAATTTCTAACAGCTCCGATCTTTTGGGGATCAACTCTAATACCCTTGGAAAAAATGATATGACCCAGAAAAGCAACTGACCTTTGTCAAAACTCACACTCACTGAACTTGCAAAAACACTTGTGATCACTAATGGTTTGCAAGATAGTTCGAAGATAATCAAAATGTTCATCCTCACTACAGCAGTACACCAGTATATCATCGATGAACACTATGACAAACATATCCAGATATGGTCTAAACACTCGATTCATGAGGTCCATGAAATCTTCTGGGGTATTATTTAACCCAAAAGACATAACAAGAAACTCAAAATGTCCATAACGAGTTCGAAAAGCGGTTTTCGGGATGTCACACTCCCTAACTTTAATTTGATGATAGCAGGAACGAAGGTCTATCTTTGAGAAATAATTTGCACCTTGCAATTGGTCAAACAAATCATCTATTCTCAGAAGGGGGTACTTCTTTTTTATGGTGAATTTATTCAGTTGTTGGTAATCACTGCACATACGCAAAGAGCCATCTTTCTTTCTCACAAACAACACAGGAGCACCCCAAGGAGAAACACTGGGCCTTATGAAACCCTTATCTAGTGGATTTTTGAGTTGCTCTTTCAACTCCTTAACTTCTGCACGGGTCATAAAATAAGGAGGAATAGAAATGGGATGAGTATCAGGAAGAAGATCAATCCCGAACTGTATCTCTCTATCAGGAGGTATCCCTGGGAGATCATCCAGAAAGACATCAGAAAACTCATTAATGACGTTAAAAGACTGGAGAGTTGGAGTCTCAGAGTTAGTGTCTTTGACTCTAACCAAATGGTAAATACACCCCTTGGAAATACGCATTCTAGCTTTGAGGTAGGAGATAAAATGACTATTGGGTGACACAAAATTCTAAGACCACTCAAACACGGATGCATCCAGAAACTAAAACTTGACCACTCAGGTTTGACAATCAATAAAGGCACAAGAAGAATGCAAGCAGTCCATACCCAGAATCACATCAAAATCTACCATGTCTAACTCAATCAGATTAGCCAATAAGAATCTATGAAGAACGGTAATAGGACACATTTTATACACTTTCTTGGCAATAATCGAATCAGCCACTGGGGTAGAAACTAGGATAGGCTCAGGAACAATCTTAGGACTCATTTCAAAATTCACAACAATCAAAGGTGTAACATATAAGAAACTGGATCCAAGATCCAACAAAGCAAACACATCAAACTGAAATATACGAAGCATACCAGTAACAACATCGGGAGAGTCCTCCTATTCCTGGCGGGACGGTAAAACATAAAATCTATTCTGGCGCTTCCCTCCAGCATTACGAGAAGAGGCACCCTGAGCTGGGGCTGGGCGAGTCGCTGGAACTTGAGCACTAACAGTCTGAGTCTGGGTCAGAGGGCGATAGTCACAACACCTTTGTCCATCCTGTGGACAATCTCTAACTCTATGACCCATGTCACCACACTAAAAATAACCCCTCTTCTCACCCCAACACTCACCCGAATGAGCCCTACCACACTTAGGACATAGGGGACGATTTGGCTTACTGCCAACACTATACTGGGACTTGGATGCATATAACCTGCTACCTTGCTCCTGCCTACCTCTAGGCAAAAGAGCACTAGTAGATGATGGTGCTGGCATAGACGAACAATCCTGATACTGAGGGCGACTCCCTCCCTGCGATCTAGTCTGACCCTGTCCGTGCTGCTCGGACCTAGCTCTCTTATTACCTCTTATTCTATCTCTCTCCTTAATCTTGTCTTCCTTAATCTGTTGGGCATGGGTCATCAGCCTAGAAAGATTCATCTCACTATTCAGCATAGTAGACCTACACTCTTTAACCACATAACTAGACACTCTAGTCACAAACTTAATCATACTAGCCCGATTATCAGCCACTAAGTCAGGAGCATACTTGGCCAACTGATTGAACTTTAGACAGTACTCCCTAAAAGTCATAGAGCCCTGTCGCAGGTTAATAAAATCTTCCACCTTCTTCTCCCTCATCTCCAAAGGAAAAAACATATCCAGGAATGCATCCTGGAACTCTTGCCAAGTTGTAGGGATAGCTCCCTCACCACTACCTTTCCTTCAAGAAACAACCCAATCATAAGCAAGGTCTGTCAACCTATACGCAGCCAACTCCACACTATGTTTCTCAGATACATACATCACTTGAGTAATCTTTCGCACCTCCTCTAAAAACAACCGTGGAACTTCATCAGACTTGGACCAATAGAATTCTGGCACATTCATCCGCATGAAGTCACGGATCCTGGCAGCAGCTGAATCACCTCCCTGCTGCTGTGGAGTTGGGGCCGGGTTGGCCTGAACATTTGCAGTAACAGCTTGGGCCAGCGCCTGGAAGGCTGCCCAAAATTCAGCTTGAGACACATTTTCATTCAATAGGTCAGCGGGTTGAGGTTTCTGACCATCATTATTTCTTCTCGCTCGACGTAGAGGCATATTTCTGAAAGAGGAGAGCACGAATCAATAGCAGAGAGAGACACTTTAAGCACAATAGACTTCTGAAAGAAAGAATCACACTTTTTCCTAAAACGTCTTGTAGCCTCTTGCTCATAGATGTGGCACGTTGCACACCGATGATCAAGACTCAACTTAACGCGGCTTGTCATACTCCCTAGGACACCTTAAAACCTTAGGCTCTGATACCAAGTTTGTAACGCCCTAGAAAACGGGTACCGGAGCATTACACGATGCTTGAGGCTACGAGTAGCCCCAAGCTAACCCTTTGATCCATTTTCATTCAGTTCAACATAAATCAATGGGGTTTCCATAAATAACCCTCAAATATCAACAGAGTAATCATCATCCAAGAATAAAAGAATTTCAGAAACATAACAAAATATGACTTATTAGTCAACTCCCAACATTTATACTAGTCTGACAAGCCTCTAAGAAAATTAATAAAACTAGTGAGCCATTGAGACATGCCTTAACTAACTCATACTCAGTTATCAAATGTAAATAATTCCGTTAAACCATCATCAGACATCACTTCCTCGGAACATGAGGACTCACCACAATCGAGGATGTAGAACAGCGTGCCCGAAGAATCACTGTTGAACCTGGAATTGAGCACCTGAACCTACATTGCAAGAAAATGTAACCCACATCCGAAGATGTGGGTCAGTACCATGGAAAGAGACCGAGTATATGGGGTGTATGCAGTTGTACAAACATCATCATCATATATATTTATAAGAAATATGCAAGATGTATGAAAGATTCATATAGCCCAAAGAAAATCATCATAATCATGAGAGGATGAAATAAGTACAATAACACATGTGAGTCATCATATAATTTGCCAATCACTTTCAGTTCATCAAGAATATCAATTCTCATAATGTAAATATCATTTAAATCTTTCGAAAGAATAACTTTCACAATTCCACTTTCAAATCACTTCACCATTCACCATAGACACAAGGAAACACACACACACTAGGAGATCCTATAACCGACATAAACGATGTGAGCTACATAGAGTCCAACGTACAACCCACGTTAGGGAGAGCCGTCCTATCCTTGCCATCGGAGTAGGACTATCGATATCAAATCCACACAAACAAGTGATCACTATATAAATCAGCCTCAGGCTCACTCCTATGAGGGATCGTAGTTCTAGGGAAGTAAGGTCGCTTTATACCTACCACTCGGTGCTAAAGATTTCTCCCAGACTTAGCTCAAATAATTTCAAAGACAATCCATAAAAAACAATTTCAGTAATATATAACTATACATCGTGAGCCATCATGCTTCCCATCTATCAAAATCAACCACGTTGTGGATTTCTTTCACACTCGAGTTCAAAATAACTCCATTAAGACCAAAAGGTCAAATCATTCAAAATATCTCAAATATTAAACATCAATGTGCTTATAACACATACTTTCTCAAAAAACACAATTTCCAATGGGGATTCACGAACCAAATATCAAAATCATGATAAATATCGTTCAAGATTCATGTTTTATGTCTCCACACATGTAATTTCTTCTTTCAAAATCATAAACATCAAGATTTCATGATAATCATCATAAGATATGGGTTCATGCTTCAAATTCGTAAAAATCAAATAAAAATCATGCCTTTGTAAAGAAAATTAATTTTGGGCACAAGAATGAAAGAGAGTTCTTGTTGAAAAACCCAACATACCTTGAATGACGAACTTTAGATCGATACTCATTTTTGATATGTTCATCGTGCCTTTGAATGATGGTTCTGGGAGTTCTTAACTAGGAACTTAAAATCTTGAATAAATTTTGCAAAATTAATTGTGAAGTTTAGAGGTTCTTGAAGTTGGATGTAGGAGCTTAGGATTTTCTTTTGGAGGGAATTTAATGAAATATAACATGTTATGCTTCTAATAGGCTTTAATATAGGATTTGAACGAATTTTGAGTGAGGAGGGATGACCAAAACGCCCCTAAAAATTAAATAATTCTTGAATCTATCCTTTGATGGTCTGTTTTGATAGTTTGAAGTAGATCAATCATAACGTTTTACTCCGACACCCAAATTGGATGAAAATAATTTCATTAGAAAGAGAACTCTGATATCTTTCCGTTGATATATAGTATCTCACTCAGATCATTGTGTACAAGGAGTTATGATCGTTTGAAGTTGACCCAAAAATTCACTTTTGATAGATTGAAGTAGATCGCCTATAACTTTTTGCTACAATAGAAAAATTGGATGAAACTAATTTCATTGGAAAGAGGACTCGTAGGGCTTTCCGTTGATATATAGTAGATAACCCATATCATTATGTATAACGATTTATGATCGTTTGAAGTTGGAGCAAAAATACGCCAGGCCTCAGTACTTTTTCCTGCATGTTTTACTGTTCACTACTATTCACTGTTCGATCGGATTGTTCATAACTCGTCATACGGGTGTCCGTTTTGAATGATCCACATATCATTTGAAAGATTACTTGGTACTCTACGCAATGGTGGGTCAATCTATGACATACCACACGAAAAAATTATAATTCATTCTAGAAGATAGAACCCAACACGTTTAAGGACAAAATTTCAACGAAAAATTTCCTAGGGTATTACAGATGCGATAGTTAAAGTTTATAGAATCGAAACATATAAACACATAAACAGTTAATCAAAAGATGAAAATCAAACTTTTGGTTAGAACCTAATTTCAAATTCCCAGCAGAGTCGCCATTTCGGTTTTGCAAAAATTTTTACTTTTTGAAAGAGTCATCACTTTATTTTGAAAAGGTATTAAGAAACCTTTAAAGTGTTACTTCAAATGATCGAAAACAGAAAAATCATTCTAAGTTAAAAATTCTAGATAAACGGTTCATATTAACATTTTAGGAAGGTATTAGACACCTAAAAGGTCTGCTAACTTGCGGCTATCTAATCTATTTGAAAACATTCTTTTGATTAAATTCTAAAAAAAAGACTAATTTGTTGAAAAGTGAATTATTTTACAAAGCGATTTGTATAAAATAGATGTTAAAGACTTAGTAGGGATTTTAGCTAAGTCTATACAAATGAAAAGGCAGATAAACACATAAAAGAGGAAGGGGAGAAAGTAAAATATTTAGGCCATTGGGCTCAAACTTCATTGGGCTTTTGGCCTATTTGTACCTGTCCTAAACTATTTTCTTTTTTCAGGCCCGTCGGCCCAACATCTGCTCTACCTGTATTAAATACAACTTCGGCTCCGTGGCCCGGATGAATGAATAAGCAAATAAATAAATAAATAAATAAATAAATAAAAAGTGAGACTTTTAAGTCTCTTAGCTACTTAGAAGATAGGATACTTTAACCCATTTTTCTTCTTCCATCTTCTTGCATCAATACATCTCACACCATTTGATCGACTTCAGATATAAACTTTGAGGAGGTAGACCTCATTGGTCCATTCGTAAATGCAATGGGAGGGAGTCCATCATGGACTCCAAAACAGTTGACATGCAAAAGGAAGAAGGAAAAAGATTAAAGTCCTATAGATCTTTAGATCACCGGCTTTATACAAATCAAACAAGATAAGACAAACTCTGTTCTATCTGTGATTAATCAAAAGTAAACAGTTATCAATATCCAAATAGCAACACGACCAAAATAACCGATTAGAACTCGAACTTAAAATAAAATAGTTAAAGCCGGACATTTAAAAGGACGAGCAAGTTTACGGACCTCAAAGCAAGACAAAATGACTTAAGAAATCTATTGGACTTGCGCTCACAGTGTAGTTATTTTCAAATTTCAAAGGTTTAAAGGATAGGGATCCTAGATAGGTAGGGCAATATTTATACGCAAAATCAACCCAAGGAAAAGAAAATTTTAATGCGCACGAAAATCACTAACAATAACCTAATCATGAAAAAATAAACGGGAGAGAAAGCTAGACGTCCTTAAAGGAAACATATTACTCCCAATCATAGCATGAAATATTAAACAAATTCATCTAGAAATAAGGATTCGGCCTCTAATGAAATGCACATTTTTTTATCCTACAAATTGCACGTATATCTCAATACTCAATAACTTAAAAAGAAAAAAGGGAAAATAAAAACAAAATGAACAAGAAACCGACGGCTTATACTTCTCACAAAGATAAAACTGATCTTCTTGGATATTAAAGTTTAACAAGAAAATGAACCAACTATTTCTAACATCTTATTCAAAACTTCAACAACCAACTAACTAATATAGCAGGAATCCAAGATAAGCTTGAACTAAGATGTAAGACAATATACTGCAAACATCAGACTAATGACGACGAACAAGACGACGTAAAATACGAACAACGAACTAGAAACCATCAATCCAAAATTATAATCATGAGACTTAGAGCCATGAAATCGGCCATAACTAGATACCATCAGTTCGAAACTAACCAAACACAAAACTTTAACAAAACATTAGCTACAGCGGGTCCCCATCCACCTGAGACTGTTAATAAAAATCAAAGCATGAAACTTTAATCATGAAATCAGGTATAACAAGATACCAGCAGCCAAAGACTACTAATCAAAAATCAAAGTATGAAACTTTAATGACGAAACCAGCCTTAGCATGATCCTAGCAGCACGAAATAAAATAAAAGCATGCAACTTTACTATAAAAAACAGCTTATTCAACTTTACCCGCATACAGAGTGGGAGTATTAGATCAAAACTCAATCCACAACGTGGTTTCAACCACACAACATGCTATGAATTAAAATAAAGTACCATTCATAGATAAAAATAATGGATTGAAGGCACTTTTAATGAAGAACATGTCTTTAACAATACTAAGCAGCGACATCAAACACATTGACTCAAATATCAACATAGTGATAGCCATCATGAACAAAACCTATGACTATCGAAGCCATCTACCAGCAAACAATTCCCAGCACAACTCAACAACTAACAACTACTAGCGACAGAACTATGAAGCTATGACACTAACAAATAGATGAAAAGAAAATATCGAGACGAAAGGGAAATGAAGTATTACCTTTTTCGGAGCAGCAAAACAGGACAACGAGTGGATGAAAGGATTCCAACCACTAGAAAACCTCACAGCTGCTTCGGCAATTCAGATGCACTATTTCAGAATATGTATATTTTGGTGTGGAGAGTGTTTTCTTGAGTTCCTTTTTTTTTTTCTCTTTCCGAAATTTTCTCTCTCCCAGTTTTTCCAAAATCCCCTCTTTTCAAACCCAAAATCTCTTTAAGCTTTTGAACCCAGAAAGGAAAAGAGAGGCCAGTCAAAAACAAAATCTCCCTTTTGCTCCCAAAACTAGCCTTTATATAGAGAACAGGCTAGGGCTTTTTAGGTCTTTAGCTGGCGTGGAACAAAAGTCAAATGTGGGGCAATTTCAGGAGGTTTTAGCAGAATCGAAAAAAGCTTTCCCTTGGATTCCCACTCAAGAAAAGGATTTCCCCCAACAAAACGTACCAAAATCCATTGTAAATAGAAGAATTAGCTAATAGAAAATGAGGGAGAAGAATAATCTTCTAAAAGCCAATGATAATACTCCAACTATCTTTGAATTCGTAAATCTCTATCCGAGAATTTTGGGATTTAAACGTTGGATGAGATACCTAAGAGTGTTTGTAGAAGATTCTTGGCATCTTCTCATATGGATTTGCATGGAACGCGCGCGATCATAAAGAGGAAAAAGAAAACGGGTTGGATTCGGGTGCTGCGTTGTTTGGTGCTGGTTGTTTATGGTGGAAATCAGATATAGGGTCGGGTCTTTGAGTTTTTGAGATTGACGGATTTGGAGCTTGGTTCTGTTTAGGTCGAAATTATTGTGGGTTATTAAAGAATGTTGTTACGATTTGGAATTGTTGGTGCTTGCTGTTGTTTGTTAGGTTAAGGAAAGAGACAAGAGGATTGTGTCGGGTTGTTGATGGAAGTGGGCTGATGTGGTTTGGGCAAATGGAGCTGACATTATTCATTGTTGTTGGGCTGGCTAAAATTAAAAGGGCGAAATGGACTGTAATTGGGTTACAATTGAGTGAATTATGTAATTTGGAAATTTGGCCAGTTCATTTAAGTTTTGGCCAAATTGAAAATCAACTAGCCAGTTGCATCGCGATTGTGGCCAATTTGATTTCAATTATGGCCAAATTTAATAGATTGGTTAAATTAAGCCAAAATTCGAAATGAATTTAATACCTCCTTTAACCCCGAGCTTATTGATTCGATAAAATCAAACACATATTTATTCAAATAAATTATGTGTAAGAATAAATTATATTTAAAATCAAGACTTTGTCCATTTAGATTAATTTTCAAGTTTAATCAATAAAAGTCTAATTTTCAAAAAAAAATGTTCATTTAAATAAAAAAATTATTACATTCTCGTATAAAAATACAAAGATGTATAATCGTTAATTAAATGAAAAAATTAACTCAAATAAATATTTTAAATTGGATTTATTGGAATAAAATAATTGTTGTGACTTTATTTTAAAATTGAAGAAACTCGAAATTAAATTGGGTTGTGGAGGGCAAAAATTAGGTGTCATAAGAAGGTACTCTAGAAGACCCCAGATATAAGAATGAATGTAATCAAGTGTGCCTTTAGTTAAATGGATGCCTGACTCGCTTCTGCTTCCAAAAAATGCAATGCTCATAGAACTCTAGTTTGGTAATACTATGCCCATCATGACGTCCTCTCTAGCTTAGTTCAGCCATCCCGTTTTCACATATATTCCCCAAGCACATATGCCAAAGTTTAGCAACATTACTTTTTGATAGAGAGGAGGAGAAACAGCTGCATCACTTGTAATCGTAGAGCCTTGCAATACATACAAATTTGTAGACTTTCTCTGTCCCTTCATGTAATATCTTGTATTTCCCTAGCTTAAATTAACTCTCAGTCCATGAGTTATCCATTATAAAAAAAATTAAATGCTCATTATCTTTCAGTATAGAGCCTGCAAATGCATAGGAAAATCATTTATATTTCCAATGATATAAAGTTTACCAAAATCCGATACTCGGGTGAAGAGTTATAGCCATTTTAGTTAAACAGTGTGCTAACTGGCACTTCAGCGCATCGCGGAGGCATGCCAAATGGCAATTGTCAGAAACCAGTGATCCAACGTGATAATCCCGCATGGCAGAGAACTTCCAGGTCTCATCCAATATGGCAATGTGATACCACTGCATCGCACCACAAGTCATTTTCATAATTGCCAATTTCCAGTTGCACTCCGCGATTGTACCGTGCTGCCCCACAAGTCATTTTCCCAGTCGTCCTTTTTAAATAGTTTCCATTGGATTCCAGTGGCTTGGCGCAATAGTGGCGCGTTGCGCCAGGTGCTCAAATTGGGTTTTTCAGTGGCGAATTTTATATTATTCCCAGGGGTAGTTTGTTATTTTTCCATGGCCCTAATCAGTAGTAAATATGAAATTTAACCCTAAAAGAGCTCTAGTTGCTCATTATTCCATTATTTTTTCATGATCAAAAAGTATTCTCTCCCAAATAGGAAAACCTTAGCTCCAAGAAATCAAGGTCAATCTCAAGAATTTCTCCAAGAACTTCAAGAATTAACAACCCAAGGTATGTTATGTGTTCATCTATGGGTAACTTTCACCCATAGAGTCCAACAATATCTTTTTAAAACTACAAGTTTATGGAATTGTTAATTCCCATGTTCGAAATTGATTGTACGTATGCCTATGATGTTAATTTAGTTTTCAATCCATGATTATTATAATATTCATGAGAATAGAATAGTAGTTATGGGTACTTATATGAATTGCATCTTAAATCCATGAAATTGTATGTTTGGGCATTGTAGTTGAAATGTTTATATGTTATACATGATTATGTGGATTAGGTTGTACTCCCCAAGTATTTGATAGAATGTCCATGTGAATTAAATGATTCGATCATGACATGCTAGTGTATGTACAAGCTTATTCCCTACAAGTGTTTGCTAAAATGCATCTATGAATGAATTATGCATAAGTATACATTGTTATGTTATTCAAGATTATGCTATGCTTTACTTCTCATGCTATCGATTCCTGGGGGTTCTTAATACCCAATAATCTTGCTTCTTACATAAAGCCAGTGTTAGTTATAGAATAGTATCAGTCATGTCCCAATTAGTAGAATTTAGTCGGCTACAAAACTCAATAGAACTCAGTTAGTTATATAACTCAGGAAAACTCAGTAAAATCAGTATCAGTCCAGTCTAATTTAGTTTACTCAGTTCAGTGTCATTCAGTTACGAGTAGGATTCAGCATCGAGTGAACCTAAGGATGGGGGCTCACCTGCCAGTAGAGGGTGTGATCCTTAGAAATAATCCTTGTATTCTAGAACTACGTAGCCAGCATAGGTTGAGACATCAAACCTGCTAGTTGAGGGTTGATGAGGTGTTTTAACATTCCATTTGAGTGTTCTACCATTCTCATTAGAGTACCTGCGAGATGAGGGTAACTCTTTAGTGTCTTTGCTCATGGCACAGTACTGACACTCTTCCAACTGGGGTTACAGATTGGACCCCAACCCAGTTATCCTATTTTATTTGGGACATGTTGGTAAGATAATTACCTCCCATAGCTTCAATTTTAGTCTTCAGAATAGAACTCACTTCAGTTCTACAGAATAAAGACTGCCAGATATAATAAATTAGTGTTTGTAACTCAATTATAAAAAATCTCAGATTATCAGTTACTCTATATCAGAACTCAGTACTTATATTCAAAAAAACTCAGTTACATTATATATATTTATATGCATAGTATTGCACGCTCAGTATTAACAGGAGTTTAGATTATCCACGTACTCTTGTGTTTATTTTTTCTATATCATTCAGTCAGTTATTGTTCGTTCATATGAACCCTTGCATTCAGCCTTACCTCATCTAGCATTCCAGTACATTCCACATACTGACGTATACTCTTTTTTTATAATATGATGTCTTATATCATAGGTTTGGATGCTCAGGTTCCTAACCGCATATAGATAGATCTAAATTCAGCCAGCAGTAGATTTAGTAGTGAGTCCTCATCTATAGGGGATATTCTTTCATTTCATTATTACAATAGACTCAATATTTCAGTAAATGGAGTTAGTTGGGGGATTGTCCCATCAACTCTACTTTCAGGCAGTTTCAGATTAGAGGCTTTTCAGATAGTTTTCAAATAATGTTTAGTTTTATAGATTTTTATTTCAGTTGTTACACTTTATTAGTATTTACAGATTTTGAATCTTATCGCATTTCATCCTATTTTTCTGCATTTATTATAGTATCATATTTAAATATTTTCAACAGATATTAGTCATGGGTTAGCTTGTGGTCCTTCAGGGTCATAAGCACTTGTAGCATCCAGGGTACAGAATCGGGGAATTATAAACTTGGTATCAGAGCCTAAGGTTCAACAGAATCTTAGGTAGTCTGAAAGCTACATCAAAGTAGATTTTTGTGCATAGGTTTGTAGCGCACCACATATATGGACAAAAGGCTATGAAATATTTTAGGAAAAGTTTCCCATCTTTTAGTATTCATGTCATGTGAGTTAGCATGAGCTCAAGTTAAACTATCGAAATAATTCATCTCTTCTTTATGCTCTCAGATCATGCCTCCAGAGAAGATAATGAAAGAAGTAATGAAAACCAGTCAGCTCCTTCGCCCATTCAGGCAGATCCCCTGCATGAGCATATCTCTCACGCTTAATTTAGAGTTGTTTTTGCTACCTTAGCTTATTTAGTGTTTTCTTAGAACAATTTTTAAACTGTTGTCCTATCAAGGCTTTTGACTTGCACTCAGCAGAGTGATAGAGGGCAGCATAGGAAGAATAAGGGGGCTGGAACAAATAATTCTAGGCCAAGATTAGGGTGTAGTAACCGTTTCTAGTTCCATCAGAGATTCTCAGAACCAGTAGTGCCTAAGTTTCGAAATAACAGTCAAGATGGTACGTCAAAATCTATTTCAAGGAATCATAAAAAGAGGCCATACTCATTCTCTTTGTGAAAATATGGTAGAAATCACCTAGGTGTGTGTAGAGTTGGTAGTGATGGATGTTTTGGATATATCAGGGTAGGTCACAGAGTCCGAGAATGTCCTAAAGTTGGGATACGAAGTCAGCATAGTCATTCTTCAGCTCAGCCCGATCGCCCGAATTAGTAGGGTGCCAGTTTTAGTGCCACCAGTGGGCAACACCCAAATTATCTTTATGCATCTCAGTCTAGAAAAGATCAAGAAATTTCTCCTGACATGGTCACTGGTACATTACAGATCTTTCATTTACGTATTTATGCCTCATTAAATCTAGGAACTTCTCTATCTTTTGTGACTCCTTACATAGCAGTCAACTTTAAGTCAGACTAGAAATCTTAACAGGACCTTTCTTAGTGCTTACCTCAGTAGGTAAATCTATTCCATCCAGATAAGTATACCAAAATTGCTCGGTTACTATACTTCAGAAAATCCCTTTAGTTAATTTAAGTAATGGAATTTAAGTAATGGAGTCGTTCTATTTTAGTTTTCTGATAGACCAATCATTGAATGAAGGGGTAGTACCTCAGTTTCAGTTGATTTAAGTTTAAATCTCTAGATTAAACTAGAAGAAAGAGAAGTTGTGAACTCTAAGTTAAGTCAATGTTGATGTTGTTATTTAATAATTGTTGGGGAAGTAGAAAGCTAAGAATAATGTATCGAAAGGAAGTACTAGCTGTGGATCTTACATTATCAGGAGTAGTTCTTCAGAATAAGTTTAGTCTTTTTGAGTTTTGTCATATCTCAGACTCCAGAGTAAAGTGGTTTCAGTTCGATTTAGAGTTTATTAAGTGCCTCACAGACTTAGAATAATGACTTTAAGCTAAGGGGGGGGATGGTAGAACAAGTAACCAAGTCATACTTTCAGATTTTATTAGTAATGTCAGGATGTGTAAAAAAGCAGTAGGAGAGGTTGATTCCCAAACCTTCTTTACCTTAGTGCAACGTCTTGTACTTTACCTATCATGATATCTACTCATGCCTCATATATCAGCTCTATGATCATAGCTCCTATTTGTACACATTCTTGAAAATCATGTACACTTACCATTCCTAGTACAAGGAGTTCCAGTTAACTCAATGTTATGAATCATGTTCCATGAATACAGAAACTCTAAACTCAGGTCATACAGTTCATGACTCATGTACCCACACCTTACAGTACGCTCAGTTTGCATGACTCTGGATACACTTCTAATGATCAGGTAAATTTAGATTTCGTTATGTATATCCTCCATTTAGATCTCTTGGCAAAATCTAGGATGTTGATGTTCTATTTGTTAGGCCTTAGTTAAGTGTCAAGTTTGGTATAGTGCCATTCATGCTTTAGGTACTCATGTTTTAACCATCAGTAGACTCTCCTTATGAAAAGATGTAGTGATAAGTAGTTGCTTAGATGGAGGATAGTAAATATTTCATGTTCAGAAAAGATTTTTGCACAAATGTTTTACACGAGGATACAATTGTGAATATAGGCTCGAATATCATGTTAGTGTATGAGTAAATGGCTAGCAAGAAGTTATATTTAGTTGCTGAAAGGTTGGGGGATTAGAATTTTTCATGACATGAGGAGTTTAGAAAATGTAGAGTGTGATTGTATATTCAGATCCTAGATTTATGTTAGTTTCCATCACATAGTTTTAGACTCAATATTCAGTTTCAGTTATAGTCCTAGTTAAAGTCTCGAGTCAGAATTTAGTTCAAAACTCAGTTCAGTCTCCGATCTGGTTGACCATAGCATACAGTTATTAGTTATTCAGTTACCAGTATTTTAGAATTATTTATATGCTTGGTCCAGCATCCTCGGATAATACAGTTTTCATGAATTGATGCTTAGTTATCTTATTTTACTCCGTCAATCCTTACCTCATATGAATAATACTCTATAGTTTCAGTCCTGTTATTCAACTTAAGTGCAGTTTAGTATTACATGACCAATATTCAGCTATCAGTCATTCAGGTAATCAGGTAAGTTAGAATGTTTATGCATTTGTGCTCAGTGCCCATTTGAATATTTTAAGTAGTCTCAGGTGAAGTGCCGTAATAAGGTGGAGGGTATAGTTGAGAGAGTATTCGAAGAATATAATATGTCTAAGCTTGAAATTTTGTAGTTATAGTGCATAAGGCTTAGTCACTCTATTTTAGATGATGTTTCATAGGCCTCGCCTTATGTTATAGAACTTTAGCCATGTTGTAATTTTTTATTCAGATGTTTTACTCAGCTCATACCAAGATTCCTTGCTCCCTAACGTCACTAGAACTCTATAGAATGAGTGTCAAGGAAATGATCCAGTCGAGTATAAGTTTTCAGCATGAGTTATTTCGTAAAGCCATTACTTTAGTTTAGCAATTAGACAGACAAACTGGTATGGTTTGGTTTCCCATCTTTCCATCTAGTTGCATTATCCGAAGTCTCATAAACGTAACCATTCCAAGATAGATAAACCAGGTAGTCGGGTGTTCAGCTAAGTTCATGTATCAAGTCTCAGTTTCAGATCCCAGATATTCAGTCATGATTTAGTTCGTAGGTGCCCTGTGCATTGTCCCAGTCTTTCCTCAGTAGCTCAACCAAGTTAGTATCCTATAGGGGACATATTATCCCAAAGGGGAGATGCAAAGCTCTCGTGACCTAAACCTTCTATGTTCTTTTCTCATAACGAATCTATTTTGGAGTAGTAGGTACTCCCAAGTTGACCCTCAAGTTCCAATCTCAGCTGTAAACTGTGTATTCAAGGGCCAGTTCTGTCACACCCCTTTTTAACCAAAAATATTCTTTTTAAGTGTGTAAGGATTTTTATTATTAAGTGACAAAAGATTGAAAATTTGTTTCGAAAAGGATTCATTTCACAATTAAATTCAGATTCACCACTTGGCATAGTCGGGTGTGCCAAATCACCTTTGGAAATCATTTTTCAAAACCGTTTGACTCTAAAAACTGATCCGCGAATAGAGATTCCATCTAAGGAATTCTATTGACCGAGGAGAAGGTATTAGGAACCCCTCGATACCGTGGTTCCACCATGGTCACTTGGTGGAACGTATTGGCTAATTTGACATTACGAATGTATAAACCACACAAAATACACGAAAAAAAACAAATAAAAAATATAGTTTTCAATCCAATTATACAGTCCAAAATAAAATATAAAAAAATGCAAAAATATAAATCTACGTTAACCTACACTACTGCTAAACTATGCTTCGATGCTTTACTCCACCCGATGTTTCGGGCATTGACCGTGCCCCATCTTCAAGTACAACTTTCTCAGGGCATTCCCCAAATAAAGCAATACAGGTACCTTGGGGCATTCCCCAGCCAAATGAGTACATTTTTCTCAATGCAAGAAAACCAAACCATTCAACAAAATTTTAAATATTCAACAAAACCACAAATTCTAAACTTTGCCTACCTAACCTACGTTTGCCTACCCCACTCGACCTACCAATGAATCAAACTAACCAAAATTCACCAACTATATCAAGTTTTTAAATTCTCACCCCCAAATTAATTCTCCAAATTCCAACAATTCACGATCAATACTTTAACAATACACAATCATTGTCAACGAAACCAAACAAACAAATAGATATCACCCAAGTATTAATATCATGCTTCACACAAACCAATCATGCATATATAATGAAATACAAATTAGAACGAGATAAAATTAGACCTCAAATCCAGCTGTATTGTGCAAATTATGCAGTTGGGTGATGGAATCGGATCTGAAAACCTCGAATAATGACCCTCGACACGAACCACACCAATATCGATATGCCTTTTGCTTTTCTTTTACCACTTTGAATTTGCAACTCAATTAATCTGTCCAACCTGCTCCCATCGACAACCAATGATAAAATCAGTCCCAATTGAATCAAAAGAAACCAATGCCAGAATCGCGAAATCAAAACTAAATTGACCCAATCCACTCCCATAACCAATTTCGCATAAACCAACCTAATTTCACCATTTTCCGGAAGATTTGACATGAATTAGACCATAAAAGGTCAATTTCAGTTGTTTGGGGGTTGATTTTACCAATTCCGACGATGGATGATCCCTTTACAGCAAGCTTGAGGTGAACACTTGCCGGTCTTCGATCTCTCTATTGTCTCTCGCATGATATCTCCATCTTCCTCTTTCAATTCTCTCTCACACTATTTTTCATTGATCTTCTCTCCCTATCTCTCTCGTCTTACTGTGTATGTGTGCTTATTATAAAGATAGAGGAAAAATAGAGTCTCTGTTTCCCAGGTGTGTGTGCTTTTTTTTGGTGAGTTTTGTGTATTTGTATGTGTATGTGATTATATATGTCGTGGATGAGAGTTTATGTGTGTGGATGGCATTTGTATGGCAGTGGTGAGTGATATGTGAAGAAGATGGATTTTTACGAATTTGTTGTGAGTGTTATCGTGTTGGAGAAAATAGAAGCTGATGGTATGAATATCAGTGAGGATGACGGTAAGAGTTGTATGTTCAAAATGGTGAGGATTTTCTGTGTATCCGCTCCTTGTGAAGGGGAATATTGTTTCCTATATATGTTAGAGTAAATTTCGTAGAAGAAAATGGAATTCCAGTGCCCCCTGTCTTTCCTAGAAGGTTCTTGTGTATGTATATCCCTTTTTTTTGCTTTTTGGAGAAAAAATGTGAGGGGGGTCACATGGGTGGGAGAGTGGGGTAGGGGTATAGTGGTTAGGTGAGGGGTGAGGTGTCCTAATTTTATTGGAGAGGTTATTGGGATGTTTAAAATAAAACAAAATTTGTTAGGATTTGTTATTTGGATAAAGACAAAAGTTAATAAATAAATAAGTAAAATGATGATGTGTTTATTTATTTATTTTTCGTGTGGAAAAATTACCACGCGGATAGGATACGTGGTAAGATAGGATAAATGATAAAACTGAATTGTGAAGGTCGAAATTACATATCTATATCATACCCCTTAGGATGTAATACAAGGTATTTTCATTCAAAGAAGTAGACAACGAGACAGAATTTTGTCCCGATCATCATTCAAAAGGAAGGAACAGAAGAAACGAGGGCCCCCGAGTCTATATTAAGTCATCCTATCAACCTAAGTTAAGAAGGAAACCGATCACAAGTACCTCCAAAGGAAGGAGAAGGACTATACCGAGTTGGAGAGTCGAGCGAGGTACCATCGAGATTCTGGTCCTTGCCTCTATTATTACATTAGAAATGAAAATTACAAGTTAACACCTAAATGAAATTACAAAAATCCTATCTATGAAGCTTCTTTTGGACTTTTGACTCAAGTTTTATCACCTTATTCTTCAGGCTGGTTCCTGACTTGCAATTTCTTCAACTTGTCGCTTGGATTTCAATTGCTTCACCTTGTTCTTCAGGCGTGCTCCTGACTTACTATTTTTCCTTTTGATTTACTCTCCTTGTTGTTTGACTTTCAACTTCTTCACCCTATTCTGCAAATGAGCTCCTGACTTATAATTTCATCACCCTGTTCTTCAGGCGGGTTCCTAATTTTCAATTTGATCACCCTGTTCTTCAGGCGGGTTCCTGATTTTCATTTTCATCACCCTACTCTTCAGGCGGGCTCCTGCAATCAAAATCAAAACTAGAACAAAAATTATCCCAAACAAAGATTATGATAATGGAGGATTTTATTTTTTATGGTCCCATTTTGCAGGAGGTTCCTGAACATAAAGTAAATTCTCATTTTTCAGGAGGGTCCTACACATAAACTAAATTTTCATTTTTCAGGAGGGTCCTGAACAGAAAGTAAATTCCCATTTTTCAGGATGGTACTAAACATAAAGTAAAATCCCATTTTCAGGAGGGTTCTGAACAGAAAGTAAAATCCCATTTTTAGGAGGGTCCTGAACATAAAATAATTTTCATTTTTCAGGAGGGTCCTGAATATAAAGTAAATTTCCATTTTTCAGAAAGGTCCTGAACATAAATTAAAATCTCATTTATCAGGAGGGTCCTGAACATAAATTTAAATCCTATTTTTTAGGAGGGTCCTGAACATAAAGTAAAATCCCCATTTTTCAGGAGGGTCCTGAACAAAAAGTAAAATTCCCATTTTTCAGGAGGGTCTTTAAGATAAAGTAAAATCCCATTTTTCAGGAGGGTCTTGAACATAAAGTAAAATCCCATTTTTCAGGAAGGCCCTAAACACAAAGTAAAATCCCATTTTTCAGGAGGGTCCTGAATATAAGGTAAAATTCCATTTTTCAGGAGGGTCCTGAATAGAAAGTAAAATTCTATTTTTTAGGAGGGTCTTGAACATAAAGTAAAATTTCCATTTTACGGAGGGTCCTGAATAGAAAGTAAAATTCTAATTTTTCAGGAGGGTCCTGAACATAAAGTAAAATCCCATTTTTCAGGAGGGTCCTGAATATAAAGTAAAATATAATTTTTCAGGAGGGTCCTGAACATAAAGTAAAATCCCACAGGTGTGCCTTTCCATAGGTAGCTGAATTAAGTGAAGTGAATTTTCCCCCTGCTTTCATCTAAAGCTTTTGTGGGTGTCAAACTCAATCACAACTATTTGCAACAGTGCTTATTGCAAAAATGAATCAAGATTTTGATAAACAAGTGCACTTTTATGGATGAAATTAAATGACTGATACCAACAAATCCCTCTCTTAAGAATGAAAGTGAAGGGTCTTTACTAAAGTGCATCTTTCAGAATTAACGGTTCAAATTAGGAAATGCACCTCCTAGACAGGAGACATGAAAGACCCAAATTAGAGAATTTGTCTCCAAGGGGTATAAGATGATGAGTTGTACTAAAATTAGGTTTACCAAACATGTACAACATCACTGCATTTGCATTTGCAGAAATGAGGAATTTCACCTCTAGATATTTGTTCTTTGAAGCCCTTGATTAGAAGTTTGCAATTGTTCCTATTTCATACAAAGAAAACTTGTGAGTTTAAAATAGGGTGGTTGTCTTGTGGCTTTGGGTTTTGAGGATATTTCTCTTGCACTTGTACCATTTATATCTTGCTTCCAATCATTAGCATTTGCCATTGCATTGTTGCACCGTTGGTCCAAACTCAGAATATCAAGAGTGACTCTGAAACAAACATAGTATATCTATTTTTCTATATTTCTTAGACAATCCCCTTTAAACCTTGGTATTTACCTGAATTACCTAAATTTGCATGTTGACACAACCTTTTGCAAGCCTTGTTCTAACTTGCAATCTTATTTCTTTCATGTGCTGCCCCCCTTGTCTTGCTTTGTGCATTGAAGAAGCAGGTAACCATTTTTGAAATCTTTTCTCATTTGTTTTGACTTAGACTTGACTCAAAGACATAAGACAAAATGACAATGATTTATTTTTTTACTTGGATAACTGACTCAAGAAAGGAAAATAAAACAAAACATAAAGAAGAAAGAAAAGACAATGAACCTCCCTTTTTGAAACAAAGAAACAAAAAAATTATCTAAAAATAATAGTCAACTCTAATGATTATGCCATGCATTTGGATTAATCTGTCTAACTTTTTTACCCACAATTTCTACCAGCTGTTTAGTTAATGGCCCTGAAACTGAGTTACTTTCTTGGGGAAATTGTATTTAAGACCTTATTCGGCTAGTGACACCTTGAACGGTTTTTGCCAACAAGTCTCTCCCATTATTCTCTTAACTCGCCATCGCCTTATGGTGCCCGTGAGGGTTTTCAACAATAAGACTCTCTCATTTTTATTTCTCTAAACTTAACATCACCTTACGATGCCCGCGAGGGTTTTAACCAATAAGGATTTATCTTTTTTATTTCTCTCTTGATTCCTTACGCTGAGGAAGATAAGTAGTTCCCAAATGCATCATCATATCCATTGCATCCTTAGCCATAACATCCTCAAAGATTGATTTGAAGGTCTTTATTTTATTGTACCTTTGCTTTTGTATAAGGTTAGAAAGAAAGGATGGCATGCGGCTCAAACGACACTTGAACTACGGTAGGACTTACAACTTTTGGAATCGACTCAAACAATAAGGATCAACTCATGCCCCAGTTTCTTTTCACTGGAAAATACTAAATTGTTTATTTGGTTGGACCAAGCTCAGAGTAGGGAAGCCTACGTATCTCACCCCCGAGAGAGAAGAATTAGGTCATGCATAGTTCTGGTAGCTTGTTTTGCTTGATTCTGATTTCTTCTTTTCTCTTTTATTGAATTTTTTTCTCTTTGAAACTTTTCTGACTCTATTTTTCTTGACACTCTTCTCTTTACTTTCTTTTTGGACATATTTTCTTATTTTTTTTCTTCTTTTTTTTTTTGAAATTTTTTTGACTCTATTGTTTTGCTCGAAATTTTTCTTTGGAACTTTGCTGACTCTATCTTGATTCCAAAAAAGGGGTATGAAAGAAAATAACACTAAGGCTCAAATGGGGTAAACAAAGAATGACACAATATTTGGATAGCAGAATGAAATGCCTTTGTCATATCAATCATTGAGGATGCTAGTACATAGCATGCAATGTGAAAGTACACGATCAATATCACTTATGACATATTTTACAACACTAACTTGCCCGAGCATGTCTTCCACCTCTTCTTCTACACTTTTCGAGCATACAACTCCACCTTTGTTGTACATCTCTCAAATTGTATGACTCATGCTTTTGTGGAGTTGATTTTTGTTTTGTTCCTCGGGATTACACATTCGCTAATTTACCTAATTGATCTATGTTTTCCAATTGATAACCAAGTTATTATTATGCTTCTTAAAATAATTGCCTTTATTTTCAAAGAAAGCTTCAACTCATCACCAAATGTCTTAACACTCTACCTATTTCCTCAGATGCTTTTTCTAACTTTAGTCCTCTAATTCATAAATCATGCTTAAAATAGGACTTTAAGATCTGGCTGAAATTCTGCGAGCATGTCATATCACTAGAGCCAACATAAAATGTACTATGTAAAGAAAACAAACAAATAAACAACACATATTTAAAAAAACAAAGGAATAAGGGAAATTCTCTTTTGTTGAAATAGAAGAGAAAAGTGTTTGAACATAAACGACAAAGGGACAAAATAAGATAGATCCCGAATTACAACCCTGCAATAATTTAGAAAATAGAAAAAAAAATAAAACAAACTACCAGACCTCTTTCTAGTATGGAGAGGGGTGAATTCTCAATTGCTCTGCCTGACAACTTAGCCACTGGTTTGCATTTCAGCATGACTAGAGCTTCCCACATTTTCAATGTTTTGCACCATAATTAATCCATATTCAATCATTTATTTAATTTCTCTTTTAAATTCTCGACAATCCACAACACCATGACCCTGAGCATCAGAATAATATACACATCATACATTAGGATCAAAATTTCTTGAATGAGGTTTAAGAGTGTGCCTAAGGAGAGAAGTGATCATGCCCCACTGTACCAATCTCTGAAATAAACTGGCATACCACTCTCCAATTTGTTTGAAGTTATCTCTTAACTTCTACCATATTACATTGTTTGATTTGGATCGAACATCGAGCCTAGAAGGGATTTTCCATGTTTTTTGAGTTAGAGGGTGACTCTAAAGTATTGGTGCGCGCAATTTTAAGTAAGAAGAGAGTTGAACATATGGTTTTGCACAGTATACTAGATATGGAGGTGGGGAAATGGAGTATAATGGATTTGGGAAGGGATTATAGAGATCTTGGGTAAGAACTTGGGCTTGAGACTGATGGTGACGATGACGTCGTCTTCTTGGATGTGCCCTTTCTCCAACTACTATAGCACCTGTATCTGTGTCATTCTTCTTCCCTCCCATTTCCCTTACTTGTCTGCAATAGTTTCCCAAATACTTCACAAATTACTCATGTTCATCTTGCTCCTCAAGTTTCAATATCTAAAGGATTGGAGGGAGGTTAACACTTAAAGAAATTCCCTAGTCTTTATATGAAACATCTTCTTTACCCATGGGTCCTAGGGAACTTTTCCTAGCATTTTTAGCACTCTTCATTTTTCCAACCATTTTCTTTATCTCTTCTGGCAAGCTAGACTTGTCAAAAAATTTTGGTGGTCCAATTAACATTGATGTAGGCTCGGGAGTATAGAAATGATCATTGAGAGTATTGAACATGTGTCTACTAGTAGATTGGGGCAGCACAACCATAGGATGGATAGCCAAAGTGGAAGCCTCAACAGAAGGTTGAGAAACAAAAGTTCAGGCAGTATGTGGTGTTGTCAAGTAGCAGTCTTATACTTAGAAGCTAGAGGAAGAGTGACGAAAGCATTGGGATGCTTTTGGCTTGAAAAGAATTCTGAGTCATGTTACAGTGCATTAAAAAAATAGAAAATTGACTTTGCAATTCTGATGGAAGACTCAAGGTATTTGCAGGGTCAATAGTGGGGAATGGAGGAGGAGATAGCCCACTAGCCCAAGTTCGGTGCATTTAATTCCTTTGTTGTCTTAGTCTCCTAGTATCTTTCTTTAAACTCTTATTCTCCTGACTCTTTGTTCGATTTATGATGTCACTCTCTATATCCTCGTTGGACACAATTAACCCTTTCTTGGATTTGGTGTGATATTGAGGACCAGCTATAATGCCACAAATCAATCACCTTAAACTAACTGAACAAGAGGTAACAAATGTGTTAGAGTGCAACACTTTTTCAAAGATCTTTTTCTTTGGAAAAGATCACCGAACCAAAGAAGGGCGCCTACGTATCTCACTCCCAAAAGAGGAGAATCAGGTGTGCGTAATTCGTGAAGTCTTTAAAAAATGGCCAATTAAACTCTTTTCCTTTCTTTTTCTTTTTCTTGAAACTTTAAAAGAAAAATAAAATAAAATAACAAATTGTCAAAAGAATTGGCGAAAATCTTTTTGCATTTTTCAGGTCTATATCCCTATACAAAATAAAACTTATGATTACCAAAGAAAAATCTTTTTGGGTTTTTAATTTTGAATTTCATATGAAAATTAAACTTGAACCTATTAAAGGAAAATCTTTTTGTAGTTTTTTACTTTTACAGATGTATATGAAACACTTACTCTAAATAAAGAGTGAAGAAAATCTTTTTGAAATTTTCAAATAATATCCACGAACCCACAACAGGCTGCCTACGTATCTCACTCCCGAGAGAGAAGAATCAGGGGTGCGTAGTTCGCCCAGATTGGACAATTTAGGATTAAATAACGAACTGAACCCTAACTTGAGAGACACGACCATAGACAGATGATGAAAAATCCTGATAAAATCTTTCTTGGGATTTTTTAATTTGATATTTTACATAAAAATGACACCAACTATGAAAGAAAAATCTTTCTGATATTTTTATTACATGAAATTTACGAAACTTCTACCATCTTTTTTGAATTATTCTTTTATAAGAAGCTCCTAAAAAAATCTTTTTTGAAAATCTTGAATTATGAATGCATGCTAAAGGAATAAAAATAAAATCATTTCAATTTTGATTTTTTTTTTGACAAATGAGTGAAAAAGGTAAAAAATCTTTTTTAATTGTGAAAAACAAAAGCCATAAAGAACACTAAAAGCTACCAAACTCCTTTTGACTCACTTTTTTTTTCTAAACACACGCTCCTTTAATTCTGGCACATGTTTTCCTCTAAATCAGTTTGTTAAATGACCCCGTTACGCTAGAAAATGCAAAATTTAGCATATAGGGATGGTTTAAAGGTGAGTCTACAATAAAGGACCAAGTGGGACCTTCTAGGTCTCAGTATGATGCACATAAGCATGACCTAAAGGCTGACCTACGTCGGGGTTCACTAACAAGACTGTTCGGAGGAGCGTATGGTCGATAGTGGTGACTCAACTAGAGTTTGTGTACACGACGTTCACTCCGACACTTGTTGTAGAAATAATTGACTTGGTTTATGCAAATGATGCCAGATATAAAGCAGTAACACATAAAAAAAACTATTAACAAAGAGCACGTAGGCGCACAACAAAGATAAAACAATAACGTAAAACTATAACACAAACAATGTTTATACACCCATAATGTCAAACAAAGCCGATATATCTCCAAAAATAAGCTCGAATTCTGAAAAATTCCTAACGGAGTTGCCAAAGCTATCACAACCCTTTTTAACCAAAAAGATTCGTTTTAAGTTTAAAAGGGTTTGTATTATTAAGTGACAAAAGATTGAAAGTTTGTTTTGAAAAGGATTCATTTCACAATTAAATTCAAAGTCACCACTTGGCATAGATAGGGTGTGACAAGTCACCTTTGGAAATTCTTTTTCAAAACCGTTTTACTCTAAAAACTGATCCACGAACAGAGATTTTGTCTAAGAAATTCTGTTGACCGAGGGAAAGGTGTTAGGCACCCCTCAATCTCGTGGTTCTACCACGGTCTCTTGGTGGAGCGTATCAGCTAATTTGATATTACAAATGTATAAACCATACAAAACAAATAAAACAATCAATCAAACACACGAAACAAAAGAAATAAAAAATATTGTGTTCATTCTAATTATACATTTTGAAAAAAATAAAAAATGTGAAAATATAAACCTACGCTAACCTATACTAGTACTAAACTATGCTCCGATGCTTTACTCCACCCGATGTTCCAGGCCTTGACCGTGCACTATCTTCAAGTACAACTTTGTCGGGGCATTCCCCGAATAAAGTAATACATATACCTCAGGGCATTCCCTAGCCAAATGAGTACATTTTTTTCAATGAGATAAAGCCAAACCATTCAACAAAATTTCAAATATTCAATAAAACCACAAATTCTAAACTTTGCCTACCTAACCTACGTTTGCCTACCCCACTTGACCTATCATCATACTATTATGTTCAATTAACATCCATTTCAAGTCAAACAACTAATGAATCAAACTAACCAAAATTCACCAACTATATTAAGTTTTCAATTCTCACCCCTAAATTAACTCTACAAATTCCAACAATTCATAATCACCACTTTAACTCCACAATCATTGTCAATGAAACCAACTAAACAAATAAAAAACACCCAAGTATTCATATCATGTTTCACACAAACCAATCACGCATATATAATGAAATCAAAATTAGAACGAGATAGAATTGGACCTCAAATCGAGCTATATTGTCCAAATTAAGCAATTGGCTGATGAAACCGGATCCAGAAACCTTGAATAATGACCTTCGACACGAACCACACCAATCTCGATATTTTTTTTGTTTTTCATTTACCAATTCAAATCTGCAACTTAATTAATCTATCCAACCCACTCTCATTGAGAACCGATGATAAAATCAGTCCAAATTAAATCAAAAGAAAACATCGCCAAAATTGCAAAATTAAAACCAAATTGACCCAATCCATGCCCAAAACCAATTTCGCACAAAATGATCTAATTTCACCATTTTTTCAGCGGATTTGACCTGAATCATACCATAACAGGTCGATTTTAGTTGTTTGGGTGCTGATTTTTCCAATTTCAGTTGCAGATGAGCCCTTTCCTATGAGCTTCAGGTGAAGACTCACCGGTCTTCGATCTCTTTATTCTCTTTCACGTGATCTCTCTCTCCACCTCTCTCAATTCTCTCTCAAACTATTGTTTCACTGATCTGCTCTCCCCCTCTCTCTCAGCTCACTATGTATGTGTGCATATGATGAAGAGAAAGGAGAAATAGAGTCTCAGTTTCCTTGGTGCATGTGTTTTTTTATTGGAGTTTTTTGTGAGTTTTGTGTATGTGTATGTTAGTATAGATGTTGTGGATGAGAGTATGTGTATGTGAATGGAATTTGTATGGCAATGGTGAGTGATGTAAGAAGAAGATGGTTTTTTGCGAATTTGCTGTGATTGTTAATGTGTTGGAGAAAATAGAAGCTGATGGTGTGAATATTAGTAAGGATGACAGTGAGATTTGTGTGTTCAAAATGGTGAAGATTTTTTGCGTCTCCGCTCTCTGTGAAGGGGAATATTGTTGCCTATATATTGAGAGTAAATTCTGTAGAAGAAAAAGGAATTCCAGTGCCCCCCTGTATTTCCTGGAAGGTTCCTGTGTATGTATATCTATTTTTTTTTGCTTTTTGGAGAAGAAACTTAGGGGGGGTCACGTGGGTAGGAGGGTGGGTTAAGGGTATAGTGGTTAGGTGAGGGGTGAGGTGTCCTAATTTTATTGGAGAGGTTATTGGGATATTTAAAATAAAATAAAATTTGTTAGGATTTGTTATTTGGATAAAGACAAAAATAAATAAATAAATAAATAAATAAGTAAAATGATGAGGTGATTATTTATTTGTTTTTCTTGTGGAAAAATTACCACGCAGAGGGGATACGTGGTAAGACGGGGTAAATGATAAAACTGAATTGTGAAGGGACAAAATTACATGTCTACAAGTTCACTTTATGATATCCAGTTCATGTATCACATTTTAGGCTCAGTTCTATACTCACATTCCCATTCATGCATGTTCAGTAAATGATTTCGAGTTGAAATCGGTGATTTCGTATTCTTGAAAATCTCTCCCATGAAGGATATTAAGAAGTTCGACAATAAGGGAAATCTCATCCCTAATACGTCGATCCTTATAGAATTCACTGTTATTTCAGAAAACTAGCTTATGAGCTCGAGTTGCCTTCAGTATACCCAGTATTTCACGACTCCTTGCTAAAGAAATGCATTGGTGACCCAGAAGTCATAGTTCCCTTAGAGGATGTAAATATTAAGAATAATATCTCTTTTGAAAAGGTTCCAGTACAAATCCTCAATCAATAGATTCACAGTCTGAGGAACAAGGAAGCTCCTTTGGTCATAGTTCTTTAATGGAATAAGTTCGTTAAGGGAGCTACTCGGGAAGTTGAAGCAGATATGCGAACCAAGTATCCTCACCTATTCCCTACAAACTCAGATCTTGTTCAAGGTAACACTCTTTCTTGGCTCCACTTAGTACCATATTTAGTTAAAGTTATAATGTTGGTATTCGTGATAACGCTCAAAATACATGTCAATTTAGTGCAAGGCGGTCATCGTCAATATATTTACCCAACTATGGAGTTGGGGTTGAATCGACAGGGAACAATGTGAGTGGCGATTAAACTAATTTGAAACAATATCTACAAGTTGAATTCAAACAAATGATACGAAATGATAAAATGGGGGTTTCGGAGATTAGCAAATCATTGTTGGTCACTTTAGTGTCAGTGTTTATGATTAAGAGTTTATGGAAAACCAGAGTTATGTTCACTATGGGTGTTGGGATTTGACAAATGCTAGTAATGATTCAAAATTCTTGTGGTAGGTAGGAACAACAGATAATCCTTGTCAAATTTATGCCTAAATTTCTCTCGACCTACTTAAGCATTTAACTACCTAATGCTCTAGAACTTAGGGAATTTATATTTCATAACAGGATGTTATCTCAGGTTAATTAATCTTGCTACAACATTAATTATTAAACGGAAGCTTGGTAGCTTCCATGTCCCTTTTGATAATTCGCTTCTTACTAGGGTTGTTTATTAGTTCAACAAAATCACTAGTAAGCAGGACCTATTGTTTACAACCAATAGATAAAGTGTAAAGAAGAGGGATTACCAAGAAGTTACTACCACCGTTAGAATCCTGAACACTTAGTTGCATTACAAACCCAAACCCATAGATCCCGTAACTCAGGTTAAGGGGTTTAGCTACTCATACAATAAAGAGCAATACAAGTTGTTGAATTCACAATGCTATGGAATAATACTTACAACAAAAGTGAATAGCAACAGTTGTATCTAAGATTAAATTGCAGTAGAAAAATCCCCAAAAATAATATGTTAATCTCTCTAAAGATAACTGTAAACTTGTATAAGAACCTAGAGAGCAACACGCTAAGTTCAAGTCCAGAATGTCAACTACCAGCCCCCAAGAAAACCCTAACCAATACTTTAAATAGTTCACCCTAATTATGGAAACAGAATCACAGAGTTCAGTAATTTCTTGGACAGGTAATGACATTTTCTGATACCTTATCAGGAGTCTGGCGACTTATCACAGATGTCCTCAGCTCCTCTTAGCATATGACATTTTCTGCCTTAGGCTGACGATAAAGCATGATGGCTTATCAGATCTTTGACAACTTATCACAAATCTCGTCGATGATTTACTTTAGCTCTTATGTTTTGCCTTAAGCTAATGACGATTTTGATGGCTTATCACAACTCCGACGGCTTATCACATGTCATTGTCACTTCTTCAAGCTGAATCCCATTCTCTGTTTAAGGCTGACGATGAAGCTAATAACTTATCAGAGTGCTGAAAACTTATTAGGATTGTCGTTAGTCACACTTCTCTTCTATATGATCCAGATTTCAGCTCTTTTACTTCCATTATTGTTGGTTCTCTTGCATCTTTACTTCCACTGCAAAATCAAAGATAAAACAATCATAAATGATAAAAGTTGCTTAAGACTTTGCAATTATTCTCAGTTAAAAAGCTCAAATGTGTTAGCATCCGTTCACACATCAACAGCCTCAACTTCAAACAATTTCTCGTCCTCAACCAACTAAAATACAACAAAGAGGATACAAAGTACATTTGGCAGTCAATCATCTATATTATCTCAAAACCATCTTTACCTTCTCCAAGGTCAATTAATTCCAAATCAACTGTGTATGATACTGAAGAACAACATAGGGACACACATGAATCAAGATATGGCATCAATTCAGCAACAACAACCATGCATGTGTTAATCTTACACTACCCAACTAAGTTAACAACTAGAAACGTAACCAGTGTGGCCTCACTACAAAGAAGTCCCACTTCACTTATATCAGACATTACATAGGTAACCATGGTGACAATCATCAGACATTCACTCTCAGAATAAAGTTCCAATCAATGTATGTCAAATACCATAAGCTTGCCCTTATTTTCTTTACCAAGACTTTCAAATAGGTCAACTAGGATCACTATAGGTCTTCTCTTTGGCTTGTAATGTAGGCTAGGGGCTGGTACGATACACAAGGATATTTAAAATATCTAAGCCTCCTTGTCACTACACTATTTTTGGTGTCTCACTTATCAACCTTTACCTTATTTCTCCCTTTCTTGATTAAGAAAATGCAGGATGGGTGTGGTCATAAAGTCATTAATTTTCTCTTTTTGACAACTTTTCTTTTCTCATTCTTTTTCTACCACACCCAAATTTTCAGATATATATTTTTAATACCCTTGTTCCTACTCACTTTACATCATGCACCTCTATGATAGACACCCTCAACTTAGGCTATTTGCCTAAGTCAAAGTGCACAATATCGAAGGAGGACTAAGGCCAAAACAGGTTCATTGTGATATAAATAGGAAGGTGACAGGTATAATAAAAAGAATAGGAATTCAGGCTCAAAATCAGGATCAAGGGATATTATTCACATATGGAAGGTCATTTGGTCTAAAAGTGGACTACTATCAACAGCATCCTATGATCCTTTCCTACTATAATCCTTTCCTAACCGCTCCAACTGGGCAAGTTCTGGCTTTAACACACAACGAGAACTAGGTAGTATCTCACACACACATGGCACAAAGGTATATCATAAGCTATTACCCATTCGGTTCATGCAATTGTTAGCCGTGATTTTCATGTCCCTAGTCCTAATACCATAAAAATATTCACAGTAGTCACATCTAGATGCACATCAGAAAGTTACCATACAAACAATTGGAGTGGTATTTATCATTCCATGAAATATAAAAAAAATGTCAACTATCCTAGTTACTTATTTCCCCCCCAATTAACCACAACACATCACAAAACAAACACAACATGCCTAAAAATGCTGTCTCTATTAGGAACAAGGCTTCAGTAAAAAGAGGCATGACAACAAAAACCCCCAAGAGGACATCAACACCCACAAGTAGTCACACCCTCAACTTATAATCATACATTGTCCCCAATGCATCAAACCAAAACAAGAGAGTCAGAAACATACCTGTGGCACCATGGTTGCAAAGATCTGATGTCAATCATATAATACGAAAACAAATAACAAAATACCTTGGGTTGCCTCCTAAGAATTGCCTAATTTAGTGTCGCGGTATGACCTAAATCATCTTTTCCCTCCACCTTGAGGATATGAATTTCACCCCCAACTTAGAGTCCATCTTCTTACCTCTATCATAGGGGGGTGGTACAAAAATTAAGAAGTCGAGTAATAGAGTGAGCACGGTAAACCACTCGACCTTAAGGTGAGGTGTATTTTTATGTTGCTTATCAAGTGTAAAATAAAGAATATAGGATTTTAGTTCCTCATCTTCACACTCTTCCACTATTTTAGATGATTCCACAGACAAGATATCATCTAAACATAATGTGGAAAAATGCTTCGAGTGAGGCCCAACTAATTCTACTTCAAAATTTACACAATCTACTACACACTCACTTTTATTCACCTTCTCAATGTCAGTCTCAAGATCAAGATGATAATCGAGTGGTTGCAATTCTTAAGTTTTCTCCTCAAATTAGCTAATGTCCCCCTCATATTCTTCTTTGTTTAGCCATTGTAAACATGGTGGGAGTGGTAACTCTTTTAGTTCTGCCCATAGCTATTCTTGATTCTCTAAGATTCATTTCATAAATTTGTTCGCTTGAATCATTACAACATACATATCTTTAGTATGATCACTTTGACCACAAGCCAAACACTAAGTTACAGTAAGTAGGACAATATCTACATCATATTATGAAGGTCCCATCCATGTACTTCCAGGTAAATCTGGATAGCAAGCCTTAAAATATGGTCCCCCACAATAATAACAAGAATCGTCACAAGAATCATCATCACTCAAAAAAACCATCATTCCAGGCTGACATATCAAGAAGGTGTGAGAAAAATAGAAATAAAATAAAATAAAACAAAAATAAAGTAAACAAATATTTACAAGTTTGTATTCAATCAAGTAAACTAAAATTCCAAACCAACTCAATACGCCAAATTATTCCCCGGAAACAGGGCCATTTTTGATAATGCTCAACTTACACGTTAATTTAGTGCAAGGTGGTCATCGTCAATATATTTACCCAACTTTGGAGTCGGCGTCGAATCCATAGGGAACAATGTGAGTGGCGATTATACTAAGTTGAAACTATAGCTATAAGTTGAATTCAAACAGATGATACGAAAAAGATAAAATGGGGGTTTTTGAGATTAGTAAATAATTATTGGTCATTTTACTTTCAGTGTTTGTAACCAAGAGTTTATGGAAAACAAGAGTATGTTCACTATGGGTGTTGGGATTTGACAGACACTAGTAACGATTCAAGATTCTTGTGGTAGGTAGGAACAACAAATTATCCTTGTTGAATTTATGCCAAAATGTCTCTCGACCTACTTAAGTATTTAACTACCTAATTCTCTTGAACTTAGGGAGTTTAAATTTCATAACAGGATGTTATCTCAGGTTAATTAATCTTGCTACAACATTAATTATTAAATGGAAGGTTGGTAGCTTCTAAGTCCTTGTTGATAATTCACTTCTTACTAGGGTTGATTTCTTAGTTCAAGTAAATCACTAGTAATAAGGACCTATTGTTTGCAACCCATAGATAAAGTGTAAAGAAGAGGGATTACCAAGAAGTTACTACTGTCGTTAGAATCTTGAACACTTAGTTGCATTACAAACCCAAACCTATTAATCTCATAACTCGAGTTAAGGGGTTTAGCTACTTATACTATAAAGAGAAATATAACTTATTGAATTCATAATGCGATGTAATAATACTTAGAGAAAAAGTGAATAGAAATAGTTGTATCTCGGATTAAATTGCAGTAGAAAAATCCCAAAAAATAATATGATAATCTCTCTAAAGCTAATTCTAAACTTGTATCAAAAACTAGAGAGCAACACGTGAAGTTCAAGCCCAGAATATTGAGTACCAGCCCCCAAGAAAACCCAAAATAATACTTTAAATAGTTCACCCTAATTATTTAAACAGATTCACAAAGTTTAGTATTCTCTCAAACAGGAGACGACATTTTGTGATGCCTTATCAGGAGTCAGATGACTTATCACAGATGTCGTCAGCTCCTCATCACTTTTGACATTTGATGCCTTAGGCTGACGATGAACCACGACAGCTTATCTGATCTTTGACGACTTATCACAGATGTCGTCGATGATTTACTTTAGCTCTCATGTTCTGCCTTAAGATAATGATGATCTGATGGCTTATCACAACTCCGATGGCTTATCACATGTTATCGCCACTTCTTCTAGCTGAATTCCATTCTCTGTTTAATGCTGGCGATGATGATGATAACTTATCAGAGTGCTGACAAATTATCAGGAATGTCGTCAGCCATACTTCTCTTTTATTTGCTTCAGATTTCAACTCTTTTACTTTCATCATTGTTGGTTCTCTTGAATCTTGAGTTCCACTATAAATCAAAGATAAAACAATCAAAAATGATAAAATTTTCTTAAGACTTTGCAATTATTCTCATTTAAAAGCCTCATCTGCTCACACATCAATTCGTTATCGTTGCATTTCAGTCATGCATTCATGAATCAGTTTAGACATGTACTCATGCATCAGATATGCATGTTCAGTATGAAAATTCAGCTTACTAGTAGATTCAGGCATGTATTCCATGCATCATATATACATGTTCAATATAAGAACTCATTTTGTCAGTAGTTCAGTTGAGTAGTCATGGTTTGGTGTGCATGTTCAATGTGTAAACTCAGGCTATAAGTGTTCTGAGCTTAACTCTCAATCCATGAGTTATCCAATATAATTTTTTGAAATACTCAGTATATTTTAGTATAGATCCTACCAATGAGTAGGAAATTCAAATTGCTCTCTAACGATATAAAGTTTTCCCAAATTTGATACTCTGGTGAAGAGTTAGAGCAATTTTAGTAAAACGGTGTGCCAACTAGCACTTCAACGCATCCCAGAGGCATACCAAATGGCAATTGTAAGAAATCTATGAGACAACGTGATAACCCCACATCATGGTGAACTTACAGGTCTTATCTAGTGTGGCAACGCGATACCACCGTGTCGTGCCACCAGTTATTTTCATAATTATCAATTTCCTGTGGTGCTCCGCGATTGTACCATGTCACGACACAGGTCCATGTCCCAGTCGTCCTTTTTAAATAGTTTCTAGTGGATTCCAGTGGCTTGGTGCGATAGTGGTGAATTGCCCCAGGTGCCTAAATCAGGTTTTTCAGTGACGAATTTATACTATGGTCAGGGGTAGTTTGGTATTTTTCCTCATTCGTAATCATTCCTAAACACGAAATTTAATCCTAAAGGAGAACTAATTTCTCATTATTCCATAATTTTCTCAAGATCAAAAATCATTCTCTCCTAAATAGCAAAACCCTAGCTTCAAAAAATAAAGGTCAATCTCAAGAATTTCTCCAAGAACTTCAAGAATTAACAACCCAAGGTATAGAATTGTTAATTCCCATGTTCAAAATTTATTGTATGCATATCTATGATGTTAATGTGGTTTTCAATCCACGATTATGATAAGATTCATGAAAATAGAATAGTAGTTATGGGTACTTTTATGAATTGTATGTTAAATCCATGAAATTGCATGTTTGGTCATTGTAGTTGAAATGTTTATATGTTATCCATGATTATGTGCATTGGGTTGTACTTCCCAAGTATTTGATAGAATGTCCAAGTAGATTAAATGATGCAATCATTACATGCTAGTGTATGTAAAGGCTTATGCCCTACAAGTGTTTGATAAAATGCCTCTATAAATGAATTATGCATAAGTATACATTGTTATGTTATTCAAGATTATGCTATGCTTTACTTCTTATACTATCGAATCCTGGGGGTATTTAATACCCGAAAATCTTATTACTTACATAAAGCCAGTATCAGTTATAGAATAGTATCAGTTATCTCATGATCTGTAAAGTTTAGTCAGCTACAGAACTTAGTAGAACTCAGTCAGTTACAGAACTCAGGAAAACTCAGTATCGGTCTAGTCCAGTTCAGTATACTCAGTTCAATGTCTTTTAGTTGGGAGTAGTATTCAGCACCGAGTGAACCCAATGATGGGGGCTCACCTGCCAGTAGAAGGTATGATCCTTAGAATCAATCCTTGCATTCCAGAACTATGTCGCCCGCGTATGTTGAGATATCAAACCTGGGAGTTAAGGGTTGATGAGGTGTTTTAACCTACCAGTTGAGGGTTCCACCATTCTCATTAGAGTACCTTCCAGATAAGGGTAACTCTTCAGTATCTTTACCCATGGCACGATACTGACACACCTCCAATTGGGGTTACAGATTGGACCCCAACTCAGTTATCATATCTTTTGGGGCATGCTGGTTTGATTGTTACCTACCACAGTTTTAGTTTCAGTCTTTAGAATAGAAGTCAGTTCAGTTCTACAGAATCAGGTCTTTCAGACACAGTCAATCAGTATTAGTAACTCAGTTATCAGAAATATCAGACTATCAATTACTTTGTATCAGAACTCAGTACTTAGCTTATTAAAAGCTCAGTTGTAATATATATATATATATGTATGTATAGTATTGCCTGCTCAGTATTGACAGTAATTTAGATTATCTTCGTACTCTCATATTCAATTTCTCTATATCATTCAGTGAGTTATTGTTCATTCATATGAAACCTTGCATTCAACCTTACCTCATCTTGCATACCAGTATATTCCACGTACTGACACATATACTTTCTTTGCACTATGATGTCATATATCGTAGGTTCGGAAGCTCAGGTTCCTGACAGCGCATCGATAGATCCAGATTCAGCCATCAGTAGATTTAGTAGTGAGTCCTCATCTATCGAGGATGTTCTTTTGTTTCATTATCACAGTAGACTCAGTATTTCAGTAGATGGAGTTAGTTGGGGGATTGTCCCATCAACTCCACTTTCAGGTAGTTTTAGATTAAAGGCTTTTCAGACTAGTTTTCAGACAGTGTTTAGTTTTATAGATTGTTATTTCAATTGATACATTTAATCAGTATTTACAGAGTTTGAACCTTATTGAATTTTAATCTATTTTTTCACATTTATTAAAGTATCATGTTTCAGTGTTCACAGCAGATATCAGTCATTGGTTTACTTGTGGTCCTTCGGGGTCGTAAGAACCATGTAGCTTCCGAGGTACAGACTTGGGGCTTTACACTTCATCACAACAAGAATGCCTTTTGTAACCTTCAGGACTCTACCTTCACAAATGTACCTATATTTGTTCGAATCAACAGTACTCAAGGAAATAAGATTTCTCTTTAGGTATGGGACATACCGCACATCACCAAGTGTCCTCACAACTGAATCAAACTTCTTAATTTTTTATTCCAATACCATCTATCTTACAAGGTGTGTTATTTCCCATAAACACAACACCTTTAGAAATCGATGCATATGTTGTAAACCAATCCCAATTGCAACACATATGAAACGTACAAGCTAAATAAAAAACCCAATACTCATAGGGTTTAGAGTTACCATAAAAAACAACCATGAGTTCTCCATCACTACGACCATCTTCAACAAAACTGGCTTCACAGTTCTCTGGTTTGTTTCCCTTCAGTTTTGGAGCTTCTATTTTCTCTCTATTTTGTAACTTTTAATAGTCAGATTTGATGTGACCCTTCTTCTTACAGTAATTACAGGTTATGTTTATGTTTCTGGATTTCAACCTAAACCTATCATCACCCCTAGATTTCCTCTCATGAGTCCTTCCATGAACAATGAGACCATCTCCTTGAGTCTCCGACCCATTCACAAAATACTTTATCTTCTCCTTAGAGAACAACGCATCATAGACTTCATGTATGGTCAGGGTATTATGACTATATAAAATTGTATCCCTGAAGGTTGTGTATAATGCAGGCAGTGAACACAATAGAATCAACCCTAAATCTTTCTCATCGTACTTAACCTCCAAAGTCTTTAAATCAGAGATGATTTCCTTAAAAACAGAGAGGTGATCATATAAGGATGCACCCTCAGACATGCGATGAGAATAAATTCATTGTTTCATATGCATCTTAATAGTTAGGCTCTTGGTCATGCATAAAGATTTCAATTTCAACCACAACGCAACAACATTTCTCTCCGTCAAAACATCCTGCAAAATCTGATTGGATAAATGAAGGTGGATCTAAGATAGAGCCTTCCAATCCTTATGCTATTTATCATTATTTGTCCACGATGCGGTCATGTGATCAAACCCTAACAATGCATCATCAAAATTCATTTGCGTGAGCATAACCCACATCTTAACCTGACATTGCAAAAATTTGGTGTTACGATCCAACAACGAAATATCATACTTCATGGTTTCCATCCTCAAGAAAATAATCGACCAAGCTCTAATACCAATTTATTATGAATAGGGCACAAATAAAGCAAATCACAAGCAAAAAGAAAACAAGAACACACAGATATATGTATAAACCTTTACGGGAAAAACCATAGGCATAGGTAGAGGAATTTCACTATGAAAGGAGAGGAGTACAATGTGGAGAGACGTAATTTCTTAATAATTTGAAACAACCCACTAAATCACACTTATATAATACGTGCATACAAATAGATCGTAGGCCCCAAAACATAAAGGTCCATACCGTGGGGGATTCTCCATCGAGATCAGTGGTGGGCTCCAGGATCGAGACCACCACAAACCTCACAGAGAAACATAAACATGGGGCGCACTACAAAACTTTCTAGGCCGAATCAACAAAATTTAGGTCAAAACTATAACATAACTCATTATATACTAGGAGTAATGGTCGTTGAAAGTTGATCTAAGCTGAAATATTCAATAAAACATAATCGATAGAAACGTTCTCAATTCGTCTTTGAGTTAGGAGATATTTGTGACCTCAATTCATATACAAAGGCATTACCACACTATAGAATTGATCATAACACATATATTACCAAAGAATAATTTGGTTTGGGTCTATAGGCTTAGGAACGATGGTTTGAAATCTGGCCTAAAAACATGCATGGTGTTACATTATTTCCACCTTGGAATCATTTGTCCTCGAATGATGGATAGGATTTTGTTAAAGCTATAGAAGTATGATATAATGGATGTAATCTCACATTAGGAATTTTATTTCTATCAATGAAACATACATAGACATTCAAGAAGAGCTTTATGGCATTACCAAGTAAATTGTGTAAGCACAAATCATGAGATAATGAAACTTGAAATCGATATGATTTTGGCATATATTTTATGGCACATGCTCAAAAAATTGTAGGTCATGAATTTTTAAAAGAATCATATGCCTGATTAATATTGGTACGAGATATAAGTTGAGATTGACATTCTTGCGAGACATAAGAATAGAATAAAAACATTCTCTACCTCAAATGATACGTCTAGTAGCCTTTAATTTTCTGCGATGCTTCTCCACTATTATTTCAACTATGAATACCACATTTCAACAACCTAAATCTTATAATTATCCCACTCAAAACATAACTACAAGAGCTTGAGTCCAACTGCATCTTACCTCCATGGTGAAACCTCAGCCGGAGTAAAAAGATTCTAGCTTAATCTTTAGGACCACATATTCTACATCCCTTTAAGAACACTTCTCCATCTTATCACTATAATCGAACAACCTTCTACCTTAAATCGAGGAGTACTAACCACATAGTTCATGGGTTTCTATTTTCATCAATCACCACATTGAATCCTATCATTACTCTACCCACTTCATGCATCTCCCCACTAAGACCAGTAATTTAATTGCTCTCACAAAATTTTTTGCCACATATCTCCTTTCTAACGATTTTATGTAACAAAAGTTTGACTCCTTCTTTCCCCCTTCACCTATAACATTAGGTAAAGAAAAAACCTCAAAATTTTCACATTCAAGAACATCTACTCTCCTACCTAAAACATCACTACTCTTCAAAAACTACTATCATACTATCATATGGTGGGTCATTGAGGGACCCAGACATGAGTACCATTAAAAGGGACTGACACTATTCAACTATAACTTATACTTATTGAACTACTCAAGAAGGGATATGAGGTAAAAATATGATTGAATTGGAACAAAAGGCTTTATAAATCGAGTGTCTGGATTGTAAGTAAAGAGTTGTTCAGCATAACACAACACAACATGATTTATTAGGACAAACCATAGTGAGAGACATGGGTGTACATATCATAAGCTATCTGACATAAAACCAAAATTTATGTAGTTAAAAACTAAGACAAGGATTGACACTTGACGTGATTAACCCTCATTTGAAGAAACAAAAATTTAGCATGATTTAGCATAAGCTTTATCACTTTGGATAATTTTGGCATAGAATGAATCAGTCACATATATAAATATATTTTCTTAGGACCTAGCATGCTATGAGACATAGATATTTATGGATCATGAGAAACAAAACTTATGGATTGAATACTTGAAGGATTAGGTCATTGATTGACATTATTTCTTATAGTTTGGAGGTCGGAGCATGACATGAGTTGCATAGAGAGCTCAAACCTTAGGCATAAGCAATACATGAATACATAAGACATTGATAGATGCCCATACCAATCAAAGTAGGAGGAGCTTACTTGAATAGGAATTGATTTTTCATGGTTCTTACTTGAAACTTGACACCACAAGAAAATTTGGGAACTACTATAATCCATTATCTCCCCCTTAAATCAATGTCACACTTCTAGACTTGCGGACATAACCTCACATTAAAATCTATAGCCACAACTCTCAACACAAATGAGACATCACCATATACTTATACTCCAAACTCTCCCTGATGAACTATACTCTGAAGGCCTCACTTTCCAAAAATATTGCTCTTAAATTTTGCTAGCCTCTATAGTCATTATTCTACAACTCCTACTCTAATAAGTGTACACATCCACACTCCTTACCACAAAAGGGGTATCAATATACACATGAACACAAACTTCCAGCAATAATATAAGTATAATGATACTAAATATCTTTCTAGAACATTCTCTTTAGTGACACTAATTGTAATTTCTTCTAACGCTGAAAGTCATCAACTTACAACTGCCATAATTATGGGCAGAGACACCCCCACTTCTAAACACTCAATATTCCATCATCAATTCCTTATAATACTAGCATTACACCTCTAATCATATAACTTACAGATTAACAAAATTTGTAAAACTATACCAAAGGCGCACATTGCCTACCTTTATCGCCTCAGTTCAAATCTAAAGAACATAATACAACAACTTCTAGACTTCTTCATACTAAAAGATTCAAGAATGAAATCTAGGTACGCGTGACACTCGTACACATGACGCCTTATATAACAACATGCTACGACAGGGTTCAACTAATTACTATATACGTACGTTCTTATCCACTTAATGACTCAACCACGATTCATCATCCTAACACTAGTCTCATGTATGCATATATATCACAATTGGACACTCATTATTCCACAAGCTCCCAGCCTATGCTATTCATAAATCACATCAAGACCTACTAATTCTTTCCCACAAAACATACATCATTAATCTTAAGCTAATATTCCCACCACCATAATCCACATGTAAAGTTCAGCCAATTGTGTAAGACCAATTATGTAACACCGATAAAGCATGTTACATATTATACTAGTCTGTCAAAGAGAAATACCAACCTAAGTCTCTTACTTCACTTAACTATTACCGATAAGTTTATCCTCTGCATGAAATTAATACAACACCTCTAAATCTACTACATACCTTCTCACATGTAGTAGTAGTTTACAATGACTAGAGAGAAGAAAATCAAAGGGGCAAAGTCACATAATAGGGATAGTCGATCTTAATCATATCATAACCCATTATGATGTTATCAACTTATTCTGCTCCCTCTCATCATACTTACTTACCCACGCATACATTACCACTGCCTTCAAAATTCCATGTATAGCAATGAATTCCTACCCATAACTTATTGACTAATCTACCCCTTTCCATCACATCATATAAATGATTTCTACAACCATAATAACTATCTATTTTGAGATCCTTCCCTATTTTAAATAAATAATAATTATAGATAGCCACTTCCTTTACAGACTATCATACAATCTACAATTATTGTTGCCACATTATTCTATCACTATAAAATGGCATACCATCCCTCAATAAATGGTTATACAACTAAAACTATTTTTTTATAAAAAATTTACCCTTACTCTGACTTCTAAACTTGTGACTTCATATCTCCAACTTATTGGCCCATACAACTACCAATAGGTCATGACAGTTTAACATATACGACTACTCAAGTGGAAATACAATTCCAACATGCTGCTATATATAATTACCCTTATGCATGACATTTGTAACAAGAATGTTTTTGAAAAAGGACTGAATTCACTTCGTACCTCAGTCTAAAAAACATAATTTCCTCGGGAAAAAGGTATAAACTCGAAGCAATACACGTTGAAGTACTATTGGACTCCTCTCAAGTCCTTGTGCTATCTCAAACTATATGGATAACTCGATCAGAGAGAACTACATTGCTGGGGGAGCTAGACTCTTAGACTTGTATCGCCTCAACAATGAGGCATATCCCATTAAATTAGAGCAAGGAAGGAATGTGGATAACTTTATTATGGACTATGCTATATCACAAAATGGAGTGGGAAAGAATAAGGAACAACACCTAAATGCTCGTTAGCCTCCTAATTATGAGTGTGGTGCACAACACACCCATAAGCAAGAATCTACTAGACACGATTTCATAGACACCCTGGGACCATGAACTGTGCTCTAATACAAAGTTTATCACGAATAGAACTGAGGCCCTGTCTATGATGGAAATCCCAAATTGTGAAGGCCCGAATGCCCTTTTCTAATTGGTAATCATATGCACAATTCATATACTATAAGGAAAATGTGGAAAAACATAATAAGATGGAAACATGGTCATTCTTTTAGTTCAACTGAACAATACAAAAATGAGTTCATGAAATATTCAAAAACACCTGACATTAGTCTGCGAAATCTCTAAAAACTCAAAAATACAACTATCTGAATACTGGGACAAGGCCCTCAGTCTGACCATAAACTAAAATGAAATATCCGTGTCAAATTAACAAGGCCTTCTGGAATAAGGGAGGCTCACCAACTGCAACTTCGAACAACCCATTCTATTGCTTAGTGGAACCCCGGGACTGTGTCTCACATCCTAAAATATTTGTGGTTAATACAGATGTACTGGCACGTAGATCCATCCAAAATAATGTATTTACATATAACATAAGTGAGAAATTCATAAAAAAAATTTCATGTAATATATGAAAACACATGGGAACACTTCAAAGACTTTGAAATATTTCTTTGAAACCTTAACTCACCCATTGTCTTACATCTGAGCTAGGTGGTACACCCTACAAGTCTACGACCCCATGGGATATATGGAGTTCTCCCTTGACTCGCTATCTAATCCCGCAACCCATGTTTTTCGCAAGGGTTGGAGTTTCTGATTCTGATATGCAACAGGGCACAAGGACAACATATGATCCCTCTTAGGGATATAGTAACCCATATCGGCAAAACATGGTTTTGGGCAATGAGTTATCTGAAATTATACCATGTTTGGGTAACCACCTAACATATCTTAAGTCTATTTTTAGTATTTTCTAAGCATGCATCTTTTTGAAATCAATTATAAAAATTTGAATGAAGTCTGCCTTATGTTCAGTTATGGGTTTGTTATGGCATCATCTATTTTGGTATCGTCATACCAAGACTTGCAAGTCATCTGCCTAATCCATTTAAGGTTATGTTTTAGATTTTTTAACAAACTCAATCATTTGACCACCAAAAACATTTAAATAATGCAAGGGAGTCCTTATTTCAAAATATGTACAAACTTATGCAAAGATTCTCCATTTTTAATATTTCAACTAATGATGGTCAATTTCTCAAAACAAATTATCCAATTCCTTCAATTAATACATTGAATATTCCAAAAGAACAAAACACTTGTAAAATACAAAATCACCCTCTCTTTAACTAAGAACCAAGATCAAGTTCATAAACAACATTAAAACTCTTATATCATACTTTTAATAATGCAATTTCACAACCCAAAACATGTAAAGTCAAGAAGTATAATAACAAGAGACGGATTAAAAATATCCATGAACTAAATTTAACTTTCAAACTCCAAATGCATACATACATATATACTAACAAAAATCAAATTTAAGGGAAGACATCAAAACTAAAACATTATTATCTGAAAGGGTTCTCAATGTATATTTGTTAATGTAAACTCAAAACCCTTCATAAATACATGATTTATCAACCTTAGAAACTTAATCAAAATAATTTCACCATGCCCATGTAGTTTAGGAAAACCCCACCTACATTAGATTACTTAGTATAAAGAGTAGAACCTGAATCTTGATTTGTTTCTTGGAAATCTTGGAATGAAAGGCTTGAATTATTGCCTTGAAGGAAAAGCATAATTTCTTTTGTTCTTGAGAGTAGAGAGGATTGAGATGTGTATAAAAATGTTAAAAGATGGATTCTAACGCTTAAGGTATGATTTTAATTTATGTAGGAGTTTTAGGGTGAGTAAAAGTCCAAAATACCCCTAAAGAAATCAAAGAAATTGCAGAATTCTTTAGTTGATGACCAAGGTTGACGGGTTGTCACTTTGGTGATGGCTCACCACCTAAGTTGTCACTTTCGGGATAGAAATTTTCCCTTACCGTCCTAAGCTACTGACTAGGGATGATGGGTTGTCACTTAGTTGACAGCTCATCAACTTAGTCGTCACCTAGTTGGCAAGTCGTCAACTTCGTTGTCACTTTTGGCAGTCGGATACTCCGAATTAAAATGAGCATATCTTTCTTTTAATATATAGCAATACACTTAAATCATTATATACTAGGAGTAATGGTCGTTTAAAGATGATCCAAGTTGAAACCTTCAATAAAACTTAATCTATAGAAATGGTCTCAACTCGTCTTTCTGTAAGGAGATATTAGTGTCCTTAATTCATATACAAAGGCATTCCCACACAGTAGAATTGATCCTAATATATATATTAATAAAGAATCATTGGGTTTGGGTTTATATGGGTAGGAATGGCGGTTTAAAATATTGCCTGAAAAAATGCAGAGTGTTGCAGTATGTGATAACATTTGGTATTATTACTAATCTACACATAAATAAACTTTTACCTTGATCTTCCCTAGTTTCTTCTTTCCCCGTTCTAATTGTGGAGTAGCTACACGATCTACTTTCTTTCATGTATCATATCATGTGAGGTCGAGATATTTTTAAATACGTTTCAATGTATAACACCTTAAGTTTTGACATATCTATCAAAAAAAATTTAATAATCATAACTAGAAGTGTTATTGACTATATTACACTTTATAAGAAATAACTAGTTCTAGCATCTTTGATCTTTAATTTAGTACTAGGCTAGATTTTTTTCCTCCTATTTACTCTGATATGCTATAACATTTGAGACTATTATTAGACTAATTTTTTTCAATTTTCACTTTGATCTTCCCATTTCTCCTCTTCTCCATTCTAACTGAGGAGAGCTACGTTTGACCATGCGTAATGTGACAAAACGCCGAGATACTTTTAACATACGTTTTGACATATAACTCCTTAAGTTTTGATGCATTTATTGAAAATATTTAATAATACTAAGAGGATTTGTTATTTGAACAAATTACATTTTAGAAGTAATAACGATCCAAGGATTTTGATCTTTCACTAATTGGATTTTTTTGATTTATTTTAAAGTGTGATAATTCCCAAACTACAGCTCTCGTTAGAAAGTGTAAGCGGTCGCTGTCAAATATAGAACCCAACTGGGTTGGGTGTCGAATCCCACAGGGAATACTTGGTCACTAAGTGTTGTAATTATTAGTAGACTGTGGGTCGAAAATTCTACGAGAAAGGGGGGATTTGATGATGGATTGAACTAATAATATTGAAGTTACAACAGAATGCTTTGTTTAGTAAGATTTAATCACAGAGAATAATAAGTTAAGGTTATGTCCACCTTATGAGTTCTACGTATCTATTAACTATGAGTAATGCGGACTTTAGACATGCATGCAATTATAGAGATTCGTATTCTATTGGTAAATCCTAGTGTTTCTCAACCATCAAGGATAATTTCACTTTAACTCTCTCGAGCCTAAAGTGTATAACTAACGGTACATATTCTCCAAGAAGTTAATCCGGTTAAGGCATTAACGTGTAAACAGGGGTTGGTAGCCCTATTTCCTTGTCATACTCTCTTTTCCAGACATGTAACTTTTCTATCGAACAAGTTAATGTTATACTGGCATATTCCCTATGTTTGCAACCATGAGAGTTTAATTAAAACGAAGTGAGTAATGATATAAGTAGCATACACATCAAGAATTCTCAAACTCATAGCAATAGATAGTATCTCACAAGGTTTCCATAACCCTAACAGAGAAGTTTAGCTACTCATGATTACAACGGAAATCACAATAGACATAATCATCATACCACAACCTAGAATAATCTTTGCGATGGAATGATTTTAACATTAATGAGGAGATTGACATTTTCTTCTCTTTCTGTTCCCAAGTGTAGCGTGTTTCTCTGTGTTAGACTTACAGAATTTGTAAATTGAATAATGATTAAAAAACTTTCTGAAAAATTTAGAAATAGGGTTTTTATAATGTCCTTGTCTACTAAATTACTGTTGCATCCTTAAGTCTTTAAAAATGCTGGGTTTGCCCGGGAAAAAGTTCCCATGCACCAATTTCAGTCCAAAAGCTGCCTTCCCTCTAATGTGAAGTTTTCCTTTGCTGCTCACAAGTCCATAAAGTGATGAAATCTTCATCATTATTACCTGAAAAATATGCTAATCATGTAGTTCAGCTCATTTAAAGGAAAATGGACTAAAAGTGCAGGAATTATATATTTTGTCCTCAAAACTTAGCTAAAACATGGGTAAATTATGGTGCTTAGGCGTGTAAATACACCCAATATCAACACCCCACACTTAAAACTTTGTTTGTCATCAAACAAAATATAACATCCATGCAAACACCTAACTAGAATTTCACAACAGCAACACAAAATTTATCCTCAAGACATGCACGACAATTTTTAACAAAGAGTAGGTTTCTTGATCACTACTAGAAACAACTTAACCTCCAACAAAGACTCGTGAAGATGGTTAATTCGTATCCACAAGTTAAGCCACAAAGAATCATACAAAACTACCCAACAATCATCAACCATGTGTGTCTCACACAATATATCACCCATAATCACTCACAAGTTTTTGCATTTTTCAAAACATAGGTATAAGACTCTCCTTGCTCTCTCTCTCACAAAGAATTCATATGTTGCAACTGATGACCATAGGCTTGCCCTTAGTGTAATGCTCCACTAATATCAGAATGCTAAGCTGAGGATCAAATAGGTCTTTACAGGTTGTAATGTAGGCTAAGGGACAGGTAGGACTATTTTGGCCAGAAATAGTGACTATGTTCCCTAAGCGCTTTAATACACTACGTTATGTCATTAACACTCTCTTTTAAAAAACCCCTCTACTTTCCTTTCATCTACCGCCCCTTTTCACCTATTTTGTTATTCAATTATAAACACAACTATCTTTTTATTTTTCTATTTCTATTTTATTTATTTATTATTTATTATTTTTTATATAAAACACCTCTATGATAGCCATTCTTTTTCACAACAATTTCAAGTACCAATACACTCTGAGGCACTACTCTCACCCAATTTCTCTTATTTTGTCACATGACTCTACAACTTAAAGCGCTTAGGAATTTGGATCAAATTATGGTCTTGAAAAAGAATGAATTAGGCTACATATGAGGCTGTCAAAGAAAGTAGCTAAAGGCTCAAAGGGGGTTAACTAGGATAATGTACAAGGGTAGGTAAAAAGAAGGTAAACAAATTTAGGGCTGCAAAAGAAATGCCTAAATCATCTCCTAAACTCACACTCTTTATTTCTCTTTACACACACACCAGCCAAGTTCTAGCATCAGTCGCAACATAGAATACACTATAACGTTACACACACAAGGCATATGGTTAAATTTATTGGGAGCAGTATAGACTCTTGACCCAATAGATGAATGAATTAAACCACACACTTATCACACAGTGAGTCATATTTAGAGCCTAAATGTCTTAATAGTAATCATTTTAGCACAAACTCTTATCATAATACCATGCCGTCTATCAGAACAATTTCATGCAAAATCTAAAAAATCTAAAATTTAACTAACTAATTACGACTTATTAAAACAAACAAAAATAAATGTAGGAAAAGAAGTACAATACAGCATACAAATACCAACACCCCACACTTAGACGGGACACACTGCCCTCAGTGGAAAATAAATAAGGAAAACCTAATTGGTCGGACTCCTCCTCTATATCTGGGGTCATACCCCCTGCGTCGGAATCATCATCAGAGTCGTCATCCTCAGAAGTTCCTCAAAATATACCCCGCTTGATTCCAAAAGTGCGTCGAGGTATTTGTAGAAAGGAGGACTCAACTTTCTCTTTTCTTCCCCTTTTCTGACCTTTCTGTGAGGTGGACACTTTTTCTTTTCCTTGTCGTTCTTTTGGTGCCACACTTAATTTGTTGGTACAAACTAATTAAGTGAATGATGTCGATTACTCAGACTTCATCGACATACATTTAGGCGATATGTTCCAACAATATGTTCTGTACAATCATACTTTCATGTCATCTTAAATATCATTTCCAACTCTATTTCATGTAATCTTGACTATACTTTCATGTTTGGATTAATGCACCTTTTGAACAATACTACTACGTAGAGATCATATCAAGTTATGGCATAGAAATAATCACAATATCTCATGCTTGTGTTCAATCATGATCATTATCTCGATGAACAAGTCATTCAACCATTCAATCTTTCAACTTTGAAGATTATGCATTAACTTCACAATTTCAATTCCATAAAAATATGACAATGTATAACAATCAAACACAAGTCAGAACAAAGTCAAGAACGCCCACACTTACCCTCTCACGCGACGAGATTCATCATAGAAAACCAACCATATTCTTTATCACTAAAGACCACTTCAAAATCTAATAAATCATTATACGTATAGCATCGCAACAACCACGAAATATAAAAGAATAACTTACTTAGTGATGGATCCGGAAGATGAGCTTGCAAGATTAGATGAATAAAAAGAAAAACTTTGAGAGAATGGGGAAGCTTGGGCGACGCCTATATTGAGCAAACAAACGCATTTTGTTCTAAGGTTGAAGATCTATTTATAGACTAAGGTTTGGGTTGGGTTTGATCCATGTAAAATCGGGTGAGGAGACTAAAATTATAAGTAGGCGGCGCCTAATGCTTTGCCTATGCTTAGCATAGGCAGCGCCTTTTGCTTTGCCTAGTTGAGCATAGGGGACGCCTATGCTATTGCCTTGTTGGAACAGTGAGCATAGGCAATGGCATAGGCCTTGCCTTGTCCATTTCCTAGATTAGCATAGGCCTTGCCTTGTCCGCTGCCTAGATTAGCATAGGACTTGCCTTGTCCATTGCCTATGTGAGGCAGTGAACATAGGCCATAGTATAGGCCTTGCCTTGTCCGTTGCCTAGATTTGCATGGGCCTTGCCTTGTCCATTGCCTAGATTTGAATAGGCCTTGCCTTGTCCATTGCCTATGTGAGGCAGTGACCATAGGCCATAGCATAGGCCTTGCCTTTTCCGTTGCCTAGATTTGCATAGGCATTGCCTTGTTCGTTGCCTAGATTTGCATAGGCAATGACTAGCCTATAGACTTAAGCTCCATCATTCCTAACTTACTACCTTTAGCATGGATCACTTTCAACTCAAAATTTGGGACCAATTTTCTCCTTTATACGTCTTGCACCTACACTTACTCAAAAACAACAAAAACAATTAGAAAGATGGGTTGCCTCCCACCAAGTGCCTTAGTTTTGGTCGTGATTCGACCCTTCTTTTTAATTTTTTATTTAACAAAACAAACTCCTAGGAAAAAAAATGATTAAAAATGATGGGTTGCCTCCCATGTAGCGCTTGATTTATTGTCGCGACACGACATAGTTATCTCGATTACTTAGACTTTATCGAGATATATGGTGCATCATTTTCTGAATGGATTCAGACGACGCTGTTACTTAATTGTGGGCATGCAATCTTCTTCGAGATGAATCTTGTGCATACATATCCCAGGAGGGATACCAATTATATCATCAATAGTTTAATCAATGGCTCTCTTGTATCTCTTCAGAACAGAGATGAGAGCCTCTACTTGTTGTTCACCTAAATCAGCAACAACAATCATCGGAAGTGTATTTCCACTTCCCAAGAATGCATACTTTAGGTGACTAGGTAGCTCTTTCAATTTTAGCACTGGTGGCTCTTTGATGGATGGTTTCACTGGTGATGATGATCGATTCTTAAGATCAAGGTCCAACTTCTTAGGGCCATGAGAATATGACCCCAATACTGTTGGAGCACAAATAGTTTCTTCATAATCTTCTACATCCTCATGCTCAAAATTCAAAAGCACATCAGACAATGGCTCAATAGTAATCTGTTTCTCTACAGATAATTCTTTCTCATCCTCATGATAAACATTAGCTACAGAGGAAACTTTCATATCTTTGGGCTGCTTCATTTATTTGCATACATCATAATGGACCACTTCGTCATTCAGTTGAAATAAAAGCTCATTAGCTCTTAAATCAATAAGCACACTTTCAGTTGTGAGGAAAGGGCATCCCAAGATTATGGGAACTTCATAATCCACCTCGCAATCCAAAATAACAAAGTCTACAGAAAAAATGAAGGTAGAAACCTTCACCAGTATATCATATAAGATACCAACAGGTCGTTTTACCAACCTATCATCCATTAAGAGCCGCATATTGGTTGGTGTAGGATCGCCCAACCCCAACTTTCTGTAAATGGATAGCGGCATCAAATTGATGCCAGCTCCCAAATTGCACAATGCCTTAAAAAAATCCAAAGATCCAACCATGCAAGGAATAGTGAAAGCACCAGGATCTGCCTTTTTCTGTACTAAAGATCTCGTGGCAATCGCACTGCAATGATGAACATCATCTTCTAGTTCATAGCTTGCTGCCATTTTTTTTGTCAACAGGTCCTTCATGAATTTGGCATACCCAGGCATCTGCTCCAGCGCTTCCACCAAAGGCATATTAATAGTCAGCTGCTTACACATAGTCATGAATTTACTGAACCTGGTGTCATCAGCTTTCTTCTTCAGTCTCTGAGGAAAAGGTGGTGGTGGAAGAGGAATAGTTTTCTCCACCACTTACTTTTTATGTTGCTTCCCATTATCAATATTTTCAGACTGCTGACATCTAGGTGTAGTATTATAAACGTTCGCCATCTTCTTCAGTCTCTGAGGAAAAGGTGGTGGTAGAAGGGGAAGAGTTTTCTCCGCCACTTCCTTTTTATCTTACTTCCGATTATCAAGCTTTTCAGGATGGCGACATCTAGGAGTAATATCATGAACGCTCTCATTCTGATTTTCAGCTTCTACAGAATTATTATAATCTGCTTCGATAACATTCTCTTCTGTATTATCTACCACTTGCTTGCCTTTGGACATATTTTCCAACACCTTACCACTCCTGGTAGTAATAGCCATACATGATCCATCATTCCTCGAATTTTGCACAGTGTCACTAGGTAAAGTGCCAACCTTTCTTTGATTGCATACCACTGAAAGTTAACTCAATTGTTGTTCCAGCTATTTTATTGAAGTGGAATGCGAGTCAACCAATTGATTTATTGATGACAAATCATTCTTTACCTCATTTACTCCCGTATTGGTTGCCTCCACTCCATACAACAGCTTACCCATTATATCTTCCATGGATATCTTCCCTGAGCTAGACGCTGTAGCCTCACAATTTCTAGGAGGAACGTACAAACCACTCCTATTAGTGTTATTCTTGTATCCGAATTTATCATAATAGTTCCAACCTTGGTTTCCTTGGGCATTGCCTTGGAAACCCCCCTGATTATTCAAGTTGTTCACTTCTTCTTCAGAGTCGGATTCATCTCTTCCCTATGATACAATGGCCTTAACCTTTTCGGTCTTTCCTGATAATAAATGCTTGGTAAGAAGATCCATCTGCGTTTTCATGTGAGCCATATCTTGGTCACGTTCCTCTTGTCTTCGCCTTTGTTCTGCTGTCATGCCAATAGATATAGTAGAGCTTGCTACCTTAGAATCCATGGTATGCCAAGCTCTACTCTGCTTTGTCATACGATCCAGCATATCACTTGCCTCAATAAAAGTAAGGTCCATGAATGACCCTCCTGCAGCATTATCAACCACTGGATTTGTCACCGAGTTCAAATCCCTATATAATATTTCCATCAAGTGGATATTGGTCATATGATGATTTGGGAACCACATAAGCTTCTTCTTGAACCTCTCCCATGTTTCGTGGAGAGCTTCAGTTGGAAGCTGTCGAAAATTGCTGATCTCATCTCTCAATTGTGCTCTCTTGGATGGCGGAAAGAATCTTTCTAGGAAAGCGTCTTTCAGTTGTCTCCAATTAGTAATAGAATAAGGAGTTAGCCCGTTCAATCATAGAGTTGCCTCTCCAAAAAGAGATAATGGAAATAAGCACAGCCTGATCGCATTCTATCCAACACCTGGATTGTCAAACGCCTTGCATATTGAGATAAAATTAATCAGATGCATATTCGGATCGTCTCCTGCAAGACTACCAAATAACCCCTTAAGCTGCAATAGCTGAATCATGGTGCTAGTGATATTGAACTTGGATCCAGGTGTCAAGGGCGGAGGAATAATAGCCCCAGTGGCACCAGCTCCATCCAGATCGTCATCATCATCATAAAACGGAGCCTGCACAGCTCAGCGTTCAGGTCTCATTCTATCTTGATGATCTCGCCTATGCACAGGTACCGCCACCTCATCTGTACGCCTTGGATTCAGTAACTCATCATCACCCAGGTCCTCTTCATCAAGATTTATTACCTGACCTGGGTTATCATTATTCTGTTGATGCACTTGAGCGGCTGCCAATGCAGCTAATCTAGCCTGCTCCTGTTGAGCAGCCCTTCTTTCAATGTCTCGTTATGCATCCATTCTGCCAATAAGTTGTGGTTCAGGATTGATGGGTAATAATGGTTGGCCTGAACTTCGAGTGTTTGGCATACACTCAAACACACCTGAATAAAACAAAAACAACAACTAAAAGTAAAATACGATAATCTTTTACCAAAGGGTCTATTAACTATCACAAAATTAGTTGACAATCGTATTCCTCGGCAACGACGCTAAAATTTGATAACGCCCAAACTACAGCTCTCGTTAGAAAGTGTAAGCGGTTGCTGTCAAATATAGAACCCAACTGGGTTGGGTGTCGAATCCCACAGGGAATACTTGGTCACTAAGTGTTATAATTATTAGTAGACTGTTGGTTAAAAATTCTACGGGAAAGGGAGGATTTGATGATGGCGTGAACTAATAATATTGAAGTAATAACGGAATGCTTTGTTTAGTAAGATTTAATCACAAAGAATAATAAGTTAGGGTTATGTCTACCTTATGAGTTCTACATATCTATTAACTATGAGTAATGCGGACTTTAGACATGCATGCACTTATAGAGATTTCTATTCTACTGGTAATTCCTAGTGTTTATCAACCATCAAGGATTATTTCACTTTAACCCTCTCGAGCCTAAAGTGTATAACTAATGGTACAAATTCTCCAAGAAGTTAATCCGGTTAAGGCATTAACGTGTAAACAGGGGTTGGTAGCCCTATTTCCTTGTCATACTCTCTTTTGCAGACATGTAACTTTTCTCTCGAACAAGTTAATGCTATACTGGCATATTCCCTATGTTTGCAACCATGAGAGTTTAATTAAAACGAAGTGAGTAATGATATAAGTAGCATACACATCAAGAATTCTCAAACTCATAGCAATAGATAGTATCTCACAAGGTTTCCATAACCCTAACAGAGAAGTTTAGCTACTCATGATTACAACGGAAATCACAATAGACATAATCATCATACCACAACCTAGAATAATCTTTGCGATGGAATGATTTTAACATTAATGAGGAGATTGACATTTTCTTCTCTTTCTGTTCCCAAGTGTAGCGTGTTTCTCTGTGTTAGACTTACAGAATTTGTAAATTGAATAATGATTAAAAAACTTTCTGAAAAATTTAGAAATAGGGTTTTTATAATGTCCTTGTCTACTAAATTACTGTTGCATCCTTAAGTCTTTAAAAATGCTGGGTTTGCCCGGGAAAAAGTTCCCATGCACCAATTTCAGTCCAAAAGCTGCCTTCCCTCTAATGTGAAGTTTTCCTTTGCTGCTCACAAGTCCATAAAGTGATGAAATCTTCATCATTATTACCTGAAAAATATGCTAATCATGTAGTTCAGCTCATTTAAAGGAAAATGGACTAAAAGTGCAGGAATTATATATTTTGTCCTCAAAACTTAGCTAAAACATGGGTAAATTATGGTGCTTAGGCGTGTAAATACGCCCAACATCAATGTGCGACAACATATGCGTGTAATTATTTCTTTTCCTTAAGTACCCTAATTGTCTATGTTTTATTCATTCCATCTTTTATTTATTTGCCTTCTACTTTATCCATTACTAAGTTACCTCTGTTTCTTTATTTTCTGGTGGAATGATGATGTCTCATGCAGCTTTTCACAACCCGAGCCGAGGCCCTAGCCGCGACGAGCATTTTGAATAATGAAGGCCCAAGTGCCTTTCTCTATCTGGAAATCATGAACACCATTCATATACTATTAAGGAAATACGAAAAAGATAATAAAGACGGAAATATGGTGAATTACTTAACTCAACTGAACAGTACAAAATTTGAGTTCATAACATTCATAAACATATGACACCATCTGTGAAATCTCTAACAATATGAAAAATCAACATCTATCTAAAAACATGGACAAGGCCCCAGTTGGACCATGAATCAAATAAACTAGGAATGTTCCAGAACAAGTCTTCTGAAATAAGGGAGGCTCACAAACTGCAATCTCTAACGGGATTCAACCTACTGCTTAGCGGGACCCCTGGACTGTGCCTCAGATACTGAAATATCATGGGTCAATACAATTGTACTAATATACTGAGCAATCTAAAAATAATTCACTTTTACATAAGTGAGAGCAATTCATAAAACATGTTAGTCTAAAATAGTTGAAAATACATGGGCATAATCAATAGACTTCAAAATATTTCTGTAAATCACTAAAATCAACTCTTTGTCTTACTTCTGAGCTAGGTGGTACACCCTATAACTCTACAATCCCACGGGTTATATGGAATCCATCCTTAAGTTGGTGGCCAAGCCCTCAACCCAGTTTGCCACAAGGGCTGGAGTCTATGTCTCTAATATGCCAAAGGGGACTAGGCCAACATTTAATCCCTCTTGGGGACATAATAATCCCATATCATAAAAACACAATTTTGAGCTTTTCTTAACTCGTGCCTTCATCGGGCAACCACCTAGCTCTCTTTAAGTCCATTTTTAATACTTTTAGACATGCATTCTTTGAAATCAAAATCCAAAAATCTTACTCTGTTATGGCATTCATATTTTTTATTTCGTCATACCAAGACTTGCAGTCATATATCTAAGCAATACAATACCATGTTTCAACCCTTTCATTCAAACCATAATGTTTGGACCACTAAATTATTCAAATAGTATAAAAGGATTTGTATTTTAGCGTACATGAAAATTTATTTAAAGATTCTCTTTTTCAATTCATTAACATGTGTGGTGGTGTAATGCCCCGAGTCTGTAACCTAGAAACTACACGGTGCTCATAATCTTGAAGGATCACAAGCTAACCTATGACTGGTACCTACATTAATCATTGAATAATAATACTATACAATACGGAAATTAGGTGGAGCATAAGGTACAAAACAAAGTCATATATTGATATGTATATACTGGATACTAAATATAATACAATCATATCTGAAAACTAAATAACTGTCTAGAATAGTCAAGTTTGAAAAGCCTCTAACTAAACTGTTAGAAAATAGAGTTGATAGGACAAGTCCCTAACTCCGACTAATGATAGTATACTGAAAATGCTAAAAATATCAACTCTATCCTCGAACTATGAGGACTCACCAATAAATCTGTTATTGATAATCTGGACTGCTAGGTACGATCAGGAGATCGTGCATCTGAACCTATGGTATAAAACATCATAGCGCAAATAAAGGTATGCGTCAATACTTTGAATGTACTGGTATGGTAAGTGAGTTAGGCTGATATAAATGAACAATAACTGATTGAATAGCGTGAATATAACTAAATCAGAGTATATGTATAACTGAAACTGATGCTGATTATTTAATACTACGCACATATCTATATATACTTTGTTTGAGATCATAGTAACACAGGATATTGAGTTCTGATAACTAAATACTGATATCTAAGTTTACTGATACTTGTATTTCTGATATCTGGGTGACTATTTTAGAAAGTCCTAATTTTGTAGAACTGATCTGAGTTCTATACTAAGTTGGGTGACTGTGTCTGACAGTCCTTATTCTATAGAACTGAACTTAGTTCTATACTAAGACTGAAATTGAAATTGTATGAGATAATCATCTCACCGACATTCTCCTTCTTTAAACTAATTTGGGGTCTAACATGTAACCCTAGTTGGAAAGGTATCAGTACCATGCCAGAGGTAAAGACAAGTGCTGAGTGACCCTCATCTGGTAGGTGCTCTGAACAACAATGGTGGTACCCTAAACTGGTTGGTAGAACACCTCATCAACCCTCAACTGGCAGGTTGATACCTCAACCTATACTGGCTATGTAGTTCTAGAATGTAAGAACTGCTTATAAGGATCATACCCTCTACCATCCTTTGGTTCACTCAGTGTTGAATTCTTCTACTAACTGAATAGATACTGAACTGATTTATAAACTATCTTAGGCTAGACTGAACTATTACTGATCGTGTTAACTGACTGAACTGGACTGAGTTCACTAAGTACTGTAACTAATTGCGTGTTTTGAGTTCTATTTGTTGACTGGATATAGTTAGTTCTGTATTGACTGAATACTACTGTACGTCACATCACCGAGACTATTCCAAAGCTACTATAATTCTAGGTAAACAGCTAGATTATCAGTTATTAGATACCCCTAAAACTCGATTGGATAAAAATTAAAGCATATCAAGATCTTGAAAAGCATTACAATGTTCATAACTCATTCATATAGACATTTTATCAAGCACTTGTAAGATATAAGCATGCACATATGCTAGAATTTCTTGATTTCCCCATTTAATCCACGTAAGCAATTTATCAAACACTTGGTAAACATAATCTATACACATAATGCTAATCAACATGTAGGCATCAGGATTTCCAATCCCAACTCATAAGTTTAAGGGTTTTAACATGAATTAACATAATACTACACACATGTCAAAATAAATTTACATTAATCTTTTAATAAATCATAAATTAGAAACCTAATTAACAACATAATCATGAATACATTCAATACCAACATGGAATTCATGAAATCAACAAACTTGAAGTTTTAAAAGAGTTTCTTGAACTCCAAGGGATGAAGGAATTCCTTGGAAGAACACCTAACATACCTTGGTTCTGGAATTCCTGAAGATTTATGGTAAATTCCTTGAATCATGATCTTGACTTTGAAAGGTTAGGGTTTGTTCTTAAGAGAATTTGAGAGGAAGTGAGTGTATTATGCCTATTGAAAGATGAGTTTCGTGTTTTCGGGGATGATTAAGGGTGGAAAAATAACCCAAATACCTCTCTGGATGCGGGCTTTTAATGAGTGAAAGTGTGTCCAGTGATGCGCAGAAAGATGTGCCGCATCGATGGGATCGACCCGATGGCTGATGTGTCACATCGTGTCTACGTTGATTCACTAGAATTGCACTCTGAATCTTAGAAAAATATTTCTCAACCTGATGGGAGATGCAGCGTGTTGAGATTGCATCGACCCACTATTTTGGTCATCCAAACTCAATTCAAACGAGGTCCAAAAATTTCAAAACTCACCTGAAGTTACATACTGATATACCTTATCAGGAATAAACCTAAAAATTAATACTTTAAGGTCATAAGGGTCGTGAAATAGGATCGCCAACTTATGAAGGCTAAAATACTTCTAAGTATAAATACTTAGCTGAAATTTCTAAGTCTGGGACCTCTTTTCAAGCTTTAACAGATTGAGTTAAGCTTAGATTTTTGCATGGTCTTACAATATCTGCCCCTTAGGGATATACGTCCTCAAATGAGACTGACTAATCTGAGAATACTGATAGACTGAATTTATATACTGAACATACACAACTAAAACGCGATTACATGACTGAAAGTACTGATATACTGAGATTTTATACTGAATATGCATAACTAAAGCATGACTGAGTTCGAACAAACATGACACATAATTGAGCTATTACATGAAGGTATGCATGATATAAAAATACTATATGACTTAACCAGTACAGAGTTGTAAAGGTAATCTGAGAATGGAACTGAATAAATTTAAGGAAAACTATTACCTTGAGCTGAGTCTGAGTTTAGGGAGAATAGGTGGGGATACTTTCTCCGCATATTTACTTCTGCTTCCGAAGTAGCTTACTCAACTCAGTCTGCGAACTTGATTGTCAAGAATTTTGACTGGACCTCCTCATAAGAGAAACTGTTCCAAATATCTATACCCTTTAAAGGGACTACAACTTTTGGGTCTATTATTCACTTCTTTAGAAAGGAGACATGAAACATTGGTTGCACTGAGAATTTGTCTATGTTAGAAAAGGGTGTACCCAGTGTTTGGCAAAACACTGGGCGCACTGATAATCTGACCAACTCTCTAACATAGAGCTTGGTATGATCTTTGGCTGAATAAGAGGTATGAACTGGTAAGAAATAAGCTGATATGGTCATCTTGTCTACAATGAACCAAATTGAATCATGCTAATAAAGAATACAGAGCAAACCTATCACAAAGTCCAAGTTCACTTCCTCCCACTTCCATATGGGAATGCTAAACTCTTGCAGGGAAATACTAGGTTTTTGGTGCTCAATCTTAACCTGCGGACATAGAGCGCCCTTAGACATACACTCTGTAATGTCTCTCTTCACCAATTGACCTCCTACAAATCGCGGTACATCTTAGTGGGACTTGGATGAATAGAGTAATGAGCACCATGCACTTCTTCATGACTTTGTTGGCTCATGTTTATACACATGGCATGCATAACCGACACTAGCAACGCAACACACCATCTCCCCCTTGGGAGAAAACCTCTACTTTCTGATCTCTGACTGAAACTTTTAACTTGACTAAAATGGGATCTCTGTCCTACTTTTCCTTCACTTTGGAAACAAGAGATGATTCTAAACTATTCTGCACCCACATTCTTCCCTCTGCTGAATCGACTAAGCTGACACCTTGTCGGCCAAGCTGATGAACTTCGTAAACTAACTTCTTTTTATTATCCTCTACCTGAGAAACACTACCCATATACATCCTATTGAGAGTATCGACCACTACATTGGCCTTGCTCGAGTGATATAAGAAACTCATGACGTAGTCTTTCAATAACTCTAACCACCTTCTCTGATGTAGGTTTAGATCTTTCTAAGAAAACACATACTGCAGGCTCTTGTGGTCCATAAACACATCCACATATACTCCATATAAATAATGCCTCTAAATCTTTAAGGCAAATACCACAGTTGCTAACTCGGGATCATGAGTGGGGTAACTCTTTGTATGGGGCTTAAGCTGTCTAGAGGCATAGGCTATGACCTTACCTTTCTACATCAAAACACACCCCAAACACATTCTGGAAGGATCATAATATACCACAAACCCATTTGAGCCATCTGGTAGAGTCAAAACTGGGGCTGTAGTGAGTCGAGTCTTTGACTCATGAAAACTCTTCTCACAATAATCTGATCACTGGAATTTGACTTTATTCTAAGTCAATCTGGAAATGGGGGATGCAATAGACGAGTATCCCTTAAAAAATAGTCGGTAATAGCAAAAAAAAACCAAGAAACTCCTGATATTTGACAGAGAGATAGGTCTGGGCTAGTTTCTCCCTGCTTCGGTCTTTTAAGGATCCATTCTAATGCCATCACTGGAAATTATATGGCCAAGAAAAGCTACTAACCTTAGCAAAAATTTACACTTTCTGAATTCGGTGAACAATTGATAGGCTCTGAGGGTCTATAACACTATCCTGAGATGGTCTACATGTTCATGTTCACTGCGGGAGTATACAAGAATGTCATTAATAAAGGCTATGAAGAACATGTCCAAGTACTACTTAAACACGTAGTTCATCATGTCCATGAAGGCTGCTAGAGCATTGCTAAGACAAAATGATATGACTAAGAATTCAAAGTGGCCACACCAAGTTCTGAATACTGTTTTTAGAATATCACATTCTTTGACCTTGAATTGATGATACCCTGATCTGAGGTCTATCTTAGAGAAGTAACTAGCACCCTAAAGTTGGTCAAACAAGTCATTAATTATGGGAAGTGGATAATTGTTCTTGACCATAACTTTATTTAACTACTGGTAGTCTGTAAACATCTTGAGAGAACCGTCTTTCTTATGCAGGAATACAACTGGTGCACCCCACGGGGAAATGCTGGGTCTAATGAATCCCTTATCTAGGAAATCCTTTAATTGTTCTTTTAACTCTTTTAGTTCTGATGGAGACATTTTGTATGGAAGAATAGAGATAGGCTGGGTATCTGGAAGAAGGTCAATTCAAAAGTCAATTTTCTTTTCAGGAGGGACCCTGGGAAGATCCTTGGGAAAGACATCAGGAAATTTTCTCTGAACTAGAGTCTTAAACTCAAACGAGATGATAGACACATCCCTTAGATATCATTTTTATTTCCCTAAGGTAAGAAACAAGATGACCCCTAAGTGCTGAAGCACTACCCCTCTATTCAAGGGCAGGTTAATTTGGAAACTAAAAATGGACAATTCGGTTTCTACAGTCAACTGAAGCATAGCATGAATGAAGCCAATCTATGATGAGAATGACATATAAATCTATCATCTCTAATTCTAATAAGTGTGCTGACATGACTTTCTGAGATATCATAACTGGACAATTCCGATATATGCATCGGGTTATGATATATTTACCCACTAGGGTAGAGACTAAGAATGGCTCTGCTAAGATTTCGAGATAGACTCTGAAGTTCATAGCTATATAAGGAGTTACAAAGGACAAAGAATATCCTAAGTCTAGAAAATCATAAATATGTAAATGATAAACTTGTAACGTACAAGTAACCACATCAAGAGAACTTTTCTGATCCTGTCAGGACTGAAGTGCATAGAGTTTGTTTGGATGCTATCCACTGGTGGCACTGGAAGTGGCACCCTGCTGATTTAGGAAACCGGACTAAGATGAAGGGTTATACTAACCTTGAGAACCAAACTAAGTACAGTCTCTGACTCTATGTCCTTGATTTCTACATCTTCAACATACATTACTGCCAGCCCTATAGACACCCTGGTGGCTTCTAGCATATTTCTAGCAAAGAGGGTTTGTTCGGGCACTTCTAACATTACCCTGAAGTTTAGGGACTGGTTCCCTATCTTTATTGTCGTCTATAAATTTTGGCACTGGAGCACTATCTGAGGACGGAGCTAGAACTGAAGATTTCAGGTAGAACTGAGAACACTCTCTGACTTAGGCTGGGCAAAGTTGAACCTACCTGTTCTAGATATCTTTCTCTCTCTCTATTTCTCTATATTTTTAGCCTCTTCTATCTATTGAGCATGGACCATTAACCTAGATATGTATATATCCTTAATCAACATTGCAATCCTACACTCCTTGACCATATGGTTAGACATGCCAGACACAAACTTAATTATCTTAGATCTGCTATTTCCTATGACATGAGGAGTGTATCTGGATAGATAAGTAAATTTAAGATAATACTTTTTCACTATCATATCTCCCTGCTTTAGATTAATAAACTCCAACACCTTTACTTCCCTCAACTCAAGTGGGAAGAACCTGTCTAGAAAAACAGTGGCAAAATCCTCCCATTCTACAGGCCCTGAATCTGTGGCCCTCTTAGCCATCAACTACTTGAACCATGAGTGATCCACATCCTATAACTAATATGCATCAAAATTATCACTCTCACTATCTATCACCCCCATATTATATGTAACTTGCTGCATCTGATCAAGAAATTCTTGTGGGTCCTCATATGGCTTAGACCCAGTAAAAGCTGGAGGGTTCATTTGGGTGAAGTCCCAAATTCTAGTTGATGCAGTATTGGCAACTAGGTTGGCCTGAACAGTATTCTAATATGCAACAAAATTATCAAGTGTAGTAAAAGCAGCTCTGAATTCCGCAAGAGAGACATGCTCATCCAGGGTATCTGCTTGAATGGGCTGAGGTGCTGGCTGATTTCCTGTTATTTTTTTATTGTTCTTTTTAGTAGGCATGTTTTGTAACTGAAAGTAAGAAAAGGATTAGACTAAGACTGTAACTTGAGCTCATGCTCACTCGCATGATATAAATACTGAAAGAAGAGAAAATTTTCCTAAAATGCCTCGTAGACTCTTGTCCATAAGTGTGGTGTGCTTCACACCCATGCACAAGACTATAATAGATGCAACTTTCAAACTTCCTAGGACTCTGTTGAACCTTAGGCTCTGATACCAGTTTTGTAATGCCTCGAGTCTGCACCCAGGATGCTACACGGTGCTTGTAATCCTAAAGGAACACAAGCTAACCCATGGCTGGTACATGCTGTAATTACTGAATAATAATACTGTATAATGCAAAAATTAGGTGGAAATTTCCAAGTTTCAAAACTGAATCATATACTGATACGTAAATACTAAATACTAAATATCTGAAAATCATATCTGAAAACTAAATAACTATCTAAAATAGTTTAGTCTGAAAAACCTCTAATCGAACTGTCTGAAAATGAAGTTGATGGGACAAGTCCCCAACTAACTCCGACTATTGATAATATAACAAAAATTCTAAAAATAATAACTCTGTCTTTAAACTATGAGGACTCACCACTAAATCTGCTACTAAGAATTTAGGATTCTAGGTACAGTCAGGGCACATGCACATGAACCTTTAATATAAAACATCATAGCGCAAAAGAAAGGTATGTGTCAATACTTTGAATTTACTGGTATGATAAGTGAGGTAAGATGATATGCATAGGTTCATGTGCTTGAACAATAACCAACTCAATAATATGAATATAACTGAATGAGAGTACCTGTATAATTAAAATTGATGAAACACTTATTATTCAATATTGTGCACATATCTACATATACTGTGTATGAGACCATAGTAACACTGGCTAGTAAGTTCTAATAACTGAATGACTAATATTTGAGTTTGCTGATAACTGTATTACTGATTGATGGGTAACTATGTTTGACAGTCCTGATTCTGTAGAACAAATCTAAGTTCTGTACTGAGTTGGGTGACTGTGTGTGACATTCCTAATTCTGTAGAACCGAACTGAGTTCTATACCAAGACTGAAACTAAAACTATGGGAGATAATCATCTAACTAACATGCCCCTTCTCTTAACCAATTTGGGGTCCAACCTATAACCCCAATTGGAAAGGTGTTAGTACTCTGCCACAGGTAAACATAAGTGCTCAGTCACCCTTATCTGGCAGGTGCTCTGAATGAGAGTGGTGGAACCCTTAACTGGCAGGTAGGAGACCTTATCAACCCTTAACTAGAAGGTTGATGTCTCAACCTACACTGGCTGCGTAGTTATGGAATGCATGGACTGCTTCGAAGGATCTCACTCTCTACTGGCAGGCAAGCCCCCATCCTTAGGTTCACTCGGTGCTGAATCCTAATCCTAACCAAATAGATACTGAACTAATTTCTAAACTTTTCTAGTCTAGATTAAACAGTTACTGATCGTGTTAACTAACTAAACTAGACTAACTTTACTGAGTATTATAACTGATTCTGTATTCTGAGTTCTATTTGTTGACTGGATATACTAAGTTCTGTACTGATTGAATACTATTGTATGTGACATCACTAAGACTATTCTGCAGCTATTATAATTCTAGGTAAACATCTAGATTGTTGGGTATTAGATACCCCCAGGACTCGATAGAATAAAATCTAAAGCATAGCATGATCTTGAAAAGTATTACAATGTTTGTAGCTCATTCATAGAGACATTTTATCAAACACTTGTAAGATAAGCTTGCACATATGATAGCCTGCAATGATTTTCCCATTTAATCGATACGAGTAATTTATCAAACACTTGGGGAGCATAATCTATGCACATAATACTAATCATCATGTAGGCATCATGATTTCCAATCCCAACTGAAAAATTCAAGGGCTTTAACATGAATTCACATAATACTACACACATGTCAAAATAAATTTATATGAATCTTATAAGAAATCATGAATTAGAAATCCAATTAACATCGTAATCATGAATACATTTACGCCCAACATAGAATTCACGAAATCAACAAACTTGAAGTTTTAAAAGAGGTTCTTGAACTCCAAGGATGGAAGAAAACCCTTGGATGAACACATAACATACCTTGGTTCTTGATTTTCTTAAGATTGATGGTGAATTTCTTGAATATCGATCTTGACTTTGATAGATTAGGGATTGTTCTTGAGAGAATTTGAGAGAAAGTGAGTGTATTTTGCTTATTGAGGGATGAATTTTGTGTTTTAGGGATAATTAAGGGTGGAAAAATGACCCAAATACCCGTCTGGATGCGGGTTTTTAATGATTGAAAGTGTGCCTAGTGATGTATCGCATCGAGTCATTGTTTATTCACTAGAATTGCACGTTAAAGCTGAAAAAAATATTTATCAATGCGATGAGCAACTCGACGCGTCAAGATCGCATTGACCCACTATTTTGCTCATCCAAACTCGATTAAAATAAGGTCCGAAAAATATAGAACTCACCTGAAGTGACCTACTAATATTCCTGATCATGAAAAAATCGTAAAATCGATACTTTAAGGTCAGAAGGATTATGAAATAGGATGTCCAAATTATGAAGGCTAAAATACTTCTAATTATAAATACTTAGTCTATATTTCTAAGTCTGGGACCTCTTTTCAAGAGTTAACGGTCTAAGTTAAGCTTAGAATTTTGCGAGGTATTACAGGTGGTCAATTTCTCAAGACAATCATGCAATTACTTCAATCATCACATATATAGCATTTAAAAAACAAGAAATATCCCTCTATTCAATTCTCAGCGAACATCAAGTTCATATATAATAGTCAAACTCTTGGTTCATGCTTTAAGACATACAATTAAGTAATTCTTAACTTGTAAATCAAGAAATAACAAAATGAGAGAGAAAAAATCATTATTTATGCTCTCAATTCATGTTTAAAAACTAAAAACATGTATATATAAATATGAAAAATTCAAGATTCAAGGGAAGACCTCAAGATCAAAATATTATATCATAAAAAAGGATTCATAATACATATTCGTTAAATTATTTTCAAAACCCTTCATGAATATATGGCTTCTAAACTTTAAAAACTTAATAATTAAATTTCACCATGCCCATGTAATTTAGAAAAACCCCATGTACCCTAGATTACTTAGTTTGAAGAATTGAACTCGAATCTTGACTCGTTTCTTAGAAATCTTGAACTTAAAGATGGATTCTTGATCTTTGGGAGAGGAGTTAGGGTTATTGTTCTAGATAGACTTGAGTAATTATGGGCATAAAGTTCCTTAATAATGCTTTAATCTACTGTTTACACGACTTGGCTTATAGGGAAAAGTCCAAACTGCCCCTCCGGCATTTGAAAGTTCAACAGAATCCTATTTTTGGGCACCAACGCATCGCGTCGGGCATCAACGATTTAGGCATCGTAATGCAACAAGTATCACAAAACTTTAACATAACATTGAGTTTCTTTTTCTTAAATCCAAACATATCCCAACCGTCGTTCGAAAAGTCTGAAACTCCCCCCGAGACAACCCCTTTACACCCCTAAACATGATTCCACTTAAAAATCTACATCTCGAGTTCGAAAGGATCGATTTAGAAATTATAAAAGCTTAAGAGCTCAAAATATGACTAAGCCCTTTTTGACACTTAGAAAATTTCAGGTTGTTAGCTCTTTAAGCATGCTACTAAGTGAGGTATTAAGTCAAGAATGCTACGGGGTGTTACACAACTATTGTCCCAACACCAATGGTATCACATGAGTAAATTGTTAATGATCCAAGTGTCTTCATAGAGTGTCTCAAAAATTTTCACTCTGTTTTGAGTAGAATGTACACGTAAGCAACTTTTGTTTTTTCTTACGAGCTTTCACCCTTGTTGTTTTTGGGTAACTCAAACGGCTAAGCTTAAAGATGGAGGTAGAATATTTTTTTTTTAGTTTTATTTTTCTTTTTTCTTTTTTTACTTTTTGGAACAAGGTTGAAGGTGTTGTATGTTTCTTACCACAAGAGCAACCCCTCTGATTACATAAGTTAGCTTTTCTTAAATATCCCTCATAATTTTATTTTTTTTAGTTTTTACAGTAATTCGATGTAACACCCCGATGTCTTCTTAGCTAAGTTCCGTCCATGGAAAGTCTAAGAATTGGCTTCTAGAATGATCTAAATTATTTTTCATGAGGAATTTCCAAGATTCCAACCTTTCATTACGTAAATTACTGAATTAACTTTCAATAATATAAGATTCATACTAAACGGACCTTCGGTGAAGAAGTTATGAATAATTTAATGTTTCACTCGTAAACATCACCATTTTAGGGTCTAGCGCATCGTGGAGAGGGTCAAATTGACAATCGTCAAATACCAGTGGGACTCCAGGATGGTGGTGCATCGTGGAGGCATCCAATTTACCACTCATCGAATTCCAGTGGACCACCATGATTGTGGTGCGTCGCGGTGGTACCCGAAATTGAGTTTTTAAGTTCAAATTTCTAGTTCCGTTCAGGAGTCATTAAGGGTAAATTTGACTTTGTCCTAGCCTTTAAAATCATCCAAACAAAGGATTTAGGGTATGTTTGAGCAATTTAACCCTATTTTCATTAAAATCATCAAGAATCCTCTCTAGGGCTTTAAACAAGAACTTCAAGAAACCTGAGATTCAACCGTGGGTTTTCAAAATCGATTGAAGATTCGAAATTCCCAGATCATAGGCTTCAAGAAGCATCCACTAATTTTGTAAATAGAGGTACGTGGGGTTGTCCTAAATTTCATGGGCGTGTTTTCAAAAAAGAATTTACGCAAGATTTTAAATTTATAAAAGTATATATATGTTTTTAAAAATGGGGGTTTTCAGTTGATACAAATAACATGTTTTGATATATGATTTTGAAAGAATTACTGAGATATAATGGGGTTAATTGTTTGAATGTATTTAAATGGTTGAATTGTGAACATGTGACCTAAAATTTCAAAAGGGTGCGATGTACATGAGTTGTGAATTTTCTATATTCTCCATGATAATGTTTATACCCCATATTATACTTGTGTTAAACCATTGAGATCATGAGTTTTGCAATTGATATGAGATTATTCATGAATGATTAAACATCTTGAATAATTGCATGTTGACAATCATGGTAAATGTGTTTAAATGGTGTGAAAGTCATATATATGTGCATGTATTAAATGGCATGAGAAGTTGGAAAGTTGATGTGATATTGATGACTTGCAAGTTGGGTATGATGATACCTGCTGAGTATGACATGTGATTGATTAAAATGAGTTTAATGCATTTATTTTGTGAGATAGGTGGTTACCCGAAGAAAGCACGAGTCAAATGACTCTATGCTAGAAACCCTGTTTGCCGACTCGAGAACTTAGTACCCTGCTGTATGATCTTGTCTACCTGATGTTATGTTATCCGAAATTGGAACTATGGTTAGGGTCCCTTCTTTGTGATCTTGTGTACTACTGTACTTGATTGGGTCGAGAAACCCTGCTGTGTGATCTCGTGTGTATTTCCCTTACTTTCACTTTAATATCAGCGGCAACCGAGATTGCACAATTGGTGAATACGTGAAATTGTAGGGTGTACCACCTATCTCAAATGTGGTGCATTTTTGTTGAAAAATCATTATATTATGCCCACGTAGTTTCGAAATCATTTTTCTATAATGTGATTTCTATCAGATCTCATTTATTTTATATAAAAATGTCTACCTTGTTTTGGATTATTCTGCGTACCAGTACTTTGTATTGACCCCCTTCACTCCCAGGTTTGGAGGCACAGTCTAGGGGTCTAAAAAATTAGTAGATTCTTCAGATAAGTTTATTTCTATATTTTGGAAGGCCTGATGTCTGCCAGTTTATTTATCATTTAATAATTTTGGGTCTGTTTGGGGCCTTGTCCCAGTTTTTCGATAGTTGTTTGTTTTAGTCATGTATTAGAGATTCTGCAGACGGTTATCAGATGCCGATAGATGTTGTGGGACATTATTTCCCATTATTGATTTCCTTAGACTCATGACCATGTTTTCGTAGTAATGTGAATCTTCCAAATTTCTTTTATCATATAAATTATGTGCATTATTATAAGATAGATAGGGGTGTTTAGGGCCTTCACGGTTCAAAATGATCATCATTGCCATCGCCCTGGTTTGGGCCAGATAAACTTGGTATCAGATCACAGTTCATAGTCCCAGGGTGTCTGCGAAATCACGTTGGGTAGAGTCTTGTTTATGGGTGTGCAGTGCACCACATTTATAAGTAGGAGGCTACTAGGCATTTAGGAAATGTTTCCCTTCTTTATGATTTAGTTCATTCTTCAGAGTCAAGTCTGTTCCTAATCAGTGATCTTTTGCCTTACAGAAATAACAGTCATGCCTCCTCGTCGCAATACTAATCAGAGTGCTCAGAATGATGAAGTCTATCCCACTCATGGAATGAGGACACACAATAGAGCTCCCACTACAGACCCTGTCCCTACTCCAGGAGACCCTCCAGTCCCAACCAGTTCGCCTAGGGCTCCACGGACCAATGTTAACCATCTCCTGACTACTCAATGGGATTTTTCGAATGGCGAATTCAGACAGTCTATTCATATGCTGGCATAGTTGGTAGCTAATTAGGCTTAACGATTAGAAGATATTGGGTCTGCATCAGTGACGTCGGAGGATACTAAGGTGGGACAGTTCATAAGAATGAACCCACCCAAGTTTACTGGCACCAAGGTAGAAGAAGATCCACAAGAATTAGTAGATGAAATGGAGAAAATTTTCAAAGTGATGCATGTGGATAAGATTGAAAGTGTTGAGTTGGAAGCTTGCCAGCTGAAGAATGTAGCAAACCAATGGTACAATGAATGGGAGGATACCAAGTGGGATAGTACTAAGCCCATAGTTTGGGATGAGTTTGTAGAAGTTTTCCTTGGCAAGTTCTTTCTTCCGTAGGTGAGGGAAGCTAAAGTAGAGGAGTTCATGAACCTTAAGCAGGATAAGATGAACGTGCAGGAGTACACTTGAAAATTTAATCAGCTGGCCCATTATGCCCTTAAGATGATGAGTAGTATGAGGGCCCAAATGATGAAGTTTGCTTCTGGCCTTTCAGATAATCCGGTACTTGAGTATCAGGGAGCTATGCTGAACAAGGAGTTAGACTTTGCTAGGCTGATAGTTCATATTCAATAGGTAGAAGAGAAAAAAAAGAATATTTCTGAATCTAGGGAGAAGGAAAGACAAGAAAAAAGAGCTAGATATGCTGACCAGGGTCACAATTAGCCTTAAAGCGGTAAGTGGGGAAATAAATAGTAGAAGAAGAAGAATTGGGGTAATGCACAGTCTTTTTTCAGTGCCCCAATGACCATACCACTGGCGGTAGCTAAGTCATCCCTTTGTGCTGAAGTTAATGAAAAGCAGGTTGAAGATCCCATCTTGGTGCAAATCAAGAAAGACTACGTCAACAAAAGGTAATGTCGTTTGAAATTGGTGGTGATGGTATTTTGAGATATCAGGGTAGGTTGTGCATCCAGAATGTTGATGGACTGTGGGAAAGAATCCTTGATGAAGCACACACTTCTAGGTATGTTTTCACCTGGGCTCTACTAAGAAGTACCATAATCTGAAAACTTTGTATTGGTGGAATAACATTAAACTTGATGTAGCTGATTTTGTTTCCAAGTGTTTAAACTATCAGCAAGTGAAGGTAGAACATTCGAGTCTAGGAGGTACTTCCCAAGAGATAGCTCTACCTTTGTGGAAGTGGGAGATGATAAATATGGATTTCATTACAGGACTTCCGAAGTCCCAAAACCAGTATGATTCTATATGGGTAATTGTAGATAGGCTGAGCAAGTCAGCACACTTTCTGCTTGTCAGGACTAACTATTCAGGAGAGGATTATGCTAAGTTGTTCATCTCCAAAAAGGTCCATTTGCATGGGGCACCTATGTCCATTATATCTGACCGAGGTACGCAATTTTCTTCTTGTTTTGGAGATCTTTTCAGAGAGGTTTAGGTACCCAAGTGAACCGAAGTACTGCTTTTCACCCCCAAACGGATGAGCAAGAGGAACGCATCATCCAGACCCTTAAGGATATGTTGAGAGCTTGTGTGATTAATTTTAAGGTAGTTGGGTGGAGCAATTGCCATTGTTAGAGTTCACGTATAATAATAGTTTCAATTCTAGTATTAAGATGGCGCCATTTGAGGCATTGTGTGGGAGAAGATCTAAGTCACCAATAGGGTGGTATGAAGTGGGTGAGATGCAGATGTTTGAGACTGATCTTGTTCATCAGGCAATGGAAGACGTGAAGCTTATTAGAGAATGACTTAAGATAGCTCAAAGTCGTTAGAAATCTTACGCCGATGTTTGGAGGAGAGAGTTAGAGTTTGAGGTCGGAGATTGGGTATTTCTGAAGGTTTCTCCCTTGAAGGGAGTTATGCAATTCCGAAAGAAAGGTAAATTGAGTCCTCGCAATATAGGACCATATTAAATTTTGAGGAGAATATGTGGTGTTGCATTTTGGGTTTTGTCCATCCGGTATTTCACATATTGTAATATCCCATATTTTGGACTAAAATGAAAGTCTGTCATTCCTATTAATCTTCATGAAATTGAGAAATAAGGTATGTGTAGTGTTCATCCACGGATCAATTTCATCCGGGGAGCTCAAGAATCAACTTTTAAATAGTAAATTATGATTTTCATGATGTGTTATGATTATATTCATGTTGATGATTATGGTTTGATTTTCAAGGTTGTATTTTTATGTGTTTCCATGAAACATGTGACTATGATATTTGAAACCCATGAATTTTGGATAGAGAAAGAATGCTATGTTGATAAGTATACCTATGCCAAAAATTATGCCTGTAAAGTCTTTGCTAAAATGCCTAGAATGATAAAAATCATGTATTATAACTTAGGGTTGAACTATATGATAATTCATGCTAGTATATTATGTTCAAAGAGCTCACTTGTCATTGTTGTGCAGTATATGTGTTAATGAAAAGTACATGATGATTGGGGAATGGATTTATAGTGTGTCTATATGTCTTCCATGATATGAACAAGATCATGATTTTGAAGTATCGCATGAGTTATCCCCAAATTATTACAATATGAACTAAATGTTACATGTTTGCCATTCCCTTATGGTTAAATAGTTTCTATGCCATTGTTATGAATAGTAATGTTGTCGGAATGCCCATGATATTAGAATATGATATTTATCAATTGATTATAAGCATTCCTATTCAAGTTAGATATTATGATGACCATGTACTTCATGAAATCCCTCACTCATGTATTATGGATAGTTATTGATGGCCATGTACACAACAAAGTCAAGTTGTGTCAGTTTCCTTCTATCGAGTTCTGGGGGTACTTGTACCCGAAAAATATAGTTGTGTGCCTAGAGCCATGTCATGTTATCATGATACTCAGTCACGCCAAGACCTTCAGAATTCAGTCTGTCATGTGACTCAAGAAAACTCAGAAATCTCAGCAATCACAGTAGTTCAGTAATCTTAGTAGTTCAGAAATCTCAGTACTCAGTTAATCTCAAATAATCTTAGAAATTTCAGTACCTAGAAACTTCAAAAATCCCTACAATTTAGTACTCTCAGGAATTCCATGAACTCAGTTCTCAGTAAGATCAGTAATCTCATGAACTCAGTTAGCTATTCAATATTAGTATTATTCTGTCAGCTACAGAATTTAGTAAAGTCAAAATCATTTTAGTTTAGTTAATCAGTACAGTCAGTTATTCATGTTTAGTCTCTTCAGATGGGAGTAGAAGTTAGCACCAAGTAAACACAAGGATGGGAACTTACCACATGAGGTGGCTTAACCGTTCAGTTTAGGGTTCCCACCATTCTCATTTTGAGTACCTGCCAGTTTAGGGTTCTCATAGTTATCCTTACCTGTGGTGGGGTAGAGACACCACTCTATTCGGGGCAGAGATTGGACCACAACTTAGCTATATACATTATTGGGGAATATTTGTTAAACAACTACCTCCCATTTTTTCAGTTACATATTTCAGGACTATCAGCTACAGTTACCCAGTCTTAGTAAAGAACGCAGATAGTTCTTCAGATTTTAGTATATCAGGACTGTTAGATATAGTTAACTCATATACAATACAGTACCCAGATAGTTCCATCAGATTCAAGACTGTTAGATATAGTCATCCATGTTATCAGTATTCAGTAGCAGGGCTATCAGATATAGTAACTCATCTTATCAATTACATCATCTGTCAAAACTTATGTGATTAGCTATATTAGCTATCAGAACTCATCTGTCAGTTATATTAAATATCAGTAGACTCATGATACTAGTTTTCACTTTGATGACTGTCAGATACAGTCAAGCATATTAGTTTTTCATAGTCATGGCTGTCAGATACAGTCAATCAGACTTATTCTTTATAATTAGATTGCGACATACAGTCAGTAAGACCAGTTCTTCATAATCAAAATTATCATAAATAGTTATTTATGTATCAGTAATATAGTTTAAATCCTTCAATATTCAACAATAAAGTATCAGTTCCTCACTTATTAGTGATTTAGATAATGATACTAAACTCAGTATTTCAGTATCTCAGTATCAGTAAACTCATATTGTCAGTATTCAGACTCAGTAAATAGTATCTCCACGAGTTCAATTACAGTTACGTATGCATGTATGTATTCTCACGTTCATATCAATCAGCATTATTCATGCATGTAAACCCTTTGTATTTAGCCTAACTTACTTGCATACTCAGCATATTTAGACGTACTGACGCATTTGTCCTATGGTGTTTCTTTTATTCTACACCATAGGTCCAGAGATGCGAGCTCAAGATCAACAGTAGCATTCCAGTGTTTAGAGTTTCAGTGAGTCCTTCTCATTCGAGGATGATATGATTATTACTTTATTTATCATTTCAGTTTATTTTAGTTGTTAGATGGTTGGAGACATGTTCCATTAACTCCTTATTCAGACAGTTTAGAGGCTTTCAGACTACAACATGTTAGACAGATATTTCAATTTTGTTTTGGTATTGATATACCATTTTTAGATATTGTTTTTATCGTAAGTTTTATGTTACTTAGATTTGAACCTTATGGCTTTAACATCTTAATGTTATATTATGCAGTATACAGGTACAAATATGAGTCATCGGTTAGCTTGTGGTCCTTTCGGTTCACGAGCACCGTGTAGCATTCAGGTTTCAGAAAAATTGGGGTGTTACAAACATGGTATCAGAGCCTAAGGTCCAATAGAGGTCTAAGAAGTTTGAAAGCCGCATCTAGTAGAGTCTTGTACATATGTGTGTTGTGCAGCACACTTATGTGCAAAAGGCTATGAGATGTTTTAGGAATAGTTTCCCTTTTTTCATGTCTCAGATCGTGCTATAGCAAGGTTCTATAGGAAACCCATGCAGATTCACATAATGATCCCCTCATGTCAACTTTACCTTATTTTTAAGGTAATGGAAACAGTGAAGCTCAAGTCCTAAAGATAGGGATTTCTCATACTGCATCCCATCAGTTAAGTTATGTTCCAAAGTTGTACAAATTTCATTCATGATCATGAGAACTTGTTCTCAAGCCTAGATTTACATATTCCATCAGATCCGATCCCTTCTCAGAATCTTATAATAGAATGTGACCCAGAGTTAGAAGCATGAACCCAGGAGTTTAGCAGTAGTAGAGTTGGGGTGAAGATATCCAGATTGAACAGACTATGTATTCATGGGGATAGTTGTGCCAGAATAAATTAGTAGGCTTGAACAGTGTGAGTTAGAAATTTAATTTTATTAACTTGAAATTAAGCATAAATGCGTGAATGTGATATTATTACTATGTGAGGGAAACAGGGGCAGTTGATGTGTTTAGTAAGGAAAGCATGTTCTAATCAGAGTGTAAGAATGTGATGATGATTGCAGTTCAGTTCAGAGGTTTGTTTGGTGTTCATAGACTTATGATGATGGATTAAATCCAAGGGGGATATGGTAGAATAAGCACCCAAGTCAGGCTCTCAGATTTCAGTAGTAGTGATAATATGTACAGAAAAGCAGTTAGGGAAGAAGATTCCCGACCCATCCTTATCTTAGCGTAAAGCTTCATACATCAGTCAGCATAATGCCTATGCATTATTCATGTCTCAAATTCCATGAATATATCTTATATGCTCATGCATTCCATAGAATCATGTGCGCTTTCTGTTATCAGTATAGGGAGTTCAGTTATGGATCACTCAGTGTTACAAATAATGTTCCATGAACTCAGAAATTCCAGAATCAGGTCATGCAGCTCATAACTCATGTACATGTATCATGCTCCCCAGTATACTCAGTTTCCATGACTTATTCCATGCCCCCACTGACCAGATAAATTTAGACTATATCATGTATATACTCAGTTTAGAACTTTTTTGGTAAATCCATATTATTAACATTCTACTCCTCAAATTTTAGTCATGTGTCAAGTTCAGTCAACATTTATTCATGTTTCAGGTTCTCCTGATTTCACCCTTCATAAGCTCTCCTTGTGGAACAGTGTAGTAGTGAGCAGTCACTTAGATGAGAGAGAGTTAATGTTTCAAGTTAAGAGCAAACTGTTGCATGTATGTTTTATATGAGGGAGTAAATACAATAATAGGCTTGAATATCCTATTAGTATGCAAGAAAAGGGATAGCGAGAGGCAATACTCAGAAAATTGGAAAACAAAATTCATAATATGAATGTATATTCAGATCCTTGACTTATGTCAGCCTTCATTATGCGACTATCATAACTCGGTTGGCATCTCAATTATAGATCCAGTTATTAGGACCCAGTATTCAGTTATAGTATGGATCCTGGTTACAGTCTTAAGATATAGGGTCAGCTTCAGATCAATATTCAGCTTAGAAATTTAGTTCAGTTTTAGACTTGCTTGACCATAGCATACAGTTATCAGCTACTCAGTTATAGGTATTCTAATACCTCAGTCTATGGAATATTTCCAAATTATGTAATACGCTTGGTCCTACATTTTCAGACAGTATTGCTTTCATAAAATCCATGATCGGTTACCTCATGTTACTCAGTTAGCACCTTTTAATATGCATAATACTTTATGGCCTCAATCCAACTACTCAAATTAAGTACAATTGAGTCTTGCATACCCAAAATTCAGTTAGCAGTTAGTCAGTTAATTAGATAAGCTAGTATGTCTATGCATTCATGCATCACGCTTCAGTTTTAGATCTCAGATAATTAGTCACAATTTCGTTTCTAGGTGCCTTGTGCATCACCTCGACATCCTCAACCTCTCAGCAAGGTCAGTCCAGCATCCTTCAAAGGACCTAGTGTCCCAAGGGGGAGATACATGACAGCCCCTAAACTTCGATGATTCAAACATGTAATTTTCTTTGATGAATCCAGTCTGGAGTAGGGGTATTCGTAAGTGGTCCTCTATATCCAAACTCAGCAGTAAGCCATGTACTCAATGGCTCAGTTTATCCAAGATACGATAATCTATCCATGTCACACATTATAGAACTGGTTCAGTTCATGTATTATGTTCCAGACTCAGTTATGTTATTATGTTTCTCTCATGCATATTAAGTAATCAATCTCAGTCTCATCAGTATTTTTAGTTCATGGTAGCATTCTTCTTTGAGCTTACTCACTCTCATGTTCAGATTTCAGTACCAAACTTGGTATTTAGTTCCATGCTCAGTTTTTAGTTCAAACTTGGTATCTTTACCATTGCATGATCATGATCTAGTTCAGTCATGTATTCTCGCATCAGATATGCGTGATCAGCTTACCAGTACTTTCAGTCATGCATTCATTTATTATGTCAGTCATATAATCATGCATCAAATATGCATAGATTCAACTTATCAGTTATACATCAAATATGCATTCTCAGTTTGAGAAACTCAATTTATCATAACACTCAGTCCTACACTCATAAATTAGCTACCCATAAATCAGATATGCATGTACAGTATGATATGCTCAATTTTCAGTCATGTCAACCATGAAATCATGTTCAGTCATTCATTATCAGTACTTATGTTCGTTGTCTTTCTCCCCTATCACTCAATCTCATTCGAGAACGAATGTTCCCAAGGGGGAGATATTGTAATATCCCATATTTTGGACTAGAATGAAAGTCTGTCATTCCTATGAGTAGAGGTTTCAAAAACCCGAACCCTATGTAAATTTAGTGTGTTAATCAATTATGTAGTGTGTTAATCAATTATGTAGTGTGGTTATCTATTTGCGCATGAATTTAGATCATAGAGGCTCCCTAACTCAAGTTTATGATGAAAGCTTTCCTATAGTTCAAGTTTTAGTGAACGTCAAAACTCGGGTCAACTTCAATTAGTCATAACTCCTTGTATATATTTTATTATATAGCCTACTATATATCAAATAAAAACAATTTGAATTATCTTTCCAACGATACCAATTTCGCTAAAATACGACACCCTAGCAAGAAGTTATGACTCTACAAAGTGGAGTACATTGCCTGACATAAGGTGTGCGACGCACAACCTAACCTGTGCGATAAGGAGTATGACGCACACCCTAATATGTGTGATAAGATGTGTGACGCACACCCTAAGGTGTGCGATAAAGTGTGTCCCTCACATGTGGGGATCCAGATGACTTAAAAGTCCGTTTTGGGGGCAAAAATGGTCCTTTTTCCACCCCTATATAATTCCTAAACAGGAATTAAGCCCTTCTTTCACCAAAACATATTCTTTCTCGCAAAATCCTATCAAGAGAACAAGCTAGGGTTTTCATAGAAGACTCAAGCTCAAGCAATTCTCTCCATCAGCCTTCATGAAATTGAGAAATAAGGTATGTGTAGTGTTCATCCACGGATCACTTTTATCCGTGGAGCTCAAGAATCAACTTTTAAATAGTAAATTATGATTTTCATGATGTGTTATGATTATATTCATGTTGTTGATTATGGTTTGAGTTTCAAGGTTGCATTTTTATGTGTTTCCATGAAACATGTGACTATGATAGTTGAAACCCATGAATTTCGGATGGAGTAAGAATGCTATGTTGATAAGTATACCTATGCCTAAAATTATGCATGTAAGGTGTTTGCTAAAATTCCTAGACCGATAAAATTCATGTATTATAACTTAGGGGTGAACTATAGGATAAATTCATGCTAGTCTATTATGTTCAAAGAGCTCACTTGTCATTGTTGTGCAATATATGTGTTAATGGAATGTACATGATGATTGGGAAATGTATTTATAGTGTGTCTATATGTCTTCCATGCTATGAACAAGATCATGATTTTGAAGTATCACATGAGTTATCCCCAAATTATTATAATATGAACTAAATATTAAATGTTTGCCATTCCCTTATGGTTAAATAGTTTCCATGCCATTGTTATGAATAGAATATGTTGTCGAAATGGCCATGATATTAGAAGATGATATTTATGACTTGATTATAAGCATTCATATTCATGTTTGATATTATGTGACCATGTACTTCATGAAATCCCTCACTCATGTGTTATGGATTGTTATTGATGGCCATGTACTCAAGAAAGTCAAGTTGTGTCAGTTTCCTTCCATCGAGTCCTGTGGGTACTTGTACCCAAAAAATATAGTTGTGTACCTAGAGCCATTTCATGTTATCATGATACTCAGTCAAGCCAAGATCTATAGAATTAAGTCAGTCATGTGACCTAGGAAAACTCAGAAATCTCAGCAATCACAGTAGTTCAGTAATCTTAGTAGTTCAGAAATCTCAGAACTCAGTTAATCTCAAATAATCTTAGAAATTTTAGTACCTAGAAACTTCAAAAATCCCTATAATTCAGTACTCTCAGAAATCTCATGAACTTGGTACTCAGTAAGATCAGTAATCTCATTAACTCAGTTAGTTATTAGATATCAGTATTATTCCGTCTGCTACAGAACTTGGTAAACTCAAAATCAGTTCAGTTTAATTAACCAGTATAGTCAGTAATTCTTGTTTAGTCTCTTTAGATGGGAGTAAAAGTTAGCACCAAGTGAAAACAAGGATGGGAACTCATCTACCAGTTTAGGGTGCGATTCTTATAAGCAATCCTTATGTTCCAGAACTACGTAGCCAGTGTAGGTTGAGACATCTACCTATTAGTTTAGGGTTGATGAGGTTGCTTAACCTGTCTGTTTAAGGTTCCCACCTTTCTTATTTTGAGTACCTACCAGTATAGGGTTCTCACAGTTGTCCTTACCAGTGGTGAGGTAGTGACACCGCTCTAGTCGTGGTAGAGATTAAACCCCAACTTAGCTATATGCATTATTGGGGCATGTCGGTTAAACAACTACCTCCCACAGTTTTAGTTACAGATTTCAGGACTGTCAGCTATAGTTACCCAGTCTCAGTAAAGAACTCAGATATTTCTTCTGATTTCAGTATATCAAGACTATCAAATACAGTTAACTCAGATACAGTACGGGACTTATATAGTTCCATCATATTTAAGATTGTCAGATACACTCATCCATGTTATCAACATTTAGTAGCAGGGCTATCACATATAGTAACTCATGTTATCAGTTACATCAGTTTTCAAAACTCATGTTATCAGCTATATCAGCTATCAAAACTCATCTGTCAGTTATATTAAATATTTGTAAACTTATGCTACCAGTAATCACTTTCATGACTATCAGATACGGTCAAGCATATCAGTTCTTCATATTCATGGTTGTCAGATATGGTCAGTCAGACTTATTCTTTATAATTAGATTGCCAGATACAGTCAATTAGGCCAGTTTTTCATAATCAGAATTGTTAGAAATAGTTATTCAGGTATTAGTAATATAGTTTAAATCCTTCAGTATTCAACAATAAAGTATCAGTTCCTCTCTTATTAATGATTCACATAATGATATCAGTAAACTCAGTCCTTTAGTATCTCAGTATTAGTAAACTCATATTGTCAGTATTCAGACTCAGTAGTTGGTATCTCCGCGAGTTCAGTTACAATTACGTTTTCATGTATGTATCCTCACATTCATATCAGTCAGCATTATTCACGCATGTAAAACCTTTGTATTTATCCTACCTCACTTGCATACTCACTACATTCAGACGTACTGACACATTTGCACTATGGTGTTTGTTTTAATCTACGTCATAGTTTTAGAGATGCGAGCTCCAGATCAGCAATAGTATTCCAGTGTTCAGAGTTGCAGTGAGTCCTTCTCATTCGAGGATGATATAATTATTACTTCATTTATCATTTTAGTTTATTTTAGTTGTTAGATGGAGTTAGTTGGAGACATGTTCCATCAACTCTTTATTGAGACAGTTTAGAGGCTTTCAGACTACAGTATGCCAAACAGATATTTCAGTTTTGTTTTGGTATTGATATACCATTTTTAGACATTATTTTTATCGGACGTTTTGTATTATTTAGATTTGAACCTTATGGTCATTCAGTACATGTTTCTGCATATTTATATTATATTTTGTGGTATACAGGTACAAATATTAGTAATGGGTTAGTTTGTGGTCCTTGAGGGTCATGAGCACCATTACACAAATCCATGTTGAAGAAGTACATTGGAGACCATTATTTGGTATTGCCAATACAAGAGATCAAGGTAATGGCCTCCTTATCATATGAAGAGGAGCCAATTTCAATCCTAGATCATCAATTACAGAAGTGGAGAAGTAAAGAAAGAGTTTCAATTAAGGTGTTGTGGAGAAATTAGATGGTTGAGAAAGCCACTTGGGAATTAGAAGACGACATGAGAACAAGATACACACACCTTTTTGACCCAGTATATGGTGGATTTAATGGTACAACCCTTACCTAAATCTTTCGATGCTTTAGTATGCTTGGAATCATGCTTGTCTGTGTTTCAAATCATCATTTGGGGATGAATGATCCCAAGAGGGGATATAGTAACACCCCGACATCTTCTTAGCCAAGTTCCATCCATGGAAAGTCTAAGAATTAACTTCTAGAATGATCTAAATTATTTTTCATGTGGAATTTCCTAGATTGCTACCTTTCATTACGTAAATCACTGAATTAGATTTCCAATAATGTATGATTCATCGAAAATGGACGCTCGGTGAAGAAGTTATGAACATTGTTATTTTGGGGTCTAGCGCTTCACGGAGAGGGTCAAATTGACAATCGTCAAATTCCAGTGGGGCTTCGCAATGGTGGCGCATCGCGGAGGCACCCAATTTCCCACTCGTCGAATTCCAGTGGACCACCGTAATTGTGGCGCGTCGTGGTGGTACCCAAAATTGGGTTTTTAAGTTCAAATTTCTAGTTTCATGTAGGAGTCATTAAGGGTAAATTTGACTTTTTTCTAGCCTTTAAAATTGTCCAAACAAAGGATTTAGGGTATGTTTGAGAAAGTTAACCCTATATTCATTAAAATCATCAAGAATCCTATCTAGGGTTTCAAACAAGAACTTCAAGAAACCCAAGATTCAACCATGGGTTTTTTAAATTGATTGACGATTCGAAATCCCTAGATCATAGGCTTCAAGAAGCACCCGCTAATTTCGTAAATAGAGGTACGCGGGGTTGTCCTAAATTTCATGGGCATGTTTTCAAAAAGGAATTTACGCAAGACTTTAAATTTATACAAGTATATATTTTTTTTTTTACAAATGGGGGTTTTCAATTGATACAAATAACATGTTTTGATATATGATTTTGAAAGAATTACTGAGATATCATAGGGTTGTTTGTTTGAATATATTTAAATGGTTAAATTGTGAACATGTGACCTGAAATTTCAAAAGGGTGCGATGTACATGAGTTGTGAATTTTCTAGATTCGCCATGATAATGTTTATACCCCATATTATACTCGTGTTAAACCATTGAGAGCATGAGTTTTGCAATTAACATGACATTACTCATGAATGATTAAACTTCTTGAATAATTGCATATTGAGAACCATGGTGTATGTGTTTTAATGGTGTGAAAGTCATACATATGTGCATGTGGTAAATGGTATGGGAAGTTAGAAAGTTGATGTGATATTAATGACTTGCAAGTTAGGTATGATGATACCCTGTAGAGTATGACATGTGATTGATTAAAATGAGTTTAATACATTGATTTTGTGAGATAAGTGGTTACTCGAAGAAAGCATGAGTCAAATGACTCTATGCTGGAATTCGTATTTTTCGACTCGGGAACTTGGTACCCTGCTGTGTGATTTTGTGTACCTGATGTTATGTCATCCCAAATTGGGACTATGGTTAAGAGCCCTGCTTTGTGATCTTGTGCACTACCATGCTTGATTGGGTTGATACACCCTGCTGTGTGATCTTGTGTGTCTTTCCCTTACTTATTCTCTAATCTTGGTGGTAACCGAGATTTGACAGTTGGTAAAAATGTGAAATTGTAGGGTGTACCACCTAGCTCAAATGTATTGCATTTTTTTTGAAAAATCATTATACTATGCCCATGTATTTTTGAAATCATTTTATAATAATGTGCTTTATACCAGCTCCCATTTATTTTATATAAAAATCTCTACCTTGTTTTTGATTATTCTGCGTACCTGTATTTCGTATTGACCCCCTTCCCTCCCAGGTTTGGAGGCATAGTCTAGAGGTCCAGAAAATCAGTAGATTCTTAAGATAGTTTTGCAGAGACAAGTGGTGAGTCTTCTATATCCCGGAAGGCCTGATGTCTGGTAGTTTATTTATCATTGAATAGTTTTGGGTCTACTGGGGGCCTTCCCAGTTTTCAGATAGTTGTTTGTTTTAGTTATGTAGTAGAGATTTCACAGACGGTTATCAGATGCTGATAGATGTTGTGGGACATTATTTCCCATTATTGATTTCATTGGACTTATGACCATGTTTTCGTAGTATTGTGAATCTTCCGCATTTCTTTTATCATATGAATTATGTGCATGATTACCAGATAGATAGGGGTGTTTCGGGCCTTCATGGTTCGAAATACTCGTCACGGTCGGGGCCCCGATTTGGATCGTGACATTTGAACCTACAACTTTTAAGTTGTTGGTGTAAGCTACTGATCAGCTCAGAAACCCCTCTTATAACAAGAAAAGTTCCTCGGAGCTTCTACCTTTTTATTTTGACGGAAGATGACATTCTTGGTCTTGTATTATTTAGATAAACTCATGCTTCCCGAGTTTTGCCACTAATGGGGTGGATTCAATTATAGGTTGGCCCTATATATTTTAAAAGCACTTACTTTTTCAAGTTTGACTTAATTAATTAATATCTTTTATGATCTTATCCTTTTTTTGATCCCACATAGTGTGCATGGGGCTGCGCTTTTTAATAGCTTTTTTTTATTTATTTAATTAAGGGTTCGTATGATTGGAGGAAAGGATCTTGATCTGCATGTTTTATATGTTGAACTAACAAAAAGGGGTGTCTTTGACAAGGTTAATGTTTCTCTTTTTATTTTTCTTCTTATTATTATTTGATTCATATATGATATATTTAGTTATTTATTTTCTTTTATTAAAAAAACAACTTAAGAAGATATACAAATATTGTTTTGTTGTATAGGTTGTAGGGGAGAAGAAATGGAGAGAAGTGAGTTTAATATTTTAAGTTTTCTCCAACCATAACTAGTGCTTCATATTCATTGAGGAAACATTATTTCACTTTGCTTCATCATTTTGAACAAGTTTACCTTTTTAGGCATGATAACTTTCCAGGTTAGTAAATTTCATGTGTTAATTTATTTTGTACTAAGTATTTGTATTTTTTTCCCCATCACTGTTCCATTTTTATTTTATTTTTTTGGTATGAGATAACATTTGTGTTTATGATTAGGCTAGTTATATTCAGTTTTTACCTTGATCACAAGTTTATTCGTTTGTCGTTCTCATCGTGGAGTGACTACACCAGCTACTTTTTGCCATGTGTCATATGGCATGATGTCGAGATATTTTTAGAGATATGTCAAGACATAACTCCTTAAGTTTTGACATATCTATTAAAAAAATTGATAATAGTAATCTATTATTAACACCCTACAAAACGACTCCTAGGTTTTGTCACATCTATTAAAAGCATTTCATAATAGTAATCAAATGTGTTATTTGACGAAATTGGACTTTATAAGTAATAACTAGTTCAAGAATTTTGATCTGTTACTACTAGGGAAGGTGCTTTTTCTATTTACTCCGTTATGTGATAACATTTGTGCATTCTTACTAGGTTAGACATTTAATTTTCTCCTCGATCAACCTGAGTCTGTTCTTTCTCGACTCTTATTGAGGAGTAGCTACATGAGCTACTTCCTACCACGTGTCATAGGGCGTGAGGTTGAGATATTTTTAAATACATAGCATTGCATAATTCCTTAAGTTTTGACACAACTACTAAAAAGTTATTTAGTAATCAAAATTGAAAATGTTATTTGATGACTATATTAAACTTTACAAATAATTATTAGATCTAGGATTTTGATCGTTACTTTATTACTAAGCCAGATTTTTTTTTTCTATTTACTATGGTATGCTAAACATTTGTGTTACTACTAAGCTAAAAATATTCAAATTTTACTCCTTGATCTTCCCGAGTCTCATCTTTCTCCATTCTCATCAAGGAGGTAACTTTTGGCCACACGTACGTAATGCGACACGAGGACGAGATACTATTAGCATACGTTTCAACATAGAACTACTTATGTTTCGAAGTATCTAATGAAACATATAATAATAGTAATCAAAATTATTATCTAACCAAATTGCACTTTCTAAGTAATAATTAGTTCAAGGATTTTGGCTTTTACTACTAGGCTAGTTTTTTCTACTTATTCCCATGTGCGATAACTGTTAAGTCTAATTACAAGGCTAGACCTATATTTCAATCACATATCATTTGTCATGAGTATGAGATATCTATTTTTTAATAGATATATCAAAATATTAATCCTTAAGTTTTGACCCATTAAAATATCTTAACTGAATTGCCACCGAAAATTTGCCAATTCTGTGCTGAATTTGTGCTGAAATTGTGTTCAAAGAGTGCTGAAAATGATATAATTTATAGCTTTATTAACTGCTTAAATGCATCACAATGACCAATTTGCTTTCAGATTAGCTGCATGCATCACACCTCTTTGAGGTGCGACCCATATGACCTTGAGTGAGTGTAGAATACTTCGTACATCTGAATATTTTTTTTAACTTTATTCAATTGCTCACCTGGTTGATATGTTATATTCTCTTGTTTATTTAGGGTCAAGGTGTTTCCAAGCAGAAGGGACAATTGCAGTCAAATTTGACAGTGGTTATTTCGTGTCCATGAAAATGGGATCTGAAGTTCTGGGTGGAGTACTTTACCATCCTCACCAACAAGCTCCATCATCTTCAAAATTAGCTGCACAAAATTGCAATGCGGTTGTTCCTTACAATACACCACCTCACCACCATTCATGGCGATCCTAATTGCCCAAAAGCTAACAGGAGTGGACACAATTTCTTCTATTCGGAAACACATGCCATGCTCAAATCTCTTTATCCACATAACGAGAGGGAATACACAAATTATTGGATAATCTTGGAACAATCTTTCTCCTGAAGAAAAAATGGAAATCATACTCAAATCGATCATTTAGTATATTCTGGATTATGAAGATTCATCATAAATTTAGAATGATAAACTAATTTTTACGTAATATGGAACCGTGGGCTTTCAATGAGCGACATGGATAGTGAAGATTTATTAGTCAAGTCCATCTTGTTTAGGATTATCAAAATCGAGCAATAAAACAAAAATGAAATTGTATAGTGACACTCAGAGAGCAATAAAACCAAAAAATACACAAAAATATCAAAGGTATAAAAGAAATATACAGAAATAATTTATATATTATAATTTTTCAATGAACATGACTCAAATGAATCCACACCTCCCCAGTTTTGCAATAACAGGGTGGATTCAATTATGGGTTGACCCTATGTATTTTAAAAGTACTCACTTTATTAGGTTTGACAAAATTAATTAATGACCACTGAGGTCCGGTCCTTGCACAGATTCCACACATTAGGAAAGCTTTATTACACCGAGCTATCCATTTTAATGCTTGTTTAATTTCTAGTAACAACCTCAAATATTGGCTAGCTTATTTTTGCCTTTGTCGTGCTTGAAATTTAAAATTTTGTCTTAAAGCATGTTCGGGTTTGTTAAAAGGGTAACTCAGAGGAATTTTGGAATTTTTTAACAGGGTTCGGGGCATTTTTGGGATATAGAGGTAGTAAGCCTCCACGATACCCCCACACTATTGAGGTTGGTCCCTAGAGATGGACACCACATTGCAGAGGCTGGTCCTTCGAGATGGACACCACACGCGGAGGCTTGTCCCCCAAAATAGCCCCCGCATCGTGGAGGCTGTGTTCCCGTGGTCAGTTTTAAATATCTAAGAGGGATTTTTTAGTCTTTTCCCATTTAAATCATTTCCCCATTATTTAAAAAATTTCCAAAATGTATTATTGCCTTTGTGAAATCCCTAAGTTTCATTCCATAAGTCAGAAGAAAGAAAACACCTAGGGATTGAGAATTCCAGAGGGTCAAATTTCTCTATGTTTCCATCACTATTGAGGTATGTGGGACTACCCTATCTCATGAGCATGATTTTACTGTTGTGCAAGCTTTAAGAATATATTTTATGGTTACTTCACAATGGAGTTTTAAATTATTGAACAACGTGCATTAGGAGCCCTGTTTTATTATGAAAACTTGTTTGAACTATAGGTTTTCCCTAAACATAAATTATATCCATGTGTATGAATGTTATAAGTTTTTATAGGTTATATGAGAGTATGATTTACGAAATTCCATCTATTGTTACGAAATCCATTGTCCTAATGTTTGGTGGTTGTTTATACGAATAGTTAAAATCCTGAATTTAAATGTTTCATAATCAATTATGGTTTTGTCTTGCTTATTTTACTAATTCATAAAAGCTCTTGTGTCCTAAAAGATAAATTTCATGTATTTGATGGAAGAGATGACCACACTTTGTCAAAGTATTGAAAAGAGTGTATTTTGCATGAATTTTATATGTTTTGAAATAAGAACTCTCTTGAAATATTTAAATGTTTTGGTGGTCTAATAACATGTTTTAAAAGAAAAAACTAAGATAAGATATGATATGGCGTATATGACTATCAAGTCTTGGTATGATGATATCAAATCACACAAATGCCATGATAGATTCAGAATGGAACAAATTACAGACTTTTTAGATTTTCGATCATGACTTTAGAAGATAGATGCTTTCCAAGGCTAAAATTGGGCTTAAAGAGAGTTAAATAGTTACTCGAAGAAAGCATGAGTTTAGATAACTCATTTCCCAAAACAATATTTTTCTGACATAGGTTTTGTTTTGCCCTGGAACAGGGGATGGTACGCTGGCGACGACCTTGTGGTGTAGTAGAGATCAAAAACTTCAGCTCTTGCGACAAACATGGGTTGGGTTCTTCACTGCTAAGTCAAGGACAGACTCATATAGACCATGGGTAAATCAGAATTTTAGGGTGTACCATCTTGCTTAGAAGTCAAACAAAGAGTTGAGTCATGACTTACGAGAATGTTTGGAAGCTCACTGATTATGCCCATGTGATTCTATACTTATAATATGATAAATTGTTTTTCATAGTGCTCTCACTTATTTTACATGACGTATGTGTTATTGTTGAATTGTTCTACATACCAATACATTTGAGTATTGACCCTATATATTTTAGGTTCTGAGGCTCAGTCCTGTAGTCCTTCTAACTAGTGCATTATTCTTAGACGTTTAGAGTTGGTGAGCCTCCCTTACTTTGGAAGGCATGTTTCCCATGTGTTGGTTCCTTTTAATTTTATGGTCCGACTGAAGGCCTTGTATCGGGTTATACAAACTTATACATTCAGTTCAGCAGAGACTTCGTAGAATGTTTTAGTTTGGATTTGGGTTTTTTCATGGTTTTATGTTATGAAGTTTTAGTTTTGATTATGGGAGCATCATGTTGTCAGTTTATATTTTCCACTTCCATTTTATATGACTTATGCTTATGATTACCCGCTAAGGGGTTTCTTGTGCCTTCATGGTTTGGGATGCCAGATTCGGCTAAGGTCTTGGCTCGAGTCATGACAAGCTTGGTATCAAAGCACAGATCAGGGTCCTAGAGTGTCTACAAAGTCATGTTAAGTAGAGTCTTTTTTATGGGTGTATAGCGTGCCACACTTATGAGGAGGAATCTACAATGCATTTAGGAATGTTTCTCTTTTCTTCACGTTCTAATTTGTGCTATAGAGTTTGAATGTGTTCTAACTCCTGATTTCTACTTTTCAGATCATGCCTCCCCGTAAATACCGTGGGAAGAACACCTATGCTGATGATGTCCGCCCTACTCATGGGATGCGAATCTACTATAGAGCTCGTACCCTAGATTTCACTACTATTATAGGGGTTCCTTTAGTCCAAACCTGCCCACCTCGTGCTCCTCGGTCTGGTGTTAACAGTACCTAGTTTCCTCAAAGAGAAGTCTCAAATGCCGAGTACTGTCAATCAATCCATATATTTCTCAGCTTGTGTTTTCTCAGTCCTATCGATCTAGAGCTATGAGTTCTTTACTTGGTTTCTCTAAAATTACTCAAGTTATCCAGTTCATGAGGCTGAACCTACCCATTTTATAGGTACCAGGTTGAGGAAGAAACTGAAGGATTTATAGATGTAATAGAAAAAATAATCAGAGTCATTTATGCTAGTGTTGATGGTGGTAGAATCGGTGGCCAATCAGATTGAGGATGTAGCCAACCAGTGGTATGAGAAATGAGAAGAGTTCAGGGGTGAAGGTGTTGCACCTTCTGTAAGGGTGGAGTTTTTTGAAACTTTCCTGGATCACTTATTTACTTAAGAATAGAGAGAGGTCAAGGTCGAAGAATTTGTCACTCTAAACAAAGGGAAGATGTGGGTCAAAGAATATGCATTGAAATTTACCCAACTGTCCTATTATGCTCCAAAATTTGTAAGCAATATGAGGGCTTGTATAAGGAAATTTGCATCCAGTCTATCGGATAATTTGGTGTTAGAATGTAAGAGGGTGTTACTAAATAAGGACATGGATATCTCCAAGCTCATAGTGTGTATGTAGCAGGTAGAATAGGAGAAAAATAGACATGCAGAGTTCGATAAAAAGAAAACACAGACAATGAATACTAGGTCTGTGGATCAGAATATCAGTCAGCAATAACGGTGGAAATAGGATAAGAAGTGGTTTAGGAAGAAATTTTGGAGAAATGCTCTATCTTCATCCAGTGCCCCAGCTCCCAGTCCTTTAGCCAATCAGCGGTTCTAAAATTTTATCCTAACAGAGGGTTGAGAATGTAGGGTACTCAATCCCAAAGAAGTGTAGCTCGAACCTTCAGGTCATACCCCACGCTGTGGAAAGTGCGGGAAGGATCATCCAGGAAAGTGCTAGTTCGGTAGTCAGTTGTGTTATGGACATGGTCAGTTAGACCATTATAAGAGGGAATTTCCCTCACCTAATGTAAAGAGGTCCCAAGTCCTAAGTCGCTTCCATATCTCCGCCACCTAAGGTTAGTGCTTTTGTTACTGGAGGTAGTAGTAACTAGTTGTAAGCTTTGTCTACTAACTAGGACTCAGAGGCTTCACTAGATGTGGTTACTGGTATGTTATGGATATTCTATCGTGATGTGTATGTGTTACTTGATCTCGGGTCTACCTTGTCTTATATGACCCCATTTGTGGCAATCAGTTTTGGTTTTGAACCTGAAAATATTTTTGAACCTTTCTTTTTATCCGCCCCTATTAGTGATTCTATTATGGCTAGGATAGTTTAATGAAATTTTAAGGTGTCTATTTTCTATTATGACATTATGGCTGATCTTGTAGAATTTGACATGGTTGATTTTGCCGCTATTTTGGGATGGATTGGATCCAATCATGTCAAGCTATATTAGATTGTAGAACCATGAAGGTTACTTTGTATTTTCCAAATGATCCAGTAATAAAATGGGAAGGGTATTCTCTTACACCTAGAGGGAAGTTTATATCTTATCTTAGAGCCTGTAAGATCATATCAAAAGGTTGTTTGTACCATCTTATTCGGGTCAAAGATTCTAGAACTGAGAGTCCTCCCCTCAAGTCAGTTCCTATAGTTAATGAATTCTCAGACGTATTTCCTGAATACCTCCCTAGGATACCCCCGGATATAGAGATAGACTTTGGTATTAACCGACTGCCAAACACCTGGCATATTTTTATTCTGCCATATAGAAGGCTTTCTGCAAAATTGAAAGAGTTAAAAGTGCAGTTAAAAGATCTTTTTGACAAAGGCTTTATTCATTCTACTGTCTCTACCTGGTGTGCTCCGATGCTCTTCGTGACCAAGAAAGATGGCTCCCTCCATATGTGCATAGATTATCTACAACTGAACAAAGTCACTTTTACAAATAAGTATCCTCTTTCAAAAATTGATGACCTCTTTTACCAAATCTAGGGTGCGAAATATTTCTCCAAAATAGACCTTCATTCTAGATACCATCAATTGAAGGTTAAGGAGTCTGACATTCCCAAAACAACTTCAAAACCCAATATGGTCGTAATGAATTCTTGGTAATATCCTTAGAACTAAATAATGCCCCCCAACATTTATGGACCTGATGAATAGGGTGTTTCATCTGTTTGTAGACCTATTTGTCATCTTTGTTATTGTTGATATCTTAATTTACTCTAAGAGTGAGGAGGAGAATGCCAATCACCTACGCATCATCCTTTAGACCCTTAAGGACCATGAGTTGTATGTGAAGTTTTCCAAGTGTGAATTCTAGCTTAGTTTTATTGCTCTTCTGGGGCATATTATTTCTAGCGAGGAAATTAAGATTGTTCCCAAAAAGGTTAAGGCATTGAGGAAATATCCCAAACCCACCACTCCCACTGATATCTAGAGCTTCTTGGGTTTGGTAGGGTATTACAGGTGATTAATTTGTAGGGAGTCTTTCATCTATAGCTGCTCCACCTACTAGATTGACTCAGTAGAAGGTAAAATTCCTATGGTCCGACTCTTGTGAGAATAGTTTTGAGAAACTGAAAGACAAGTTGACTACTACACAATGTATGACCCTTCCCGAGTGTACAAAAAGATTTGTGGTTTTCTTGAGATGCGTAGCAAGTGGGAATTGGGTGTGTGTTGATGTAACATGGGAAGGTAGTGGCTTATGCCAGTAGACAGTTGAAGATTTATAATGATACTTTAGGTCATTTTTCATATTTATGCCTATTTCCTCTATTTGAGATTCTCCATAGCTTCCCCAAGTCATTTATGACTCGCTAGGACCGACGATTCAGTCATTGGATAGTTCATTTGGTTTTTAGAACCAATCATCTGTTTAGAAGTTTTCTCTTATTCCAAATGGCCATCGGGAAAAAACTTTAGTGAAATGACTTCGGATTAAAAATACGACTTCTCCATCGCGTTCAGAAGGTCAATTTTATTATAGAAAGACTCTTGGTTCAGGTCACATGGGTTCCAAACTTTTTTTGAGCTATTGAGCACATTTTATGAAAAACAAAACTATAGGTGTGGGATCCTCTTTTTATCTGAAACAACCTTGGATGAAATTTTTGATGATTCCAATGGATTTGAAATGTGGTTTACACTCAAATTTCACTATTGGATCATGTTACTTGGGTTTTGAATGAGTTCCGATGGTTAAAAATAAGTTTTTTACTTTGCTGTCTCAAGGTACCGTGTCTCTTCGCCGAGGGGTCTATAAATAGACCCCAAGGTCGTGAATATGGGGATTTTTCATTCATCTTGGAGAACGTAAAACCCTACATGGGCATGATAACTCAAAATTGATTCTTTTGGGTGTCTAGGGAGCTTGATAAACATCTTTTATCATGATTATCATCCTGATTAAGGTAAGATTTCATCACTTTATTGGTGAATTTCTTAGTTCTTGACCCTAAGCTCCAATTTAGCTTAGGTCTTAGTTTAGCCCCAAATTTGATTTGTTTTCACCCATTAATTGAGGGTTATGATTCCTTGGTTATGTATGAGTATTGGGTTGAACTCAAAAAAGCGATTTCCATACGCGGGACCCACCTGGGTTTTTGGAGTCATTTTGGACCCGAAGTACAATAGTGCAATATGGGTATCGTTAGACTCATATTAATGAGTATATTATATTTTTGATAGCATGATGACATTTTGTGTATTGTGAAGTAAAGACGAGCATGTGGTGCATGATGTGAGGTTTTGTGGTTCGGCCTTGAGTTAGGCTTGTACCTACTCTTGTTTGAAGATGATGTGTGTTATGTATGGCATGTGAATATGAATGTAAGACTTGAGTATGAATAAATAACTCAGTATTGATTATTGATGTTTAGGGAATTAGATAAAGGTTTTGGACCCGTAAGTTAGTATATTTATGATCTATTTAGAATCCTATCACCTTCTCCAAAGGTTGAATTAGTTTGTAGTATGGAAATGTTATGATGCTAGGTTTGGGATGCGTTCCAAGTGTGTGACACCCCAACTTAGGAAGGAGTTCCACATCGGCAAAACACAGGAGGGATGCTGGGTATATAAGTGAGAAATCCTTACTCCCTAGTGACGCATTTTAAAGCCGTGTAGGCCTGGGCCTAGATCGGACAATATCACTAGTGGGTTGTGCAGAGACAGGGGTATCTCGGGCCTGTGTGTTTTGGGATTCCTATCGCGGCCAGGACGTCGGGTCGGGTTGTGACAAATTGGTATCAAATCCGCTCCTGTGTCGTCCTTGTCGATGTGGGCCAGAGTTCAAACTGAATGTAGGAAAATCCCGGTAAGGTGGGGCAAACCTCAGTCCTGAGTGTAGGCAAATCCAATTTGGTGGGGCAAACCTCAGCGAGGACGCTGAGTGCATAACAGGGGGTGTATATGATACCCCAACTTAGGAAGGAGTCCCACATTGGCAAAACATAGGAGGGATGCTGGGTATATAAGTGAGAAATTCTTACTCCCTAGTGACGTGTTTTAAAGCTGTGCAGGCCTAGGCCCAGAGCGGACAATATCACTAGTGGATTGGGTAAAGACAGGGGTATGTCGGGCCTATGTGGTTCGAGATGCCCATGATCGGGTCATGACAAAGTGTTAGAATCATGGTTAGCGTGATTGACCTTAGTTGGGCTAGTCTAGTGATCTTGAAATCGTATCTTGGGGTAGAATTGATATTTCCCATGTTTTTGAATGAATTTCCTATTTTAGGATTGGTTATGACTTTCTTGACATTTAGAAGTTGAACTAGATACCTTAGCCTAGTTTTGGGTGTAGCTTGCCTAAATATGGAGATTGAAGATTAGAAGTAGGATCTGGCCCACTTAGTCCAAGACTTGTGTTAGCCCTTGTGGGCATAGTTGCGGATAGTAGGCCTAGTTGGGACTAATGAGCCTTATTTATGAGATTTACTTAGTGAATAGATAAATTGTGATGATTTTTGCCAAATTATGATTAATGAACTATTGGGATGTTAATTTTCCATAGATGTGATATTGGGTCTTTAGAGATATTATTTCCTCTTAGTTATGATATTTTTCCCATATAGATGCATTTCCCTATTAATTATGATATTTTTCCCATAGAGATGCATTTTTCTCTTAGTCATGGTATTTGGCTCATAGAGATGCATTTTAATCTTAGTTATGATATTTGAGATGCATTTTACTCTTAGTTATGATATTTGGTCTATAGAGATGTTTTTCCTCTTAGTTAGGATTATTAGGTTTATAGAGATGATTTTCCTCTTGGTCATGATGTATGACCTGCAGATATGAGATGTCTAATAGAGGGTATATGATTATTGATATTATGCCTAATAGATGTGAGATGCCTCCTATAGTGAGATGATTATAGATATGCTATGGCTTTTAAATATGATTATTGATATGAATTTTGGATATTTGTATAGTCCTAAGATAGTGATTATGATCTTGTGATTATTTTGGATATATTATTGGGTAAAGGAAGGTGTTATGGTGATGATTTTATATTCGAGAAGTATTTATCATTGTAAAGTATTCAATTATAGTTTATAAGTAAGCATAGAGCTGTTTGTATACACATCTCTCCGATATGGGATAGAGGAAGATGTGGTATATTGCTTACGACTTTATTGATTGAATACTGGTGATGACATGCATAGATTTGGTACATTCATGGGTGTTATATCGGAAACTTATGTGATTTTAGATGAAATATGATCTTATGTTTGTTTTACTTATTTAAGTGTTAAGCTAGGTGGTAGTTAGTTGCCTTTTAGGTGACTATAGCACTTGGTGGATAGGAATCAAATGTATTAGTTAATGAGTCTTACTTAGCTTAAATATGGTAGGTATTGATGGTTGATGTGTGGCTAATAATGATGTCGGGCTTAGCATAGGTGAAGACTAGTGATATTGATGACAAAATTTATAATGTCGATTAGTTGTCAAATGAGAGGTTGTGTATTAATGAGGCTATATAATAAAAGATGTTGGTAATAGAGAAGTGTCCAGATAGTAACGCAGAATAGTTTCTATATGGTTGATTAATTAATAGTTAAATGAGTATTAGTGTCATGACCCGAGCTGGGTGCCGGGTCCTAGCCGCGATGGACATTCCGAACCATGAAGGCCCAAGAGACCCCTCAGTATACTATCATAAGCAGAATCCATACATAAATTAAAGTGTAAAAGATATAATGAGATTCAAAGGAATTTATAATACAAATTGAGTCAACAAAATATAACAATAAAATATCAACTTATGTTACGAAGCCTCTACTGAATTACTAGTCAATCTAGACTAGGAAAACGCCCCCAAAGGAATATACGACAACTGAACTAACATAAGAATAGAATGCATTCCGAAGCATGGAGGCTCACCAACTCTGGATTTTTGGAAGTAATCTATTGCTGAGCTGAAAATCTTCAAAACAAATCTATTAAAATGATTACAACTATGGTTATACAAAAAAACTCAAATCGAATACATCAACTCTACTAACTATGTATAAATCTCTACTAGTATTGACTATAGGTAGCCAAGACATGACCCCCAGCTATCCCGAATCAATACGACTTAATAAAGAAAATAAGATGCTACTCAAACTATGATTGAATCGAGCTCTCGAATCAAAAGGACTCATCACATGCTGACTGAAAGTTGTAAACTGCCTGATTATGATGTGCGCGCTACAACATGTACCTATATTATAAGAAAATGTAGCATATTGGCATATACATGGATTAGTATTTTTGGAATGTACTACTGAGTATGTGGGGGTGAATGTATAAGTAAAATAGAAATGAAATATTCGTATAAACTTTTAAATGATGCATGCCAAGTGTGAATGGCTCACCTTGATCATGAATAAATAAAATCTAAAAAACATAAATCACGAATAATAAAACATACTGCATAAATCTTGTGAGCCATAACACTTAGTTCTAAAAGTTGTACTTTTACTCTTTCTATTTGAGAGGTTCTTCTAACTGACATAAACCATCTGAGCAATTATGGTTTCCAACGTCTCACACCCACGTTTGTAGGGCTGTCCTATCCTTTCCATCGGAATAGAACCTAAGCTAGAGTGTCCACTGAACTCACCATGGGCATTAAAATTTATGGTCACACGTTTTTCTGGGGCATGAGACCTTCGAATCATGCCCAACTCGATGCTAAATACTACTCCAATATTAGTTATATGCTCTCTCTTTAGGAAATTCACCTCAAAACAGCATAAAGAGTTTATAATGAAATCTAGTAATGCATATCTTTGCTCTAAATTGTGATCAAAATAAATAAATGTGGATTCTATCTCTTAGCTGAGGATCAAAAGATCCATATTTATTTAAATATTTGTATAAAACCATCAAATAAAACTAAGAGCATGATCTTCTTGAATTCTTAATACTTAAACTTAGGGCTTAAAACCCATGTTATAAACTCAAGTCTAGTCATAACAAAACTTAATGCTCAATGAAAATCTTGAAATACTTCAATAATATCAAGTCAAGATAGTTCAATCTCATGCATAATTGAAATATCACATGTTAAAACATAAACATAAGAACTTCTTGATAAAATTAAAACTTTAAATCTCATGATAATCACATGCTTCAAGAATATAGAAACTTGGGCATGAGCTCTACTTCAAAACAAGTAAATAAATTCTCAAAAATTTATAATTTTGGCACAAGGGTGAAAGGATACCCTTTTTACTAACCCCCACATATGGTAATAGACTTGATTTAAGGGAGAAATCTTGAACTTTAAAGCCTTGGAGATGATCATGAATGCTTTCTTGAAATTCCTTTACTGGGGAACATAGATTCTTTGTTTTTTTCTTGAAGAAGAGAATTGAATTGCTTGTTCTTGGGAAAAAACCCTTATCTTGTTGTTCTTAAGAGTGGAGAGGATTAATGGAATATAAAATTGATAAGTGATGGATAATAATTCATAAGGATGCTTTTAGTCATGGGAGAGGTAGGGTTTGAGGTGTTGGAAAGACCAAAATACCACTAAGAAACTGTATAAGAGATGCTGAAATTTTTAGTTGATGACTTAGTTGATATCTTATTAACTAGTTGATGTATTATCAACATAGTTCATCAACCCATAGATGGACTTGGACCCCTGCTATTTAAGGGTCACGACTTGGTTGATAGGTCGTTACTTAGTTGATGACTTATCACCTCATGTCGTTACATTGTAGATGGAATGATTAAGGTTGACGACGAGGATGATAGGTCGTTGCTTAGTTGATGAATTATCACACCAAGATGTCACCTTGTAGATGGAGTCGATCATATTCAGGTTAAGTCTAACGACTTGGTTGATAGGTCGTCACTTAGTTGATGGGTTATAACCTCAAGTCGTAACCTTATTGACAGACGGTCATGCTGAGGAAAAATGATCGTTACTTTCTACTTTGATATAGGATTAAGGTTAAAACAGATGCGTTAGAAAGAAGACTCTAAGTTATTTCATTTGATATATAATAGGACACCTGATTTTATATATTCTAGGAGATACAGTCGCTTAAAGTTTACCCTTGTAGGATCGAATACAAAACTCAATCAATGAAAGTGTTCTCAACTCAACTTTGCTATAAGTGCTTCCTATGAAAATTTTTCACCTTTTAAGAACTATAATCACTAGGATAATAATCATGAAAATTGTATTCGAATGTAAATCATGGGAGTAGAGTTTATAGACATAGGAACTATGGTTCAAATTCTAGGACAAAAATATGGGGTGTTACATTATCTCTCCCTTGGGAACATTCATCCTCGAATTAGACCAGTTAGCTGAGAATACTGGGAGAACTGATATTATATACTGAACATGCATGACTGGAAAGATGATTACATAACTGAGTATGAAACATAATACATGAGTGAATTGATTTTGTGAATACATGTAATGGCATGAGAATGGTCATAATGCGGAGTTAAAAATGAGAGAGTCAACTTATGAGTACGCATTACTTTAAGCTGGATCTTTTTTCATCAAGAAAAGTTGTGAGATTTAGTACACGAAAATACAGGTGTATTACAACATCTCCCCTTGGGATAGTTCGTCCCCCCAATGATATTGACTTGGCTGACATACAAAGGAAAGATTGAGATGAAGCAAGGGACACTTACGGACTGAATCATGATTGAATATCTAGAATCTGAAACTAATGCATGGTGCACGAACTAAGCTGAATTCACAAATTACCATGATGTAAACTTTTTTTACCTTTTGGAATAACCATATTCATGAGACTTGTGATAGTATGACTAGATGGAAAGATGGAAAACAATAGGAACTTGTCTATCTGACTGCTAGTCTGAATTGTTGGCTTTACAAACTAACTCATACTGAAAGCTTATACTCAATTGGAGCATTTCTTCAAAGCTCTATCTAAGAAGTTCTAATAACATTAGAGAGCAGAGATTATATGACCTTGGGTATACCTCTACATCATTCTTACGATATCATACTTAACTGGATATAAATAGACTTAAACTCTTGCATATATTATCTCAAGCCCACTCGTTCACCTCCCACACAACTATTAACACTACCCCAAGTATCACTCTCTCCACCTTGATAATCATCCACTGTGTAAGCTTAGATTGTAGTATAAGTCATGATTAACCACAACTTCACACACTATTCTTACATGCCAAAACATCAGGAAACACTAGTCCACTAGAACCTTATAATAATAATATTTGATCGTAATCTTACAATCTATCTAATTACAGTCTATAAGCACATCCCTTTTTTCACACATCTCTAGTACTTATCTATCCATACAATTAAAATTTACCCCGATCACAAGAAACATCAACCAGTTTCTTTTTCATATCCACAAGGATCACCCACATTAACAATTTTTATCAACATAATACTTTCGTTAATAACCCATACTTTTCTAACACAATTAAATATCATAAAAAAACTCCTTTCCTACTGTAAGCATACCATATTTACCTTAAATAATAACACCATCTTTCGCTTCCACCATGAAACCTACACCACAATCACTACCCTTGAGTTGGCATACAAGGACAAATCATCCCCAACTTACTTAATAGAAGACATAAATCAATATATTTTTTTACCCTCAATCAAATGCTAACCCCAACTTTTCTTATTACAATACCTCTAAATCCATACTTCCGATTCTAAGGATGTTCTACTACTTATGTATCATAACACTCTAGGTTTCAATATCTCTTGAATACAAACTCTATTCAACAATCTAGGTTCATGTTATCTTCTCTTAAAAATACTGCAGAACTAAGGCTATTTGCTAACATGCTCAACTGATCAAACTGCATAACTAAATCTAAGACATGATGAGCTACTGAACTAATTTGAGAGTGCATGATTTTATAAGAAGATATCTATATGGCTTAATCTAAGTCTAGAAAAGAACTAAATTAAGGAAATCTATTACCTTAGGATGAATCTTATGTCGTGGAGAAAAGTTAAGGATGCTTGTTATGCATGTCTTCTTTTGCTTCCCAAGTAGCTCCCTCGACGGACTGATTTTTCCACAGAACCTTGACTAAGGGATCTTCTTCGTTCCTTAGTCTACGAATGTGATGCTCAAGAATCTCTACAGGAACTTCTTTGTATGAAAGGCTATTCTGAATAGATGTACTTTCTAGGTAATGCTAAAACTAGGGCTAAAGTGAGTGGAGTCTTCAACTCTTGAAAACTCTTCTCACATGAATTTGAACACTGAAACTTAACTTTTTCTTGAATTAATCTAGACATAGGGATGCAATACAATTAAAACTCTCAACAAAACATCTATAATTGCTAGCTAAACCCATGAAACTTCTAATGTCTAACAGAGTAATAGGTCTAGGCCAGTTTCTCACTGCTTCTGTCTTTTGGAGATCAACTCTAATACTATTATTGGAAATAATATGATCGAGGAAAGCTACTGATCTTAGCCAAAATTTACATTTGCTAAATTTGGCGAACAACTGGTGACCCCTAAGAGTTTGTAACACAATTCTAAGGTTTTCCAAATACTATTTGAACACTCTGTTTATCAAGTTTATCAAGGATTTTAGGGTATTTGTTAGTCCGAAGGACATAACTAGAAACTCAAAATGACCATAACGAGTTTTGAAAGCTGTCTTTGGAATATAACATTCCCTTACTTTAAGCTGATGATAGCCAGATCTAAGGTCTATCTTGGAGAAATAACTTGCACCATGGAGCTGGTTGAATAAGTCATCAATTCTGGGGAAAGGATATTTGTTTTTTATAGTTACTTTATTCAGCTGACGATAGTAAATGCAGATTTGCAAAGAACCTCTTTCTTTTGAACAAAAAGGATAGGAGTGCCCCATAGAGAGACACTGGGCGTTATGAAACCTTTATCTAATAGATCATTAAGCTGCTCTTTTAACTCTCTAAGCTCAGTTGAAGCCATACGATAAGGAGGAATAGAGATAGGCTAAGTATCCAGAAGAAGTTTAATACCAAATTTTATTTCCCTATTGGGAGGTACCCCTAACAAATCTTCAGGACAGACATCAGGAAACTCATTGACTACACTGACAGACTGAACTGCTGGAGTCTCAGACTTAGTATCTCTAAGATTAACTTTATGGCTTTAAGGTAGGATATGAAATGACTCTTGGGAGACACTAAATTACCTTCTCACTAAAATACGAGCACATCTAGCAACTGAAACTTCACCACTTGGGTGCATCAATTTATGGATGCATAACAGGAATGCAGTTAATCCATACCAAGAATAAGGTCAAAGTTGACCATGTATAACTCTATTAAATTTGCTAACATGATTTTATGAAGGGAAGTGATAGGACACTTTCTATAGATCTATTTTGCAACAAGTAACTCCCCCTCTGGGGTAGAAACTAAGAAGGGCTCAGGGATCTTTTTAGGACCTAATTCAAAATTTACTACAACTAGTGGGTTCACGTAAGAGAAATTTGACCTAGGTTCTAAAAACACATAAACATCAAGATGAAAGACACGAAGTATACTAGTAACAACATCTAGTGAATCCTCCTGCTCCTGATGGGGTGGTAAAACATAAAACTAATTCTGGCGTTGACCACTATCGATATTAGATGACACGCCCTGAGGAGGGACTGGGCGACCTAGAGGGGCTGGTGCGTTAGTAGCTTGAATTTGGGAATGAATATCCTTGTTTACCTACTTAGCATACAGACACTCTTTGATTCTATGTACCAACTTACCATAACCATAACAACCTTTCTGACCCAACAAGCACTCACCAAGGTTATTTTTACCACACTTAGCACATGGAGGATAACTGGGCTTTCCACTCTAATTATTCTGAGATCTGGACACAGAAATCTTACCCTACTGCTCTAACCTAGATCTGGGGCTAGGATCACTACATGAAGATGACAGTGGCATAGATGAAAGATTCTAAAATTACGAATGATTTCCCCTCCATACTTTGTTTGGTCATGCTCAAACTGCTTGGTTCTAGCATTCTTATTTCCCCTCTCTCCTCTTCAACTTTTCTTTCTTAATCTGATGGGCATGAATCATCAACCTAGCAAGATATATATCCCCAATAAGAATGGAAGTCCTACACTCCTTGATACTCACCCTAGGGTTAGCCATAATATCAGGGGCATACTTTGACAACTAGTTGAACTTAAGGTAGTATTCCTTCACAGTCATTGATCCCTATCTCAGGGTCAAAAATATTTATACCTTATTTTCTGTAATTTCACATGGAAAGAAACTGTTTAGAAAATTATCCTGAAACACCTGCCAACACATAGGGGCTGCATTCTCACCTTTACCATTCTTCCATATAACCACCCAATCATATTCTATATCCTTCAATATATAGGATGCCAACTCTACACTTTCTGCCTTAGAAATATGCATAATCTTGGTGATCTTTTTTACCTCAGCTGAGTAAAGTTGTGGGTCCTCACCTGCTTTTGACTCGAAAAACTTTGGTCGATTCATTCTCATGTAGTTTCAAATTCTAGCTGCTGGTAGATCCCCATTCTGCTAAAGTAGAACTGCTGCTTGATAGTTGCCCTGAATATTAGTAGTTACAGTTTGGACTAACACCTTAAAGGCAACCCAAAATTCACCATGGGATACATTATAATTCAGAAGGTCAGGAGGCTGGGGTGGCTTGTTATTATTTCTGCGGGCGTTAGCTGGATAACAAGGCTTATTCAACTATCACGTAAGAGCACAAGTTAAAACAAGATAGAGATACTATAAGAATGATAGATCATGAAAGAAAGAGATGATTTGCTAAAAATATCCCGTAGCCTCTTGCTCATAAATGTGGCGTGCTTCACACCTATTATCAAGAGTCTACATAACGAGGCTTGTCTAATTCCCTAGGAATCTCTAAACTTTAGGCTCTGATACCAAGTTTTTAACTCCCCAAAATGGCCCTCGAGACATCACACTGTGCTCAAGACCATTAATAGCCTTCAGCTAACCTTGTCAGCCTTTTACTAAATCTGTAAGCTCATAATAGAGAAAATGTAGATATATGATCAAAGCTAAAATATGGAAAATCTGTCTGAGTTAAACTGAAATTATATGAAATATAATATCTAAAATCACTAGACTCAAGAGTCTGCTAAATCAATACTGAAAGTCTGAATCAAATCTAGCAGTCTGACAAGCCTCAACTGCTAATTCTAGAGAGTCATTGGGACAAACTCCCAGCTGACTCAAACTATCTAAAATACTAATCATCTATGCCAACACGCTGAAAAACTGAAAGATTAAGTCCCTAAACTATGAGGATGTACCAACTATCAGGATGTAGATGCAGATACTTGAAATCACTTACACTACTGAAATTCAGCACCTGAACCTACATTATGAGACAATGTAGCACAAAAAAATTTATGTGGATCAATACTTCTATATTGTACTGAGTATATGAGGGTGAATTCATAAGTAAAACAATATCTCAAAATTATTATAATTTGTAAAAGAATGTATACTAAATGTAGATGACTTACATAAGTTGGATATCTAAAAGCTGAAAATCATGATCATGAATAGAAAAACATGTTGCATATATCCAGTATGTCATAACATTTACATTCTAAAAGATGTACTTGTATTCTGTTTTTGAATAATGCTTTCTAAGTATAGAAAAGACTCACTTTCATATATATAATCTAAAATACGAAGCCTCATAGTTGGTGCCATATGTAAAGCAATATCTGAATAAATTTGTGTGCCTTTACACTTAGTTTTCAAAAAGCTTTTCTGTTATTTTTCACTCTTTTCTGTAAGTTTTAGGGAAATACTTTTTAAAACTATTCTGCATGTCCTTACTATTATAGAGATTCTTCAAACCAACATACACTATATGAGCTATCATAGTATCCAACGTCTAGTTGCCTTACGGGAAAACCTCATGTTGGGGAGAGGTGTCATACTCTTGCCAAGGAGTATAACCTAATCTAAGTGATAACATCTACATCTATCATCCATATATAAATAGGAATAATCTGATAATTTGAACCTACATTAACTCATAGTTCTAGGCATGTAAACATACCTAACTCGGTGCTAAATACTACTCCCTTTTATTTGTATGCTTGTTCTGTTGGAAATCCACTTTAAAATCTACTGTAATGGTTTATAATGAAAAACGATTGTGTAGCTGTTAAATTAAACTGTAATCTTAAATTGTAATGTGGATTCCATATCCAAACTGAGATCAAAATATCAAATTTTTATTGAAATTCTAAAAATAATCTAGTCATAGGGTGCTTATAGCAAAATCAATCTTGAAAAAGCAATATCCAACTATGGCTTAGTAACTCATGCATCAAATTCATGTCAAAATATAATAATATTCATGCTTGATAATGAAGATATTGATAATTCAACTCAAAATCTATAAATTTCTGCAACACACATGAAAACACAAAAATAAACATGAAATTCATTATCTAAATCACTTCAAATCTCATAATCTTTCAATTAACAATATTGGGTAAGAACCCTAATTTGAAACTCATAAATATCATACAAAATCATCTTTAAAACTAATTTTGGGCAGAAGGATGAAAGAATTATCCTTGTTAAAAAACCCTACATTACGTAATTGATTATTAGATGAAGAAACTTGAATGTTGAATCAATATTTGTGCTCCTGAAGATAGGTTCTTTAAGTTCTTGATGTTCTTAAATTGGAAACCTTAAATTTTGAGTTTCCTTGGAGAAAATATGGTGGAATTTGGATTTCTTTGTAATTAAGTTTTGAGTTCTAGGGTTTTCTTTGAGACAAAATTCATGAGAAGCACGCATATAATGCTTTGAATAGGATTAATTCAGTGTTATTCATGAATTGGGGGCAGAGAAAAAGATTAAACTACCACTTTAAAATTGGAATCTTGATTTTTCACACCACCGCGATGCGCCACTATCGTGGTGGCTTACTAAAAAAATAACGATCGCGATTTTAACTGTTGGCATGATACGATATAATCGCGTTGGACTACTGGAGAAGAGACGAGTCCCATTTTGTCCATCGCCGTGATGCGCTGAAATCTCTTTGCCTCAATAGAAAAAGGACGAACGAGAACTGGAACTTCACTACAATGTGGGATATTCATGGTGTTCCACTGGAAATCGAACAACTGCCATTCTGTCCTTCACTGCGATGCGGTGCCTGTCGAAATGCCATACTATTTTACTAAAAATGCCATAACTTCTCAATCGAGTTTTGGTTTAATGCAAAATTGGTATTGTTGAAAATCTTATTCAATTATCTACATATTGGCGGGTTTAGAACTGGAAAATTCTACATGTATCAAGAGTTATTCATTTTCAAATCTAACCCTTGACATTGTAGGAGGTAAACTAAGCTAGGAAAAAGTATGAGGTACTATAGAATCATACCCAACTTGGTGCTAAATACTACTCCCACATTACTTATAATATATATCTTTAGGAAAGCCACCTCAAAATAGCATAAGGGTTTGTAATGAAAACTAGTTATGCACCTCTTTTCTCTATATGAGGATCAAAATAAATAAATGTGGATTCTATCTCTTAGCTGAGTATCAAAAAATCCATCTTTCTTTAAATATTGGTATAAAACCATCAATTAAAACTTAAGAGCATATTCTTCTTCAATATCAATACTTAAACCTAGGAATTAAAACCCATGCTTTAAACTCGAGTATATTCATAGCAAACCTTCGTGCTCAATAATAATCTTGAACTACTTCAACAATATCAAGTCAAGATAGTGTAATCTCATGCATTATAGAAATATCAGAAGTTAAAACATAAACATAAGCACTTCTTGATAAACTTAAAACTTTAAATCTCATGATAATCACATTCTTCAAGAATATAGAAACTTAGGTATGAACCCTACTTCAAAACAAATAATTAAATTCTCAAAATTATGTAATTTGTGCACAAGGGTCAAAGGATACTATTTTTCATATCCTCAAATACCTTAATAAACTCTATTTAATGGAGAAAGCTTGACCTTGAAAGCCTTGGAGATGATCTTGAAAGCTTTATTGAAATTCTTGGATTTGAGAACTTAGATTCTTGATTTTTTTCTTGATGGGGAGACTTGAATTGCTTGTTCTTTAGAAAAAACCCTAATCTTGTTGTTCTTGGGAGTGGAGAGGTTTAATGGTATATAAAACTGATAAGTGATGGCTAATAATGCATAATAATGCTTTAAGTCATGGGAGAGGTGGGTATTGAGATGAGGAAAAGACTAAATTATAAGCCCCCGTAAAATCCTAAGCTTGATTCAGTCCAGTAAAAGCTAGTAAGGGGTACCAAACTTAGAAAACATTCAGTGAAGTGTTCATAATTAGAGTTATTTAAGCCTTCGTAAGTTGGAGATCCTTTTTCAAGACCTTTATGACCTTCAAATATCAATTTTTAGATTAATTCTTGATCAGGAATGTGAATAGGTGTTCTATGACAAGTTTTGGATTTTTTCAACATTGTTTGAGGCATGTTTGGAAGTTCGAATCAACGGATCAATGTTATCTCAACGCGCCATGTCTCCCATTACATCGATGAGTATTTTTTCCCAGCTCCTAGTGCAAATTCTAGTGAGACGATGCGGACTCGACGCAGCACGTCGGCCATAGCGTCGACCCCATCGATGCGATGCGTCGGTCTTTGCGTTGCTAAATTAGTTTTTAGTCATTAAAAATCCACGTACTTAGGGTTAATTGGGTTTTTTCTCACATTATTTCAGTCCCCAAATCATGTTTATTGTTATGTGAAATACCCATGCTCGCCAAGTGTTTGTCAAATTGTTTATGTGATTTGACTAGTCCAAGCATTACATTTTATTGTGTGTTTTCATCATGCACAAGCTCATTGTATATCAAGTGTTCTACAATATTCTCTGAGTGAATGTATTATTAGCAAGCTAGTACCATTATGCTACTAAAGACATGCAGTGATTTACTTTTCATGCTATTGAGTCCTAGGTTATTTAATACACGATAATTTAGCTATATATCTAGAGCCAGTGTTAGTTACAGAATAGTATCACTCATTTCACGATCAGTAGTTCAGTAATCAGTTCATAACTCAGTTAGTAATCATTCAGAACCCAGCGAATTCAGTTCAGTTCAGTTAGACCGTATTAAATAATAACAGATCAGTCCAATGTAGCAATATTTAGAATTCAATCTAGTGTCTATTCAGTTGGGAGTAGGATTCAGCACCGAGTGAACCCAAGGATAGGGACTCACCTGCCAGCATAAGGTCCAATCCTTAGAAGTAGTCCTTGTGTTCAAGAACTAGGTAGACTGCATAGGTTGAGACATAAACCTTTTAGTTGAGGGTTGATGAGGTGTCCTACCTACCAATTGAGGTATAATACCCCGGGAAATTTTTCATGAAAATTTTGTGCGTTAACGTGTTGGGTTCTATCTTCTAAAATGAATTATAAATTTTCCATACAGAATGTCTTAGATTATTACCCACCATTGCATAGAGTATGATATAATCTTTCCAACGATATGTGTATCATCCAAAACGGAAACCCGAGCGACGAGTTATGAACATTCCGATTGAATCATGAATAGTAGTAAACAGTAAAACGTGCAGGAAAAAATAATGAGGCCTGACGTATTTTTGCTCCAAACTTAAACAATCATAACTTCTTGCAGCTAATGATTTGGGTGATCTACTATATATTTATGGAAAGCTCTGCGAGTCATCTTTCCACTAAAATTGGCTTCACCCAATTTGTCTATTGTAGCAAAAAGTTATGGTCAATCTACTTCAGCCTATCAAAAGTGAATTTTTGGGTGAACTTCAAACAATCATAAATCCTCATACGCAATGATCTGGCTGAGATACTATATATCAACGGAAATATATGAGAGTCCTCGTTCTAATGAAATTAGTTTCATTCAATTTGGATATCGGAGTAAAACGTTATGGTTGATCTACTTCAGACTATCAAAACAGTCCACCAATGGACAGATTCGAGATTTTTTGTATTTTTAGAGGCGTTTTGGTCGTTCTCCCTAACCCAAAATCCGTCCAAACCCTGTATTAAAGCCTATTATAAGCATTATATGTTATATTTCATCAAACTCCCTCAAAAAGAAAACCCTAAGCTCCTACATACAACTTCAAGAACCTCCAAAGTTCACCCTTAATTCTGCAAAATTTATTCAAGATTCCAAGTTCCTAGTTCAAGAACTTCAAGAACCTCCAAAGTTCACCATTATTTCTGCAAATTTATACAAGATTCCAAGTTCCTAGTTCAAGAACTCCAAGAACCTTCTTTCAAAGACACGATTAATAACTCAAAAATGAGTATCGATCTAAAGTTCAACAGTAAAGGTATGTGGGGTTATTCAACATGAACTCTCTTTAATTCTTGTGCCCAAAAGTAATTTTCTTTACAAAGGCATGATTTTTTTTATTTTTACGAATTTGAAGCATGAACCCATATCTTATGATGATTATTATGAAAACTTGATGTTTATGATTTTGAAAGATGAATTTACATGTGTGGAGATATAAAGCATGAATCTTGAATGATATTTATCATGATTTTGATGGGATGCATGATGGCTCCCAATGTATATTTATATATTAATAAAAGTGTTTTGTTGTGGATTGTTTTTGAAATAATCTGAGCTAAGTCTGGGAGAAATCTTTAGCACCGAGTGGGAGGTATAAAGCGACCTCACATCCCTAGAACTACGTTCCCTCGTAGGAGTGAGCCTAAGGATGATTTATATAGTGATCACTAGTTTGTGTGGATTTGATATCGATAGTCCTACTCCGATTTCAAGGACAGGAAGACTCTCCCCAACGTGTGTTGTATGTTGGACTCCATGTATCTCACATGGTTTATGTCGGTTATAGGATCTCCCACTGTGTGTGTGTTTCCTTGTGTCTATGGTGAATGGTGAAGTGATTTGAAAGTGGAATTGTGAAAGTTATTCTTTTGAAAGATTTAAATGAGATTTAAATTATGAGAATTGATATTCTTGATGAACTGAAAGTGATTGACAAATTATATGATGACTGACATGTGTTATTGTACTTATTTAATCCTCTCATGATTTATGATGATTTTCTTCGGGCTATGTGAGTCTTTCATAGATCCTACATATTTCTTATAAATATTTATGATGATGATGTTTATAAAACTGCATACACCCCCATATAGTCGGTTCCTTTCCATGGTACTGACCCACATCTTCGTATGTGGGCTGCATTTTATTGGAAAGTAGGTTCAGCTGCTCAGATCCAGGTTCGACAGTGATTCTTTAGGAACGTTGTTCTACATTCCCTGTTATGGTGAGTCCTCATATTCCGAGGACGTGATGTCTTATGTTGGTTTCACAGAATTGTTTACATTTGATAACTGAGTATGAGTCAGTTGGGGTATGTCTCAATGGCTCACTGTTTTTATTGATTTTCTTAGAGGCTTATCAGACTAGTATAGATGTTGGGAGTTGACTAATAAGTCGTATTTGGTTATCTTTCTGAAATTCTTTTATTCTTGGATGATGATTACTCTATTGATATTTGAGGGTTATTTATGGAAACCCCGTTGATTTGTGTTGAATTGAATGAAAATGGCTCAAAGGGTTAGCTTGGGGCTACTCATAGCCTCAAGCACCGTGTGACGCTCTGGGACCCATTTTCCGGGATGTTACTTACTTGGTATAAGAGCCTAAAGTTTTAAAGTGTCCTAGGGAGTCTGACAAGACGCGTTAAGTAGAGTCTTGATCACCGCTGTGTAGTGCACCACATCTATAAGCTAGAGGCTATAAGACATTTTAGGAAAAAACGTGATTCTTTCTTTCAGAAGTCTATCATGCTTAAAGTGTCTCTCTCTGCTATTGATTCGTGCTCTCCTCTTTTAGAAATACCTCCTGATAGAGAGATAGAGTTTGAGATTGTTCTTCTTCCTAATAATCAGCCTATTTCTATTCCTCCTTACCGTATGGCCCCTGTAGAACTTATGGAGTTGAAAGAGAAACTCAAAGATCTACTAGATAAGGGTTTCATAAGGCCCAGTGCTTCTCCTTGGGGTGCTCCTGTGTTGTTTGTAATAAAGAAAGATGACTCTTTGCGTATGTGCATTGATTACTGCCAATTGAATAAAGTCACTATCAAAAATAAGTACCCCCTTCCGAGAATAGATGATTTGTTTGACCAATTTGAAGGTGCAAGTTATTTCTCAAAGATAGACCTTCGTTCCATCTATCATCAACTCAAAGTTATGGAGTGTGACATCCCATAAACCGCTTTCCGAACTCGTTATTCCATTTTTGAGTTTCTTGTTATGTGTTTCATGTTAGGTAATGCCCCAGCAGCTTTCATAAACCTCATGAATCGAGTGTTCAGACCATATCTGGATATGTTTGTCATAGTGTTCATCAATGATATATCGGTGTACTCCCTTAGTGAGGATGAACATTTTGATCATCTCTGAACTGTCTAGCAAACCCTTAGAGATCACAAGTTTTTTGCCAAGTTTAGTAAGCGTGAGTTTTGGCTAAGGTCAGTTGTTTTTCTGGGTCATATCATTTCTTCCGAGGGTATTAGAGTTGATCCCCAAAAGACCGAAGCTATTAGAAATTGTCCTAGACCTGTTTCTTCGACTGATATCCAAAGTTTCTTGGGTTTAGCTGACTATTACCGTCGTTTTGTTGAGGGTTTCTCCTCTATAGCATATCCTATGACTCGGTTGACCCAAAAGAAAGTGCAGTTCTTATGGTCCGAATATTGTGAGAAGAGTTTTCAGGAGTTGAAGACTCAACTCACTTCAGCCCCTATTTTGACTTTGCCTGATGGTGTTGATGGTATTGTGGTGTATTGTGATGCTTCGAGAGTTGGGTTGGGTTGCGTAATGATGCAGAAGGGTAAGGTGATAGCTTATGCTTCTAAACAGTTGAAACCCTATGAGAAAAATTACCCCACCCATGACCTTGAGTTGGTTGCTGTTGTGTTTGCTTTGAAAATATGGAGACACTATTTGTATGGTATCCATGTTGATGTTTTCACTGATTATAAGAGTCTGCAGTATGTGTTTACCCAGAGAAAATTGAATATTAGGTATAGATGATGGTTAGAATTATTAATAGACTATGATATGAGTGTGCTGTACCATCCGAGCAAGGCCAATGTTATGGCGGATGCCCTAAGTAGAGTTTCCATGGGTTGTGTTTCGCATGTCGTAGAAGGTAAGAAAGAGTTGGCTCATGATGGACATCGTTTGGATAGATTGGGGGTAAGGTTGTTTGACTCTGGTGAAGGTAGTATAGGGGTTCAGAGTAGTTCCGAATCCTCATTGGTTTCAGAAGTGAAGGAAAAACAATACTTAGATGCTAGTTTGGTCAGACTGAAGGAGTCTGTCAAGGACCAAAAAGTAGAGGTTTTCTCCCAAGGGGGAGATGGTGTGTTGAGATTGCAGGGTAGATTATGTGTCCCAAATTTTGATGATTTGATATAGAGGATTATGGCTAAAGCGCACGAGGCGTGAAATTTTATTCATCCTTTTGCCACCAAGATGTATCGAGACTTGCGGGAAATCTATTGGTGGAGTGGCATGAAGAAAGATATAGCAGCATTTTTAGCTAAGTATGCAACATGCCAACAGGTTTAGGTTAAACATCAAAGACCTGGTTGTATGAAACAAGAGTTTAGTATTCCCACCTGGAAGTAGGAAGAGATAAATATGGACTTCATGATTGGTTTGACTCCTTCCCGACGCCATCATGATTCTATTTGGGTTGTGGTTGATAGGTTGACTAAGTCTACTCGTTTATTGCCTGTTCATACTTCATTTACCGCTGAGGATTATGCTAGATTGTATATCCGAGAGCTAGTCAGATTGCATAGAGCTCCCTTGCCTATCATTTCGGATAGTGGTACTAAGTTCACTTCGCAATTTTGGGAAGCATTTTAGAAGGGGCTTGGTACCCAAATGCTTTTGAGGTCTGCTTTTCATCCGCAGACCGATGGTCAGGCTGAGCGGACCATCCAGACCTTAGAGGATATATTGAGAGCTTGTGCACTTGACTTTAAGGGAAGTTGGGATGATCACTTACCGTTGATAGATTTTGCTTACAATAACAGTTTCCACTCTAGTATTGGCATGGCTCCGTTTGAAGCCTTGTAAGGAAGGAAGTGTAGATCAACCATAGGTTGGTTCGAGGTGGGTGAAGCGGCTGTGAGTGGTCCTGAGGCTTTCGAAAAAGTTAAGTTCATTAGGGAAAGGTTGAAAACTGCACAGAGTCATCAGAAGTCATATGCGGATGTTAGAAGGAGAGACCTTGAGTTTGAAGTTGGTGACCTAGTGTATCTAAAAATTTCACCCATGAAGGGGGTGAAGAGATTCAGAAAGAAGGATAAGCTTAGTCCCCGTTATGTTGGTCCTTACAAAATTCTTAGCCGTGTTGGTAAGGTAACTTATGAGGTCAGATGCCTTCCGAGTTGTCCTCTGTTAATCCAATATTCCATGTCTCCATGCTTAGAAAGAAAATTAGCGATGTTGTGGTAGTGGATTCCTCTTTGAGTGCTGACATTCAAGAAAATCTTTCTTTTGATGAGATTCCTATTGAGATTCTTGATTTCAGTGCCTCAAGACTAAGGAACAAAGAAGTTCCCTTGGTCAAGGTGTTGTGGCGAAACCAATCTGTTGAGGGTGCAACTTGGGAAGCTGAGGCGGATATGCGATCCATGTAACCACACCTATTTTCCGTGAACTCCGATCAAGCTGAAGGTACAGTTCTTTCCTAAATCATGCACTTTTGATAAAAGTCGCAGTAGTTCAGCTGTCATTTATTATTTGTTCAGCTGTACTTTCTTGAATTTATGCATTGTATGTTGTATTCAGAGTGAGAAACGATGTGGTGATGAGTCTAACGAATGGTTTAAGATGTATGCTCTATTCCCTATCTAATCTTGGCATATCTAGTGTCATTCGAGGATGAATGTTTCCAAGGGGTGGATGATGTAATACCCTGGGAAATTTTTCGTTGAAATTTTGTGTGTAAACGTGTTGGGTTCTATCTTCTAAAATGAATAATAAATTTTCCATATGGAATGTCTTAGAATTTGACCAACCATTGAATAGAGTGTCGAATAATCTTTCCAACAATATGTGGATCATCCAAAACGGACACCCGAGCGACGAGTTATGAATATTCCGATCGAACCGTGAAAAATAGTGAACGTGCAGGAAAAAGTACAGAGGCCTGGCGTATTTTTGCTCAAATTTAAATGATCATAACCCCTTGTACATAATGATATGGATGATATACTATATATAAACGGAAATCTCTACAAGTACTCTTTCCAATGAAATTGGTTTCATCCAATTTGTCTACCGGAGCAAAAAGTTATGGTGGATCTACTTCAGCCTACCAAATGTGAATTTTTGGGAAAACTTCAAATGATGATAACTCCTCATACACAATGATCTGGGTGAGATACTATATATCAACGGAAAGATATGAGAGTCCTCTTTCTAATGAAATTGGTGTCATCCAATTTGGAAATCGGAGTAAAACGTTATGGTTGACCTACTTTAGACCATCAAAACAGTCCACCAAAGGACAGATTCGAGAATTGTTTTATTTATAAGGGCGTTTTGGTCATTCACCCTCATCCAAAATCCATCCAAACGCTATATTAAATGCTATTAGAAGCATTATATGTTATATTTGATCAAACTCCCTCAAAAATCAAACCCTAAGCTCCTACATCCAACTTCAAGAACCTCCAAAGTTCACCATTAATTCTACAAATTTATTCAAGATTCCAAGTTCCTAGTTCAAGAACTCCAAGAACCATCATTCAAAGTCATGATTAACATCTCAAAAATGAGTATCGATCTAAAGTTCATCTTTCAAGGTATGTGGAGTTTTTCAACAAGAACTCTCTTTCGTTCTTGTGCCCAAAAATAATTTTCTTTACAAAGGCATGACTTTTATTTGATTTTTACGAATTTGAAGCATGAACCCATATCTTATGATGATTTTTATGAAATCTTGATGTTTATGATTTTGATAGATGAATTTACATGTGTGGAGATATAAAGCATGAATTTTGAACGATATTTATCATTATTTTGATATTTGGGTCGTGAATCCCCATTGGAAATTGATTTTTTTTGAGAAAGTGTGTGTTATAAGCACGTTGATGTTGAATATCTGAGATATTTTGAATGATTTTACCTTTTGGTCTTAATGGAGTTGTTTTGAACTCCAGTGTGAAAGAAATCCACAACGTGGTTAATTTTGATGGATGGGAAGCATGATGGCTCCCGATGTATATTTATATATTACTGAAATTATTTTTGTTGTGGATTGTCTTTGAAATGATTTGAGCTAAGTTCGGGAGAAATCTTTAGCACCAAGTGAGGGGTGTAAAGCGACCTTACTTCCCTAGAACTATGTGCCCCCATAGGAGTGAGACCGAGGCTGATTTATATAGTGATCACTCGTTTGTGTAGATTTGATATCGATAGTTTCAAGGACAGGAAGACTCTCCCCAACGTGTGTTGTACGTTGGACTCCATGTAGCTCACATGGTTTATGTCGGTTATAGGATCTCCCAGTGTGTGTGTGTTTCCTTGGGTGTATGGTGAATGGTAAAGTGATTTGAAAGTGGAATTGTGAAAGTTATTCTTTCGAATGATTTAAATGATATTTACATTATGAGAGTTGATATTCTTGATGAACTAAAAGTGATTGACAAATTATATGATGACTCACATGTATTATTGTACTTATTTCATCCTCTCACGATTTATGATGATTTTCTTCGGGCTATGTGAGTCTTTCATAGATCCTACATATTTCTTATAAATATTTATGATGATGATCTTTATAATAATGCATACACCCCTATATACTCGGTTCCATTCCATGGTACTGACCCACACCTTCAGATGTGGGCTGCATTTTCTCAGAATGTAGGTTTAGGTCCTCAGATCCAGGTTCGACAGTGATTCTTCAGGATCGCTGTTCTACATCCTCTGTTATGGTGAGTCCTCATGTTCCGAGGTCGTGATATCTGATGTTGGTTTTGTAGAATTGTTTACTTTGATAACTGAGTATGAGTTAGTTGGGGCATGTCTCAATGGCTCGCTGGTTTTATTGATTTTCTTAGAGGCTTGTCAGACTAGTATAGATGTTGGGAGTTGACTAATAAGTCATATTTAGTTATCTTTCTGAAATTCTTTTATTCTTGGATGATGATTAATCTGTTGATATTTGAGGGTTATTTATGGAAATCCCGTTGATTTGTGTTGAACTAAATGAAAATGGATCAAAGGGTTAGCTTAGAGCTACCATAGCCCCAAGCACCGTGTGACGCTCCGGGACCCATTTTCTGGGGCGTTACATGAGGGTACCACCATTCTCATTTAGAGGACCTTCCAGATGAGGGTGACTTAACTTGTCTTTACCCGTGGTACGGTACTAAAACCCTTCTAGATAGGGTTATAGGTTGGACCCCAATTAGTTTAGAGAGAGGCATGTTGGTTAGATGATTACCTCCCACAGTCTCAGTTCAGTCTTCATAATTGAACTCAGTTTAGTTCTAAAGAAATCAAGTCTGTCAGCACTTAATTCAGTACGAAACACATAATATTTCCACAGAATCAAGACTGTCAGATACAATCACTCAGTTAATAGTAATACAGTATTAGTAATCTCAGATATCAGTAAACGAGTAATTCAGAACTCAGTATCCAGTGTTATCACGATCTTAGTTATACTTTATGTATTCATGCAAGTAATCTCATTCAGTTATACTCATGTTATTCAGTCAGTATTGTTCATGCATATGAACCCATGCATCTCGACATACCTTACTTAGCATACGAGTATATTCAAAGTACTAACGCATACCTTTATTTTGTGCTATGATGTCTTATATCATAGGTTCAGAAAAACGGGCTCCCGGTCATACTTAGCATCCCGATCCATCAGCAGCAGACTAGTGGTGAGTCCTCATTGTTAAAGGATAGATTTATTATTTCTGTACTCAGTTTATTTCAGTAGTCGGAGTTAGTTGGGTACTTGTCCCATCAACTCCTTGTTCAGATAGTAGAGGTTTTTTTGACTAGAGTATTGGTAGATAGATATTTAGTTTAGGTATTGATGTACTGTACTCAATATTTATTTTAGATTTAGACCATATGGCAGATTTTTGCTTAATTTTTTCATAATAACAGTATTGTTATTCAGTTAATGCACTAGGTACCTTTCATGGGTTAGATGGTGGTCCTTCTAGATTATGAGAACCATGTAGCATCCAGGGTACCGACTCGGGGCGTTATAAAAATACCCCTCTGAAGCTGAATAAAAACTGCTGGAATTTTTAGTTGATGACTTAGTTGATAGCTTATCAACTAGGTTATATCTTATCAACTTAAGTCATCAACCCATAGATAGACTTGGACCATTTCTGTTTAAAGGTGATGATTTGGTAGATAGGTTGTCAATTAGTTGATAGCTTATCACCTAAAGTCATCATTTTGTAGCTGGGATAGATAAGATTGACGACGAGGATGATAGGTCGTCACTTAGTTGACAACTTATCACACCAAGTCATCACGTTGTAGTTGGAGGTGATAATATTATAGTAATAGCTAACGAATTTATTGATAGGTCTTCACTTAGTTGACGGATTATCACCTCAATTCATCACCTTTTGATAGACGAACATGCTGAGGAAAAATGATCGTAACTTTCCTCTCCGATATTAGATTAAGGTGAAACTAGAGGCGTTACAAATTTGATTCTTAGATATTTCATTTTATATATAGTAGGACACCTGATTCTATATAATTTAGGAGATACAATCATTCAAACTTGACCTTTCTAGGATCAAATATAAAAACTTTATCGATAAAAGTGTTCTTAACTCGACTTTTCTCTAACCGTTTCCTATGAAAATTTTTCACCTTGTAAGACTATTCTCACTACCATAATGATCATGACACATGTATTCGAATGTAAATCATGGGAGTAGAGTTTATAGACATAGGAATATGTAATACCCCAAACCTTCTTTAAGTCATATCTGTTCTCCAGGAGAGTTAGTAACGACATCCTAAATGATTAATGTTTAAATCAGATAGAATTTCCCCAATTTCAACTTTTTGTCATGTGGAAAATTGAATTAGCTTTCCAATAATTTTTCACTTATATGTTTACACTTTGCTTGATCCAGGAGCTTCTTTGTCTCTTGTTACTCCTTATATAGCAATCTAGTTCAGAGTTAGTCCAAAAATTCTAGCAGAGCCCTTCTCAGTCCCTACCCTAGTAGGTAAAACCATCATAGCCCGGTGGGTATACAGGAACTATCCGCTTATGATATTTCAGAAATTCACATCAGCAGAATTAGTTGAATTAGAGATGACTAGTTTTGACGTTATTCTCAGCATGGATTGGCTTAATTCTTTCTATACCACAGTCTACTGAATAAACAGAGTGGTCCAGTTTAAGTTTCTGAATGAACCTGTTCTAGAGTGGAGGGGTAGTACTTCAGCGTTTAGAGGTCAGCTTGTTTCCAACCTTTGGGAACAAAAAATAATATCTAAGGGATGTGTCTATCATATTGTTCTAGTTAAGAACACTAGTTCTGAAACTCCCAGTCTTGAATCAGTCCCAGTAGTGAATGAATATTCAGATGTCTTTCCCAAAGATCTTCCAGGAATTCCTCCCAAAATGGAAATAGACTTTGGCATTGATCTTCTTCCAGCTACTCAGTATATATCTATTTTTCCATATAGAATGGCACCAGCAGAACTCAGAGAATTCAAAGAATAGTTGAAGGATCTCCTAGATATGGGATTCATCAGACCCAGTGTCTCCCCGTGGGGTGCACCAGTCTTATTCGTGTGGAAGAAAGATGATTCTCTCAGAATGTGTATAGACTACCGTTAACTCAATAAAGTCATGGTCAATAACAAGTATACACTTCTCCGAATTGATGACTTGTTTGAACTACTTTAGGATTCCAGTTACTTCTCCAAGATAGACCTCAGATTAGGCTATCTTTAGCTCAGAGTCAGAGAATGTGATATTCAAAAAACAGCTTTCCGTACTTGGTATGGTCACTTTGAATTCTTAGTCATGTCCTTTGGTCTTACAAATGCCCCAGCAGCCTTCATGGACTTGATGAACCTTGTGTTTAAGTAGTACTTGTATATGTTCATCATAGTTTACATAGATGATATTCTTGTTTATTCCCGTAGCAAGTAAGATCATGCACACCATCTTAGAATAGTATTGCAGGCTCTCAGAAATCATCAATTGTTCACCAAATTCAGTAAGTGTAAATTTTGGCTAAGGTCAGTAGCATTCCTTGGGTATATCATTTCCGATGATGGCATTAGAGCTGATCCTCAAAAGACCGAAGCGTTAAGAAACTAGCCTCGCCCTATATCTTTATCAGATATTAGGAGTTTTTTAGGTTTGGTTGGCTATTGCAGATAGTTTGTTGAGGGATTTTATTCTATTGCATCCCTTATGTCCAGATTGACTCCGAAGAAAGTCAGGTTTCAGTCATCAGATCCTTGCGAGAATAGTTTTTAGGAGTTGAAGACTCGACTCACCTCAGCCCTAGTTTTAGCTGTTCCATATACTTCAGATAGGTTCGTGGTGTACTGTAATCCATATAGAGTGGATTTGGGCTATGTCCTCATGAATCATGGTAAGGTCAAAACCTATGTTTCTTGACAACTTAAATGCAATAAGAAGAATTATCCAACTCATGATATTGAGTTAGCAGCCATAGTTTTTTCCTAAAAGATTTGGAGGCATTACTTGTATGATGTTTATGTAGATGTATTCATAGATCATAAGAGACTTCAGTATGTACTTTCTCAGAAAGACCTTAATCTTCATGGTTAGATCTCTTGAAATATTATGATATGAGTATCATTTATCATCCTGGCAAGGCTAATGTAGTGGCCAATGCTCTCAGTAGACTGTCTATAGGTAGTGTTGCTAATGTTAAGGACAGTAAGAAAAAGTTAGCTCAGGAAGTCCACCAGCTTGCTAGACTATGTGTCCTCTTAGTCGATTTAGCAGAAGGTAGTATATGGGTTCAGAATAGTTCAAAATCATCTCTAGTATCCAAGGTGAAAGAAAAGCAAGATAGAGATCCCAGTCTTGTTCAGTTGAAAGAGTCGGTCATAGATCAGAAAGTATAAGTTTTCTCCCAAGGTGGAGATAGTGTTTTATGTTGTCATGGTCGTCTATATGTTCCATCTATAGATTACTTGAGGCAACGAATTGTTGCAAAAATGCACGGTGCGCTCTACTCGATTCATCCAGGCGCCACTAAGATGTACCACGATTTGTGAGAGATCTATTGGGGGAGTAGGATAAAGACAGATATTGCAGAGTTCGTGGCTAAATGCTCTACATGTTAACAGGTTAAGATAGAGCATTAGAAGCTTATTGGGTCCATGCAGTAGTTCAATATTCCTACTTGGAAGTGGGAAGAAGCGAACATGGACTTTGTGATGGGTTTGCCTCGTACTCTTTGTCTACATGATTCAGTCTGGGTCATTGTAGACACAATGACCAAATCAGCTCATTTCCTCCTAGTCCATTCCTCATATTTAGATAGGTATTATGCCAAACTCTATATTAGTGAGTTGGTCAGATTGCACGGTGTTCCGTTATCTATTGTCTTAGATAGAGGTACCCAGTTCACCTTTCATATCTGGAAAATTCCAAAAGGGTTTTGGTACCCAAGTTCATCTCAGTACAACCTTTCATCCCCAGAAAGATGGTCAAGCAGAAAGGACCATTCATACTTTAGAAGATATGATGTGAGTGTGTGCAATTGATTTCAAAGGTAGTTGGTATGATCACTTTCCTTTGATTGAGTTTGCATAAAAAACAGCTATCATTCCAGCATTCGGATGGATCTATTCAAAGATCTCTATGGTAGGAGATGTAGATCTCCAATCGGTTCTTTCAAAGTTAGTGAGACCTCAGTTATAGGGCCTGACTTAGTATTTGATGACTTAGAAAAAGTCTAGTTGATCAGAGAAAGACTCCGAGCAGCTCAGAGCCGATAAAAGTCTTATGCAGATGTGAACAGAAAGGATATTGAGTTTGAGATTGGTGATCATGTGTACTTGAAAATCTCTCCTATTGAAGGGAGTGAAGTGGTTCAGAAAGAAGGGAAAGTTTAGTCCCCCATATATCGGTCCCTTCAAAATTCTCAGTCATTTTGGCAAGGTAGCTTATGAGTTCGAATTACCTTCTGATCTATACTCAGTTCATCCAGTGTTCCATATCTCCTTGCTAAATAAGTACATAGGTGACCCAGCAGTTGTAGTCCTGGTAGAGGGCTTAGACATTCAGAATAACCTTTCTTTCGAAGAGATCCTAGTCAAAATTCTTGACTACTAGACTCACAGACTAAGGAACAAAGAAGTTCCTCTAGTCAAAGTTCTTTGGCAGAATCAATCCGTTGAGGGAGCTAGTTGGGAAGCAGAAGTAAACATACAGACCAAGTATCATCACCTCTTCTCCGCAAACTCAGACTCAGCCTAAGGAAATAGCTTTCCTCAAGCTTATTCAGTTTCATGTTCAGATTTTTGTTATAAACTTAGTATCAAATATCCTTACATATACAATCATATGTTCATGTATCATGTCAGTTACATTTTAATGCATCAGACATTCATTCTCATCACGAGAGACTCAGCTTCTTTGTAATTTCAGTCATGCATTCATGAAGGTTATCCATCATATATCCCTACATCAGACATGCATATTTAATATGAGATTTTAGTATGTCAGAAGTTCCAGTCATATAGATATGTTCAATGTTCATGTCCCTTAAGTAAGATCAGTTTCTCAGCTTTCCCAGTCTAGTCAGTCCTATTTAAGGATGAATGTTTCCAAGGGGGATATATTCTAATACGTCAAACTTTCTTTAAGTCATATCTAGTCTCCAGAAGAGTTAGTGATGACTTCCTAAATGATTAATGTTTAAATCAGATAGAATTTCCCAAATTTCGATACCAAAATCATCCAAATCTGGTATCGGAGTAAAAAGTTATGGACATTTTATAGAGAACTATCGAAACTGCCCAAAAACGAAGGTCAGGACGACGGACCGTCGAGCTAGCGATGGACCGTCGCCCAATCCGTCATGACTAAGGTAGTGAACCCATATTCTATCCAAGTGCGACGGTCAGGACTGACAGACCATTGAGCTAGCGTCAAAAAATCGCCTAGACCATCGCAGATGAGGTAGAAAGTTTATGTTCAAGCCAAGTACGACGGGATGGACCGACAGACGGTCAAGCCAGTGACGGACCATCACCCAAACCATTTCCACTTCCGATCATCGATTTTAAGCCATGTTTTAAAGGGTATTTGGGATTTTCCTACCCGTTTAACCCCTTATTATAACAGACCAGAGCTCATAACTTCATTATTCATCCATATCACTAAATTAGGGGTTTTCTCAAAAATCAATCCCCAAGAACAAGACACCCTGGGTCTCTAATCCCAAGTCAAGAATTCAAGCTTTCTTCCACCAATATTTAAGAAATCATCCACGCAGGTATATCAAGCGTTGATTCATGGGTTTCTTTCACCCATGAATCTCAAGACACCCTATTTTGAAATATAATCTTTGGATTCCATGGTATGAATTAAATTATATGCATGTTTATGTTGTTGTTTGATTTCCAAGTTGAAGTCTTTAGTAACTATCATGAAAATATGTTTGTATGCGGTTGAAATGCTTGCATTGGAAGTGTAAACTATTGCTATGAATTATTATTTCAATATTCATGCTTAACCCTAAAGATACGCATGCAAGGTGTTTGATAAAATGACTAAGAGAATAGGAATTACGCCTTATGACTCAATTGTGATCCAAATTGATGAATCCACGTTTCTCCCTTATGATCGATATTCTTCCCACGTTATTGTTATGCTTTGTAATGGATTGACGTAATGGTCATGAGATTAGGCTTATGAAATTATGATATGTTTACATACATTCCTATTCATGTGTAAGATTCTAGCATGCGAATACTTTATGAAAATCCCCAATGATTGTACTATGAATTGTTGACTATGGTCATGTATCAAGAAGGGTCATGTCTTGTCAGTTTCATGCTATCAAGTCCTGGGGGTACTTGTACCTAACAATTTATCTATGTTCCTGGAGCCAGTATACAGTATCAGTTTTCAGGATACTCTCAGTTAATCCATGCTCAGTAGATTTCAGTCAGACCCATGACCCAGGAAAACTCAGAAATCCTAATAATCTCAGAAATATCAGTAATCTCAATAGTATTCTGTTAGTCAACACTGATAGATGAGGGTTGATGATGTGGATTAATAAAATCAGATGAGGGTCCCACCATTCTCTTTTAGGGACACTGTTAGATGAGGGTCACCCATATCTTGTCCTTACCAGTGGTGTGGTATTGACACCCTTCCAATTGGGGTTATAGATTGTACCCCAACATAGCTATAATAGCTTATTTGGGGCATGTAGTTAGATGACTACTTCCCACATTTACAGTCTCAGTCTCAGTGATAGAACTCAGATAGTTCTACATAATTTAGGACTATCAGATACAGTCACCCAATTCAGTGCAGAACTAAACTAGTTTCATCAAAAATAGGACTTTCAGACAAAGTCATTCAGATAATAGTATATCAGTTATACAAAACTTATGTTATCGATATTTAGATTCAATGATGTCATGATCTCAGTCACAGTTCACGTATTCATACATGTATTCTCACGTTCATGTTATTCAGTCAATTAGTACTATTCATGCATATAAACCCCTTGAATTAAGCCTATCTCACTTGCATTCCAGTACATTCAATTGTACTAACGCATTTACGCTATGGTTTTTTATACCATAGGTTCAGAAGCATGAGCTCCAGAGCATCCTTAGTAGATCAAACGTTCAACAACCAGACTAGTAGTGAGTCTTCATCATTCGAGGATAGCATGATTATTTTATCACTTTATTATTTCAGTAGTCCAGAGTTAGTTGGGAACATGTCCCATCAACTCCACAATTTTAGATAGTTTAGAGTCTTTCAGACTATATCATGTTCAGACAGTTATTTCAGTTTTGTTTTGGTATTGATATACTGTATTTTTAGATGTTATGTCTTATCAGATATTTGAACCTTATGGCTTTCAAGCCTTTTTCCATATTTATACAGCATGTTATGCAGTGCTTAGTACAGATACCAGTCATGGGTTAGCTTGTGGTCCTTCAGGGTTATGAGCACTGTGTGACATTCTAGGTACCAAATTTGGGGCGTTATAGAATGACAGTTTAAATTCTACCAGGAAAATATGGGGTGTTACAATACAAAGAATACTTATACCATAAAACCTTACCAAACAACATACTGCCTGGGGGTGAAACTTATTTATAAATACTTACGCCCTTATCCACTTAATGACTAAACCATAATTCATCATTTTTATCACTAGTCCTTGTGACTATATATATATATATCACAATTTATCCACTCCTTATTCCGCAAGTTGCCAACCTAAGTTATTTCAAACATTACATCAAGTAAACTTATTCATTCCTACAAAACATTCATTGACAATCTTGAGCTACTATTCTTAGCACTACACTCTATACCTAAAGTTCATGCATATAGTCTAGCATCAGTCATGTACCACCGATAAAGCATGCCATTTATTATACTAGTCTATCAAATAGGGAAATCAACCCAAGATTCCTTATTTTGCCTAACTATGTCCCACAAGTTCATTCTCTCCATGACATCACTACCATACCTTACAATCTACCACACACCTTCTGACATGTTTACTAGTTTACAACTACTATAGAAAAGACAAATCAAGGGGGGGAGGGGTTAAAGTCATATAATAATAATAGCTGATCTTAATCTTATAATATAACCCATTACCATCTATTAACATATTCTACTTCCTCACATCATATTTACTTACCCATGGTTACATCACGATTACCTTCAAAATTCAATAAATTCCAATGATTCTCCATCCATAACTTATTGACTAATCTACTCCTTTCTATTTAACACTTATAAATGATTTCTATAGCCACCATAACTATCCATTTTGAGCTCCTTCCCTATATTGAATAAATAACAATCATAGTCAACCACTTTCTTCATAGACCACCATACAATCTACAAATCTTTCTACAATATTAGTCTATCACTATAAAATGGCAACCCATCCCTCGATCAAAGGTTATACAATTATAACTAGCTTTATTATGCAAAAATCACTCTCACTATGTCTTCTAAATGTGTGACTTCATTTTACTAAATTTTGGATCATCTTACTACCAACAGGTCATGACACCTTATCATATACTACTACTCGAGTGGAAATATTGTTCGATATTTCTACTACATATATCTACCCTTAATCATGACATGTGCAACAAGGATTCTCAAATGGGTTGAATACACTTCGTACCTCAAGCTGAACAACACAATTGCATTAAGATGGTGGTAAACCCTCAGGCTAAAAATATGATTGCATTAAGATTGTGGTATACACTCAAATAAATACACTTTGAAGCACTAATGGACTCTTTTTAAGTCTTTGTGCTTCTTCATAACTTTTATGGATAACCAAATAAGAAAGGACTACATCATTCAGAATCTACACTCCTGAACTTGTATTGCCTCGACAATGAGCCATGACCTATGGAACTATAGAAAAGGACTTTAGATAAATTTCATATGGACAACACAAGGCATAAACTAGAGTATGAAAAAGTGAAAAACAACTCCTAAATGCCCAGTAGAAAGTGTGGTGCACTACATACCCATAAGCAAGACTTTACAAGACAAAATTTCATAGACACCCTAGTACAATGAACCCTACTCTGATACCAAGTTTGTTATGACCCGAGAAGAGACCCTGGTCGTGACGGGCATTCCAAACCACTAAGGTTCAACAGACCCCATAGTATACAATAATAAGCATAATCCATACATATATCAAAGTGTGGAAGATATAATGAGATTCAAAGAAATTTATAAACCAAACTGAGTCAACAAAATATTAAAATACAACACCAACTTTGATCTACTTAGCCTCAATTGAATTACTAGTCAACTAAGATTAGGACAAGGCCCGCCCCCGACAGTACTATAAGACAACTGAACTAACATAAGAATAGAACATCTTCCGAAGTCGGGGAGGCTCACCATATATAGAGTTCAGCAAGTAATCTACCATTGAGTTAGAACATAGAAATTTTTCTTAGAACCTACATTATGAGACAATGTATCCTCCATGAAGGACGGTCAATACCTGGTATGTATTAGAACATAGAACTAACAAAAAACAACATGTATTCCATATGAAATAGTCGAGAGCATTTAGAAAATATCTTAGAATAGTATATGTATAAAACACATGAGCATAATTTGATAAACATCAAAACATTTCTGTAAATAAAAACTCAATTCTTTTTCTTACTTTAGGGTTAAATGGTATACCCTATATTCCTACAATCCCACAGGATAAATAGAATCCCCTATTGACTTGGCGGTCAAGTCCCCACCCATGTTTTCCACAAGGGCTGGAGTCTCTGCTCTCTACTACACCATAAGGCCATTGGCAACATACAATCCCCTATTACAGGGCAAAAATAAAACCCGTATCGGCAAAACATGATTTCGAATAATGAGTTATCTTAACTCATGCCTTGTTTAGGTAACCATCTAAATCTCTTGAAGCCCAATTTTAGCCTCTTAAAAACATACTTCCTTCTTATAAATAGTTATTTTCTTATTCTATTCAGGGCACACCATAATAGGGTATCATCATACCCAGACTTGAAAGTCCTTTATTTCATACCACATTATCTCTACTGGCTTTCTTATTTGAAAACATGCATATGGCCACCTAAACAATTTTATCAAGTTGCATGAGAGTTTTTATTTTCAAAAGCATATGTAAACTCATACAACATACTATCTTTACGAATCTTTAAGTCATGGTTGCAATTCATTTATTCAACGCATGCATTTCTTTAAATTAAGACACAAAAGCCTTTAGCATAAGACATACCCATTTTGAAAGCATGCCAACAATAATTCATAGTGGTTAAAGCAACATTTTAACTTAATATTTCTCATCATTTATAAACCATCCCAAAATTGGTTATACATAATCTCATGATCAAAAAGGGGATTTTAGTTCATGCTCTTAAAACAATTCACAATTCATGGCATGCAAAGACCATAAATTTCCTCACGGGGAAAGGAATTTAACAAGTCACATTCATAAATAACATTTTGAACTCAAATCACATATGTATAAGATTATAAATCAAGATTATGGAAAAAACCCATGTCAAATACATAATTTCATCAAATTAGGTCCATGATGCATAATATTAAAACAATTTATCAAAACATATTACATATACATACATATATAACTTTAATGCTTGTAAAAATCATAAAACCTGTGCCTATGAGATCTAGGATAGCCCCGCGTACCTTTTGACAAAGAGAAATCAAGTAGAATGTAGAGAAACTGGACCCCCAAAACTTGAATTCTTTAACCCTAGGTATTTTCCCCCTCTTATGCTTAAGGAAGATGGACTAGGGATTTTTGTAGAGGAAATAATTTGAATAGGGGTTGTAATTCATCTATAAGTTCTTACGGACTGATATGGGATTGAAAGGACTTTATTTCCCTTAAAATAAAAAAAAAATAAAAATCTTTTGGCATATGCAATGACCCATCTGATGCCTAGCAGATCTCCCAAGCCAAGTTTAGCATCGTGTGGACAATTTCCTAGACCTTAACTGGACGTCGCATGTCCTATCATGTACCCTTTTCAGTTGCCCTCTGTGATTTATCTGGCGACGCACAACCCTTTGTATGTCCATAACTTTTTGCTCGGATATCAGATTAAGGAAAAATTGGTATCATTAGAAATATAATCCAATTATATACAACTTGGTGGGTCTTAAGCTTCTAAATTCTATGTATATCAAAATTTATACAAGTTCAAAGTAGACCCTTGTAGAATCAAATAACAAACTTAGGATGAATCAAAGTCTCTTAGCTTAACATTGTTTTAAGTGATTCTTATAAATATTTTTCACCTCAAAAGCAATTCACATACTAGGATAAAAATCAAGACACTTGAATTCAAATGTAAATCATGGGATTATAGTTTGTACACATAAGAATGATGCTTTAAAGCCTAGCCCGAAAGTGCGGGGTGTTACAATTAGTTGGTTAATGATGCTTAGTTAATGAATGATGTTAGTTAATAAAATAGAGTTAGGTAATAAGTGGTTATATGTTATCTAATAATGGTTAATAAATATATGATGTTTAGATCATACTTTAAAATAATGGATAAATGGTGATTATGGTCTAGTGATGAACCTTGGCTAGATGTTAGATGTTGGCTATTTTATAAATAATGGTTAGTTGCTATTCCCAGAATAAGGATAATGTTTAGACAAATAACCAAAGGTCACATGATGATGAATAAACTAGTATTTTCATTAAAAATAGCGTTAATTAGCTAATAACGAGTAGTTGGGAAGTAATGTCTTGATAGATACTTTATGGTGATAAGATTATGTTCATGAGTATATTAGTATATGTTATTCTCCAATGTTTATTATGATAATATTGATACCCGACAAGACTAGAGGTTACTATTGTGATGATATTGATACCCAAAATGGCTCGAGGATACTATTGTGATGATATTAATACCTGGAAAGGCCGTAGGATACTATTATGCTGATATTTATACCCTGAAAGTCCATAGGATACTATTGTGATGATATTGATACCCAGCAAGGACGGAGGATACTATTGTGATGATATTGATACTCGACAAGTCCGGCGGATACTATTTTGATGATATTGACATCCAAAAGTTTGGAGGATATTATAATGATTCATCGACATCCAGCAAGGCTAGAGGTTGATTACGATAATGATGGTCATGATGAGGATGGTTATAATAAGTTGTGATATTGATTATGTACCTTGCATTCTTTATAGCACGCGCATCATGTATGTAACACCCCATGTTATTCGTCACTTCATTCATCTCTTAGTTGCATGCAAGGGGAGTTTAAGGAAAAAACTTTTTTGTAAGTGTTTGGTACTTGGTTATATTTAAAGCCTCTTAACTTGAAGGATTTTTAAATTAGTCTCCTGACCCTAAGGCATTGATTTTTGGGTTAATTCATGTTTAGGGAAGTAGGTAGTATGTCTCGAGGAAGTTTTGGATTTTTCGGACGAGGATTGGTCAAGTTTAGATTATGATTCCAGCAGCTCACCTCAATAGTGATGCATCATGGTGCTAATGACGATGGAACTCCTACCTCATCGCGGTGATTATCTAAAATGTAGTCTAGTTACGGATTTAAATGCCTTAGGGTCAATTGTGCCTTTTCCCCTTAATTTAATTCATCAAATCATGATTAATATCATCTATTATGGCATAAATTTCCCATCTTCTCCAATAAACTTTAAATAAAAATCCTCCCCTTTTTCCAAGATCAAGAATTAAATCCTTTTCCCGATGTAATCTAGAATTCATGCCTTTAAAATTCAAGAATCTCAAGAAAGTAGAAAGATTAGGGTTTTATCTTCCATGTTAAGAAACTTAAGGTATGTGGGACTATCCTAAACACCATGGGCAAAGGTTTTATTATTTTAACAAGTTACAAAAATGCATAATCATGTTTACAAAAAAATAAAAAAGGTTTTTGTACCTTTTGAATAGCATATTTGTTTTGGTGAAAGTATATGTTGTCTTAAACTCCTTTTGTTGAATTGAACTGAATTATAGACACATATACATGGGATTTTTCAGTTTTGGAAATGTTTAATTGAGAGCATGGACAACGAAATTCCCTCTCTTGTTGTGAAATGTATCGATAATTTGAACTGTAGGTTATTTCAAATGCATGAACTAGGGTTTTGAAAGTAAGTTTCTTATTATGGTTATGTTTGACATTGTTTATGACATGATGAGAGGGTACTTTTCTTGTTTATAATTGTTTATTCTGTTAACTGAAAGACATGCATATGTTTTAAGGAGAGATTCGCCACAATATGATAAAGTGTTTTCGAAGGGAGTATTTTGTATATGTTTGAATATGTTTTGAATTAGGAATTTCCTCATAAAATATTTGAATCTATTGGGGTGGTCATCTACATGATTTCTTTTACAATAAGGGATATGATTATGACCTAACATTATATGGCTCGCAAGTCAAGGTATGACGACACATATCATGAGGTGCCCTTAATATGAAAGATACAAATGTTTTAAAAGCATGATGCATGGTTTTAAAGGATTAAAATGGGGTTTAAAAAGAGATAGTTGGTTACCCAAAGAAGGATTGCATTCATATAACTCTTATCCTGAAATAGTGTTTTGCCTATACTAGTTTTTATGTGTTATTCCACAAAAGGGATAGCATTGTGTGTTATCAACTTGGGCATACCTTTTCATAATACTGCAACCCTTGCGGAAAACTCGGATTAGGGGATTGTCCTCCGAGTCAATGGCGGACCAATATAGACCATGGGTATTCATGATTTATAGGGTGGACTATCTAACTCAGAACTAAAAATAAGAAGTGGCATCCTGATTACACGAAAATGTTTTAAGATATCTCAAACAATGCCCATGTATTTTAATTATTATGTACTAATTGTTTTATGAAATGCTCTCATCTATGTCGTATAAACATATGTTATTTAGGATTGTTTCACACACTAGTACATTGTGTATTAACCCCTTATCTTTTAAGTTTTGAGGCCCAGCCTCGCGGTACAGCTAAAAAGTATATTGTTGTGGAAAATTATAGTTAGTGAGCATCCCTTATTCCAGAAGGCATCTTGTTCACATGTGATGACTTCACTTAATTTAAATCATGGTCCGGTCGGGGGCCTTGTCAAGGTTTTAGAAAGATTATTGTTTTTAGTTTAGTAGAGACTTTGCAGACTTGTTATAGGTGCTTACGGGTTTTCTTATGGACTTATGTTCCATATTTTCTAAGTTGAAATAATATAACTATCATTCTTCCAGTTTACTTTGGCATTAACGTTAATAGTTAAGTATGCTTGTGATGACAAGATAAGAGGGCTCTTGGGCTTTCATATTTTGGGATGCCCGCTGTGGTCAAGGCTTCGATTTGGGTCATGAAAAACTTGGTATTAGAGCACGATTCATAGTCCCAGGTTGTCTGCAAGTCACATTGGGTAGAGTCCTTCTTATAGGTGTGTAGCGCAACACACATATAAGGAGGAAGCTACTAGACATTTAGGAATGTCTCTCTTTTCTTTGTGTTCTAACTCATGCGATAAAGTTTGAATGCTCCCTAACTCATGATTTACTATATTTCAAAGATTGATCATGCCTTATTGTAGATCTAATGAACATAATACACATATTGATGATGTCCGCCCTGCTCATGGGATACAGACCTGTAATAGAGCCTGTATTCCAGAATTTATTGCTACTCCAGGTGTTCATCCAGTCCAAATTATTCCACCTTGGGCTCCTTGTTCTGGTGTTAACCATACCCATCCTTCTCAGAGGGAATTCTCAAATGTTGAGTTCTAGCAGTACATCTATATGATTGCTCAGCTTAAGGTTACTTAGGCCCATTGGTCTGAAGATATGGGCTTTGAATGTGGTTCTTCTGAAATTACTCAGGTTGGCCAATTAATAAGGCTGAACTCACCCAACTTTCTTGGAATGAGGGTTGAGGAGGACCCTCAAGAGTGTATTAATGAATTGGAGAAAATTTTTGGAGGTATGCATGCTAATGAGGTTGAAGGGGTTGAGTAGGCTTTCTATCAGTTTAAGCAAGTAGATAACCAGTGGTACAATGCCTGGGAAGATTTAAAGGGTAGAGATGATAAACCCCTTATGTGGGGTAAGTTTGTAGAGGCCTTCCTGGATCATTTCTTTCCCCAGGAACTGAGAGAAGCAAAAGCCAAAGAATTCGTGAATATGTAGTAGGGAAATATGAATTTCAAAGAATGTACAATGAAATTTATCCAACTGTCCCGTAATGCTCCATAATTGGTGGGTAATATGAGGACTCGCATAAAAAAGTTTGTATCTGGTGTCTCGGATGACTTGGTATTAGAATGTAGTGGGGAAATCATGAACAAGGATATGGATTTCTCCAGGTTATCAATGTATATGCAATAGGTAGAGGAGGAGAAGAAGAGGAAGGCAGAGATAAGGGAGAAATAAAGGCAGGCTCAGAGAGCTAGGTCTACAGATCAGAATACCAATCAGTACAAAGGTGGTAATTGGGGTAATATATGGTCTAAGAAGAAATTTTAGAGCAATTCGTAGTCTTCAGCAAGTACAACTGCGCTTAGTTATTCGGGGGAACAACAATTCAAGTCAGGAGATAAGCTTATAGCTTAGGGTAATCAGTCATAGGGGAGTGTGGATTAGCTTACCAGGTAGTATCCTCTCTATAATTTGTATTGAAAGAATCATCTTGGGAGACGCTACCGTGGTAGTAATATGTGCTATAATTGTGGTCATACAGGCCATATCCAGAGATTGTGTCCCATGACCACTGGGAACCCAGAGGGTCGAAGGCCCAAACTACTCCAGCAGCTCCTTCAACCAAAGGAGCTACTTCAGCTACTAGAGGTGGTCATAACTGGTTGTATGCTTTGTCTACCCACTAGGATTCAGAGGCTTCACCAAATGTTGTTATAGGTATATTATTGATTTTTTCCCATAATGTGTATATGTTACTTGATCCGGGGTCTACCTAGTCTTATGTGATCCCTTTCATGGCAGTTAGTTTTTATTTTAATCTTGAAAATAGTTCAGAACCCTTTTTTACTTCCACTCCTATTGGTGATTCTATCATGGCTCATAGAGTTTTCAGAAATTGTATGGTGTCTATTTGTCATAGTGATACTATAGTTGATCTTGTATATATGGATATGATTGATTTTGATGCTATATTGGGGATGGATTGGTTCCTTTCATGTTATGCCATATTAGATAGTAGAACCATAAAAGTTACCTTTTCTTTTCCTAATGAGTCAGTGATGGAGTGTGAGGGATATTCTCTAAAACCTAAGTGGAAATTCATATCATATCTTAAAGCCGTAATCTTCTATCAAAAGGGTGTTTGTACCATCTTGTTTGGGTCAAAGATTCCACTACAGAAAGACATTCCCTCTAGTCTGCCCTTGTAGTTAATAAATTCCCAAAATTTTTTCCTAATGGCCTTCCCGTGATACCACCAGATAGTGAGATAGTTTTGGCATTGATTTATTGTCGGACACCCATCCTATTTATTTTCCTCTATACAAAATGGCTCCTGAAGAATTGAAAGCGTTAAAAGAATAGTTAAAAGAACTTTTTAACAAAGGCTTTATTCGTCCTAGTGTCTCTCCCTGCGGTACTCCGGTACTCATCATGCGTAAGAAAAATAGCTCCCTTCGTATGTGTATAGACTACTGTCAACTAAACAAAGCTACAGTTAAAAATAAGTATCCTCTGCCTAGAATCAATGATCTTTGTGAACAACTCTAGGGTGTCAAATGTTTTTCCAAAATAAACCTTCATTTAGGGTACCACCAGTTGAAGGTTAGAGAGACTAATATTCGCAAAACGACCTTCTGAAACCGATTTGGTCACTATGAATTCTTAGTTTAGTTTTTTGGACTTACTAAATCCACCGTAAATTTTATGAACCTAATGAATAGGGTGTTTTATCAGTTTCTAGATCTGTTCGTCATAGTTTTTATTGATGGAATCTTGATTTAATCTAAGAGTGAGGAGGATCATGCCAATCACCTATAAATTATCCTTCAGACTCTAAAAGATCATAAGTTATATGCAAAGTTTTCCAAGTGTGAATTGTTTCTTAGGGTTATTGCTTTCCTGGGGCACATTTTTTCTAGTGAGGGAACTAAGGTTGACCCCCAAAAGGTTTATGCAGTGAGAAATTAGCCCTGGCCCACGACTCCAATCGACATCTGATGCTTTTTGGGTTTACCAGGGTATTACTGAAGATTTATGGAGAGTTTTTCCTCCATAGTTTCTTTACTTACTATATTAACTTAGACAAAGGTGAAATTCTTATGGTCTGAATCTTTTGACTACTGCATCAGTTTTGACTCTACCTGAGGATACAAAAGGCTTTGTTGTGTACTGTGATGCATCTTGAGTGAGACTTAGGTGTGTGCTTATGCAGCATGGTAGGGTGGTGGCTTATGCATGTAGACAATTAAAGGCGCACAAAAGGAACCACCCCGCCCATGATTTGGAGTTAGCGGGTGTAGCGTTAACACTAAAGATTTGGCATCATTATATTTATGGGGTGTATATTGATATATTTACTGATTAAAAAAGTTTGCAACATTTGTTCACACAGAAAGCAAAGGTGATGATTGGAATTATTGAAGGATTATGATATGAGTCTGTATTATCATCCAGGCAAGGCCAACGTAGAGGATAACGCCATTAGCAGATTATCAATGGGCAGTGTAAGACCCCGTATGATCTTAGCTCATTTCAGCTCACTCTTTTATGTTAAAAGGGTCCAAGGCTTGGAAAATTTTACGAAGTGTTAATAATTAGTCATTTTCAAATCTTCTAAACCTTTGGTGATTTTAATTCCGACGATCCCAGCCATAGAACACCGATTTATGAGTTGATTCATAATCGAGGTGGTCAATAGCATATCTCGGGTGTGTTTTCAATTTTTCAGTCGATGTTTGAGTCGTGTTTGGATGGTAAAAATAGAAGACCAATGTGATAGAGTCACGTCGCACCAATAATCGCATTGTAAATATCCAATACGATGCATTTCACACTACAAGATATACAGTTTTTTGTGATGACCTTTAGTGGCGACAAAACAAGTTGCCACCAAAGCTAGCATTTCTGTGGCAACATATAAAGTTCGCCACAAAAGGTCTAAAAATTAGTGGTGACTGTTAAAGTCGCTACTAATAGTGACATATTTAATGGAAATTGTGAATAGATCGCCACAAAAGGTATAAGATTTAGGGACGACCGTTAAAGTCACCACTAATAATGACATATTTAGTAGCGCCTATGCGAATGTCAGCACAAAAGGTATAAGATTAGGGGCGACCGTTAAAGGTGCCAGTAATAGTGACATATTTAGTGGCAACTATGCGTAGGTAGCCACACAAGGTATAAGAATTAGTGGCGACCATTAAAGTCGCCACTAATAGTGACATATTTAGTGGTGACTGTGCATAGGTCACCACAAAAGGTATAAGATTTAGGGGCGACCGTTAAAGTCGCCACTAATAGCGACATATTTAGAGCTACAAAATAAAAATATATAATAATTAATGATATAAATTAAAGGCCCAAAAAGTTTAAAAGTAAACCAAATCAAAAGTTCAAATTTTCATTTTGCATTTGTTTTCTCTTAAAGGAATAAATTAAGTTATATGTAAATATATTTTAGATATATATTTTACATATAGACAATCCACATTCATGATTTAAAAATGTACAAATTATTCTATTACTTTTTTATTATAATTTTTTATAATTTATTAATTCAAATATGACATTTTATATAATTTTATTAATATTTATTAAATTATATTAATACTTTTAAAAATTCAAATTAAGTTACAATTTTTGGACCATCTTTTAAACCCTTTTAATCTTACCCATTGGATCGAAATTCATCCAATGGCTGAGATCAAATCTCTCACTTTCTTTATACAAAACCTAAAACCTAATCCTATTTTCAACAACAACAAAGCAGCCACCTCTCTCCTCCCCATAATCTTTCTCTCTAACCACAACAGACACATCACTATCACCAGCAGCACTCAAACAACACTACCGCTACCTCTCCACGTAGACGCCACTCTCCATCAGAAAAGTGGGTAACTCCGTCACTGATCCATCCCTGTCAGACGCCCCATCCGCCGACAGAAAAAGAAACAGCAACAGGATCTGCTATCCCAAAGGACCACCACTGGTCCGCTTTTCCACCTCCATAATGTCCACTCATCGCCAGCAAAACCCACGAATCCATCCAGGTTTGTACCCAATTTAATTTCATGTACCAAATTAACATTGCTATCTTCTTCTCGTTCTTTTCTTTGATAGATTATTAAATTTGAAATTAGTAACAGTTGATTTTGATTTTTTGATTCATCCAATTTCGTATTTGGTTTCACTCTAAATGGCTTGTTAATATATTTTTCCTTCTCTGATGATATGAATAATTGATTCCATTGATTGAAGATTTTTCCTTTTTTAGCTTAATTGATTTTATGTAAATTGATATTTGAATTCTTATCTTCAATTGTGTCGCCAGAGCTTACCTAAAACTTTTTGTTGGTTGTTAGCTAGCATTAACATTATAATTGAGTTATTTTAGCTCCTCGAATGTCTTCGAATATGTTTCCATGTGTAACATGATATTGTATTTTAGCTAAGCAAAATGTTCCTAATTTATTTAGTTAAGAAGCTGTTTATATCTTCTAGATATTTTTACTATGGAGATAATTTAAAGTAAAAGAATGGGATATAGTTTAGTGAAGCACCTTATGGTTTATTTGAGAATAATACTTTCCGTTCTAGTTAGTCGTCTTCTATTTTTTTTCATGTTTGTCTAATATTTTCCTCTGTTTACTTCTGTTAATCCTTTTTCCTTTTTACCATGCAGGTCTTCAATTGAGATTAGCTAAGTCGATAATCTTCTTTGACTGTTCAATTCTATCGAGTGGTTTGATATCGAGATTAGCTAAATATTTTGCTATTTCCTAAAGATTTTTGTCTTCGACTCATACCCTTGTGATGCTTCAATATTTCTTTACTTGTACACTTCCAGTTGCCTCTATTTGTGATGTTGGGCGTATTTACACACCTAAGCACTATAATTTACCCATGTTTTAGCCAAGTTTTGAGGATATAATATATAATTCTTGCACTTTTAGTCCATTTTCCTTTAAGTGAGATGACCTACATGATTAGCATGTTTTTCAGGTATTAATGATGAAGATTTCAGCACTTTATGGACTTTTGAGCAGCAAAGGAAAACTTCACATTAGAGGGAAGGCTGCTTTTGGACTGAAAGTGATGCATGGGAACTTTTTCCCGGGCAAACCCAACATCTTTAAAGACTTAAGGATGCAACAATAATTTAGTAGATAAGGACATTATAAAAACCCTATTGCTGAATTTTTCAGCAATGTTGTTATCATTATTCACGTTATAGAATCTGTAAGTTAAGACAGAAAAACACGACTTTCTAGAGAGCAACGGACCAAGAGGAAAAAAACGTCAACCTCTTGTTTGACGTTAAAGTCATCCCATCGCGGCAATTATTCTAGTTGTGGTATGATGATTATGTCTATTATGATTTCCATTGTAATCATAAGTAGCTAAACTTCTCTGTTAGGGTTATGGAAACCTTTAGAGATACTATCTATTGCTATGAGTTTGTGAATTCTTGATGTGTATGATACTTATATCATTACTCTCTTCATTTTTATTGAATTATTATGGTTGAAAACATAGAGAATACGCCATTATAGCATTAACTTGTTCGAGAGAAAATTTACATGTTTGGAAAAGAGAGTATGACTAGAAAATAGGGTTTCCAACCCCTGTTTACACGTTAATGCCTTAACCGGATTAACTTTCTTGGAGAATTTGTACCATTCGTTATACACTTAGGCTCGAGAGAGCTAAAGTGAAATAATCCTTGATGGTTGGGAAACACTTGGATTTACAATTAGAATACGAATCTCTGTAAGTGCATGCATGCCTAAATTCCGCATTACTCATAGTTAATAGATACGTAGAATTTAAAAGGTTGACATAACCCTAACTCATTATTCTCTGTGATTAAATCTTACTACATACATCGTTTCATTCGTTATTTTGTTAACATTATTTCACGCCTAAACTATACCCCCCTTTTTTTCGTGGAATTTTCAACCAACGGTCTATTATAATTGCAACACTTAGTGACCAGAGTATTCCCTGTGGGATTACACACCCAACCCAGTTGGGTTCTATATTTGACAGCGACCGCTTACACTTTCTTATGAGATCTATAGTTTGGGCGTTATGAAATTTTGGCGGAGTTGCCGGGGAATACTGTTGTCAACTAAGTTTTTGATAGTTACTAAACCCTTTGGTCAAAGATTCTCGAATTTTACTTTTAGTTGTTGTTTTTGTTTTATTCAGGTACTGTTCAGTGTATGCCAAATACTCGAAGTTCTGGTCAACCATTATTACACATAAACCTAGAACAGCAACTTATTGGTATAATGGATGCACAACATGACATTGAAAGAAGGGCTGCTCAACAGGAGCAGGCTAGATTAGCTGCGTTAGCAGCCACTCAAGTGCATCAACAGAATATTGATAACCCAGGATGGGCAACAAATCCTGATGATGAGGACCTGGGTGATGATGAGTTACTAAATCCTTGGCGTGCAGATTCAGTTATTACAGCTCAAGGGGTTATTTGGTGGACTTACAGGCAATGATCTGAATATGTATCTGATCAACTTTATCTCAATATGCAAAGCATTTGACAATCCAGGGGTTGGACAGAATGTGATCCGACTATGCTTATTCCTATTGTCTCTATCTGGAGAGGCAACTCTATGGTTGAACGGGCTAACTCCTGATTCTATAAATAATTGGAGGCAATTGCAAGACACTTTCCTAGAAAGATTCTTTCCTCCATCCAAGAGAGCACAATAAAGAGATGAGATCAGTAATTTTTGACAGCTTCCAAATGAATCTCTCCACGAAACATGGGAGAGGTTTAAGAAGAAGCTTATGCAGTGCCCAAACCATCAGATGACAAATATCCACTTGATGGAAATATTATATAGGGCTTTGATCTCGGTGACAAAGACAGTGGTTGATAATGCTACGGGTGGGTCATTCATGGACCTTACTTTTATTGAGGCAAGTGATATGCTAGATCGTATGACAAAGCATAGTAGAGTTTGGCATACCAGGGATTCTGAGGTAGCAAGTTCTACAGTATCTATTGGCATAACTGCAGAACAGAGACGAAAAAAAGAGGAACGTGACCAGGATATGGATCACATGAAAATGCAGATGGATCTTTTTACCAAGCATTTATTATCAGGGAAGACCGAAAAAGTTAAGGCCGTTGTATCATAGGGAAGAGATGAATCCGACTTTGAAGAAGAAGTGAACTACTTGAATAATAAGGTGGGTTTCCGAGGCAATTCCCAAGGAAACCAATGTCGGAACTATTATGATAAATCTGGATACAAGGATCGCGATCTAGGGAGTTGGAAGAATAAGTCTGACAGGAGTGGTTTGTATGTTCCTCCTGAAAATCGTGAGTCTGTGGCATCTGGATCTGGGAAGATGTCCATGGAAGATATGACAGCTATGCTATTGAAAGGAGTAGAGGAAACCAACACGGGAGTAACTGAGGTAAAGAATGATTTGTCCTCAATAAACCAATTGGTTGACTCGCATTCCACTGCAATAAAACAGCTGGAACAACAACTGAGTCAACTATCAGTGGCACTCAATCAAAGAAAAACTGGTACCTTACCTAGTGACACTGTGCAAAATCCAAGGAATGATGGATCATGTATGGCTATTACTACCCGGAGTGGTAAGCTGTTGGAAAATCCATCCAAAGGCAAGCAGGTGGTTGATAATACAGAAGAGATTGTCATTGAAGCAGATTGTGATGATTCTGTAGAAGCTGAAAATCAGAATGAGAACGTTCATGACACTACACCTAGACGTCACCAGCCGAAAAAGATTGATAATCGAAATAAAGATAGAAAGAAAGTGGTGGAGAAAACTATTCCCGTTCCACCACCACCTTTTCCTCAAAGACTGAACCAAAAACCTGATGACACCAGGTTAAGTAAATTCATGACTATGTTGAAGCAGCTAACTATTAATGTGCCTTTGGTGGAGGTGCTAGAGCAGATGCCAGGGTATGCCAAATTCATGAAGGACCTTTTGACAAAGAAGCGGGCAGCAAGATATGAGCTGGAAGATAATGTTCATCATTTCAGTGCAATTGCCACGAGGTCTTTAGTATAGAAGAAGGCAGATCCTGGTGCTTTCTCTATTCCTTGCACCGTTGGATCTATGATTTTTGCTAAGGCATTATGCGATTTGGGAGCTAGCATCAATTCGATGCCGCTATCCATTTACAGAAAGTTGGGGTTGGGCGATCCTACACCAACCAATATGCAGCTCGTGATGGAAAATAGGTCGGTAAAACGACCTGTTGGTATCTTATATGATGTACTAGTGAAGGTTTCTACCTTTATTTTTCCTGCAGACTTTGTTATTTTTGACTATGATGTGGATCCTGAAGTTCCCATAATCTTGGGTCGTCCTTTCCTCGCAACAGGAAGTGTGCTTATTGATTTACGAGCTAATGAGCTTTTATTTCGGATGAATGACGAAGTGGTTCATTTTGATGTATGCAAAGAAATGAAGCAGTCTAGAAATATGAATGTGTTCTCTGTAGCTGATGTTTATCATGAGGATGAGAAAGAATTATCTATAGAAAAGCGTCTTACTATTGAGCCATTATCTGCTGTGCTTATGAATTTTGAGCGTGAGGATGTTGAAGAATACGAAAAAACCATCTGTTCTCTAACAAGATTGGGATCATATTCTCATGCTCCTAAGAAGCTGGACCTTGATCTTAAGAATCGACCTTCACCACCAGCGAAACAATCCATTGATGAGCCATCAGTGCTAGAATTAAAGGAGCCGCCCAGTCATCTAAGGTATGCATTCTTGGGAAGTGGAAATACACTTTCGGTTATTGTTGCGGCTGATATAGGTGAACATAAAGTAGCGACTCTCATCTCTGTTCTAACGAGGTACAGGAGAGCCATCAGTTGTACTATGCTTATATCATTGGTATCCCTCCTGGGAAACGTATGCACAAGATTCAGCTTAAGGAAGGTGGTATACCCACTATTAAGCATCAGTGTCGTCTGAATCTATTCAGAAAATGATGGTCCATCATTCCCGATGAAGTCTAAGTAATCGAGATAACTATGTCGTTCCACGACAATAAATCAAGCGCTACATGGGAGGCAACCCATCGTTTTTAATCATTTTATTTTACTAGGAGTTTGTTTTTGTTACATAAAAATCCAAAAATAAGAGTCGATCCACGATGAAAACTAAGGCCCTTGGTGGGAGGCAACCCATCCTTCTAATCATTTTTGTTGTTTTTGATTAAGTGTAGGTGCAAGACGTATAAAGGAGGAGATTGGTCTAAAATTTTGATTTGAAAGTAAGCCATGCGAAAGGTGGTAAGTTAGGAATGATGGAGCAAAGGCTATAGGCTAGGCATTGCCTATGCCAATCTAGGCAACTGACAAGGCAATGACTATGCTAATCTAGGCAATGGACAAGGCAAGGCCTATGTCATTGCCTATGTTCACTGCCTCACATAGGCAATGGACAAGGCCTATGCTAATCTAGGCAATGGACAAGGCAAGGCCTATTCTAATCTAGGAAATGGACAAGGCAAGGCCTATGTCATTGCCTATGCTCACTACCTCGCATAGGCAATAGCATAGGTGCTGCCTATGCCCAACTAAGCATTGACAAAGGTGCCGCCTATGCCCAAAAAGGCTTTGACAAAGGCGCCGCCTACTTATGCTTTTTTGTCTCCTAACCCGATTATATATGGAACAAACCCGACCCATGCCTTATTCTATAAATAGAACCTCAACCTTAAAACACAATCTCATTGTTGGATCGAGATAGGCACCCCCCAAGCTCCCCAATTCTCTAAACAAATTTCTTTTTGTTCATCTAATCTTGCAAGATCATCTTCCGGGTCCATCACCACGTAAGCACTCTTTTATATTCCATAGTTGTTTCAATCCTACGCTTATAATGGTATTTTAGATTTTGAAGTGGTGTTTGGTGATAAGAATATGATTGGTTTGTTATGATGCATCTAGTTGAGTGAAATGCTTCGTGTGGGTGTTCTTGACTTTATTCCAACTTGTATTTGATTGTTATACACTGTCATATTTTTATGAAGTCAAAATTGTGAAATGAATGTGTAATCTTGAAAGTTGAAATCTTGAATGTTTGAATGACTCGTTCATCAAGATACCAATCATGATTGACCACAAGGATAAGATGTTGTGATTATTTACATGCAATAACTTGATACGATCTATATGTGGTGGTCTTGTTTAAAAAGTGCATTCATCCAAACATGAAAGTATAGTCAAGATTACATAAAATAGAGTTGGAAATAATATTCATGATTACATGAAAGTATGACTGTGCTAAACATGTTGTTGGAACATATCGCCTAAAAGTATGTCGATGAAGTCTGAGTAATTGACATCACTCACTTAATTAGTCTATGCCAACAAATTAAGTGTGGGGTGGTGCCATTACTATTTGTTTTTCGATTGAATCTTCCGAGATGAAGCTAACATGACTCTAATGTGATCTGAGGAAGAATGTCCCTAAAAGGACGACAAGGAAAAGAAAAAGCGTCCACCTCACAGGAAGGACAGAAAAGGTCAAGAAAAGCGCAAGATGAGTCCTCCTCTTTGCAAATACCTCGACGCACTTTTGGGATAAAGTGGGTCCAAGAGGAGAAAGGAAAGGAGTGGTACAAGAACAACAAAGTAAAGAAATATGTTCACGTTGATTTGATGCATAAAGAGAGTCTAGCAAAGAGAGAACCCCGCATTTTGGCTAAAATCATGGCACTAAACCTTGATTTCATTTTCCAAGATATGGGGGAATGCAATCTTGATATAACACGCGAGTTTTATGCCAATTGGTCCCCAAAGACTACCGGAAGTGAAGTGAAGATTCGGGGCCAAGTCTTGTAACTGAATGCGGAGTTCTTCAACTCTTTTATGGTCCTTCCATCTGTGGATCCATCACCGCTCAAGAAGCTTTATCACAGACCTCCCTACAGGGCAATCAGACACACACTGTGCGGAACAAGGTCCATGGCTCGATGGATTCGCCAGAAAGATAACGGTCGGCACAATACCTTCCCGTATGCTTTCTTAAACAGAGAAGCTCGTATATGGTTTAGTATAGTCAACTCTTACCTAATTCCTGGGACACAGTACACAAAGATCACATGTGATAGAGTATGCTTGGTGTACGCCCTGATGACGAATATCCCCATCAACATTGGTACGGTTATACGATCATCAATGTGTAAGGCAAGGCTGCACAAAAGGTCCCATTTCAACTTTGGAAATTTGTTGACTGCGATCTTCAGGAAGGAGCACATTGAAGAGGAACCTGTAGATCATAAGCTTCCACACAACCCGAAGAAGGTTGATCTCACGAAAGTTAAAGAGCCTGAAACTGGTCATGGCATCAACCTTACCACTGCAGAAAGACATGCTCGAGATGAAAATTTCTTTCGCCATCTATATGGCATGACTCGGTTTACAATGATGAGTGGATGTAGTATTCCAATTGATGCAAAGCTCCAACAGTTGGATTATGACTACCCGATGAATGAGCATGCGCGGGCCATGTGTGGAGTTGGGGTACATTTTGAGGAACCTCTCAATGATAACGTGCCGACTGATGATGATCGCCGGCTGCCAGACACAGACGTGGAGGACAACTCTGATGACGACGACTCTGATGATGATTCCGACGAAGGGAGTATGACCCATACATAGAGGAGGAGTCCGAGTAATCAGGTTTTTCTTATTTATTTTCCACTGAGGGCAGTGTGTCCCGTCTAAGTGTGGGCTGCTGGTATTTGTATGATGTATTGTACTTCTTTGCCTACATTTATTCTTGTTTGTTTGAATTAGTCGTAGTTAGTTAGTTAAATTTTTTTTAGAATTTGCATGAAATTGTTCTGATAGACGACATGGTATTATGACAAGAGTTTGTGCTAAATCATTACTATGGAGACATTTAGGCTCTAAGTGTGACTCACTGTATGATAATTGTGTGGTTTAATTCATTCATTTGTTGGGTCAAGAGTCTATAGTGCTCCCAATTAAGTTGACCATGTGCCTTGTGTGGGTGTGGCTATAGTATATTCTGTGTTGTGACAGATGCTAGAACTTGCCTGGTGTGTGTGTAAAGCGAAATAAAGAGTGTGAGTTTAGGAGATGATTTAGGCATTTCTTTGGCAGTCCTAATTTGTTTACCTTCTTTTTACCTATATTTGAACATTATCCTAGTTAACCCCCTTTGAGCCTTTAGCTATTTTCTTTGACAACCTCATATGTAGCCTAATCTACTTTTTTTTCAAGACCATAATTTTGATCCAAAAGCTCCTAAGCGCTTTAAATTGTTGAACCAAGTGAGTGAGGAATGTGGCAAAATAAGAGAAAAATGGTAAAAGTAATGCCACAGAGTGTATTGGTACTTGAAATAAGGTGAAAAAGAGTGGCTATCATAGGGATGCTTATAAAAAAATATATATATAAAAGAAATTATAGAAAAGAAAAAAAAATATAAATAAGAGAGTTGTATATTCTCATCTTTGTGTTTATGATTGAATAACAAAATAGGTGAAAAGGGGTTGGTAGATGAAAGGAAAGTAGAGGGGTTGTTTAAAAGAGAATGTTAATGACATATTGTAGTGTATTAAAGCGCTTAGGGAACATAGTCACTATTTCTGGCCAAAGTAGTCCTACCTGTCCCTTAGCCTGCATTACAACCCTGTAAAGACCTATTTGATCCTAAGCTTAGCATTCTGATATTAGTGGAGCATTACACTAAGGGCAAGCTTATGGTCATCAGTTGCAATATAAGAATTCTTTGTGAGAGTGAGAGCAAGGAGAGTCTTATACCCATGTTTCAAAAAATGCAAAACTATGAGCGATTATGGGTGATATGTTGTGTGAGACACACATGGTTGATGATTTTTGGGTAGTGTTATATGATTCTTTGTGGCTTAACTTGTGGATATGAATTAACCAACATCACGAGTCTATGTTGGAGGTTGAATTGTTTCTAGTAGTGATCAAGAAACCTGCTCTTTGTTAATAATTGTCGTGCATGTCTTGAGGATAAATTTTGTGTTGCTGTTGTGAAATTCTAGTTAGGTGTTTGCATGGATGTTATATTTTGTTCGAGGATGAACAAAGCTTTAAGTGTGGGGGGTTGATGTTGGGCGTATTTACACACCTAAGCACCATAATTTACCGATGTTTTAGCCAAGTTTTGAGGATAAAATATATAATTCTTGCACTTTTAGTCCATTTTCCTTTAAGTGAGCTGACCTACGTGATCAGCATGTTTTTCAGGTATTAATGATGAAGATTTCAGCACTTTATGGACTTTTGAGAAGCAAAGGAAAACTTCACATTAGAGGGAAGGCATCTTTTGGACTGAAACTGATGCATGGGAACTTTTTCCTGGGCAAACCCAACATTTATAAAGACTTAAGGATGCAACAGTAATTTAGTAGACAAGGACATTATAAAAACCCTATTGCTGAATTTTTCAGGAATGTTGTTATAATTATTCACGTTACAAAATCTGTAAGTTAAGACAGAGAAACACGGCTTTCTAGAGAGCAACGGACCAAGAGGAAAAAAACGTCAACATCTTATTTGACATTAAAGTCATCCAATCGCGAAGATAATTCGAGTTGTGGTATGACGATTATGTCTATTGTGATTTCCGTTGTAATCATGAGTAGCTAAACTTCTCTGTTAGGGTTATGGAAACCTTATGAGATACTATCTATTGCTATGAGTTTGTGAATTCTTGATGTGTATGCTACTTATATCATTACTCTCTTCGTTTTAATTGAATTCTTATGGTTGCAAACATAGAGAATACGTCATTATAGCATTAACTTGTTCGAGAGAAAAGTTACATATTTGAAAAAGAGAGTATGACTAGAAAATATGGTTTCCAACCCCTGTTTACACGTTAATGCCTTAACCGGATTAACTTTCTTGGAGAATTTGTACCATTCGTTATACACTTTAGGCTCGAGAGAGCTAAAGTGAAATAATCCTTAATGGTTGGGAAACACTTGGGTTTACATTTAGAATACAAATCTCTATAAGTGCATGCATGTCTAAATTCCGCATTACTCATAGTTAATAGATACGTAGAACTTACAAGGTGGACATAACCTATCACGCCCCAAAATCCCATCGGGCCGGACTAGCACCCGAAGCCGAGAAGGCCTGGGAGAACCCGTTCAAGTACCTGTACTTTCACTTACATGTCACCAAAAATTTGGAAAGCACTTCGTTGCATATAGAAGGATCTAATTACTTGTATCATCACAACATGCATAAAAATATATATATATATATATATAATACTTGGCCATCGGGGCCACCACATATACAGATATAACATCACTATATAAACTTCCATAACTTTACCCTTCCTTATGTCTACAAAGCCTCTAGGATATACATGACATTACTAGGGTAGGGACAAACCCCTGCCCACACATGACTCCTGTTCAATAACAAAACATAAGGAACTGACTCGGAAAGCTCCGAAGAAAACTGGAGCTCACCAACAATAGCTGGGTATCTGGCTCCTACTTGTGTGGTGTATGAGCTGAGGTACCTATGCCTGCAGCATGAAATGCAGGTCCCCCGTGAGGGATGCCAGTACGAAATATGTACTGAGTATGTAAAGCTGTAAATAATCATATGTGATATGGGGGATCAAGAAAATCAGACACAAGTGAATAAATCATAATAGAAGTGAACCACACTTCATAAACACTTTTAGGGTCATGTACATTATCATTAATCTGAATTGGGTTCTTGAATTCAAACACATTTGTGGAACGGTATACATTCGTTCATTTCATTCTTAACAATTATCATTCGCCATTACCTCCTCCTCCCGAACCTCCAACCACCTAACAATAATTAATATTGTACCGTACTGTGACCATTAGGCTGCCCCCAGTACATATCAACTGGGATCGACCCATGCTAGGCTTATGCCCCTGGGATACCACCCACACGTATATCAAGTAACATACATAAGAGATACATTAGTGTTCATGCCAATATAGTACCTTTGGAACAATGATACATCAGTAGGAATCAAGTAATAGACCTTCTACACAATAACGATGTAATAAAGACTCATTGGTACATCAACAATGTGTTTCAGAATCATCAATATCACAACAATGAAATAGGAGCCTTTTGGTATATCAATGAAACATTTTGACACTTTATAGAATGGAAAAAACTTCGTTGGTAATGTAGAACAATACATGTTTTTGGACAACCTCGGAATCTTACTTGATGGAACATTGGTGTTTTCATGCCAAAGAACATCGTTAGAGTATGCTTTACATACCTCGTTGTAGATTTGGATACCAGTTCTACATAACTTCCCGCCTTTACAAATCACTTATCTACAATGAAATGTTTGGCATCTAGTATTAGCAACCCAACACCACAATTCTCTTCCATAATTCGATACAACCAATATTTGCAAAGCATTCCAAAAACCAACTTGAACAATAGGTTTATGTGTGTGTATATATATATATATATATATATATATATATATATATATATATATACTCATCATTTCAATACCACATCATCACACCAAATCCCTTCACAATTCAACATAATCCAACAATGCACAAGAATAATCCAACATCATTTCCAATCATCGTTCAACAACAATCAAATAACACACTTCTTATGATCACATGCATATATATACATATCCATATAAATAACCCCAACATAATTTACATCCTTACCATAAAATGGCCCTTTTGATTTTGAAGTACTGTTTGCACAAATAAGGGGTGCTTCTCGAAGCCATCGAGATGGTGAACACAACAACGGAATCAATTTGGATTTTCTACAGTTGATTCACAAGATAATTGGAGTTGAAATTAGGCTAGGGTTTCTTATTTTCAATAATTTGATGATAATTGATGGATATGAGACTAATTATATGTATATAATGACCAATTTTCGTCCATGAGGTGATGGAAAATGACCATATTGCCCTTAAAAATTTAAGTAAATCTGAATCTGTCCATGGTGGACTATTTTGATAGGCTAAAGTAAATCATCCATAACTCCTTGATCCAATATCTTATTTGGGTAAAATTGGTATATTTGGAAATATAATTCAAAGGGCTCTCATTTCATGTAAAGTAGGCCACCCAGGTCGTCCTGTACAAGGAGTTATGATCGTTTGAATTTGACCCTAAAAGGATGTTTTGAGAGGCTGAAGTAAAACGAGTATAACTCCTCACTCAGATGTTGGATTTGGATGAAACCAATTTAATTGGAAAGAAGACTCAAAGATCTTTGTTTTGATAGGTGGTATCTCTCCCATTTCATTATATTAAGGGAGTTATTATCGTTCAAAATCGACCCAAAAAACTGGCAGGCCTCAGTAGTTTGTGTACAGGAAATTTTGCTGCACATTTACTGTTCACAATATCCCGGCCACCATTTTATAGTTTCAAACGTGCTCGATTATATCCAAAACTTATCCATTTTTGGAAATCTTCATATCGTTGGAAAGCTTATTCAATAACCTTCGTATGGAACTATCGACGGGCAAATTACCGTATAAATAAAGTCGATTCCTATACACATATAATCAAACTATACACTTGAAACCATCTCAAAATAATCAATACTCATCCTTAAACTCATATATACCTAACTTATGATCAATACATATACTTCGACACATATAACCATGGCTAATGCACGTAATTAAGTACGGGGTGTTACATAACCCTAACTCATTATTCTCTGTGATTAAATCTTACTACATACATTGTTTCATTCGTTATTTTGTGAACATTATTTCACGCCTAAACCATACCCCCTCTTTTTTCGTGGAATTTTCGACCAACAGTCTACTAATAATTACAACACTTAGTTACCAGAGTATTCCCTGTGGGATTCAACACCCAACCCAGTTGGGTTCTATATATGACAGCGACCGCTTACACTTTCTTACGAGAGCTGTAGTTTGGGCGTTATCAATCTGCTACCATCTTGCTTGATCAAAATGAGTTTTTCAGGGTTTGTCACTTATTTTACTTGTGTTAGATATAATCTTAATGACAATGCTGACTTTTCATGTGTTTTGGTATAGTAGAACTGGAGTATTTAACGAGTCTGCCATCATGTTTGTTATGGTTGAATATGGTTGTTGCTTCTTGCTTATTTGTTTTTATAAAATATTGTTGAATACAAATTGCTTCACTTCCCTAATACAAGGGCACATTAAAAATTTACTTCAGATTACTAATTTATTTGTGCTCCATGACACTAAGTATCAGGGAAGAATTAATATTCTACAAGTTGACCTAATTTACAAATTTTATCATATTGACCTTTGCTAAGAGCTCAAGACCAAAAAGTATTTGTGCATCATTTCTGAACATCAGGTACAATCTGAGGCCACATGTTTTTGGCCATGTTGATGTTTCTTTTCATGTTTATAAAGCTACAAATATGTGAATCTTCGCTAGATAAAATGGTTGGATTCATTTGAAAATACTTAACCACATGCAATCTTGGAAGAAACAGAGATGATGTTTGTTGGTCCTCTACTTATATCCTTGGAATGTTTAGTAGTTTGATACTTATACACCTTAATTATCCCTTCAACTTGGTGATGCTTATACACCTTGATTGTTACTACAACTTGTTCAAAGGGAAATGTTTCTCCTTGTAGACTTTGAGAAATGATAAAACACACTGGAAATCTAGAGAATGTGGATCTACATTATAAATATTTTCATTAGCATGTTTTTGTAGAAGGCAATGTTTAATTTAGGTGACATTGGTAGATAAATTAGATTCTTGTATGTGTTAAGTAGTAGAATAACTAAATTTGGTCGAGAATCTCATTTGTCTATAGTCTCTTGCTTCTTTTTTTTATTAAGTGCCGCTAAGATGCTACAAACAACATCATTTTCAACATGTAAATAGTATAGCATGGTAGATATCTGAGGTGAATAATATAGTGATGGATGTAAAAAAAATAACACTTGCCATCCATATAATTTCTACATGTAAGAACTATAAAATATATATGCCATTTAAGTAAGAAAAATGCTCCAACGTTCGGCCCGTGCTAGCATGGGCCTTCACTACCTAGTATTTGATAAGAAACTGCTTTGTTGTTTATCTTTTGTTTGAGGAATTCTTACAACATTGGGTGTGTCTATCCATGTGTACGATGTAGTTGTGAGTAAGAAACTCGTAACACATTTATATTAACATGCTAGTTAGCATGAATTTCTGCTATTGTTGTGATCAAATATTTTGTTGCTCAATTTCAAGCTATCAAAATGACAATTTACTTTGTTCTTTAAAGGGAAAGCTTCTTTAAGTGATGGAAAATTATTGATTAGGAGTCTGAAGACATTAAATTTTGTATTAAGAAATAATTGTACAACAAATTTATATTAATTTTTTTAGAAACATTAATATTAATGGCGACTATAAATTGCCGCTAAAGGTGTATTAATTTTTTATTCAAAAATATTAATATTAGTGGTTACTTTAAGTTGCCGCGAAAGGTGTATTTCCTCTATATTGAAATTGCCTATTGTAGCAAGGTGAATTCGCCTCTAGTCATTTTCTGTGGCGACCTGGGGTCACTACTAAATTATTTCATTCAGTGGTGACTCATTTATGTCTCCACAAATAACCTGTAGTTACGGTCGTAATACCAACGACCCCCCAGTCGCCACAAAATCTCTTTTGCCGCAACTTTTGGAGATTTAGCGGCGACTTTTGTTGCCACTAAAGGCATTATTTCTTGTAGTGGCATTTCACATCGTAAGACCATCGTGCTCGTCTATTTTCGCATCAGGTGCTCAGTGTTTTAATGATTAACAGGTCTAGGAGGGTATTTCAGTCTTTTTCCCTCACTTTATCTGAGACATAACATTGGATTAGGGTCTCCAAAGGGCATTATTTGCCTCTCATTTAATATTTTTACTTAATTGAAAACATTCCCTCTAAAAAACAAACTCTAGCCCCTTCAATTTTCAATATCAATTCACAAGAAATACACAAAGAACTTCCAAGAATTCTTTATTTAAGGTACGTTAAATATTCGTCCATGGGACCTTTTCACTCATGGAGTCTAAGAACCTATTTTTAAGTTTTAAATAAAGAATTTACATGTTTTTAATGAGTTATCTTCATGAAGCTTTTGGGGATTTTAATTATGCATGATGATTACAAGTGTTTTTGGTTGAAAAGTAGCCCTTACACGTTTGAAGCATGAATTTCCATGTTAAATTCCTAATTTATGGTTTGTGTAATGAGTATGTTATTCCCATATGTTTGAATTATTCCCATGCCTATGTTCATGAATTTAAAGTGTTTGATGAAATGCCTAAGAGATGTATTTTGAGCGATGACTACTTATTAGGCTTTTGAAACTTTGGTATGCTTTTCTCTTGATGTTATCAAGTCCTGGGGGTTATGAATACTAGAAATTTAGCTGTTTATTTAGTTCTAGTCCTTTCAGAATGGTTTTTAGGCATATATGAGTATTATTAGTTTAGTCAGTTATCCTATCAGTTAAGTGTAGATTAGTTCACTATTCCGAGTCGGTTTAGTTAGGAGTTGAACTTACCACCGAGCGAACCCAGTGATGGGAGATAACCAGATAGTTGAGGCTGTGACCTTTAGTAGCAGTCCCTACTTTCCAGAACAACATAGCCAACATAGGTTACAGATGTTAACCTTCTAAATGAGGGTTGACATATATCTCACTAAAGTACCAGCCAGTAGAAGGTAACTCTTTTGTCCTTTGAGAATTCATTTCAGTGGATCCACACAACTAGAGTTAGTACCTGGGTCATGGTGCTGATATTCTTCTAACTAGGGTTACAATTCTGACCCCAATTAACTCTTATTGGGGCATGTAGGTTAGATGATTACTCCCACAGTCTCAATCCAATATTAAAATCAAAATTCATTTTAGGTTTGCATGACCACAACATACATTATTAGTTATTCAATATCAGTATTTTATTATTTTAATTTACAAACCATTCCAATATCATGTCACATGCATAGTCATACATCCTTATATTTTACATCTTTCATGTATACAATACAACAGTTATCTCATGCCATTCATCCAGTCAGTTATTATTATTCATGCATATGATCCACGAATATCAGCCTAACTTCATTTAGCATACCGGTACATTCAAAGTACAGACTGCATACTCATTTCATTTAGCATACCAGTACATTCAGATGCTCATATTCCGATCCACACCAAGATATCCCCGCGCACTAGCAGCAACAACAGTGGTGAGTCCTCATATTTTTGAGGATCTATTATGCTTATTTCAGTATTTTAGTCCAATAGTGAGTCAAAGTTAGTTGGGGACTTGACCCATCAACTCCACAGTCAGTCAGTTAGAGACTTTTGGACACTTTAAGATAGTTATTCAGTTTATCAGTAATTATTCATAGTCTTTATAGTATTATTTTTTGGGCTTATTCTTTCAGAGATATTTTTAATAATTAAACCTTATGGCGTATCCAACTTTGTTTTCTGCACTTGTGTATCTTCTGTGTAAGTTTATTTCAGTGCTCACAGCAGGTACCAGCTCATGGGTTACCTTATGGTCACTTGTGACTGTAAACACCCTGTGGTGTCCATGGTGTACTCTTGGGGCATCACAAACTTGGTATCAAAACCTAAGGTCTTAATGTGTCCCAGGCAGTCTTAAATTCGCATTGAGTAGAGTCTTGTGCATAGGTGTGAAGTGCACCAACACATATGAATTAGTGGCTATAGGATGTTTTAGAAAAATTTTCCCTTCTTTCAGTATTCATGTCATGCTAATTAGCATGATCTCAAATAAAACTCTCTTGTTAATCCAATATTCTTTTCATCTACAGAACAAGCATCCCAGAAAGACTAACAAAAGAAGAAATAGAAATTAGCCAGCACATCTGCCCATTATTAGCATGTTTCACATGTCGAGTTCAAAGTTGCATTAACTACTCTATCTCACTCTGTTGCAACTCAAAACAATTATCCAGTTGTTATCCCAGCCATTGAAGTGGATAATACTATCACAACTATGATTCAAGAATTCACCTGAATAAACCCTCCTCTATTTCTGGGATCCATATCTGATAAGGACACGCAAGAGTTCCATGAGAAGGATTAGAAGGTAACTAAAATTATGGGTGCGACTTCTAGTGAGAGTGCAAAATTGACTACTTACCAGTTATAGAATGTACCGCATACCTAGTTTATATAGTGGAAAGGGTATAGAGAGGTAGATGCAGGGCCTATTGAATGCGAGGAATTTTCTATAACCTTTTTAGACAGGTTCTTTCCGTTGGAGTTAATGGAAGCTAAAGTGAAGGATTTTATCAATTTGAGGCAGGGGAACATGTGTGTGAAGGATCATTCTCTTAAGTTTACTCGGCTAGCCAGGTTTGCTCCTAATATGTTATCAGATGACATGTCTAGCATGAGTAATTTTGTCCCTATTATGCTAATAGAAAGGTCAAGTAGTGTAGGACCACGATATTTATTAAGGATATGGACTTGTCTAGGTTGGTGGTCCATGCTCAACAAATAGAGGAGCAAAAGTTTAACGAAAGAGATAGGGAGAATAAGAAAGCCAGAATAGGTAGCTTTAGTTTTGCTCATCCAAGGTTGGAGGGTGGTAGACATCCATAATTCCATTAAAAATATTCATCCCCATCTCTATCTTTATCTAGTGCGCCCTAATCAAAGTTTAGAAATGATAATCAGGATTGGGCACCAAGCCCTAAACCCTAAGATATTGTGAACAGTGGTCGCACAAATCCTTGTTGCCAAAATTGAAGTAGAAACCATCAGGGTATGTGTAGATCTGGTAGCGATGTATGCTTTGGGTGTGTAAATCTAGGACGCAGGGTTAGGGATTACCCATGGGGTGGTCAGTAGGGTCAGTCCAGTCATCCCTAATTCCATCCAGTCACCGACTCAGTAAGGTGTTGCTTTCCATGCCACTAGTGGTCAGTGCCCAAATATATTGTATGCACTTCAGTCGTAATAGGATAAGGAAAATTTTCCTGATGTGGTTACTGGTACATTATAAGTCTTTCATTTACATGCTTATTCTTTGCTAGATCCCAAAGCTTTACTTTCTTTTGTAACCCCTTATATAGCTGTCAACTTTTGAGTCAATCCTAAAGCCTTAATTGAAACCTCTCAATGACCACTCGAGTAGGTGTCTCTATTGTAGTCAGGCAGTTATAAAGGAACTTTCCAGTCACAATATCCCTAAAAGTCACTTCAGTTGATCTTGTGGAGTTAGAGATGACTGATTTTGATGTCATTCTTGGCATGAATTTTCTCTACTCATGCTATGCTTTATTTCATTGTAGAAATAGAGTTGTTCATTATGAATTTCTGAATGAAGCAGTCCTTGAGTGGAGGGGTATTACTTCAGCACAGAGGGGTCATCTTGTTTCATACTTTAGAGAGAGAAAAATGATATCCAAGCGGTGTGTTTACCATCTTGTTTGAGAAAAACACTCTAGTTTTGCGACTCCCAATCTTGAGTCATTTTTAGTAGTAAGGGAATTTCCAGATTTTTTCCCTAAAGACCTTCCCGGAGTTCCTCCTAAAAGGGAACTCGACTTTGAAATATGCCTTCTTCAAAATACCAAGCCTATCTCTATTCTACCATACGGAATAACTCTAGCTAAACTCAAAGAGTTAAAAGAACAGTTAAAGACCTCTTAGATAAGGGATTCATTAGGTTTAGTTTTTTCCCATGGGCTACTCCAATTTTTTTCATGCGGAGAAAATATGGTTCTCTATGAATGTGCATCGATTACCGTCAGCTGAACAAAGTCACAATCAAGAATAAGTACCCACCCCACAAAATCAATGACTTGTTCAACCAACTTTAGGGTGCTAGTTATTTCTGTAAGATAGAACTCAAATCTGACTATCATCGGCTCAGATTCAGAGAATGTGACATTCCAAAAACATCTTTCAGAACTCGGTATGGTCACTTTAAATTTCTAGCCATATCCTTTGGTTTAACAAATGCCCCGACAACTTTCATGGACTTGATGAACAAAGTTTTCAAGAAGTATTTGGACATGTTCATTATAGTCTTCATAGATGATATCTTTGTCTATTCCCCTAATGAAAATGATCATGCAGACCACCTCAAAATAGTATTGTGGACTCTGAGAGCCCATTAGTTATTTACTAAATTCAGTAAGTGCGAGTTTTGGCTAATATTAGTATCTTTCCTTATCCATATTATTTCCAGTGATGGCATTAGAGTTAACCGTCAAAAGACTGAAGTAATGTGAAACTTTCCCAGACCCATCTCTCTGTCAGATCTTAGGATTTTCTTGGGTTTGGCTACCAATTATCGATGATTTGTTGACGTTTTATCATCTTTTTCATCCCCCATGTCCAGATTGACTTAAAATAAAGTCAAGTTTTAGTGGTCAGATTCCTGTAAGAAGAGTTTTCAAAAGTTGAAGACTCGACTCACCTCAGCCCCAATTTTAACCTTTCCAGATGGTGCAGATGGGTTTGTGTTCTTATGCAGAGAGGTAAGGTCATAGTCTATGCCTCTAGACAGCTTAGGCCCCATGAGAAAAATTATCCTACTTATGATCTTGAGTTAGAAACTATTATATTTTCCTTGAATATTTAGAGGCATAGAGTGCATGTTGATGTGTTCATAGATCTCAAGAGTTTGCAGTATGTGTTTTCACAAAGAGAGTTAAATCTTTGTTAGAGAAGGTAGTTAGAATTGTTGAAGGACTATGATATGAGTGTTTTGTGTTATCCGAGCAAGGCCAATGTGGTGGCAGATGCCCTTAGTAGATTTTCTATGGGTAGTGTGGATCATGTTGAGAATAATAAGAAGAAGTTAGTTCAGGAGGTTCATCAGTTGGCAATAATATCCGTTCGTTTGGTTGACTCAGTTGAGGGTAGTGCATGGGTTTAGAATTATTTAGAATCTTCTTTAGTTGTTGAAGTGAAAGAAATGCAGGATAAGTATCCCAGACTAGTTATGTCAATGAAGAGTAACACATTAGAAAGCAGAGGTTTTCTCCCAAGAGGGAGATAGTCTATTACGTTTTTAGGGTAGACTGTGTGTGACATGTGTTGACGGTTTGAGACAGCGAATTCTTGCAGATGTGCATGTTGCGTGTTATTCTATTCACCCAGGAGCTACTAAAATGTACCTAGATTTTTGTAAAATTTATTGGTCGAGCGACATGAAAAGGAATATTGCAGAGTTTATAGCTAAGTGTTCTAATTATCAATTGGTTTAGGTTGAGCACCAAAAGACTAGTATCACTATATAGGAGTTCAACATCCCCACTTGGAAGTGGGAGAAGGTAAACATGGACTTTGTGATGGGTTTGCCTCTTACTCATCGCCAACATGGTTTGATTTGGATCATTGTGGACGAGATGACTAAATCAACCTATTTCTTACTAGTCCATACTTCTTATTCAGTCGAGGACTATGCTAAACTCTTCATAAGATAGTTGGGTAAGATGGTTGAGTTATATTGTCTATCATTTCAAATAAGGGTACTCAATTTACCTCTTAATTTTTAAAGCATTTCCGAAGGGTCTTGGTACTGAAGTTCATCTCAGTACAACATTCCACCCTCAGATAGATCGTCAAATAGAGAGGACCATTCAGACCCTAGAGGACATATTGAGAGCGTATGTTATCAATTTTAGAAGTTATTGGGATGATCAATTGCCATTATTCGAGTTTACCTATAATAACATTTATTATTCGAGCATTGGGACGACTTTATTTGAGGATTGATATAGAAGGAGATGTAGATTTTCTATCGGTTGGTTTTAGGTGGGTGAGACTACGTTGACAGGGCTAGATTCAATATTTGATGCTTTAGAAAAAGTTCAGTTGATCAGGGAGAGGCTTAAGACAACCCAAAGCCATCACAAATCCTATGCAAATGTGCGTAGGAAAGATCTCAAGTTTTCAGTTGAGGAGTTAGTCTATTTGAAAATCTCTCCCATGTAGGGAGTGAAGAAGTTTGGCAAGAAGGGGAAGCTCAGTCCCTGATATGTTTTCCCTTTTAGGATCTTAAGTCGTTATGGCAATGTAGCTTATGAGCTTGAATTACCTGCAGATTTGTCATTAGTTCATCCAGTATTCCATGTGTCCTTGTTAAAGAAATGTATTGGTGACCCATATATCATTGTCCTTTTAGAAAACTTTAATGTTCAGAATAGCCTTTCTTACAAGGAATTTCTAGTTGAAATCCTTGATCGTTAGATTCGTATATTGATGAACCAAGAAGTTTCTTTGGCAGAGTCAGTCCATAGAGGGAGCTACTTGGAAAATAGAAGCAGATATGCAAACTAATTGCCCTCACCTTTTCTCCACAAACTTAGATTCAGTTCAAGGTAATAGTTTACCCTTTGATTATCTCTTTTCCATTCTCAGTTCCATCCATATGATAAGATTCATGTCATTTCTTGCATTATCGTCTTAGTCAGTCACCATGTTTATACTTATTTTTGTAATCACGTTTTAGTTGTGCATATTCAACATGTATTATCAGTACCTTGGTAATACTAAGCCTAACTAGTCTTATTCGAGGAAAAATCTTCCCATAGAGGAGATATAGTAAGACCAGTAAGATCTTAGCTCACTTCAGCTCACTCTTTCAAGCTAAAGGGGTCTAAAACTTAGAAAATTTCACTAAGTGTTGATACATAGTCATTTCCATAGCCCCTTAAACTTCGATGATTATAATTCTGACCTTCTTGGCCTTAGAATTATGATTTTTAAATTGATTCATGATCGGGGTGGTTGATAGCATGTCTCCGGTGAGTTTTGAATTTTTCAGTTGATGTTTGAGTCATGGTTGGATAGTCAAAATAGAAGACCAATGAGATCTAGTCGTGTCACACCAGGAATCGTGTGGGAAGGGTCCAATTCAAAGTGTCGCATTTTGCATCGTAAGACCAACATGCCACGTCAGTTATCGCATTAGGTTCCTAGTTCGTTTTAATAATTTATAGGTCCTGGAGGGTATTTTAGTCATCTTCTGTCACTTTATCTTAGCCATAATATGGGACTAGGTCTCAAAAGAGCATTATTTTGACTCAATTGAAAACATTCCCTCTCAAGAACAAACCCTAGCCCCTTCAACTTTCAAGATCAATTATCAAGAAATCCAACAAGAAATTCCAAGAATTCATCAATTAAGGTATGTTAAAAGTTCATCCATGGTCCCTTTTCACCCATGGAGTCCAAGCACCTATTTTTATGTTTTAAACCAAGAATTTACATTTTTCTAATGAGTTATCTTCATGAAGCGTTGGAGAATTTCAATTATTCATGATGATTATTGGTGCTTTTAGTTGAAAAGTATCCCTTACAGGTTTGAAGCATGAAGTTCCATGTTAAATCCCTAATTTATAGTATCAGTGTTATGATTATGTTATTCTCATGTGTTTCAATTATTCCCATGTCTAAGTTCATGAATTTAAAGTATTTGATGAAATTCCTAAGAGATGTATTTTGAGTGATAACTACTTATTAGTCTTTTAAAACTTTGGTATGCTTTACTCTTGATGTGATCTAGTCCAGGGGGTTATAAATACCAAAAATTTAGCTGCTTATTTGGTTCTTGTACTTTCAGAATGGTTTTCAGGCATATATTAGTATTATCAGCTCAGTCAGTTATCCTATCAGTTAAGTGTAGATAAGTTTAATATTTCGAGTTATTTTAGTTGTGTCACGACCTGAGCCGAGGCCCTGGCCTCGACGAGAATCCCATATCAAAAAGTCCTGAGTGCCCTTCTCTATTTGGAAATCACTCACACATTCATATAATATGAAGGAAAAATACGGAATGTAAAATAATACAGAATCATGATCAACTTTAATTTCAAACTACTCAACACTAAAAGTAGTTCACAAAGATCAACAACATCTAACTCTAGTCTGCGAAATCTCTATTGAAAATAACCTCTGTCTGAAGACTGGGATAAAGCCACCAATCGGACCATAAATAAAAATAAAATAGAAATGACTTGTACATTAGGCCTTCTAGAATAAGGGAGGCTCACTAATTGCCCATATCTGACCAATCAGTCTACAGCTTAGCGGGACCTCGAGATTGTGTTTCAAATCCTGAAATATAGAGGGTCGATACTGAAGCACCGGTACACAGATCAATCTAAAATAATGCATTTATATATATTATAAGTGAGAGAAACTCATAAAAACATTTTACGTATAATATATGAAAACACATGGGCACACTTTAAAGACTTTGAAATATTTCTTTGAATCTGGAACTCACTCTTTATCTTACTTCTGAGATAGATGGTACACCCTATAGTCTGTAATTGCACGGGATATATGGAATCCATCCTTGACTCGTTGGCAAGCCCCCAACCCAAGTTTGCCGCAAGGGTTGCAGTTTCTTAATAGTTTAGTACACCCCCTTACAAGCATATCGTGGCATCACCCTTGCATGATGTTCACATTATTAACTTTTTAGGATAACACTTGTATCAACAACTACGATTTCAAGTGAGGAGCCCTTACACTCAAACACCTTTTCTGGTAACCACCTAACTCTCTTTAAGCCCATTTTTAGTCATTTCTAAACATGCATCTTTCTGAAATCATATTCTAAAACCTGAGTAAAAATCTGTATTTTAGTATAGTCATACCAAGAATTGCAAGTCATATCGCTAAGCCATAAGATATCGTGTACAAATCTTTCATTCAAAACATTATTCAGACCACCAGAACATTCAAATAATACAAGAGAATTCATATTTCAAAACTTATGTGAAACCATGCAAAGCTTCTCTCTTTTCAACATTACAACAAACATGTGGGGGTCAATTACTCTGTAGAAAATCAGCAAACTCTTTAAATCATATCTTTCCATTAATATAACCAAGAAGCACCCTCTCTTTGGTTCATAACAAAAATCAAGAATTAAACAATAATAAGTACATTTGTATCATGTTTCTCAATATACAATTGAATAATTCATAAGGTATCAAAATCAAGATACTTCATAACAATAGAGGGAGTATAAATCATCATGCTCTAAATTCAAGTGTCAAAAAATCAAACACATACTTATATATATACGAGTAACAATCAATTTTACGGGAAAGGTCTCAAGACCAAAACATTATCGTCAATAGCGTTCACAATGCATAATTGTCTATGTAAATTCAAAACCCTTTTGTAAATACATGATTTCTCAACATTCAAAATCTTAATCAAAATAATTTCACCATGACCATGTAGTTTAGGAAAAGCCCACGTACCTTAGATTATTTAATTTAAAGAGTAGAATTCGAATCTTGATTTGTTTCTAGGAAATCTTGGATTTAAGAGTTTGATTCTTTTTTATTTCTTGTTCTTGGAGGAAACTCTAGTTTGATCTTTTTTTGAGAGTGAACAGAGGATTTTTGATGTTGTATAACTGATAATGAATAATTAATAATGCTTAAGGTGTGATTTAATCTGTGTGAAAGGTTTTTGGAGCAAGGGAAAGACAAAAATAACACTAAGGAAACCAAAAAAATCTTAGAACTTCCTTAGTTGACGGCCAAGGCTGATGGGCTGTCAATCAAGTGATAGGACATCACCTAGGTCATCACATTTGGGATGAATTTTACCATTTTCTGCCTTAGGCTGATGACGAGGGATGACGGGATATCACCTAGTTGATAGGTCGTCAGTCTCGTCGTCACATTTTGGCAGACAGACACTTCTAAGTAAAATGAGAATAACTTTCTATTGTGATATTGAATTAAGATGAAACCAGTTGCGTTGGAAAGAAGACTCAAAATCCTTTCATTTGATATATAGTAGGGGCCCTAATTCGATAAATATAAAAATTTATGGTCGATGGAAACTGACCCATGTTTAGATGTTTATCAAAACTTAATCGATAGAAGAGTTTTCAACTCGTCTTGATTTTTGGGATTTTGTGACCTCAAGTCATATTTAAAGGTATTCACACACTATAGGATTTATCATGACACATATATTAACAAAGAATAATTCGGTTTGGGTCTATACGCGTAGAAATGATGGTTCAAACTTTAGCCCAAAAATGTGGGGTGTTACATTATTTCCCACTTGGGATCATTCGTCCCCAAATGATGGGTAAGGACCTTTTGAAGCTCTAAAAGTGTAGAATAGAGAACGTAACATCATACTGAACATTTATCCTTAACAAAAATTGCGAAGGCAGCCAACGAGCTTCAGGATAACCCTTAGGGAAATGTGTAAGTACAAAACATGAGATAACAAAACTTGACGTCGACATGATTTTGGCATGCGTTTTTTGGCACATGATCAAAACATTGTAATGCATGAATTATCCTAAGAATTCTCAGCCTGATTAAGATTGGTACAAGATATGAGATGAGATTCTCGCGGGACTTAAGAATAGAAACACTCTCCACCTTACAAGATACAACGAAAAGACTTAAACTTTGAGACACTACTTGTATACGCCCCAAACAATAAATTACATGCCTCATCATTTTCAACATACAATTCTCCCAATAAGCATTAAACCACAAGAATTCGAGTCCCACTGCGTAGTACTTTTATGTTGAAGCCTAATTCCGAGTAAAGAGGTGCTAGCTTTAGCTACAGGACCCCGTGCTCTATACTCCATTAGAAAACTTCACCTTTTTAACATCATCAAACACACTCAAGTTTTAAATCAAGGAGTACCAACCGCATAAACCATTGGTTTGCATATTTATCAATCACAACTTTCAAGCCTATCATTACTACACCCACTTCATGGATCTCCCCACTAATAACAATCAATTAAATCATTCTCACTAAGGTTTTCACCACATAACTCCTTCTTAACTATCTCACATAACAAAAGTTCATCTCCTTTTTACCCCTTCTCCTATAGCCTTAGCTCAAGAAATCACATAAAAGAATTTTCACCTTCAAGAACATCTACTCCCCTACCTAATGCATTACTACTCTTCCACAACCACCACCATACAAACATACGGAGGGTCATTGAGGGACCCGAGCATAGACATCATGAATGGAAGTAACACTTTTCCGACGTCATTTTATACTTAATGCACTACTCAAGGAGCGACATGAGGTGAAGATACGATAGAATAGACACGAAGTGCTTCATATATCATGTTATCCGAATCATAAGAAAGGAGCCGCTTGGAATAAACACAACACAACATAGTTTCTTTGGATAGACCACAATGAGAAACATGGGTGCACATATCATGAGTTATATGTCATAAAGCCAAAATTTATGTAGTTAGAAACTAAGAGAAGGATTTAAACTTGACGCGATTGATCCTCATTTAAAGAATTAAAATTTCTCATGAGTTAGCATAAACTTTATTACTTTGGATAATTCCGGCATAAACCGATTCAGTGACATATAGAAACGTATTTTCTTAGGACCAGGCATGCTGTGAGACATAGATTTGGATCACTAAAAAACTTTATTTCTTCTAGTTTGGAGGTTAGAACATGACATAAGTAACATACAGGGCTCAAACCATAGTCATAGGCAAGACTTGATTGCATAAGACATTGGTAGATGTCCATTCAAATCGAAGTAGGAGGAGCTTGCTTGAGTAGGAATTGATTTATCATGATTCTTATTTGAAACTTGACACCACAAGAAAATTCGAGTACTAATTTAATCCATCATCTCCCCCTTAGACAAAAGTCATACCCCTAGACTTGCAGACATAACCTCACAAAAAAATATGTAGCCACAACTATCAAAGCAAATGAGACATCACCATAAACTTAAACTCTAAAATCTCCATGATAAACTATACTCTGAAGGCCTTGCTTCCCGAAAAATGCTACTCTTAACTTTTTCTAACATCTATAGCCATCACTCTACAACTCCCTCTCTCATGAGCATACGCATCCACACTACTTATCACAAAGGGGTATCAATATACACATGAATACAAAATCCCCCTAATAAATATATAAATATATTAAATTCTTTCTAGAACCTCGGCTTCCAGGGAGACTAAATCGTAATTCCTCCAACCCCCAAGGTCATTAACTTACGACTACCATCCTCATAAGCAAAGACACCCACGCTTCTAAAAACATAATAATCCATCTTCAATTCCTTATAATGCTAGATTTACACCTCTAATCACACAATTTACAACGTAACAAATTTGCAAAACTATATAAAAGGCATATATTGCCTACCTATATTTTCTCAATTCCGCTAAAACGAACACCATACAATACTCCGTAGTCTTCCCCAAATGTCTCCATACTAAAAATTTGAAGAACACAGACTAGGTACACCAAACCCTTATATACATAAAACTTTATCTAACAACCTGCTACCCGGGGTTCATCTTATTACTTTATACTCACGTTCTTATCCACTTGATGACTCAACTATAATTCGTCATTCTAACACTAATCCCATGTATATAAATATATCATAATTGTCCACTGCTTTTTCCACCAGTTTCCAACATAGGCTATTGTACACCTCTTATCAAGCCTACAAGTTTGTTCCCATAAAATACACATCATTAGTCTTCAGCTACTATTCTTATCACCAAACTTCACTTCTAAGATCAAACCTATTGTCTAACAATGCCAATCATATGGAGCATGACATATACTATACTAACCAATCAAATAAAAATATCAACCTAAATATCACATATCATTTAACTATGGCCCATAAGTTTATCCTCTGCACAACAACATTTCTACCCCTCAAAATCTTCTACATATGTCGTCGCATGTAGTACTAATTTACAACTACTAGAGAAAATACAATTAAGGGACTAAAGTTACATAGTAGGGATAGTCGACCAAATCTTATATTATAACCCATTACGATCTTATCTACTTATCCCACTTCTTCACATAATATTTACTTACCCATGAATATATCACCACTAGCTTCAAAATTCAATGTACAATAATTAATTTCTACCCATAACTTATTGACTAATATATCCCTTTCCTTTCACAGCCTATGAATGATTTATACAACCACCATAACTATCCATTCTGAGATCCTTCCCCATTTTTAATAAATAATAATCATATCTTGTCACTTCCGTCACAGACTACCATACAATCTACAAATATCGCTACCACATTAGTCTATCACTATAAAATGGCAAACCACCCCTCAGTCAATGGTTATATAACTAAAACTATTTATTTACACAAAGGTTACCCTCACTCTGACTTCTAACCTTGTGACTTCATATCACCAACTTCTTAGCCCATCTCACTACCAATAGGCATGACACTTTAACATACACTACTACTCGAGTGGAAATACAGTTCCAATATTCTGCTACATATCATTAACCTTTTGCATGACATCTGCAATAAGAACTTTAAAAATGGATTGAATACATTCTTACCTCGGGCTGAAAATTAGGATTTCATCAGGTTAAAGGTATACACTCAAATAAATACACCTTAACGCACTAATGAACTCCTCTCAAGTCCTTGTGATATATCATAACTTTTTGGATAACTTAATAAGAGAGAACCACCTGTCTAAGGGAGCTAGACAATTAGATTTGAATATCCTCGACAATGAGGCATGGCCCATTAAATTAGAACAAGGAAGTAATTAAGATAACTTTCTTATGGATGACGCTATAGCATGAAATAGAGTATAAAAGAATAGGAAACAACTCCTAAATACCCGGTAGCCTCCAGATTATAAGTGTTGTGTACAAAAACCCCATAAGCAAAATTCTACTAGACACGACATTACAGACGCCCTGAGACCATGAACTGTGTTCTGATACCAAGTTTTTCAAGCATCGAGCAAGGCCTTGGCCGTGATGAGCAGCCCAAACTGTGAAGGCCCGAGCATGCCTCTCTATCTGGCAATCATACACATATTCATATAATATGAAGGAAAATGTGAAATGTAAAACAATATGAAATCATGGTCAAATTTTATTTCAAACTACTCAACACTGAAAGGAGTTCATAAAGATCAACAACATCTAACTCTAGTCTACAAAATTTCTACTAACTGAAAATAACCTTTGTCTAAAGACTGGGACAAGGCCCCAAGTTGGACCATAAATCAATGTAAAATAACAATGACTTATACATTAGGCCTTCTAAAATAAGGGAGGCTCACCAACTACCTATCTTTGACCAATCAGTCTAAGGCTTAGTGAGACCCCAGGATTGTGTCTCAGATCCTGAAATATAAGGGGTCAATATAGATGTACTGGTACATAGACAAATCCAAAAATAATGCATTTGTATATAACATAAGTGAGAGAAACTCATAAAAATGTTTTATGTATAATATATGAAAACACATGGGCACACTTTAAAGACATTGAAATATTTATTTGAATCCACGACTCACTCTTTATCTTACTTCTAAGATAGATGGTACACCCTATAGTCTATAATTCCCTGGCTTATATGGAATCCGCCTTTGACTCAGAGGCCAATCCCCCAATCCAAGTTTGATGCAAGAGTTAAAGATTTTGAATAGTTAAGTACACCCCCTCACAAGTATACTCTGGTATCATCCTTACATGATGTCCACATTATTCCCTTTTTAAAATAACACCCATATCAGCAACACGGTTTCCAGCAATGAGCTATAACAACCCAAGACTACCCCTAGTCGTTACAGGGTGCTTATGATCTCGAGGGAACACAAGATAACCCATGAGTTGGTACCTGCTATGAGCACTGAATAATATAATTATGAATGCAGAAGTATAACTGAAAGGCTATAAGGTTTAATAATGAAATGACTACTAACTTATGAATATGGCATAATACTAAAATCTAAATAATCTGAATAACTAACTATAGTGTTTGAAAAACCACTAAAACTGAATACTGTGAGTTGATGGGACAAGCCCCAACTAACTCTACTAACTACTAAGATAAAGACATGACGTAATATAATCTATCCTCAGATGATGAGGACTCACCACTACTACTGTACTACTGATGATCTAAGGGACTAAGTATGATATGAGAACTGAGCATCAACACCTATGATATAATACATCATAGCGCACAAAAAGGTATGCAATTAGTACTTTAAATGTAATGGTATGCTAAATGAGGTAGGCTGACATGCATGGTTTCATGAACAGAACTAATAATTAACTTAATATGCATGTAATAACATGGACTACTTAGTAAAGAACATAGAATCTGTAGATAATGAAAATGTCAAAAATCTGTAAACACTGGGGATGCATGACCAAGCATATAACATGGGTTGAGTAAGATATGTAAACTGAAAATACTAAAAAAAATATTGATATATTTATGCTTTGTCCAAATAACTCTAAGATAGAATTACTGAATTGGGAGTATAATTGAGACTGCATTTGAGACTGTGGGAGGTATCATCTAATCGACATTCCCCAATTTGAGCTAATCGAGGTCCAACCTGTAACCCCAGTTGGAAGGGTGTTAATACTGTGCCACGGGTACTAACGATGGCTGTGTGGATCCACTAAACTGATATAATGTCTAAAGGACTAAAAATGTGAAGCCTAAACTGATGAGTGACCCCTTGGAGATAGTAAAGCCTAATCTGACGGGTGACTTCTCATATCCTAAACTGATATAGGGATAACTACTAGCGACTTTGCCTATCTGATGGGGAATCAACCATCCCTATGCTCGTTTGGTGCTAAATCCTAGTCCCAATTGAAAGACACTGAAGTACTAGACTATTCCGATATTATCTGACTGGTAACTGACTGTTCTGATAATGCTCATAGTATGTTCTGAAGACTATTCTGTAATGTACTGATACAAGTCTACATAAACAGCTATGGTTTTCGGGTATTCAATACCCCCATGATTTAAAACAATAATAGTAAAATGACACTAAAGCTTGAAGATCAATTCATGATGGGTTTTATTAAATAAATCACCCTTGTAGGCATTTTATCAAACACTTCTAGTTCATGGTTTAAAACAATCAAAAGAATTCCATGGAACTTACAAAAATAGCATGAATTCAACATAATAGTACTAAATCATTGTTTAATTCAACAAATAATAATATTAACGCATGGAGAATTGAATAGTTACGATAATTTCATGGTGACATGGAATAAAATCAATAGTGCATCGAAATTCATGGATTAAATAATAATTTAAAACATAATAACTTGGAAAGATCACAATTTTATGATTTAAAAGGTTTGCATGGACTCCATGGAAGAAAGGGATCCATGGATGAATATCTAACATATATTAATTGATGGATTTCTTGATGTTCTCGGTGAATTCTTGAGGATTGACCTTGAATTTGAGAGCTAGGGTTCTTGATTGGGAGAGAATGCCTTTTGATTTAATGAAAATTAATTAAAGAATGATTTGAAAAATGTTTTTAGGGCTTAAATATTAAAAATGTTTTTAGGGCTTAAATATCACACCTGGTTTGACTAAAATAATAGGGAAAGAACTATTTTATCCCTGAACGAAATATTAATTTTTTGTCAAATTTTTTCGAAATGGGCACCTGATGCAATGCAGTGTATCACGCCGTGTCACTGGAAACTGACAACTAGGAATTGGGCTAATGGCGCGATGTGAAGAAATCACGGTAAGACTTTGTATGCCATTTTGGCCACCTCCGCGACGTGCCAACATCAAGGAAGCCCATTGGAAATTGACAAACGGGAAATTGGCCTGCTCCGCGATGTACCATGATTTCGGAGTCACATTGGAAATTGACAATTGTCATTTGGGCTGCCTACGCGACGCGCTTAGGGTTACAATAACAGTGTTTAATGACTGAAACTTTAAATCCCCATAACTTATTATCCGAATATCAAATTTAGGCGAATTTTATATCGTTGAAAAGCTAATTCAATTCCCCACGCAATGGCAGGATCTAATCTGGAGAATAATGAGTGTTTCAAAAATGTTATATATGAATACTCATGTATTGGGACTTAAATTATGTTAGGGAAGTACAAGGTATGACAATTTCTCCACCTTGGGATTATTCGTCTTTGAATAAGACTGGTTAAGCTGAGGGAAAATTGATGGACTAAGCTTACACACTAAACATGCATAGCAAATGGATAGAATTCATGATTGAACTGATTCATGAATACTCAACTGACTTTAATATGATATGCAACTAAAACTGAGCATGTTAGAGAAAAATCTTAAGAAGATTTGGTACCTAATACCGAATTTGCATTCATGGAGAAAAAATGAGGGTAGTTGGTCCACATATCTGCCTCTGCATCCAATGTGGCTCCCTTAACAGACTGATTCTGCCAAAGAACTTTGACTAGTGGAACTTCTTTGTTCCTTAGTCTACGATCTTGATGATCAAGAATTAAATTGAAACTTCCTCAAAGGAAAAACTATTCTAAATATCTACACTTTCTAAGGGAACAACAACAATTGGATAACCAATACACTTTTTCAGTAATGAGACATGGAACATTGGGTGTACTGAGGCTAAATGAAAAGAAAACTCAAGCTTGTAAGCTACCTCTCTATAATGACAAAGAATTTTAAAGAGACCGACATATCGGGGACTGAGTTTTCCATGCCAAATCTCTTCACTCCTTTCATGGAAGACATTTTCAAGTATATGAAATCACCAACCTCAAAATTAAGATCCTTTCTCCTCACGTCTGCATATTGTAACGCCCCAGAAAATGGGTCCCGAAGCGTCACATGGTGCTTGAGGCTATGAGTAGACCCAAGCTAACCCTTTGAGCCATTTTCATTCAGTTCAACACAAATCAACGGGGTTTCCATAAATAACCCTCAAATATCAACAGAGTAATCATCATCCAAGAATAAAAGAATTTCAGAAAGACAACAAAATACGACTTAATAGTCAACTCCCAACATCTATACTAGTCTGACAAGCCTCTAAGAAAATTAATAAAACCAGCAAGCCATTGAGACATGCCCCAACTGACTCATACCAAGTTATAAAATGTAAACGATTCTGTGAAACCAACATTAGACATCACATCCTCGGAACATAAGGATTTACCACAATAGAGGATGTAGAACGGCGTGCCCAAAGAATCACTGTTGAACCTGGAACTGAGCACTTAAACCTACATTCCGAGAAAATGCAGCCCACATCCGAAGATGTGGGTCAGTACCATGGAAAAGAACCGAGTATATGGAGAGGGATACAGTTGTATAAACATCATCATCATTAATATTTATAAGAAATATCCAGGATGTATAAAAGACTCACATAGCCCGAAGAAAAACATCAAAATCATGAGAGCATCAAAATGAGTACAATAACACATGTGAGTCATCATACAATTTGTCAATCACTTTCAGTTCATCAAGAATATCAATTCTCATAATGTAAATATCATTTAAATCTTTCGAAAGAATAACTTTCACAATTCCACTTTCAAATCACTTCACCATTCATCATAGACACAAGGAAACACACACACACTGGGAGATCATATAACCGACATAAACCATGTGACCTACATGGAGTCCAATGTCCAACCCATGTTGGGGAGAGCCGTCCTATCCTTTCCATCGGAGTAGGACTATCGATATCAAATCCACACAAACTAGTAATCACTGTATAAATCAGCCTTAGGCTCACTCCTAGTTGGCACGTAGTTCTAGGGAAGTAAGGTCGCTTTATACCTCCCACTCGGTGCTAAAGATTTCTTTTGGACTTAGCTCAGATCATTTCAAAGACAATCCACAACAAAAAAAATTCAGTAATATATAAATATACATCAGAAGCCATCATGCTTCTCATCTATCAAAATCAACCATGTTGTGAAATTCTTTCACACTCGAATTCAAAACAACTCCATTAAGACCAAAAGGTCAAATCATTCAAAATATCTCAAATATTCAACATCAACGTGCTTATAACACACACTTTCTCAAAAAAACCCAATTTCCAATGGGGATTCACGACTCAAATATCAAAATCCTGATAAATATCGTTCAAGATTCATGCTTTATATCTCTACACATGTAAATTCATCTTTCAAAATCATAAACATCAAGATTTCATAATAATAATCATAAGATATAGGTTCATGCTTCAAATTCATAAAAATCAAATAAAAATTATGCCTTTGTAAAGAAAAGTACTTTTGGGCACAAGAACGAAAGAGAGTTCTTGTTGAAAACACCCACATACCTTGAATGATGAACTTTAGATCGATACTCATTTTCGAGATGTTAATCGTTCCTTTGAATGATGGTTATTGGTGTTCTTGAACTAGGAACTTGGAATCTTGTACAAATTTGCAGAATTAATAGTGAACTTTGGAGGTTCTTCAAGTTGGATGTAGGAGCTTAGGGTTTTCTTTTTGAGTGAATTTGATGAAATTTACCATATAATGCTTCTAATAGGTTTTAATATAGGGTTTGGATGGATTTTGGGTGAGGGGGAATGACCAAAACGCCCCTAAAAAATAAATAATTCTCGAATTTGTCCTTTGGTGGACTGTTTTGATACTCTAAAGTAGATCAACCATAACGTTTTACTCTGATATCCAAATTGGATGAAACCAATTTCATTAGAAAGAGGACTCTAATTTATTTCCATTGATATATAGTATCTCACCCAGATCATAGTTTACGAGGAGTTATGATCGTTTGAAATTGACCCAAATATTCGCTTTTGATAAGCTGAAGTAGATCTACCATAACTTTTTTCTCCAATAGAAAAATTTGATGAAACCAATTTCATTGGAAATAGGGCTCACAGAGATTTCCATTGATAAATAGTAGATCACCTAGATCATTCTAAGCAAGGATTTCTGATCATTTAAATTTGGAGCAAAAATACGCAAGGCCTCAGTACTTTTTCCTGCATGTTTTACTGTTCACTATTATTCACGGTTCAATTGGAATGTTCATAACTCTTCGCCCGAGTGTCTATTTTGGATGATCCACATATCTTTCAAAAGCTTGTTCAATACTCTACGCAATGGTGGGTCATAATCTAAGACATTCTGCACGGAAAATTTATAATTCATCCTAGAATATAGAACCCAACACGTTTATGCACAAATTTTCAATGAAAAATTTTCCGAAGTATTACATCATCCCCCCCCCTTGGAAACATTCATCCTCGAATGATGTTTGACATGACAAGATTAGATATGTAATAGAGCATACAGCTGAAACCATTCGTTAGACTCATCACTATATCGTTTCTCACTCTGAATGCAACATAGAATGCATAAATTCAAGAAACTATAGCTAAACTCATAATAAATGATAGCTGAACTGCTGCAACTTTTAACAAAAGTGCATGATTTAGGAAAGAACGGTACCTTCGGCTTGATCGGAGTTCACAGAAAATAGGTGTGGGTACTTTGATTGCATATCTGCCTCAGCTTTCCAAGCAGCACCCTCAACATATTGGTTTCGCCACAACACCTTGACCAAGGGAACTTCTTTGTTCCTTAGTCTTCGGATACTGAAATTAAGAATCTCAACAGGAATCTCATCACAAAAATATTTTCTCAAATGTCAGCACTCATAGAGTAATCCACTACCACAACATTGCTAATATGATTTCTAATCATGGAGACATAGAATATTGGATGAACAGAGGACAACTCGGAAGGCAACTCGACCTCAAAAGCTACCTTACCAACACAGCTAAGAATTTTGTAAGGACCAACATAATGGGGACTAAGCTTCCCCTTATTTCCGAATCTCTTCACCCCCCCTTATGGGTGAAATTTTTAGATACACTAAGTCATAAACTTCAAAATCAAGGTCTCTCCTTTTAACATCCACATATGACTTCTAACCACTCTGTGCAGTTTTCAAACTTTCCCTAATCAACTTAACTTTTCCCATAGCCTCAAATACCGAATCAGGACCACTCACAGCTACATCACCCACCTTGAACTATCATATGGGTGATCTACACTTCCTCCCATATAAGGCTTCAAATGGATCCATGCCAATAGTAGAGTGGAAACTGTTATTGTAAGCAAACTGTATCTACGGTAAGTGATCATCCCAACTTCCCTTAAAGTCAAGTGCAAAAGCTCTCAACATATCCTCTAAGGTCTAGATGGTCCGCTCAGCCTGACTATCGGTGTGCAGATGAAAAGCAGAACTCAAAAGTACTTGGGTACCAAGACCCTTCTGAAAAGCTTTCCAAAATTGCGAAGTGAACTGAGTACGCCTATCCAAAATAATAGACAAGGGAACTCCATGCAGTCTGACTAGCTTTCGGATACACAATCTAGCATAATCCTCAGTAGTATATGAAGTATGAATAGGCAATAAATGAGCAAACTTAGTCAACCTATCAACCACAACCCAAATGGAATCATGATGGCGTCGGGAAGGAGGTAAACCAATCACAAAGTCCATATTTATCTCTTCCCACTTCCAGGTGGGAATACTAAAATCTTGCATCAGACCACCAGGTCTTTGGTGTTCAACCTTAACCTGTTGGCATGTTGCACACTTAGCTGCAAACGCTGCTATATCTTTCATCATGCCACTTGATAACGCTCAATCTACAGCTCTCGTTTGAGTGTAAAGCGGTCGTTAGCAAATATAGAACCCAACCTGGGTTGGGGGTCGATCCCACAGGGAATAGCTTGGCCAACAAGTAAGCAAAATTAATAGACTTTTGGTGCAAGTCTCGTAAGAAGGGGGGATTGTAATAAGTAACCAAAGTAATGAAATAAAAGCTGAAAATAGTAAAGTAAAAAGAGAGTATTTCGTAGGTTGTGAAACAAGGAGAATTGAAGCGTTGGGGTTATGTCCACCTTCTGAGGTATACGTCTCTATCGGCTATGAGTGTGTAGAGTCTTGACATGCAATTGCTTATAGAGAATTATAGTCGATGGTAAATCCAAGCGTCTCTCGACCTGAACAAGGACTATTTCACTTTAACTCTCTCGAGCTTAAAGTGTGTCTAACGGTACGAATTCTCCAAGAGGTTAGTCCAGTTACGACACTAGCTTTTTAATAGGAAAGGGTGTCCTACTACCTTGACATTATCTCTTTTCCAGACAAATAACCTTTCTCTCGAACAAGTTAAATGTTAGACTGGCGTATTCTTGCGTTTGCAACTGCAAAGAATGTAGATTAAGATGAAGAGCGTAATGATATAAGCAATATACGTGTCTTGAACTCACAAACTCACAGCTATAGATAATAACTCATTCAGCTTCCATAACCCCAACTAAGAGGTTTAGTTACCCATGAATGCGGAGGATATCACGTTTTGCGTGGTGGATGGCGTGAAAAGTAGGTGTTTAGGCGTGTGGTTTTGGTGATTCCGTAGCAAGTAACGATTCTCTTGTTGTGGAATTTAAGAATAGAAGAGTAGATTAGAAGTGTTTGTAGTGGAAGATGAGAGGGATGGAAGAAAATTAATTGTTGAATTAAGTGAAGAATTGAAGAATTAAGAATGTCTTAAAATCTCTAGCATGATAGGGTATTTATAATACTCCTATCCTACTCCTACTAAGCTAATGAAATAAATAACCAAATCCTAATATACTAATGAAATCCTTGACCCAAATGTACTAGGGTAAGGTTACAATATCATAATCCAAATAGATTAGTGAAACACATAACCTAATTGCACTAGGTTAATATATCTTGGTAAAAATCCAGCTTTGTGTCTGTAAGTCCCCAAAGTCTTCAGAATTGCTGTTTTAGCCCGGGACAGATTTTCCATGCAGCAGATTTGGTCCTTTAGGCGTCCAACTTCTTTCCACTTCGTTTGTGAGCTTTCTTTTGCATCAAGTAAGCCATAAAATGCTGTATTTTGCATCATTTATACCTGAAACTTTACTAATCATGTTTGTTAGCTCATTTATAGGAAAAAGGACTAAAAGTGCATGAAATAGATAATTAGTTCTCAAAACTAGGCTAAAATATGGGCAAAATATATTGATATAGGCACGTAAATTCGCCTATCATCAACACCCCACACTTAGAGCTTTGTTCGTCCTCGAACAACATATCATGTCCTTCTAAGCATCGACTTAAGGTTTTTACAGCAACAACACAAAACATTTATCAAGACAAGCACAACAATTATCAACAAAGAGTAGCTTTCCGATTATAAGTAGAAACAATTTAACCTCAAGCATAGACTCGTGATGGTGATCAGCTCGCATGCAAACGTTAAGGTACATAGAATCATATACAACTATCCAAAACTCATCAACCATGTGTGTCTCACAATATAGTACCCATAATCACTCACAAATATAGCATGTTTTTCAAACATGGGTATCAAGATGTCCTTGCTCTCACTCTCACAAAGAATTCATATGTAGCAACTAATGACCATAAGCTTGCCTTTAATGTAGTACTCTACTAAATATCGGAATGTTAAGATTAGGATCAAGTAGGTCTTTTGATGGTTGTAATGTAGGCTAAGGGACGGGTAGGATCAACTATTTTGGCCAGGAATAGTGACTAAGTTCCTAAGCACTTTAATACATCACATTGTATCATTGACACTTTCTTCTTTCAACCTTTCTTCTTTCTTTTGTTTCACCACCCTTGTTCTCCTCTTTTGTTTTTCAATTTTAAGCACAACTCACTTTTCAGCTTTCTTTTCCTTTTTTCTTTTCACAACATACCTCTTATGACAGGACTTTCTTTTTCATAACACATTCAAGCACCATTACAATTTAAAGCATCATACTCACCCAATTTCCTCTTATGTAGTCACATGACTTTTTCACTTTAAAGCACTTAGGAATTTGGATCAAATTACGGTCTTGAAAAAATGGATTAGGCTTACACACAAGGTTGTCAAAGAAATAGGCTAAAGGCTCAAAAGGGTTAACTAGGATGATGTACATGGGTAGGTAAAACTGAAGGTAAACATGTATAGGTTGCCAAAGAAATGCCTAAATCATATCCTAAACTTACACTCCTTATTTTCGCTTTGCATACATACCAGGCAAGTTCTAGCATCAGCCACAAACATAGAATATACTATTATCTCGCACACACAAGGCACATGGTCGACTTGATTGGAAGTAATATAGACTTTCGACCCAACAAGTGAAGGAATTGAGTCACACAATATCACATAATAAGTCACAACTAGATCCTAAATGTCTCAATAGTCACAATTGTAGCACATACTCTTGTTCTAATCTCATGCTGCCTATCAAAATAATTTCATGCGTAGCTAGAAAAATTTTACTCCTAAAAAATTAAAAAAAACGTCAAACGAAAAAAAAACAAAAAAAATGGACTAAAAAAACAAAGTAAACAAGCAAACATACAAACATAGGTGCAAACAAAGAATTATAGCATGCAGATTCTGCCACCCCACACTTAGACGGGACACTGCCCTCAGTGGAAAATAAATGCGAAGAACCTGGTTTAGTCGGACTCCTCATCAATGTCGGGGGTCATACCCCCTTCGTCTGAATCATCATAAGAGTCATCGTCAGAGTTCTCCTCCTCATCAGAATCAGGAAAGCGTCTATCATCATCAGTTGGCACGTCATCGTCAAGAGGTTCCTCAAAATATACGCCCACTCCACACATATCCCGGGCATGCCTGTTCATTGGGTAGTCGTGGTCCAGCTGTTGGAGCTCTTCAGCAGTTGGAATACGTCCACCACTCATCATAGTGAATCGTGTCATGCCATAGAGATGACGGAAGAAACTCTCGTCATGAACATGTCTCTCCGCAGTAGTAAGGTTGACTCCATGCGTTGTTTCAGCATCTTTGACCTTGGTGAGGTCAACCTTCTTTGGGTTATGTTGGAGTTTGTGGTCAGCTGGTTCCTCTTCTATATCCTCCTTCCGCAACATTGCTATCAACAAATTGCCGAATGTGAAATGGGACCTTTGGTGGAGTATGGCCTTCCTCATGGTATATGGAATGATTGCCCCAAAGCTGATAAGGACATTCGTCATCAACGCATAAACCAAAAACACTCTATCTCTCGATATCTTGGTGTATTGCATCCCAGGAATAAGGCATGAGTTGACAATGCGCATCCAGATTCTTGCTTCCCTATTTAGTGGAGCATAGGGGAAGGTGTTGTGACGGCCTGTTTCCTTATGTCTGCCCCATCTTGCCATTGATCTGCTTCCACAAAGGGTGTGTCTTATCGCTCTGTAAGGAGGCCTGCTGTACAGCTCTTTGTATGGTGCAGGGTCGACCGAATGTAGGCCAAGAAAAGAGTTGATCCATTCCGCTGTAAGCTGTAACACTTGGCCCCGAATTTTGACTTCGTTGCTGGTTGTGTTTGGCGACCATTTGGCATAAAATTCTCTTGTCAAGTCAAGATTGCACTCTCCCATGTCGCGGAAGATGAAATCTAGCTTCAAAGCCATTATTTTAGCCAATATTTGCGGCTCCTTCTTTGCTAAGGTCTCCTTGTTGATCAAGTCGACATGCACATATTTCTTTTCTTTGTTGCTGCTGTACCATGCTTTGGCTTCTTCCTCAAGAACCCACTTTATTCCGAACATTCTGCGTGGTAGGTGTGCTGAAGATGATTCTCCTTGGTCTTTTCGACTTCTCTTCTTTTCCTTTCGGGACGTGGTAGCCTTCTCTTTGCCTTGCTTTGCTTTAGGTGCCATTGTACTTGCTTGAAGATTGTGGAGAAGTTGTTGTGAATTGGAAGAACAAAGGAAGAAAATTTTGAGAGGATTTGGAGTGTTATGCGGCGCCTTTAGGGTTGTTTCTAATGTGGTTGTGTTATAAAACCAAGTCCCCTTTATATAGGAAGAGTATGGGTCGGGTTATGAACCATTTACAATCGGATTTGGGGACAAGATCACCACATATGCGGCGCATATCTCTCGGCATATCAATAACATATGCGGCGCATTGTCCATGGCATAATGGGACATATGCGCCGCATAGTCTATGGCATTTCTAGACATATGCGCCGCATAGTCTATGGCATTTGGTCTTAGTATCTCAAATGCCATAGCATAGGCGGCACATAGTCAAAAGCATACCTAGGAATAGGCGGCGCATAGTGTATAGCACACTAGATTCCGAGTCCTTAGGCTATAGAATAGGTTGTGCATCGTTCGTGGCCTATTTTTACCAAGGCCTAGCCTTCCTCGAAGCCTATTATGACGTGAGAAAGGCTCAATTCATAGCCTTATGCATCACCATTCCTACCTTACCGACTTTACCATACAATGCGACCAAATCGTCAATTGAAATCAATCTCCTCGTTGCATACTTCTTGCACCTATATTAGCTCAAAACAAATGAAAACGATTAGTACGATGGGTTGCCTCACACCAAGCGCCTTAGTTTTGGTCATGGCACGACTCTTATTTTTGGATTTTCATTTATCAAAAAGAAAAAATACTAAAACGACGAAATGATAAAACGATAAAACGACAAAACAATAAAAAAATAAAACGATGGGTTGCCTCCCATCTAGCGCCTTATTTATTGTCGTGGCTCGACATAGTAATCTCGAGTACTTAGACTTCGTCGAGATAAGTGATGGCCATGTCATTCATCGAGTCAAGAGGACCGATATATGGCTTGACACGTTGGCCATTCACTTTGAAGATAACACCCTCATTGTTTTCCAATTCGACTACTCCAGACGAGTAGACTTGGATGACTTTAAATGGACCAGACCATTTCGATTTTAACTTACCTGGGAAGAGCTTGAGTCTGGAATTAAAGAGTACTACCATGTCACCTTTTTGGAAGTTTCGTCGAACAATCCGCTGATCATGATACTTCTTCATCCGCTCCTTGTATAAATCTGATCTTTCATATGCATGGAGACGAAATTCATCTAGTTCGTTCAGCTGCTCCAACCTCAGGTTCTTCACATCATCCCAATTCAGATTCAAGTGCTTCAATGCCCACAATGCCTTGTATTCAAGCTCGATGGGTAGATGACAAGCCTTCCCATAAACTAGCTGATAAGGTGACATGCCAATGGGTGTCTTGAATGTAGTCCTATACGCCCATAGTGCATCATCTAGCTTTCGAGACCAGTCCTTCCTATTCGTATTAACCGTCTTGGCAAGGATTTGCTTGATCTCGCGGTTGGAAACCTCAACTTGTCCACTGGTTTGGGGATGATAAGGCGTAGCTACCTTGTGTTGCTTGACTCCATACTTGGCCAATACAGATTTGAATAGATTGTTGTAAAAGTGAGATCCTCCATCACTTATGATAGTACGAGGTACTCCAAAGCGAGAGAAGATATTCTTCTTTAAAAACGCTACCACACGCTTTCCTTCGTTGTCGGCCAATGCTACAGCTTCAACCCATTTTGACACATAATCCACAGCAACCAAGATGTACTTCATTCCAAACGAATTCACGAATGGTCCCATGAAATCAATACCCCACACATCAAAGAGTTCTACCTCCAGAATTTTGGACATGGGCATTTCATGGTGTTTTGAAATAGCACCTTGACGTTGGCATTGGTCACACCTTCGCACATAGTCATATGCATCTCTGAATATTATAGGCCAATAATAACCGCTTTGCAAGACTTTCCTTGCCGTTCGATTCCCTGCATGATGTCCTCCAACTTGCGATGTGTGGCATGCTTCCAATATAGTAGGAACTTCTTCATGGGATATACATCGTCGAATGATACCATCCGCGCATCTTCGAAACAAATAAGGCTCATCCCAATAGTAGTGCTGAACGTCATGCATAAAATTCCTCCTCTGGTGGTAAGCTAAATTGGAAGGTAACACATTACTCACCACGAAATTTGCAAAGTCGGCATACCATGGTAATTTCTCCATTGTTGTTGCTAGTATCTCCTCGTCAGGGAATGCATCATCAATCTGATTTTCTGGTTGCGCCACATACTCATTCTCAAGTCTGGATAGGTAATCAGCCACTTGGTTCTCGCAACCTCTTCTATCTTTGACTTCGAAATCAAACTCTTGCAGCAGCAATACCCATCGAATCAGCCTTGGTTTTGCATCCTTCTTTTTCATTAGATACCTAAGAGCTGCATGGTCTGTATGAACGATCACCTTAGTACCCAATAGATAGGCACGGAACTTCTCAAACGCATACACAACCGCTAAGAGCTCTTGTTCAGTAACAGTGTAGTTCCTTTGGGCTTCATTTAGGACCTTACTCGCATAGTAGATAGGATGAAATAATTTATCCTTTCTCTGTCCAAGAATAGCACCAACGGCTACACCACTAGCATCACACATGACTTCGAACGGGAGCGTCCAATCTGGTGCTACCATGATAGGGGCTTCAATGAGTTTTTCTTTAAGGCATTCGAATGCCTTTAAGCAATCATCATTAAAGTCAAACTTCGCATCTTTCTCCAATAGTTTGCACAATGGACTAGAAATTTTGGAGAAGTCTTTGATGAATCTACGATAAAACCCAGCATGGCCAAGAAAACTACGAACTCCCTTCACCGAAATTGGAGGTGGTATCTTCTCAATTACCTCTATTTTGGCGCGATCAACCTCTATTCCTCTTTCGGAAATCTTGTGCCCAAGAACGATTCCTTCTTTTACCATGAAGTGGCACTTCTCCCAATTCAGCACAAGGTTGAACTCTACACATCTTTGCAATGCCATGCTCAAGTTTGCCAAACATGCTTCAAAAGACTCACCAACAACTGAAAAGTCGTCCATAAATAACTCCAAAGTGTCTTCTACCATATCAGAGAAAATAGACATCATACAACGTTGAAAGGTGGCTGGTGCGTTATACAACCCGAATGGCATGCGTTTGAAGGCAAAAGTACCATATGGGCATGTAAACGTTGTCTTCTCTTGGTCTTCGGGGGCAATACAAATCTGATTGTAACCTGAATAACCATCCAAGAAGCAAAACCATCCTTTCCCTGCTAATCGATCTAGCATTTGGTCCATAAATGGCATGGGGAAGTGATCCTTGAGCGTCCAAGAATTCAGCTTGCGGTAGTCCATGCATACTCTCCATCCAGTAACGGGCCTGAGTGGAATAAGCTCATTCTTTGCATTCGCAACCACCGTCATACCTCCTTTCTTGGGAACACATTGTACTGGGCTTACCCATTTACTATCAGAAATAGGATACACGACTCCTGAGTCTAACCACTTGATAATCTCCTTCTTCACCACTTCTTGCATTGGTGGGTTTAGACGTCTTTGATGTTCAATGGTGTGTGTGCACTTTTCTTGAAGCTGAATTTTATGAGTGCAAATCCCAGGTGGAATACCAATGATATCCGCAATGGTCCATCCAATAGCTCTAATATACTTTCGTAAAATTGCAATAAGAGCTGTAACTTGTTGCTCACCCAAATCGGCTGCCACTATGACGGGAAGAGTATTTCCGCTTCCTAAGAATGCGTACTTCAAATGGCTTGGCAGCTCCTTCAATTCTAACGTGGGTGATTCTTCAATAGATGGCTTAGATGGTGGTGTGGGTCGATTCTTGAGATCAAGATCTAGCTTCTTGGGGGTATAGCGATATGTCCCTAATCCCGATAGAGCACAAATATCTTCATCAGAAATTTCAGCATCATCATTCTCTCCTTTCATGAGCGAAACCTCCAAAGGATCATCAAGAATTTTTTCTTCTTCAAGTCGTTCTTCCTCGTCATCAACGACAACATCAGCCACAGAAAATACACTCAGATCTTTGGGTTGCTTCATTGATTTGCAAACATCAAAGCGAACCACTTCGTCATTTATTCGGAATGAAAGCTCATTAGCTCTCAAATCTATGAGCACACTTCCTGTAGCAAGGAAAGGGCGTCCCAAGATTATGGGAACCTCTGAATCTGCTTCACAATCCAAGATGACAAAGTCTGCTGGAAATATGAATGAAGATACCTTCACCAAGACATCGCATAGAATACCAACCGGTCATTTTACCGACCTATCCGCCATAACAAGCCTCATATTAGTTGGTGTAGGATCTCCTAACCCCAACTTCTTATAGATCGATAATGGAATCAAGTTGATGCTGGCTCCTAAGTCACACAATGCTTTAGCAAAGTCCAAAGATCCGACGGTGCAAGGAATCGTGAAAGCTCCAGGGTCGGCCTTCTTCTGAACTATCGATCGAGTAGCTATTGCACTACAATGATGCACATCATCCTTCAGATCATAACTTGCTTCCCTCTTTTTAGTCAAAAGATCTTTCATAAACTTCGCATACCCAGGCATTTGTTCAAGTGCCTCTACCAATGGAACATTAATAGTCAGCTGCTTCAACATGGTCATAAGTTTGCTGAACTTAGTGTCATCGGCCACCTTCTTCAATCTTTGTGGAAAAAGTGGTGGTGGGTATGGAAGTGTTCTCTCCACGGCTTTCTTCTCCTCTTGCTTCCGTTTATCATTTTTTCAGGCTGCACGTCACTAGGTAGCACATCCTTGACGTTTGAAGTAGTTGTTGCGGCTTCTTCTCTTGTAACGTCACTAGGTGTGGCGTCAATGTCTGCTGCTACGTCAACCACTTGCTTGCCTTTTGCTGAAGTTTCCAGCACCTTACCACTTCTGGTAGTGATGGCCATGCATGACCCATCATTCTTTGGGTTTTGCACAGTATCGCTTGGTAAGGTGCCAGCCTTTCTTTGATTGAATGCTGCTGAAAGTTGGCTCAATTGCTGCTCTATTTGCTTGATAGAAGTGGAATGAGAATCAACTAATTGCTTCATGGAGGCCAAATCGTCAATTACCTCCTTCACTCCTGCGCTCGTTGCTTCTACTCCTTTCAATAACTTAGCCATCATGTCTTCCATAGAATCAGATGTAGTGGTATCACGTCTACCAGGGGGAACGTACAAACCACTCTTTTCATTATTTTTCTTCCAACTACCTTGGTCTTTGCTTCCTGATTTATCATAATAGTTCCGACCTTGGTTTCCTTGGGCATTCCCACGGAAACCCCCCTGATTGGTCAAGTAGTTGGCCTCTTCTTCCGAATCAGATTCGTCTCCGCCTTTTAGCGCCACAGCTTTCACTTTTTCGGTCTTCCCTGATAATAAGTGCTTTGTCAGAAGATCCAATTGTGTTTTCATGTGCGCCATGTCTTGCTCACGTTCTTCTTCTCTTCTTCTTTGGTCTGTAGACATGCCAATAAATAAAGTGGGGCTTGCTACCTCAGAGTCCCTGGTATGCCAAGCTCTACTTTGCTTTGTCATTCGATCTAGCATATTGCTTGCTTGACCAAAGGTAATGTCCATGAAAGAACCTCCAGCTGCGTTGTCCACCACTGGTTTAGTTACTGAATTCAAGGCTCTATACAAGATCTCCATGAGGTGAACATTAGTCATGTGATGGTTTGGGCATCTTGCTAGCTTTGTCTTGAACCTCTCCCATGTTTCGTGAAGAGCTTCAGAGGGAAGCTGACAAAATTTGCTGATTTCATCTCTCAATTGAGCCCTTTTGGATGGCGGAAAGAAACTTTCTAGGAAAGCGTCTCTCAATTGCCTCCAATTTGTAATTGAATCAGGAGTCAGCCCATTCAACCATAGTGTTGCCTCCCCAGACAGAGACAATGGAAATAGACGTAGTCGAATAGCATTCTGACCAACACCAGGATTGTCAAAAGACTTGCACGTAGAAATAAAGTTGATAAGATGCATATTCGGATCATCGCCTGCTAGTCCACCAAATAATCCCTTGAGTTGCAATAACTGAATCATGGTGATAGTGATGTTGAACTTAGCTCCGGGCGCTAATGGTGGTGGAATTATAGCTCCAGTGGCTCCGGCACCATCAAGATCATCATCATCATCGTCGAAAGCTGGTTGCAAAGGTTGGCGATCATACCTATACCGAGCTTGTCAACCTCTTCGGTTGGTAGGTGTTATAATTTCAGCATCACGCCTAGGGTTCAGTAACTCGTCATCACCTAAATTTTCATCGTCAGGATTTGTTGCTCGTCCAGGATTATCAATGTTTTGTTGTTGGACTTGAGCAGCGGCAAGAGCAGCTAATCTTGCTTGCTCGTGTTGAGCAGCCATCCTGTCGATTTCAGCTTGTGCTTCCATTCTTCTAATTCGTTGTGGTTCAGGATTGATTGGTAATAACGGTTGACCAGAACTTCTAGTATGGGGCATGCACTAAAGTAAAAACCTGCAAGAAACAAAAAACAAAAACTAAAAGTAAAAGTACGAGAATCTTTGACCAAAGGGTCTAGTAATTATCACGAACTTGATTGACACTCGTATTCCCTGGCAACGGCGCCAATTTTTGATAACGCTCAATCTACAGCTCTCGTTTGAGTGTAAAGCGGTCGTTAGCAAATATAGAACCCAACCTGGGTTGGGTGTCGATCCCACAGGGAATAGCTTGGCCAACAAGTAAGTAAAATTAATAGACTTTTGGTGCAAGTCTCGTAAGAAGGGGGGATTGTAATAAGTAACCAAAGTAATGAAATAAAAGCTGAAAATAGCAAAGTAAAAAGAGAGTATTTCGTAGGTTGTGAAACAATGAGAATTGAAGTGTTGGGGTTATGTCCACCTTCTGAGGTATACGTCTCTATCGGCTATGAGTGTGTAGAGTCTTGACATGCAATTGCTTATAGAGAATTGTATTCGATGGTAAATCCAAGCGTCTCTCGACCTGAACAAGGACTATTTTACTTTAACTCTCTCGAGCTTAAAGCGTGTCTAACGGTACGAATTCTCCAAGAGGTTAGTCCAGTTACGGCACTAGCTTTTTAATAGGAAAGGGTGTCCTACTACCTTGACATTATCTCTTTTCCTGACAAATAGCCTTTCTCTCGAACAAGTTAAATGTTAGACTGGCGTATTCTTGCGTTTGCAACCGCAAAGAATGTAGATTAAGATGAAGAGCGTAATGATATAAGCAATATACGTGTCTTGAACTCACAAACTCACAGCTATAGATAGTAACTCATTCGGCTTCCATAACCCCAACTAAGAGGTTTAGTTACCCATGAATGCGGAGGATATCACGTTTTGCATGGTGGATGGCGTGAAAAGTAGGTGTTTAGGCGTGTGGTTTTGGTGATTCCGTAGCAAGTAACGATTCTCTTGTTGTGGAATTTAAGAATAGAAGAGTAGATTAGAAGTGTTTGTAGTGGAAGATGAGAGGGATGGAAGAAAATTAATTGTTGAATTAAGTGAAGAATTGAAGAATTAAGAATGTCTTAAAATCTCTAGCATGATAGGGTATTTATAATACTCCTATCCTACTCCTACTAAGCTAATGAAATAAATAACCAAATCCTAATATACTAATGAAATCCTTGACCCAAATGTACTAGGGTAAGGTTACAATATCATAATCCAAATAGATTAGTGAAACACATAACCTAATTGCACTAGATTAATGTATCTTGGTAAAAATCCAGCTTTGTGTCTGTAAGTCCCCAAAGTCTTCAGAATTGCTGTTTTAGCCCGGGACAGATTTTCCATGCAACAGATTTGGTCCTTTAGGCGTCCAGCTCCTTTCCACTTCGTTTGTGAGCTTTCTTTTGCGTCAAGTAAGCCATAAAATGCTGTATTTTGCATCATTTATACCTGAAACTTTACTAATCATGTTTGTTAGCTCATTTATAGGAAAAAGGACTAAAAGTGCATGAAATAGATAATTAGTTCTCAAAACTAGGCTAAAATATGGGCAAAATATATTGATATAGGCACATAAATTCGCCTATCATCACCACTCTTCCAATAAATTTCCCGCAAATCTTGGTACATCTTGATGGCACTAGGATGAATAGAATATCATGCCCCATGTGCTTCAGCCATAATCCTCTGTCTCAGATCATCAAGATTTGAGACACATAATCTACCCTGCAATCTCAACACACCATCTCCCTGTTGGGAGAAAACCTCTACTTTTTGGTCCTTGACTGACTCCTTCAGTCTGACCAAACTAGCCTCTAAGTATTGCTTTTCCTTCACTTTCGAAACCAAGGAGGATTTCGGAACTACTCTGAACCCCTATAATACCTTCAGCAGAGTCTAACAACCTAACCCTCAATCTAGCCAAATGATGTACATCACGATCCAACTCTTTCTTACCTTCTACCACATGCGAAATACTACCCATGGAAACTCTACTTAGGGCATCCGCCACAACATTGGGCTTGCTTGGATGGTACAACACATTCATATCATAGTCCTTTAAAAATTCTAACCATCCTCTCTGCCTAAGATTCAATTCTCTCTAGGTGAACACATACTACAGACTCTTATGATCAGTGAAAACATCAACATGGACACCATACAAATAGTGTCTCCAGATTTTCAAAGCAAACACAACCGCAGTCAACTCAAGGTCATGGTAGGGTAATTTTACTGATGGGGTTTCAACTGTCTAGAAGCATAAGCTATCACCTTACCCTTCTGCATCAATATGCAACCCAACCCAACTCTTGAAGCATCATAGTACACCACAAAACCATCAACACCCTCAGGCAAAGTAAAAACAGGGATTGAAGTGAGTCAAGTCTTCAACTCCTGAAAACTCCTCTCACAAGATTCGGACAACAAGAACTTCACTTTCTTTTGGGTCAACCGAGTCATAAGAGATGCTATAGAGGAGAAACCCTCAACAAAATGGTGGTAATAGCCAGCTAAACCCAAGAAACTTCAGATATCAGTCGTAGAAATAGGTCTAGGCCAATTTCTAAAATCTTTGGTCTTTTGGGGATCAACTCTAATACCCTCGGAAGAAATGATATGACCCAAAAAAACAACTGACCTTAGACAAACCTCACACTTACTGAACTTGGCAAACAACTTGTGATCTCTAAGGGTTTGCAAGACAGTTCGGAGATGATCAGAATGTTTATCCTCACTATGGGAGTACACCAGTATATCATCGATGAACACTATGACAAACATCTCAAGATATGGTCTGAACACTCAATTCATGAGGTCCATGAAAGCTGTTGGGGTAGTAGTTAACCTAAAAGACATAACAAGGAACTCAAAATGGCCATAACGAGTTCAAAAAGCAGTTTTTAGGATGTCACACTCCCTAACTTTGAGTTGATGATATCCGAAACGAAGGTCTATCTTTGAGAAATAACTTGCACCTTGCAATTGGTAAAGCAAATCATCTATTCTAGCAAGGGGATACTTATTTTTTATGATGACTTTATTCAGTTGGAGGTAATCAATGCACATATGCAAAGAGCCATCTTTCTTTCTCACAAACAACACAGGAGCACCCCAAGGAGAAACACTGGGCCTTATGAAACCCTTATCTAATAGAACTTTGAGTTGCTCTTTCAACTCCTTAAGTTCTGCAGGGGTCATATGGTTGGGAGGAATAGAAACAGGCTGAGTATCGAGAAGAAGATCAATCCCAAACTCTATCTCTCTATCAGGAGGTATCCATGGGAGATCATCTGGAAAGACATCAGAAAACTCATTGACGACGTTAATAGACTGGAGAGTTGGAGTCTTAGACTTAGTGTCTTTGACTCTAACCAAATGGTAAATACACCCATTGGAAATAAGCTTTCTAGCTTTGAGGTAAGACATAAAATGGCTCTTGGGTGACATAGAATTCCTAGATCACTCAACCACGGATGCACCCAAAAACTGAAACTTGACCACTTGGGTCCAACAATCAATAGAGGCATAAGAAGAATACAACCAGTCCATACCCAGAATCACATCAAAATCTACCATGTCTAACTCAATCAAATCAGCCAACAAGACTATATGAAGAACGGTAACAAGACACTTTTTATACACTTTCTGGGCAACAATCGAATCACCCACTGGGGTAGAAACTAGGATAGGCTTAGGAATAATCTCAGGATTCATTTCAAAATTTACAGCAATTAAAGGTGTAACATATGAGAAACTAGATAAAGGATCCAACAAAGCATACATATCAAACTGAAATATAGAAAGCATACCAGTAATAACATTGGGAGAATACTCCTGTTCCTGGCGGGACAGTAATGCATAGAACCTATTCTGGCGCTGCCCGCCAGCATTTCTAGAAGAGGCGCCCTGAGCTGGGGCTGGGCGAGTCGCTGGAACTAGAGCACAACAGTCTGAGTCTGGGTTTGAGGGTGATAGTCAAGATGCCTTGTCCATCCTGTGAAGAATCTCTAACTCTGTGACCTATGCCACCACACCCAAAATAACCCCTCTTCTCACCCTAACACTCACCTGAATGAGCCCTTCCAGCACTATACTAGGACCTGGATGCATATGACCTTCTACCTTGCTCCTGCCTACCTCAAGTCACGGGAGAACTAGCAGATGACGGTTCAAGTATAGATGAACAATCCTGATACTGAGAGCGACTCCCTCTCTACGATCTACTTTGACACTGTCTGTGCTGCTTGGACCTAGTTGTCTTAATCCCTCTCATTCTATCTGTCTCCTTAATCTTTTCTACCTCAATTTGTTGGGCATGAGTCATCAGCCTAGAAATATTCATCTCACTATTCATCATAGTAGACCTACACTCCTTAACCATATAACTAGATACTCCAGTCACAAACTTACTTATACTAGCCCGGTTATCAGACACTAAGTCAGGAGCATACTTGGCCAATTGATTGAACTTTAGACAGTACTCCCTAACAGTCATAGAGACCTATCGCAGGTTCATAAACTCTTCCACCTTCACCTCTCTTATCTCCAAAAAGAAAAACTTATCCAGGAATGCATCCTGGAACTCTTGCCAAGTTGTAGGGATAGCTCCCTCACCTCTACCTTTACTCCAAGCAAAAAACCAGTTATAAGCAAGATCTTTCAACCTATACACATCCATCTCCACACTATGTTCCTCAGATACATGCATCACCTGAATAATCCTCTGCACCTCCTCTAAAAACAACCCTGGATCCTCATCAAACTTGGACCCATAGAATTCTATTGGATTCATCCGCATGAAGTCATAGATCATGGAAGTAGCTGAATCACCTCTCTGCTGCTATAGAGCCGGGGCTAGGTTTGCCTGAACATTTGCAGTAACAGCTTGGGCCAGCGCCTAAAAGGCTACTCAAAATTCAGCATGAGACACATTTTCATTCAATGGGTCAGTGGGTTGAGATTTCTAACCATCATTATTTCTTCTTGATCGACGTGAAGGCATATTTACAAAAGAGGAGAGCACTAATCAATAGTAGAGAGAGACACTTTAAGCATGATAAACTTCTAAAAGAAAGAATCACACTTTTTCCTAAAATGTCTTGTAGCCTCTTGCTCATAGATGTGGCGGGCTACACACTGATGATCAAGACTCTACTTAATGCAGCTTGTCAGACTCCCTAGGACACCTTAAAACCTTAGGCTCTAATACCAAGTTTGTCACGCCCCAAAAAATGAGTCTCGGAGCATCACACGGTGCTTGAGGCTACGAGTAGCCTCAAGCTAACCCTTTGAGCAATTCTCATTTAGTTCAAAACAAATCAACGGGGTTTCCATAAATAACCCTCAAATATCAATAGAGTAATTATCATCCAAGAATAAAAGATTTTCAGAAAGATAACAAAATACAACTTATTAGTCAACTCCCAACATCTATACTAGTCTGACAAGCCTATAAGAAAATCAATAAAACTAGCGAGCCATTGAGACATGCCCCAACTGACTCATACTCAGTTATCAAATTTAAATAATTCCGTGAAACAAACATCATACATCACGTCCTTGGAACATGAGGACTCACCACAACAGAGGATGTAGAACAGCGTGCTCGAAAAATCATTGTCGAACCTTGAAATAAGCACCTGAACCTACATTTCGAGAAAATGCAGCCCACATCCAAAGATGTGGGTCAGTACCATGGAAAGGAACCTAGTATATGGGGGTGTATGCAGTTGTATAAACATCATCATCATAAATATTTATAATAAATATACAGGATTTATGAAAGACTCACGGATTTAGCTCAGATCATTGCAAAGACAATCTACAACAAAACAATTTCAGTAATATATAAATATACATCGGGAGCCATCATCCTTCCCATCTATAAAAATCAATAACGTTGTGGAATTCTATCATACTCGAGTTCAAAACAACTCCATTAAGACAAAAAGATCAAATCATTCAAAATATCTCAATGTGGATTCATGACTCAAATATCAAAATCATGATAAATATCATTAAAGATTTATGCTTTATATCTCCACACATGTAAATTCATCTATTAAAATCATAAACATCAAGATTTCATAATAATCATCATAAGATATGGGTTCATGCTTCAAATTCATAAAAATCAAATAAAAATCATGCCTTTGTATAGAAAATTACTTTTGGTCACAAGAACGAAAGAGAGTTCTTATTGAAAAACACCACATACCTTGAATGATGAACTTTAGATCGATACTTATTTTTGAGATGTTAATTATGTCTTTGAATGATGGTTCTTGGAGTTCTTAAACTAGGAACTTGGAATCTTGAATAAATTTGCACAATTAATGGTAAACTTTGGAGGTTCTTGAGGGAATTTGATGAAATATAACATATAATACTCCTAATAGGCTTTAATATAGGGTTTGGATGGATTTTGGGTGAGGGGGAATGATACAAGTACGACTACGAGGATGGACATGAATGAGTGCGTAAAAAATATATCCAAGGAAGTGCACAAGTGAAGTGTAAAGGAGGGCCTAAACACACCAAAATCAGCCCACTTCTTGCACTTGATGGGTACCTCACCCTTGAGGGGTATTATGGACATTTCATACTATTTTTGTAATATCTATAAATAGAACCTTTTAGGGTTTCATTCATTAGAATTTGATGATAATGAATGTTGTATAAAATTGAAAGACAAGTCCTCTCTCCTTGAGGCACAAATCCAAAACTTGTAACTAGGGTGATACTAGGGTGGAATCACTAGTGTTGCATTCATGCTTAGAACGTTGGTACTATAGGAGGTTGAGGTCTCTATTATGCTCACCGAAGAGAGTAGGTGTTCCTATTATCATTGTATTAAGGGTCTAGGTTTTTTAGTACACTTAGGTTCTTAGTTCATAAGATAGTGTATGTCACTCTATCTATCCTTTCTATTCTTGTAATCTTGTAATGTTTGTATCTCGTATTGTACCCGTTTGTGTTGTTGTTGCTATTCCCATTGTTAAGTTCATCTTATTCTTTATTCTCATGTTTCTAATCTAGTTTGTTATTCGGTGTTAATCACCTCATTACATTGTGTTTTTGTTGTAGATCTTGAATCCGAGAGGGGTCACTTAAAGGGTCCTCAGTTCTCTTGAACTTGTGGACTATTTTGAGTGTGTGTTTTGTGTGTTCCTGGTCAATCTCGTATCATTTGTTATCAGAGCATGGCTTGATCTTGTTCCTACAAGATCAAATCTTGGGCTATCTCACTTGAAAATTCAAGAAAAAAAATATTAAAATCTGAAAATTCCAGAAAAAGAACAATCTGTCCATTTTGTGTTCTTGGCCAAAAATTGTGTTTTTATTGTGTCTTGGCGGACATTTTTATTTGTATTTGTTGTCCTTATGTGTTAGTTATGTTCGTCACTAATACATTGAGTCTATATCTTGATTTGAGCTTGTATTTTGATGTTGTTATTGTGAACATAAGCTTGGCCCATTGTTGTTGAACATTGTTGTGGTAGACATTGTTGTTGAGAAACTTGATTGGCCGTGTATTTGGTTGTTGATGTTCAAAGGAGTTTTTTTTGTTATTCTTGGTGAATGTTTTTGTTACTGAAGTTCTTCACAAACGTCATCTCTTGTTAAAACCGAAGACACAACACTAAAGAGACTTGGCCATTTGTTATTGTGGATTGGAGTTGGCCGTTGGAATTGTTGTTGTTCTTGAAGATTGTTGTTATTGTTCTTAGTGTGGTTGTTGTTGTTCTTTAAGTTCTTCACCTTCCTTTATATATTTTTAGAACATAAAGTGAATGATAGATCATAAAAGGTGTGGAAAGAGGTGTAAGTAATTGTTAGTCTTGAAAGACCCCCAACCACCAAAAGACTTTACATCACTTCTCAACCACATTCCCATGAAACAAGGTTCCATGTTTTAAGGACAAGTACTACAAAAGTCAAGTCTTGAAATTTGAAACTTGAAAAAATGGCTCCAAGACTTATTCTTCCCCCCTTAAAACAAATTCCACCAATCCAAATTAAAATTGGTCCAGACTTGGACTTTGGAAAATAAAAAATATAGAAACCGCAACCAATACGTGACTGCCATGTCATCAAGTACTGTTCACGCATTAAATTTTGGCTCAAATTTCAGATTTCTTAGTTTCTTTTTGTTGTTCCTTAGTTTCAATTTTGTTGGTTCCACTACTAATTGGCAAACTAGTACTCATCTACTAGATTGTTAGTTAGTCTTTGTGTTTGTTCATTCGTGTTAAGCGTTTGTTGTGTGTTTTTATCTTTTGTGAATTCATTGTATCTTGTTGTTTCAAGTTCGTAAACAAATTTTCTTTTGATTCAACTCAAACGAAAATCTATTCCGGGCAACGATAGACTCATCCCTCTATCACTCACGAAGTACAAGCCGACTTTCAACACTTGTGAAACCAAGTGTGAGGTAAAAATCAAGAGTGAGAGTGTGCTGAGACATTTTTTAGCTAACAAGTCTGTTTGTTGTGTTGCTCATTGTTGTCTTTTCTTTAGGTACCACGGCTGACACCAATACCAATGCCACGTTTGACCGTATCACCGACTATATTGAATAAATGAAATGGCACGTGAAAAGGCTACGCCTTACTACCTAAACTTATCCCACAAAAGCCAACTTCTCTTGTCCGAACACATTGTGATGAGATCTTCCCGTAGGAAGAGGTAGGTTACCCCGACCCACACCAAGGTAAAAAGGAGGTTGAACCATCTTTGGTACGAGATAGTGAACTTATAGAGAGCGAAGCACTTGCTAATTCCAAATTTGTCCGTGAGATAGATCATGCTTTATTTACATTTAATGTTCTATTTAAAAATGATATAAACACTCCTAATGAACCTAGTGGTGAAAATGATGGTATAGCTTGCCTTGAAGGCTATAGCCGATATGCTAACCCACTATGGTGTGACAACATTCCTCCTAAAGATGGAAATCTTTTCTTGGAAGATGAGAGTACTCTTATGGGCAAGGAATGTGTAGTCTCAGAAATGAGTACTCTTGGTGTGTATGATGATCAATTTACTCTTAAATCTAGTTCTACTACTTGAGTATGTGAATAGTGAGCTTAAAAATTCTCAAGTTAGTGATGATTTCTATAGAATTGATCTTGATAATGCACATGACTTTTTGAACATCTTGTGTGGTAAAAGCATTGCAATTAGTTTTGTACATAGAGACTGTGTATAAAAATATTTTTATGTGTGAATGTGGGAGTGACATTGTAGGAGAAGGAAGGGATAGCCTCGACTTAGGCCCTTGGATAATTTTTCTATTTGATCCCAGCACCCTCTTGGAATGTGGAAATCTCTACATTCCCCACTTAACGCTTGGTCAAGATGACAAGCAATGTTTGGTTGTGGGTGCTAATGAAGGAAGACAATGTTCTCCCTTCTCTTTTTATGGATGATGATCACTTCCTTTATGTCTTTTGTACTAATCTTTGTATGTTCAACACAAAGGACCCGTGGATCTACTCCAAGTTTGTCCCCCTCCCCCCCGGCATGGAATATGATATGTGTATTTTTCTAACCCTAACCCCTGATATCTTGAGGATGTGTGCTTGTTGTCTTCTCTTAATTTTGTGAGGTACGGATTCGAGGTCGAATCCTTTTCACGAAGGGGAGGATGATACAAGTACGACCATGAGGATTGACGTAAATGAGTGCGTAATAAATCCATCCAAGGAAGTGGACAAGTGAAGTGTAAAGGAGGGCCTAAAAACACCAAAATCAGCCCACTTCTTGCACTTGATGAGCACCTCACCCTTGAGGGGTATTATGGATATTTCACACTATTTTTGTAATATCTATAAGTAGAACCTTTTAGGGTTTCATTCATTAGACTTTGATGATAATGAATGTTGTATAACATTGAAAGACAAGTCCTCTCTCCTTGAGGAACAAATTTGAAACTTGTAACTGGGGTGATACTAGGGTGGAATCACTAGTTTTGCATTCATGCTTAGAACGTTGGGTGTTAGTGGAGGTTGAGGTCTCTCTTGTGCTCACCGAAGAGAGTAGGTGTTCCTATTATCATTGTATTAAGGGTCTAGGTGCTTGAATACACTTAGGTTCTTAGTTCATGAGATAATGTGTGTCACTCAATCTATCCTTTCTATTCTTGCAATCTTGTAATGTTTATATCTCGTATTGTACCCATTTATGTTGTTGTTGTTATTTCCATTGTTAAGTTCATCTTGTTCCTCATTCTCATGTTGCTAATCTATTTTTTTATTCGCTTAAAATAGGTGTTAATCACCTCATTACATTGTGTTTTTGTTATAGATCTTGAATCCGAGAGGGGTCACTCAAAGGGTCTTCAGTTATCTTGAAATTGTGGACTATTTTGAGTGTGTGTTTTGTGTGTTCTTGGTCAATCCCGTATCAGGGAATGAGCAAAACGCCCCTAAAAATCAAATAATTCTCGAATCTGTTCTTTGGTGGAGTTTTTTGATAGTCTAAACTAGATCAACCATAAAGTTTTACTACGTTATCCAAATTTCATGAAACCAATTTCATTAGAAAGAGGACTCTCATATCATTCTGTTGATATATAGTATCTCAGCTAGATCATTGTGTACAAGTAGTTATGATCATTTGAAGTTGACCGAAAAATTCAATTTTGATAGGCTGAAGTAGATCGACCATAACATTTTGCTCCGATAGACAAATTAGATGAAACCAATTTCATTGGAAAGAGGACTCGGAGATATTTCCGTTGATATATAGTAGATCACCCAGATCATTATGTACAAGGAATTATGATCGCTTAAAGTTGGAGGAAAAATACATCAGGCCTCAGTACTTTTTCCTGCACATTTTACTGTTCACTACTATTCATGGTTCGATCGAAATGTTAATAACTTGTCGCTCAGGTGTCCGTTTTTGATGATCCACATGTCGTTGGAAAGCTTATTCGATACTCCACGCAATGGTGGGTCATAATCTAATACATTAAACATGGAAAATTTATAATTCATTGTAGAAGATAGAAACAAACACGTTTACGCACAAAATTTCAACGAAAAATTTCCCGCGGTATTACACATACGATTTCTGTCGGCTATGTGCATCCCTAAGCCTTTATCTGATCAAATGAACCTTCTCTAACACTTCAAAAACCAAGTTAGGGCCTACTATTATAGCCTCACCTACTTCAAACCAACCAATTGGAGATCCACATCTCCTACCATAGAGAGCCTAAAATAGAGCCATACAGATACTGGAATGATAGATGTTATTGTATGCAAATACAATAAAAGGGAAGTGGTAATCCCAACTACCTTTAAAATCAATTTTGCATGATCTCAGCATATCTTCTAGATTCTTAATGGTCCTTTCTACTTGACCGTCTGTTAGAGTGTTGAAGGTTGTACTGAGATGGACTGGGGTATCAAGACCCTTTTGAAATGCTTTCTAGAAATGAGAGGTAAACTGATACCTCTATCTGAGATGATAGATAAGGGAAAACCATGCAACCTAACCAACTCTCTGAGATAGAGTTTGGCATTGTCCTCGGCTGAATAAGAGGTGTGAACTGGGAAGAAATGAGTTGATTTGTCCATTCTATCTATGATAACCCAAATAGAAGTATGTTGATGATGAGAACGAGGCAAACCTATCACAAAGTCCATGTTCACTTTCTCCAATTTTCACATGGAAATACTGAACTACTCCATGGACCCACTAGGCTTCTAGTGCTCAATTTTAACTTGCTGGCATGTAGAGAATTTAGCTATAAACTCTGCAATATCAATCTTTATCCCACTCCACCAATAGATCTCCCCCAAATCACAGTACAACTTAGTGGCCCCTAGATGAATAAAATAATGCATACCAAGCGCTTCGGTAAGAATTCATTACCTCAAATAATCTACACCAAACATACATAATCTACCCTGACAACACAAAACACCATCTCCCCCTTTGGAGAAAACCTTTATTTTTTGGTATCTAACTGATTCTTTTAACTTAACTAGAATGGAATCTCTATCTTGCTTTTCCTTTACCTCAAAAACTAGAGATGATTCAGTACGACTTTGCACCCAAACACTACTCTCTGCTGAGTCGACTAAGAGGACACTTAGTCTGGCAAGCTGATGAACTTCATGATCTAACTTCTTCTTATCATCCTCAACATGAGCAACACTGCCCATAAACAATCTACTAAGTGCATCAACCAGCACTTTGGCCTTGCCCGGATGATATAGAACACTCATATCATAGTCCTTCAATTACTCTAACCACCTTATCTAACACAGATTCAAATCTTTCTAAGAGAACTCATACTAAAGGCTTTTGTGATCTATGAACACATCTACATGTACCCAATACAAGTAAAGTCTCCAAATCTTTAAGGTAAATACCATAACTACTAACTCAAGATCATGAGTAGGGTAATTCTTCTCATGGGGTTTAAGTTGTCTCGAGGCATAGGCTACGACCTCACCTCTCTACATAAGGAAACAACCCAAACCTACTCTATATATGTCACAGTACACAACAAAAGCATCTAAACTGTCTGGTAGAGTTAAGACTGGGGCTGAGGTGAGCCAAGTCTTCAACTCCTGAAAAATTTTCTCGCAGGAATTTGACCACTAAAACATAACTTTCTTCTAAGTTAATCTAGAAATGGGGGATGCAATAGAAGAAAATTATTCAACAAACCGACGGTAATAGCCTGCCAAACCCAAGAAACTCCTGATGTCTGCTAGAGAGATAGATCTAGGCTAGTTCTCACCGCTTCAGTCTTTTGAGGATCAACTCTAATGCCATCAACAGAAATAATATGGACAAGGAAAGCTACTGATCTTAGCCAGAATATCATTTAATTAATTTAGTGAACAACTAATGAGCTCTAAGAGTCTGAAGAACTACTGTCAGGTGGTCTACATACTCATTTTTGCTATAGGAGTAAATAAGGATGTCATCAATGAAAACTTTGATGAACATGTCCAACTACTTCTTTAACACTTGATTCATCATGTCCATGAAGGCTACTAGGGAATTTGTAAGAATAAAGGACATGACTAGAAATTTGAAGTGACCATATCGAGTTCAGAAAACTATTTTCGAAATGTCACATTCCTTGACCCTAAGATGATGATAGCCTTATCTGAGGTCTATCTTGGAAAAATAGTTGGCACCCATAAGTTAATCAAACAAGTCATCGGCTCAAGGAAATGGATATTTATTCTTGACTATGACATTGTTCAACTGACGGTAGTCTATGCACATTCTGTGAGAACCATCTTTCTTACATATGAATAGAATAGTTGCACCCCACGAGGAGATACTAGGCCTAATGAATCCCTTATTTAAGAGATCCTTCAACTGTTCTTTCAGTTCTTTTAGTTTAGCTAGAGCCATTAAATATGGCAAAATAGATATAGGATGAGTGTCTTGGAGAAGGTCTATTCCAAAGTTGATTTCTCTTTCAGGAGAAAATTTTGGAAGATCTTTAGGAAATACATCTGATAATTTACTTACTACTAGAATTGACTCAAGATTTAGAGTCCTCGACTCACACAAGATGGTAAATACACCCTTTCTATATCATCTTTCTCACTCTAAGGTATGAAATCGACTAGCCCCTAAGAGCTGTGGTACAACCCCTTCATTCAAGGACTAGTTCATTTAGGAACTGAATATGAACTATTCTGTTTCTATAATAAACTGATGCATAGCATGACTGGAGCCAATCCATGCCAAGAATAACATCAAAATTCGTCATCTCTAACTTTATGAGATCAACTGATGTAAGTTTCTATGATATTGTGGCCGAACATTTTCTGTTTACCTGTCTGGCTATAATGGAAATGCATACTGGAGTTGACACTGAAAATGGCTCTGCTAGAGTTTTGATACATACTCCAAAGTTGATGGTTGTATAAGGAGTTACAAAAGAAAGAAAAGCTCCGGGGTTTAGTAAAGCATAAACATGTAAGCGAAAGACCTTCAATATACCGGTAACTACGTCAGGAGAATTTTCCTAATCATGGCGCGACTGAAGAGCATATAATCTGTTCGGATGCTGACCACTGGTAGAACTGAAATCAGCACCTACTGAGTGGGGCAACCAAATAGAACTGATGACTGATGGGACTGGCCCTGTTAGCGCACATCCCTACCCTTTTGAGTAACTAGCCAACACTCCTGAATTTGATAGTTTGGCTTGCCATAACCGAAACATACTTCACTACCCCTGCTACACGCACCCTGATAGTGTCTGCCACACTTCTGACATGGAGGATTAGTACGAGTACTGCTAACACTGACCTGGGACTTAGAGCCTGGTGCCTTATCCCTATTGTCATTTCTAAATTTGGGTGCTGGGGCACTGGCTGAAGAGGGTGCTGGAGTTGTAGACCTCTGGTGAAGTTGAGAATGGTTACCACCTTCTAAGTTTAGTTGATTAAAATTAAAGATACCTACCTAGCTCTCTTATTTCCTCTCTCCATAACCTTAATTTTTGGCTCCTCTATCTGTTGAGCATGGACCATCAGCCTGGACAAGTTCATCTCACTAATTAGCATTGTGGTCCTACACTCTTTGACCTCACTATCAGATACGCCAGACACAAATGTAGTTATCTTACACCTGTTGTCAGTTACCACATGAGGAGCATACTTAGATAACTGAGTAAACTTGAGGGAATACCCCCTAATGATCATGCTGCCTTCTATCAAGTTAACTAGCTCTAACACTTTGGCTTCCCTCAACTCTAATGGGAAGAATCTATCTAAGAAAGTGGTGGCAAACTCTTCCCAGTCTGTAGGCCCTGAATCAACACCTCTATCAACTTTTCACTGCTTAAACTAAGTATGGGCTACATCTTGTAATTTATATGCAGCCAACTCCGCACTCTGACTTGATGTCATACCCATAATATCTGTTACCTTATGAACCATATCTAAGAATTCCTATAGATCCTGTTCAGACTTAGAACCTGTGAAAGAAGGAAGATTTATTCATGTGAAATCCCGAATTCTAGTTGTAGTAGTATTAGACACTGGGTTGGCCAGAACAACTGTCGGCCATTTAATTTGTGCTGCTACGAAATTGGCTAGAGTAGTGAATGCAACCCTGAATTTTGTGTGAGAGACGTGCTCGTCTAGAGGATCATCCTAGATGGGCTGAGGTTCTGGCTAATTTCCTTTTCTCCTTTCATTCTTCTTGGGAGGTATTTTCTATAAACGAAAGAAAGAAACGTATTAGAATGTGATTTTAACTTGAGCTCATGCTCAATTGCACAACATAAATACTAAAAGAATGGAAACTTTTCCTAAACATCTTATAGTTTCTCATCCATAAGTGTGGCAATCTACACACCCATGCACAAGACTCTACTCGACGCGACTTTCAAACTTTCTAGGAAACTTTAAAACCTTAGGGTCTGAGACCAAGTTTGTAACAACCCGAGACTACCCCTAGTCATTAATAGTACTTATGGTACTGAGGGCTAACCCATGAGCTTGTACCTGTAGTGAGCACTAAATAATATAATCATGAATGCAAAAGAATAACTTAAATGCCATAAGGTTTTAATAATTAAACGACTACTGAATTATGAATCTGGCATTATACTAAAATCTGAATAATCTGAATAGCTGACTATAGAGAATGAAAAACCTCTAAACTGAATACTGTGAGTTGATAGGACAGGCCCCCAACTAACTCTACTAACTAATGAAATAAAGACATGAAGTAATATAATATGTCCTCAGATGATGAGGACTCACCACTGCTACTGTATTTCTAATTATCTGTGGGACTAAGTGCAATCCGAGAACTGAGCATCAAAACCGATGATATGATACATCATAGCGTAAAGGTATGCGATCTGTACTTTGAATATACTGGTATGCTAAATGAGGTAGGCTGGCAGATGTGGTTTCATGAATAGAACTAATAATTAACTGAATATGCAAGTAAAAACACAGAGTATCGAGTAGAGAACATGGAATTTGTAGAAACTGAAAATATGAAAAATCTGTAAACACTAGGGATGCATGACCAAGAATATAACATGGGATGAGTGAGATTTGTCAATTGAAAATACTAAAAAAAATACTAATATCTGTATGCTTTGGCCAAACAATTGTAAGACTGCATAACTAAACTGGGACTAAAACTTAGATAATATCTGAGACTGTGGGAGGTATCATCTAACCGGCATTCCCCAATTTAAGTTAATCGGGGTCCAACCTGTAACCCCAGTTGGAAGGGTGTTAATATCGTGCCACGGGTACTAATGATAGTTTTGTGGATCCACTAAACTAATATAATGTAAGGACCCAAGACTACCCCTAGTCGTTATGCGGTGCATACAATCACGAGGGACGATAGGCTAACCCATGAGCTGGTATCCAAATAGAGTCATGCTGATAATGGGTATGAGGCAAACCAGACACAAAGTCCATGTTCACTTTCTCCTATTTCCACATGGGAATACTGAACTCCGGCATGAACCCTCTAGGCTTCTGGTACTCAATCTTAACTTGCAGGCATGTACAACACTTAGCTATAACCTCTGCAATATCTTTGTTCATCCCACTCCACTAATAGATCTCCCTCAAATCGCGACATATCTTATCATCCCATGGATGAATAGAGTAACACGCACCATGCATTTCTACAAGAATTCATTGCCTCAAGTCATATACCTCAAGCATATACAATCTACCCTGACAACGCAAAACACCATCTCCCACCTAGGAAAAAACCTCCAATTTCTGATCTCTGACTGATTCTTTCAAATTAACTAGACTAGGATATCTATCCTTCTTTTCCATTACCTCAGAAAATAGAGATAATTCAGTGTTACTCTGCACCCACAAACTACCCTCTGCTAAGTCGACTAAGAGGACATCTAATTGTGCAAACTGATGGACTTCCTGAGCTAACTTCTTCTTAACATCCTCAATATGAGCTACACTGCCCATAGACATTGTACTTAGAGCATCAGCCACGACATTGGCCTTTCCCAGATGATACCGAACTCTCGTGTCATAATCCTTCAATATCTCTAACTACCTTCTTTGACACAGATTCAAATCTTTCCGAGAGAACATATACTAAAGCATTTTCTGATCTGTGAACGCATCTATATACACCCCATATAAGTAATGCCTCAAAATCTTTAAGGCAAACACTACTGCTGCTATCTTAAGATAATAAGTCAGATAATTCTTCTTATAAGGCTTAAGATTTCTGGAGGCGTAGGCTATAACCTTACCTCTCTGCATGAGAACACAACTCAAACCTACTATAGATGCATCACAGTACAAAACAAAACCATTTGAACCATCTGCGAAAGTAAGAACTGGGGCTGAGGTGAGTCGAGTCTTCAACTCCTCAAAGCTCTTCTCGCATGAATCTAACCAATAAAACTTAACATTCTTAAGATTCAATCTTGATAAGGGGGATTCAATAGAATAAAACCCTTCAAAAAATAAACGATAATAGCCAGCTAAACCCAAGAAACTCCTAATATCTTATGGAGAGATAGGTCTAGGACAGTTTCTCACCGCTTCAGTCTTTTGAGAATCAACTCTAATGCCATCACCAGAAATAATATGTCTAGGGAAACCTATTTATCTTAGAAAGAATTCACACTTATTGAATTTAGCTAACAATTGATGAGCTCTAAGAGTATGAAGAACTACTCTGAGGTGGTCTGCATGCTTATTATTGCTATGGGAGTAAACAAGGATATCATCAATAAAGACTATGAATTCATGTCCAAGTACTTCTTGAACACTCAGTTCATCAAGTCCATGAAGGCTACTAGGGCATTTGTGAGACCAAAGGACATGACTAGAAATTTAAAGTGACCATACCGAGTTTAAAAAGTTGTTTTTGGAATATCATATTTCCTCTCCTCAGTCTTCTGGTCCTCTATCTATTGAGCATGGACCATCAGTCTAGAAAAGTCCATCTCACTAATTAGCATTGTGGTCCTATACTCCTTGACCACACTATCAGACGTGCCAGACACAAACTTACACATCTTGGACCTACTGTCAGCTACCACATGAGGAGCATATTTAGCTAACTGAGTAAAACTAAGAGAATACTCCCTCACACTCATGCTACCTTGCCTCAAATTAATAAATTCTAACACCTTGGCCTCCTTCAACTCTAATGGAAAGAATCTGTCCAAGAAACCCATGGTTAATTCTTCCCATTCCACAGCCCCTGCATCAACACTTGTATCAACTTTTCACTACTTGAACCAAGTTTGGGATACATCCTGTAATTGATATGTATCCAACTCAACACTCTTACTAGGAGTTACACCCATAGCATCCGTTACCTTTTCAACCATATCTAAGAATTACTGAGGATCCTCTTCAGACTTGGAACCTATGATGAAAGGCAGATTCATCCAGGTGAAATCCTGAATTCTAGTTGCAGCAGTATTGGAAACTTGGTTTGTCGGAACAACAACTGGTCATTCATTCTACACTGCAATGGATTTTTCTAAGTTAGTGAACACAGCCCTGAATTATGCGTGAGAGAAATGCTCACCCAGGGGATCTGCCTAGATGGGATGAGGGGTTGGTTATGTTCCTGTTCTTATTTTGTTCTTCTTAGGAGGCATGTTCTGTAAACGAAAGGAAGAAATGTATTAGACAGAGAGTTTAACTTGAGCTCATGCTTCCTTGCACGACATGAATTCTGAAAGAAGGGAAACTTTTCCTAAACGCCTTGTATCCTCTCGTCCATATTAGTGGCGCACTAGACACCCATGCACAAGACTCTACTCAATGCGGCTTTTAGACTTCCTATGAGACTTTAAAACCTTAGGCTCTGATACCAAGTTTGTAATGACTCGAGACATCCCCTAATCGTTAAAAAAGTTCTTACACTCTTGAAGGACCACAAGCTAACATATGAGCTGGTACCTGCTCTGAGCACAGAACAATATAATCATGAGTTGCAGAAGAATAACTGAAGTTCCATAAGGTTTTAAATATTTTAATTCAAAATGAAATATAAATTTAGGAAAAATGAATGTCTGAATTTGATAAAGTACTACTAAACTAAACAACTAACTGACCGTAACGTCTGAAGAGCCTCTAAGACTGACTGAATGAGAGTTGATGGGACAAGCCCCCAACTAACTCTACTGACTACTGAAATAAGGACATGAAATATGTTATTCTATCCTTTGGTGATGAGGACTCACCACTGCTACAGTACTGCTGAGAATTTTAGTATCTAGGTGTGATCTGGGAACTGAGTGTCAGTATCTATGATATGAGACATCATAGCACAAAAGCAAGGTATGCAATCATTACTTTAAATGTACTGGTATGCTAAATGAGGTAGGTTGATATGCATGGTCTTATGAATAGGAATAATAATAATAATTAACTAGACATGCATGCAAAGCATGGAGTACTGAATAAAGAGCATTGAATATGTAGATACTGAAAATGCTGGAAAATCTATAAATACTACGAATGCATGACAAAGCATATAGCATGAAATAAGTGAAATCTGTAAATACTGATATACTCAGATAACTGAATTCTGTATGCTTTGGCAAACAACACTAAGACTGAATAACTGAGATGGGACTATAACTGAGACTATATCTAAGACTGTGGGAGGTATCATCTAACCAACATTCCCTAATTTGAGCTAATCGGGGTCCAACCTATAACCCTAGTTGGAAGCATGTTAATACCATATCACGGGTACTAACAATGGTTGTGTGGATCCACTAATCTAATATAATGTCCAAAGGACTAAGGGTGTTATGCCTGAACTAACGGGTGACCCCTATGACATAGCCAAGTCTAATCTGACAGGTCACATCTCATACCCTACGCTGGCTAAGTAGTTCTGGAGTATATGGACTACTACTAATGACTTTCCTTATTTGACAGGGAAGCCAGCATCCCTACAAACGCTCGGTGCTAGATCATACTCCCAACTGAAAGAAACTGAGATGCTAGACTATTTTGAGTTGAATAACTGATATCGGACAATTCTGATAATGCTCATGATATAATCTGATGTTATTCTAAAGATACTGAGACAAAATTAAGTAAACGACTACAGTTTTGGGTATTCAATACCCCTAGGACTCAAAACAATAGTAGTAGCATGACACTAAAACATTGAAGGACATATCATGAAGACTATTATTAAATACGTTGCTCTTGTAGGCATTTTATCGAACACTTATAGTTCATGGTTTAAAATAATCATAGAATTATTAGAGCTGCATAATTAAAATAAAATTATCTTGGAAAACACTAAGTCATGAAATTATCCATGTCACTGGAAACTGACAAATGGAAAACTGGTCTGTGGCGCGATATGGGGAAATTGTGGTCCTTTACTGATTGGGACCTGGAAGTTCTCCACAATGCGGTGGCATCATGCTGCAACACTGGTAAATGATAAATGCAAAATTTGCCTATGGTGCGATGCACCAAAATCATGATACCTTACTGGAAATTGCTAATCGCTATTTTAAATCTCTCTATGACACTCTGATGGATAAAATGATGGTGTTTAACGACTAAAAATTAAAATTGCCATAACTTCTTACCCAGTTATTGGATTTCGACAAATTTTATTTCGTTGGAAAGCAAATTAAATTTCTTACACAATGGCCAGCTCTAAACTAAAAAATAATGAGCGTTTCATAAATTTTTATGTACGTATACTCGTGTATTGGAACTTTAGATTATGCTAGGGAAATACATGGTGTTATAATATCTCCCCCTTGGGATCATTCGTCCCCGAATGAAACTACTTAAGAAGAGGGAACTGATGGACTAAGCTTACACACTGAATATCATGTATAATGCATGGAATGCATGACTGAACTAGTTTGTAAATACACGACTGACATGAACATGATGTGCAACTGAAACTGAGCATGATTGAGAGAAATATTAGGAATATTAGTACCTTACACTGAATCTATATTTGCGGTGAAAACATGAGGGTACTTGGTTCGCATATCTACCTCTACTTCCCAAGTGACTCTCTCAATGGACAGGTCCTACCAAAGAACTTTGACTACTTGAACTTGTTTGTTCCTTAGTCTACGAACTTGATGATCAAGAATTTCGACTGGAACTTTCTCAAAGGAAAGACTGTTCTGAATATCTACACTTTATATGGGGACAACTACAGCTGGATCACCAATACACTTTTTCACAATGAGATATGGAACACTAGGTGTACTGAGGCTAAATATGAAGGCAACTCAAGCTCAGAAGCCACCTTTCCGAAATGACTAAGAATTCTGAAGGGAACAACATATCGGGGACTGAATTTTCCTCTCTTGCCTCGTATCCTCACTCCCTTCATGGGAGAAATTTTCAAAAACAAAAGATAACCAACCTCAAAATCAAGATCTTTTCTCCTCACATCTACATACAATTTTTACTGGCTCTAGGCAGCCCTAAGCCTTTGTCTGATCAACTGAACCTTCTCTAACGCATCAAACACCATGTCAGAACCTACTACTGCGGCCTCACCTATAGAGAGCCTTGAACATAGCCGTACGAATACTGGACTGATAGTTGTTATTATATGCAAATTCATTTAAAGGCAAATAGTCATCCTAACTACCCTTGAAATCAACAACGCATGCTCTCAGCATATCCTCAAGAGTCTAAATGGAACATTCTTCTTGACCGTCTCTCTAAGGGTGGAAGGTTGTACTAAGGTGGACAGGGGTACCAAGACCTTTTTGGAATGCTTTCTAGAAGTGAGAGATAAATTGAGTACCTCTATCTGAGATGATAGATAAGGGAATACCATGCAACCTAACAAACTCTCTGAGATAGAGATTCGCATAGTCCTCAACAGAGTAAGAGGTATGAACTGGCAAGAAATGAGCTGATTTGATGATCCTGTTTACTATAACCTAAATAGAGTCATACTGATGACAGGTATAAGGTAAACCTATCACAAAGTCCATGTTCACTTCTTTCCATTTCGACATGGGAATACTGAACTCCTACGTGGACCCACTAGGCTTCTGGTGATCAATCTTAACTTACTAGCATGTAATGCACTTAACTATAATCTCTATAATATCACTCTCCATCCCACTCCACCAATATATCTCACATAAATTATGGTACATCTTAGCGTCCCCTGGATGAATAGAGTAACACGCACTATGCACTTCTGCAAGAATTCATTACCTTAACTCATCTACAACAGGCACACACAATCTACACTAAAAATGCAAAATACCATCTCTCCTTTGGAAGAAAACCTCTACTTTTTAATCTGTGACTGATTCTTTCAACTTAACTAGAATGGGATCTCTATCCTTCTTTTCCTTCACCTCGGAAACTAGAGATGATTCAGTGCTACTCTACACCCACACACTACCCTCTGCTGATTTGACTAAGCGAACACCTAGTTAGGCAAGCTGATAGACGTCCTAAGCTAACTTCTTCTTACCATCCTCAACATGAGCTATACTATCCATAGACATTCTACTGAGAGAGTCAGCCACTATATTGGCCCTGCGCGCATAATACAACACACTTATGTCATAATTCTTTAATATCTCTGACCACCTTCTCTGACGTAGATTCAAATCTTTCTGACAAAATATATACTGAAGGCTTTTATGATCTGTGAACACATCTACATGCACCCCATATAAGTAATGCCTCCAAATCTTTAAGGCAAACACTACTGTTGCTAGCTCAAAATCATAAGTCGAATAATTCTTCTCATGACGCTTAAGCTATCTGGAGGTGTAGGCTATGACCTTACTACTCTTCATGAGGACACAACCTACACCTATTCTTGATGCATCATAATAAACAACAAAACCATCTGAACCATCTGGTAGAGTAAGAACTGTGACTGAGGTGAGTCACGTCTTCAACTCCTAAAAAACTTCCTCACATGAATCTGACCACTAAAACTTAACTTTCTTCTAGTCAATCTGAACATGGGGGATGCTATAAAATAAAACCATTCAATAAACCGAAGATAATAGCCAGTTAAACCTAAGAAACTCCTAATATCTGATGGAGAGATAGGTCTGGGCTAGTTTCTCACCACTTTAGTCTTTTAAGGATAAACTCTAAAGCCATCACCAAAAATAATATGGAAAAGAAAAGCTACCAATCTTAGCCAAAATTTAAACTTACTAAATTTAGCAAACAACTAATTAGCTCTAAGAGTCTGAAGAACTACTCTGAGATGGTCTGCATGCTTATTTTCACTACGGGAGTGAACAAGGATTTCATCAATGAAGATTATGATGAACATGTATAAGTACTGCTTGAACACTATGTTCATCAAGTCCATGAAAGCTGGCGGGGCATTTGTGTGACCAAAGGACATGACTAGAAATTCGAAGTGACCATACTGAGTTAGGAAAGCTATTTTTAGAATGTCACATTCTCTAAATCTATGTTGATGATAGCCTGATCTAAGGTCTATCTTGGGAAAAGTAACTGGCACCTTGAAGTTGGTCGAACAAATTATTCATTCTAGGAAGTAGATATTTATTCTTGAATGTAACCTAGTTCAACTGACAGTGGTCTATGCATATCCTATGAGAACCATCTTTCTTATGCATGAATAGAATAGGTACAACCCACGGAGAGATGTTGGGTCTGATGAATCCCTTATCTAAGAGATCCTTCAACTATTCTACAACTCTTTAAGTTCATCTGGAGCCATTCTATATGGCAGAATAGATATAGGCTGAGTATCTAGGAGAAGGTCTATTCTGAATTAAATTTCCCTTTGAGAATACTTTTACTAATGGGACTGACTCAAGAGTAGGAGTTTCTAAGTTAGAGCATTTGACTTGTACAAGATAGTAAATACACCCCTTCGATATAAACATTCTGGCTCAAAGGTACGAAATAAACTGACCCTTAAGAGAAATAGTACTACCCCTCCATTCAAGGACTGGTTTATTTAGGAACTACAAATGAACTATTCTGTTCCTACAATCAACTAAGGTATAGAATGAGTGGAGCCAATCCATGCTGAGAATGACATCAAAATTCATTATCTTTAACTCCACAAGATCAACTAAGGTAACCTTTTAAGATATTGTGATTGGACAGTTCCTGTGTACCTGCCTGGCATATATAGTGTTACAAAAGAAAGAGAAGCTATAGGATCTAGTAAAGCATACATATGTAAGTGAAAGACCTACAACGTACCAGTAACTACGTCGAGAGATTTTTCATAATCTTGGTGGGACTGAAAAGAATATAATTTGTTCGGTCACTAACCACTGGTAGCACTAGAAGTGGCACCCTTCTAAGTTAGGAGACGAATGGAACTAACGACAGATGGGACTGCCGCTGTTGGTTCACATCCCTACCCTTCTAATCAACTACCCAATACTCCCGAATCTGATGGCATGGCTTGCCACACCCGACCCACACATCACTACCCTCTCTACACTCACCCTAATGGTGTTTACCATATTTTTGACATAGAGTATTTGCATGAGCACTTATAACACTAACCTGGTACTTAGAGACTGGTGATCTATCCCTATTGTCATTTCTGAATTTGGGTACTGGGCACTGGCTGAAGAGGGCGCTGGGGCTAAAGACCTCTGATGAAACTGAGGATGGTTACCATCTTTTGACTTTGACTTACTGAAATTAAAAATATCCATCCTTGCTCTTTTGTTTTCTCTCTCCCTCTCCTCAGTCTTCTACTCCTCTATCTATTGAGAATGGACCATCAATCTAGACAAGCCTATCTCACTAATCAGCATTGCGGTCCTAACTACTTGACTGCAATATCAAACATGCCAGACACAAACTTACTCATCTTAAACATACTGTCAGCTACCACATAAGGAGTATATTTATCTAACTGAGTTCACCTAAGAGAATACTCCCTCACACTTATGCTTCCTTCACTCAAATTAGTAATCTAACACCTTTGCCTCCCTCAACTCTAATGGAAAAAAATCTTTCTAAGAAAGTCGTGGTAAACTCTTCCCATTCTATAGGCCCTGCATCAACACCTTTATCAACTTTGCATTGCTTCAACCAAGTATGGGCGACATACTATAATTGATATGTATCCAACTCGACACTCTAACTAGACTTCACCCCCATAGCATCCATTACCTTCTGAACCATATCTGAGAATTCTTGTGGATCCTCTTCAGACTTGGACCCCTTAAAGGATGAGGGATTCATCCGGTTGAAATCCCAAATTCTAGTAGCAATAGTTTTAGACATTGGTTGGCCAGAACAGCAGCTGTTCATTCATTATGCACTACTACATAGTTCACTAGAGTTGTGAATGCAGCCCTGAATTCTACGTGAGAGACATCCTCGTCTAAAGGATCTTCCTGGATAGGCGGAGGGGTTGGGTGAGTTACCGTTCTTCTTTAGTTCTGTTTGGGAGGTATGTTCTATAAATAGAAGGAAGAAATATATTAGACAGGGAGTTTAACTTAAGCTCATGCTTACTCACACGACATTAGTATTGAAAGAAGGGAAACTTTTTCTAAATCCCTTGTAGCCTCTCATCCATAATGGTAGCGCGCTACATTCCTATGCACAAGACTCTACTCGATGCGGCTTTCAGACTTTCTAGGAAACTTTAAAACCTTAGGTTCTGATACTAAGTTTGTAACGACCTAAACTACCCCTTAGTCATTACATTGAGCTTGTCCCGAGGGACCACAAGCTAACCTATGAGCTGGTACCCATTGTGAGCACTGGATAATATAATCATGAGTTGCGGAAGAATGGCTGAAATACTATAAGGCTTTAAATATTTGAATTCAAATTGAATTATTAATCTAGGAAAAATGACTGTCTGAATATGATAAAGTTCTAATAAATTGAACAACTAACTGACTGTAAAATCTGAAGAGACTCTAAGACTGACTAACTGAGATATGATGGACAAGACTCCAACTAACTCTATTGACTACTAAAATAAAGATATGAAATAAGATAGTATGTCCGCGGGTGATGAGGCTCACCACTGCAACGACACTCGTGAGAATTTGAGAAACTAGGTACGATCCGACAACTGAGCATCAGCACCTATTATATGAGACATCATAGCACGAAATCAAGGCATGCGATCAGTACTTTGAATATAATGGTATGATAAATGAGGTAGGTTGATATGAAATGCAGGAAAATCTGTAAATACTATGGTTGAATGACCAAGCATATAATATGAACTGAGTAAAATCTATAAATACTGATATACTGAGATTATTAAAATCTGTATGCTTTGGTCAAACAACAATAAGAATTAATAACTAAGCTATGACTGTAACTAAGACTATATTTGAGACTGTAGGAGGTATCATCTAACTGACATTCACCAATTTGAGCTAATCGGGGTCCAACATATAACTCCAGTTGGAAGGATGTTAATACCATGCCACGGGTACTAACAATGGTTTTGTGGATCCACTAATCTAATATAATGTCTAAAGTACTAAGGGTGTTAAGCCTGAACAGACTGGTGACCCATCCAAGATAGTCAAGCCTAATCTGTCGAGTGACTGCTCACACCCTACACCGGCTACTTAGTTCTGGAGTATAGGGACTGATACAAACGACTCTTACTATCTGACGGGGAATCTGCCATCCCTACACTTGCTCTGTGCTAAATCCTACTCCCAACTAAAAGACACTGAGATACTAGACTGTTTTGAGTTGAATAACTAATATCTAACTATTCTGCTAATGCTTATGATATAATCTGAAACTATTCTGAAGATACTGAGACAACATTAAGTAAACAACTACTATTTTAGGTATTCAATACCCCCAGGGCTCAAAACAATAGTAGTAGCATGACACTTAAACATTAAAGGACATAGCATGAAGAATCTTATTAAATCAATTCCTATTGTAGGCATTTTATCAAACACTTATAGTTCATGGTTTAAAATAATCATCGAACTACTAAAGGACCAGCATAATTAACATAAAATTATCATTTAAAACAGTAAGTAATGCTTTAATTCAATAAATGATAACACTAAAACATAAGGAATTGAATAACAACAATAACTTCATTAAAACATGTTATTAAATCAAAGTTCATGGAGATTAATGGATGAAATCATGATTTAAAATCAAATAACTTAAAAAGATCATAAATTTAGAATTAAAAAGGTTACTTGGGCTCCATGGATGAAAGGAATCCGTGGATGAACATCTAACATACCTTAACGTATGAATTTCTTGAATTTCTTGGGTGAATTCTTGAGATTGCTCTTGGTTTCTTGAGAGCTAGGGTTTATAATTTAAAGAGAAAGCTCTTGATTTTTGGGAAATTAATAAAGAATGAACTTTTAAAATATTTTTAGGGCTTAAGTATTCCATCTGATAATATTAAAATAATGGGATAAGATTGTTTTAACCCTAGACGAAATATTAGATTTTCGTGAAAATTTTCCGATATGGGCTCCTGGCGCAATGCGATGCTATCACGCCATGTTAGTGGAAATTGAAAACTGGAAAACTAGTTTGTGGCATGATGTGGGTAAATCATAGTCCTTCACTTATTGGTACCTGGAAGTTCTTCGCGATGCAGTGGCATCGCGCTGCAACACTGAAAAATGACAAATGCCAAATAGGCCTATGGCGCAATGTGCCAAAATTGCAATACCTCACTGGAAATTGACAATTGTTATTTTGACTCTCTCTGCAATGTGATGATGGGTAAAATGACTTAAAATCGCCATAACTTCTTACCAGTAATCAGATTTCGGCAAATTTTATATCGTTGGAAATTAAATTCAATTTCCTACTCAATGGCAGGCTCTAAATCGAAAAAATAATGAGTATTTTAGAAATTTTTATATATGAATAATCATGTATTGGTATTTTAGATTATGATATAGAAATATGGGGTGTTACATATAATATCCAAAGGAATAAGGGTGTCACGCCTGAACAGACAGTGACCCCTGCGAGATAGTCAAACCTAATATGATGTGTGACTTCTCATATACTATGCTGGCTACGTTGTCCTGAAGTATAGGGACTGCTACTAGCAATTCTGCCTATCTAATGGAGAATCTGCAATCCCTACACTTGCTCGGTGCTAAACCGTACTCCCAACTGAAAGACCCTAAAATACTAGACTATTCTGAGTTCATCTGACTTGTAACTGACTCTTATGATAATGCTCATAGTATATTCTGAAGACTATTCTATAATGTACTAATACTAGACTACCTAAACAACTATGGTTTTCCAGTATTCAATACCCCCAGGACTCAAAACAATAATAGTAAAATGATACTAAAGCTTGAAGATCAAAACTTAAAGTCTTTTATTAAATAAATCACCCTTGAAGGAAATTTATCAAACACTTGTAGTTAATAGTTTAAAATAATCAAAAGAATACCATGGAACTTACAAAAATAGCATGAATTCAACATAATAGTACTAAATCATGGTTTAATTCAACAAACAATAATATTAACATATGGAGAATTGAATAGTAATGATAATTTCATGGTAACATGGTATGAAATCCATAGTGCATGGAGATTCATAGATGAAATTATAATTTAAAATATAATAACTTGAAGATCAAAATTTTATAATTTAAAAGGGTTGCGTGGACTCCATGGATGAAAAATATTTATGGATGAACATCTAACATACCTTAATTGATGGATTTCTTGAAGTTCTTGGTGAATTCTTGAGGATTAACCTTAAATTTAAGAGCTCGGGTTCTTGATTAGGAAAGTATGTCTTTTGATTTAGGGGAAATTAATTAACGAATGATCTTAAAATTGTTTTTAGGGTTTAAATATCACACCTTAGCGGACTAAACTAATAGGGAAAGGACTATTTTATTGCTGAACGAAATATTAATTTTTCGTCGAATTTTTCCATAATGGGCACCTGGCGCGACGCGGAGCTATTGCGTCGTGTCACTGGAAACTGAAAACTGGGAACTGGGCTTATGGAGCAATACAAAGAAATTGTGGTAAGCCTTTAGATGCCGTTTTGGCCACCTTTGCGATGTGGCAACATCGCAGAGGCCCACTTGAACATGATAAACGAAAAATTGTCCTTGTCCGTGATGCACTATGATCGCGAAGTCACACTGGAAATTGACAATTATCATTTGGGATGCCTACACGACGCGCTAAGGGTTAAAATAACAGTGTTTAATCACTGAAACTTTAAATCACCATAACTTCTTACCTGGTTATTGGATTTAGGTAAATTTTATATCGTTGGAAAGCTAATTCAATTTCCTAAACAATAGAAGTCTCTAAACTGGAGAATAATGAGTGTTTTGAAAATTTTATATATGAATAATCTTGTATTGAGACTTAAATTATGTTAGGGAAGTACAGGGTACTACATGAGCCATTACATTCAAACTCTTTCTTTGGGTAACCACCTAACTCTATTTAAGACCATTTTTAGTCTATTCTAAACATGCATATTTCTGAAATGAAATTCTAAAATTTTGTGTAAAAATATGTATTTTTGTTTGTTCTGAATTAGCTATGGCATTCATCTATTTTAGTATCCTCATACCAAGACTTGCAAGTCATATCTCTAAGCCATAAGATATCATGTACAACTCTTTCATTAAAAATAGTTTTCAGACCACAAAAAAATTCAAACAATACAAGAGTATTCATATTTCAAAACTCACGCGATACCATGCAAAGATTCTCTCTTTTCAACATTTCAACGAACATGTGGTGGTCAATTACTCAATAGAAAATCATGTAACTTTTTAAATCATCTCTTTCTGTTTATATAAGCAATAAATACCATCTCTTTGGTTCATAACAAAAATCAAGTCTTAAATGATAATAAATACATTTGTATCATGTTTCTCAATATGCAATTGAATAATTAACAACGTATGTAATCAAGATACTTCATAACAAGAGAGGGAGTATAAATCTCCATTCTCTTAATTTAAGATTCAAAACATCAAATACATACTTATATATATATGAGTAACAATCAATTTCAAGGGAAAGGCCTCAAGACCAAAATATTATCATCAATAGGGTTCACAATTCATAATTGTCTATGTAAATTCAAAATCCTTTTGTAAATACATGATTTCTCAACATTCAAAATCTTAATCAAAATAATTACACTATGCCCATTTAGTTTAATAAAACCCCACGTACCTTAGATTACTTAGTGTAAAGAGTAGAACATGAATTTTGATTTGTTTCTTGAAAATCTTGAACGTGAAGATAGTATCTTTGATGTGGTATAACTAATAATGACTGATTAATAATACTTAAGGTATAATTTAATCTTTGGGAAAGGTTTTTGGAGTGAGGTAAAGACCAAAATACCCCTAAGGAAAACCAAAAAATCATAAAACTTTATCAGTTGACGACCAAGGTTGATGGACTGTTAATCTTGTGATAGCCCATCACATAGGTCATCACTTTTGGGATGGATTTTACCATGTTTTGCCCTAGGATGACGACCAGGGATGACGGGATGTCACCTATTTGATAGGTAGTCAGCCTCGCCATCACATTTTGGAAGACAGACACTTCAAAGTAAAATGAGAATAATTTTCTACTAAGATATTGGTTTAAGGTAAAACCAGTTTCTTTGGAAAGAAGACTCAAAGACCTTTCATTTGATAAATACTAGGACTACTAATTTGATATATACAAAAAGTTATGATCGATGGAAGTTGACCTAAGTTTAGACGTTTATTAAAACTTAATTGATAAAAGAGTTTTCAACTTGTTGTGAGTTTGGAGATTTTTGTGACCTCAATTCATATTCAAAGGTATTCACATACTATAGGATTAATCATCACACATATATTAATAAAGAATCATTGAGTTTGGGTCTATACGCATAGAAAAGATAGTTCAAACTTTAGCTCGAAAGTGTTGGGTGTTACAAGTTAGGTGTAGGACTTAGCACCAAGCAAACCCAGGGATGGGGGCTCACCTTCCAGTTGAGGGTGTGACCTATAGTAGCTGTCCCTGCATTCTAGAATAACGTAGCCATCATTGGCTAGGGATGTTAATCTTCCAGTTGAGTATTGACACATATCTCACTAGAGAACCAGCCAGTAGAAGGTGACTCTTTAGTCCTTCGGGACTTCACTTTAGTGGAACCACACAGACAGTGTTAGTACCCATGGTATAGTACTAAAACCCTTCCAACTGAGGTCATATATTGGATGCAATTACCTCTTATTGGGGTATGCCAGTTAGATAATAAATCCCAAAATCTCAGTCCAGTATTTAAATTAGAGTTCAGTTTAGTTTTGCTTAACCACAACATACAGTATTAATTATTTAGTATCTGTCTCGCAGTATTTTAGTTTACCGACCACTCCAATATCATTTCATATGCGTACTTATACATTCTCAGATTTTACAACTTTGATCCATACTATACAATAGTTATCTCACGCCATTCATTCATTCAGTTATTATTATTTATACATATCAGCCTAACCTCATTTAGCATTCCAGTACATTCAAAGTACTGATCGCATACTCATTTCTTGTGTTATGATGTATCATATCATAGATTCGGACGCTCAGTTTCCCGACTACCCCTAGAAACCCTCATGCACCAGCAATAGCAGCAGTGGTGAGTCCTTATATTCCGATAAATTATTATGCTTATTTCAGTATTTTAGTATAATAGTTAGTCGGGGTTAGTTGGGGACTTGTCCCATCAACTCCACGGTTAGTCAGTTAGAGGCTTTTGGACACTTTCAGACGTTAGTCAGTTTATCAGTTATTATTGACAGTCTTTATAGTATTTTTTGATCTTATTCTTTATGAGTTTTTTTTAATGTTTAAACCTTATGGAATATCGAGCTTTGCTTTCCTCACTTATGTTTGTTTATTATCAGTTTTTCAATACTCACAGTAGGTACTAGTTCATGGGTTAGCTTTTGGTTACTTGTTATTGTAAGCACTATGTTTCATCAAGGGTGTACTCCCGAGGCGTTACATGAAGTCTTTTTCATGTGGAGCAAGTAAAGAGGAATATAGTGAAGGATATTCATCGACTTGCAAATTTGGGAGTGCAACTTCTGTATTTTGAAGAAGGTAGGGTATTTATTCACATGATAGCTAAATCCTCCCTATGTGCAAAAGTTAAGGAGAAGAAGGCCAAAGACCCCATTTTAATGAAAATTAAGGGAGATGTTTGACAACAAAAGGTGTTGGCTTTTGATATTGAAGGTGATGGGATTTTGAGGTATCAAGGTAGGCTATGTGTGTCGAATGTAGATGGGTTTCAAAGAATAATTATTGATGAAGCTCACACTTCCAGGTATGTGGTTAACCTCGACTCTACTAATATGTATCATGATCTTAAGACAATTTACTGGTGGAACAACATGAAAAGAGATGTTGCTAATTTCATAGCTAAGTATTTCATTGTAAAAATGTTAAGGTGGAATATTTGAGGCTAGGAGACACTTCCAAAGATATAGCTTTGCATATGTGGAAAAGGGAGGTGATCAACATGAACTTTATTATAGTACTTCTAAGATTCCAAAACCAACATGACTCCATTTGGGTGATTGTAGACAGGATGACTAAGTCTGTCATTTTCTTCTTATGCGGACAAATTATTTAGGGGATGACTATGCTAAGTTGTACATTTAAGAAATAGTTCATTTGCATGGCAATCCAGTGTCAATTATTTCTTATCGAGGTACACAATTCTCTTCACTATTTTGGTGGTCTTTTCATAGGGGTTTGGGTACCCAGGTAAACCTTACTACTACCTTCCACCCTCAAATAGATGGGCAAGCAAAACGCACCACTTAGAACTTAGAAGATATGTTTAGAGCTTTCTTTATAGACTTTAAAGGTAGTTGGGTGGATCATTTTCCATTGATAGAATTTGCATATAATAATAGCTACCACTATAGCATCCATATGGATCCTTTTGAAGCCCTTTATGTGAGGAGATGTAGGTCACCGATTGGCTGGTATGACATAGGAAAAAACCATTTATTTGGGCCTAACCTTGTTTATCAGGCGATGAAGCAAGTGAAAATCATCAGGGAGTGACTTAAGACTGCTCAGAGATGCCAAAATTCTTATGTCAATGTTCGAAGAAGGGAGTTAGAGTTTGAGGTTCATGATTGGATATTTTTAAAAGTCCCCCTATGAAGGGAGTCATGCAATTTTGAAAAAAAAAAGAAGCTTAGTCCTTGTTATATAGGACCATACCAGATTACGAGAAGGATCGGTGGAGTTGCATATGAGTTTGACTTGCCCATGAGTCTGGCTATTATTCATCCTATATTTTATGTATCCATGCTGAAGAAGTGTATTGGAGACCATTCTCTTGTGTTTTTGTGAAGGAAATTAATGTACAGGACTCACTATCATATGAATAAGAACATATTACTATTTTAAATTGCCAAGTTCGAAAGTCGAGTAGCAAGGAGATAGCTTCTGTTAAGGTATTATGGAAGAATCATAAAGTTGAGGAAGCTACTTGGGAGTCAGAGAATGACATGCGTATGAGATACCCAACTCTCTTTGAAACCATGGATGATGATATGGAAGGTACAAAACTTATACTACTCTTTTCTTTCCATATAATTCTTGAAATAGTTCTTGTTGTGTCCCGAGTCATCATTTCGGGATGAATGATCCCAAAAGGGGATAATGTAACAGTCCATATTATTAATGGATTGATTCAGCTCTTAGTTGTATGCGTAAGGAGTTTAAGGACTAAAAATTTCTCAAAGTGTTGGGGACTTTGGTATATTTTAAGCCTCTTAACTTCGAGAATTTTTAAATTGGTCTTCTCGACTCCAAGGCATTGGTTTTTGGGTTAATTCATGTTTAGGGAAGTAGGTAGTATGTCTCAGGGAAGTTCCAGATTTTTTAGACGAGGATTGGGTCATGTTTGGTTCACAATTCCAATAGCTCAACATGATTGAAACACCCCGAGTCTAGTACCCCAGATGCTACACAGTGCTCATAATCCCGAAGGATCACAAGCTAACCCTTGACTGATATTTGTAACTGAGCACTTAATAACATACTTAAATAAATGTGGAATACTAGCGGAAACTTGCCATAAGGTTCAAATATCTGAAATAAAACTGAACAATGTTTAATAATACCAAAATTAAACTAACTGTCTAATAATACTCAAGTCTGTCTGAATATTTAGTTTACAAAACCTCTAAACTGTCTGAACTGTGGAGTTGATGGGACAAACCCCCAACTAACTCCATCTACTAAAATGCTAAATCTAGTGTAATAATAAAATAAGGAACATCCTTGAATAATGAGGACTCACTGCTAAGTCTACTACTGCTGGTTGAATCTGACCTGCTAAGGGTTCTCTGGATCCCTTACTTCTGAACATATGGTATAAGACACCATAGTGCAAAAGAAAAGTATGTGTCAGTATATGAGAATGTACTGATATGCTATATGAGGTAAGGCTGAATGCAAGGGTTTACATGCCTGAACAATACTGACTGGATAAAATAAGGCAACTGAATAAGGATAGTTGCATGAGTGCATAAACTATAACTAAAATCATAGTGACACTGAATACTGAATTTTGATAACTGGACTTCTGATAACTGAGTCTACTAATTCTGATACCTGAGATTTGGCCTACCTAGTGGGTGATCTCTAGATCTACTAATAGTGATACTGATTGATTGAATATGAGATCAGGCCTAGCTAGCGGGTGATCTTTAAATCTACTGATAATGGGAATGATTGACTGAAATCTCAGATCAAGCCTATCTAGTGGGTGATCTCTGCATCTATGGAACTTTCTAAGTTCTTTACAAGCTTGAGTGACTATATCTAATAGTCTTGGTTTCCGTAATATTGCTCTGAGTTCTATTCTGAGTACTAAGACTGTGGGAGGTAGTCATCTAACTGACATGACCTAAATCTAAACTAGTGGGATCCAACTTATAACCCCAGTTGGAAAGGTTTCACTATCATGCCACAGGTAAAGATAACTTCTAAGACTAGGATGCCAAGCCTAATCTAAAGAGTGACACCTGAGCGGAGCCATGCCTAATCTAACGGGTTACTCCAGGGAGGTAGTCAAGCCTTAACCTAATGGGTGACTCTTCATCCTACACTGGCTATGTAGTTCTGAAGTACAGGAACTTCTACTTACAACTCTGCCTAACTAACAGGGAAGCCGTCATCCCCGCCCTTTATCGGTGCTGAATTCTACTCCCAACTAAATAGACACTAATCTAATTCTTAGACTGTACTAAATTGAGTTGAATCTATTATTGATCATACTAATTATCTGAGTTGAGCTGAGTTCACTTGGTTCCATTGACTAGCAGAATACTACTGAGTTCTATTAGCTGACTCAATCCTTCTGAGTTCTAAATTGATTAGTAAATTGGACTATGATGTTACTGAGATTACTGAACTTTCCTAATCCATGAATCTAGCTGATTTCTACCTAATACTCTAACTGACTGAGAATAGTACTTATCGTGACTAGATTGAGGGTACTATAATGTAACGCCCCGTAAAAGTCATGCATGTATTAGACCGTAATTTCTGAGCTTTAGACTAAAGTTTTAGTGGACGTTGTAATTTGTGTCAGCTACCATCAATCATAACTCTCTGTATATGTCGAATTAGAGAACCTACTATGTGTCAAATGATAGGTCTTCGAGTTAACTTTCCAACGATACCAATTTTACTAAAATCTGACACCCGAGCAAGAAGTTATGGCTTCGAAAAGTAGAGTGTGTCGCCTAACCAATCGCAAAAGCCACTGGACTGGTTGTGCAATACACAAGGTGGTACATACCTCAATCTATGCGATACACAAGGAGGCGCATACCTCAATCTATGCGATGCAAAGGGCGGCGCCTATCTTAGTCTAGGCGATACACAATGCGGTGACTATCCTAATCTATGCAATGCAAAGGGCGGCTCACACTTATGGTTTCAGGTGACGAAAACACTCCGTTTTAAGTTATTTTAAGTGCAATTTAGTCCTTACAAAACCCAAAATCATCCTTCCCCACTCCTAAACGGATTTGGACCTATTAACAACATTGAAGCCTCCTATAAAATCCCAAAATCTAATCCTTCAAGAACTTAAGAGGAGAAGCAACTAGGGTTTGAGAAAATAAGCTTGAAGGTCCGATTATTCCGAAACTTCTTCGTGAAACAAATTACAGATTCAGAATCCTCTCGATGTAGGCTTTTATAGACACCCAAAATTCATGGAGAAAAAGGTACGCCGGGTTTTCCTAAAATCTCATGGGCATAGAAATCATGTTTTAAGAATCTAGTTTTCAAATTCATGTACATACTCATGTTTTAGAAGCTTTAATGATATTGTTTTGGCCTTTTGGCTTTCCCCCAAAGTGATTGAAAATTTTATGTATACGTATATATGTGTTTGTCCTGAAATATGAATTGAGAGCATGATTTTTATGAAACCCCTCTCTTAATATAAAGTTTTTCATGTTCTGCGTAATATAAATTGTTTTGAAATACATCTTGAAAAGAAAAGGAAATCATGATTATGAAGTGCTTTGACACTTGCTATGTTTGGAATATGATTTTTGAACACAAAAGAGAGGGTTGTGAATGTTGAATATGCATGTAATGAAAGAACACATGGTTTTGCCAAAAATGCACATGACCACCATATGTTTGATGAAAGTTTTGCATGGATTACACTTGAGTTTCGGAACATGACATCTTTAATACAAACTACATGTTTCGATGGTCTGAAACTATATTTTTATGAAAGATCATGCTAAATGCATTATGGATCAGAAATAGGACTTGCAATGTCTTGGTATGACGATACCAATTCAGACTAATGCCATATCAGACTCAGACTAACAGACCTTTCAAACTTTCATGATTTTAGACATTCAGAATGTTGCATGTACAGAAAAGGTTAAAAATGGGCATACAAAGATGTTAGGTGGTCCCCCGAAGAGGGTTTGAGTTCAAGTGACTCATTGCCTAAAAACGTGGTTTGCCGACCCGGGTATACTATTCTGCGCTGACTTAAATATCCTTTGGCGTATCAGACTCAGACACTCCAACCCTTGCAGCACACTTGGGTTGGGGGCTTCCCCACCAATTCAATGGAGAATTCCATACAGCCCGTGGAATATCAGACTTGTAGGGGAATACCACCTAACTCAGAAGTAAAACACAGATCATGATTTGAAATGAACAGACAGGTTGCATGTTTTCAGAAATTGCCCATGTATTTTTCAGAAACAGTTTTATACATGATGTCTTGATAAAAAAATTGCTTTCACTTAATATATATATATAAATATGTATATTCCATTATACTATTTTGGATTGCTTAGCGTGCCAGTACTTTTGTGTTGACCCCCCTCCTTCAAGGTTCTGAGGCACAACCTAGGGGCCCAGCTACTCAGTAGACATTCTCGGATTTGCAGACTTGATCTCACAGTGGTGAGACTTCTATTATTCGGAAGGCCTAATTATGTCAGACATTTTCTTATTTATTTTGTTTTTGGTCTACTGGGGGCCTTGTCCCAGTTTCTTTTCAGATAGATGTTTGAGTTCTTAGTAGAGATTTCGCAGACTGATGTCAGATAGTATTATTCAGAAATGTTGCAGAACTTGACCATGTATTTCATACTCAGTTTAAATTCTGTATTTTATTATGATTACGAATGTTATGCATGATAACCAGATAGAGAATGGGTGTTCCGGGCCTTCACGGTTCGGGATGCTCATCATGGCTAGGGCCTAGGCTCGGGTCGTGACCAACTTGGTATCAGATCACGGTTCATGGTCCCATGTTGTCTTCAAAATGTTCATCCTTCATACTCTAATTCGTGATATGGTGACGTCCATACGAAAGTAAATTCATCCCAAATTCCTTCCTTACTCTGATGTTGTCAGACCCATCACATTTCTAGGGTGAATCGAGTGCAGAAGTTTAGAGTCTAAATGGTATTGTCCCTTTGGATTGTGTCATATAAGATCTTACAATTGTGAAAGGACTTGAGAAGAGTTTGTTATTGCTTCAGAGTGTATGGGTTCTAGTATGAACCTTGATCTTGACGAAATCGTGCTTTTCAGCCTTCTGTATTGAGTATATTCGGCCCTTTTTAGAAATTTATGTTGTAGATGTCATTCTTAAGGAAAAGATGTGTAGTAGAAGTGTTGGAATTGAATTTCCACCCAAATAGTAGTATAAGTTAAAGTGTCGATGTCATGACCTATTGGTAGTAAGTAGCGTGTGTGGATTGTATGATAATCCATGGGGGAAATATTTGACTCAGATTGTTTTTATCTATACAAAGTAAGATGTGTATTCTCAGATTATGGAATGTTGTGTGAAAAATTTCTATCTCTTGAAAATATTTTATCATCGTGTGGGTGAAACTAAAAAGTCTAGTGAAGCCGTGTGAGGCCTATCTCGATTCATTAGCAATTTGTCATTCAACGTATGGTTCTTGTATTGGTTGAATATATGTATAGCAGAATCTTTTTGCATGAGATAGAGTTGGTAATGAAGCGATTCGTCCTTGTGTGTTAGTTTATTAGTAGAAGACAGAGAAGGAGTTGTTAGGCGAGGTGAGTTGTCCTTGCTTGAAGTATGAAAATGGCCAGATTAGCCAGTAGGTTATAAGTATAGACTCATGGTTGTTGTGGATTTTGAAGGTAGTGTAAATGTATGCTTGGGGTAAGTAATTGTGATGTGAGAAAGAAGTATAAGTAGATACGATTGTACGGGGTTATAATATAAGGATAAAGTTGACCATGTCTATTATGAGGCTTTAACCCCCTTGACCCTCTTTTCATTGGTAGTTGTAAACTAGTGCTACTTGTGAGAAGGTATGTAGTAGATTTTTGAGATATTTGGGAGAATATCCCAATTTGATGGATTAGTATATTTATATTATGTTTAATTCTTCATTGGTGGTAAATGATTGATACTAAACTATAGGCTTGAATTTAAATGGTGTGGAGGTAAATAGTGGCACGAGTTTGATGATGCGTGTTTTGTGGGATTAAATTAGTAGGCTTGATGTGATGAAATAGTATATGCTAATGGATTATGATAAGGAAAACCATTAGGTCATGATCAGTTATTGTGGTTATGAAGTTCTAGTGCACTATTGTTTCGTGATGGTTATTTCATAGTTTCTAAGTGAAAATTTCGTGTAAGGTTGGGTTGTAAATCATGCATAGCACTAGATATTAAGTTGGAACAGTTGATGTCCATGAAGGTGGATGTGAAGATGGTTAATAAATACTAGTTGTATAGAAGTGATCTAATAGACTTAAACGGTACATGAAATAGAATAAGTTTATTTGGTTCGTACTGGTGTATGATATTGCATGTACGATGTAGAAGTATGCCTAAGGTGACATGAGGTTGTGGCATTTTTCTAAGGCTATTACTTGTTGTGCGTAGCTATTAGTACCATTGAATTGTTAAGTGGAGAAAGACTAGTTAGATGGTATGTGGTGATCTAAATAGCCATGTTAAGGTGTTTTGATTGATAGTGTTGGGCCTTTTGTGGTGATCTTGATTCTCACAGTAGAGGGATATAAATTTGGAGTCGCAATAGTGGTATGCTCTATCAAAGAGATATGGTTCATCAAAGGCTTGGTGATATCCATGTTTAGTGTTAGCATCTAAGCTTGACTTTTGAAGGTTAAACCGATAGAATAAGTGTGCAAGCATTATACTATGACTATTGGTGGCTAGAGAAAGATAGAGTGTATCCCGGAAGGTAGTCATTCGGGCTAAGTTCTATGATATGCATGTATTGTTATTTTTTTTCAGACCCTAGAGTGTAGTAAGTGTAGTTCAGTTAGAATATGGTAAAGGATCTCCCAAAACTCTAGATGATAACTTGAAGCTAAGGGGGAGATGACAGAACAAATGACCAACTAAGGCTCTCAGATTCTAGTAGTGATGCAGTATGATTTAGAACGTTAGAAAGTGAGGGTGAGACTCAACCCATTCTTATCATAGTATTTTTTTTTTAGTTATCCCAATATCTACTCATGCCTTACGTTTCAGTCCAATGATCAAAATTCATGTTCATGCTTATGACAGAGAATCATGTACTCTTCAAGTTCCAAAATGAGAAGTTTTAGTTCATTCAGTAGTCAGAATCCCATTCCATAAGTTATGAACTCCAAATTTAGGTCATGTAGCTCATGACTCATGTACTCCCGCTTTATAGTATGCTTGTTTTAGATAAGACCATAAGTGTGAAGTAAGATCTGGGGCCAATTTTTTGATATATGTGAGCTTTAGTGGAAATTTGTATGGGTATGTTCTTGGGGTAGCGCGTGGGAGTTATATTAATAGTGGTTTAGAGAATATGTGAAGTGTTTCTTCATGGGTGTTTGCCTTGAAGTTCATATGAGGTTATAAAGATAGGCTTGAATGACATGTTGGGATTTTAGTGAAGGGACACAATATGCACTAGTGAATCTATAGTAAGAGTGCAGAGTTAGTCATTAATGTGGGAAGGCATGATATGCTTAGGGTGTGAACTTTAAAAGGATGTGGAAGATTGAATCATATTATTTAGACTAGTATCATGGTATGACATGTATTTTTGTGACTTGGAGTTAGGCTTGATCGTAGTGAAAGGATTTAAGCTACTATAGACATTGTAGAAAGAGATATCAATGCCCATATGAGAGTTATAAGTTGAATGGAATGAATATGGTATTTAAGGGAAATAGTATAGTTAAGGGAGTATTAAAGAGATACTCCAGTTGAATATAACTTTCCGGTGTATTTCAGTTTAGCAGTCAGGCAGACAAGTTATGGTGGTTTCCACCTTTTCACCCAATCCTGCTATCCGAAGTTTCATGCGTATGACCATCCCATTATATTTCACCCAAAGTTGTGAATTCAGTGCAGACAAAGCATCATGTTTTAGATTCAGCAATTTAGTCGTAACTCAGTTCATGAGTGTTCAGTGCATAATCTCAAATACTTCCAAGTATTTTAGCCCAGTTAGTATAATACCCTGGTACGATCTAAGTCTTGATGCCTCATGACTCGTAATTGCATATGTTATCACTTCTCAATTCAATATGTATGATTGGATCATGAACACTTCAAGGGAATCCTAAAATCTTAGCATGAATCAGCGTCTTGAAGCAACTAAGGGCAAGCCAACTCGAAATTCAGTTTCGTGATGGAAGTTTAAATATTTCAGATCAGTTATATACTTAGTTATATACTTTCTTAGAAGACACATCATGTCAGCGTCATTCTATACCTTTAAGATTCAACATTTCCAATCCATCATTCGGGGACGAATGATCCCAAGGGGGAGATAATGTAACGCCCCGTAAAAGTCATGCATGTATTAGACCGTAATTTCTGAGCTTTAAACTTAAGTTTTAATGGACGTTGTAATTTGTGTCAGCTTCCATAAACCATAACTCTCTGTATATGTCGAATTAGAGAACCTACTATGTGTCAAATGATAGGTCTTCGAGTTAACTTTCCAACGATACCAATTTTACTAAAATCTGACACCCGAGCAAGAAGTTATGGCTTCGAAAAGTAGAGTGTGTCGCCTAACCAATCGCAAAAGCCACTGGACTGGTTGTGCAATACACAAGGTGGTACATACCTCAATCTATGCGATCCACAAGGCGGCGCATACCTCAATCTATGCGATGCAAAGGGCGGCGCCTATCTTAGTCTAGGCGATACACAATGCGGTGACTATCCTAATCTATGCAATGCAAAGGGCGGCTCACACTTATGGTTTCAGGTGACGAAAACACTCCGTTTTAAGTTATTTTAAGTGCAATTTAGTCCTTACAAAACCCAAAATCATCCTTCCCCACTCCTAAACGGATTTGGACCTATTAACAACATTGAAGCCTCCTATAAAATCCCAAAATCTAATCCTTCAAGAACTTAAGAGGAGAAGCAACTAGGGTTTGAGAAAATAAGCTTGAAGGTCCGATTATTCCGAAACTTCTTCGTGAAACAAATTAAAGATTCAGAATCCTCTCGATGTAGGCTTTGATAGACACCCAAAATTCATGGAGAAAAAGGTACGCCGGGTTTTCCTAAAATTCATGGGCATAGAAATCATGTTTTAAGAATCGGGTTTTCAAATTCCTGTATATACTCATGTTTTAGAAGATTTAATGATATTGTTTTGGCCTTTTGGCTTTCCCCAAAGTGATTGAAAATTTTATGTATACGTATATATGTGTTTGTCCTGAAATATGAATTGAGGGCATGATTTTTATGAAACCCCTCTCTTAATATAAAGTTTTTCATGTTCTGTGTAATATAAATTGTTTTGAAATACATCTTGAAAAGAAAAGGAAATCATGATTATGAAGTTCTTTGACTCTTGCTATGTTTGGAATATGATTTTTGAACACGAAAGAGAGGGTTGTGAATGTTGAATATGCATGTAATGAAAGAACACATGGTTTTGCCAAAAATCCACATGACCACCATATGTTTAAAGAAAATTTTGCATGGATTAGACTTGAGTTTCGGAACATGACATTTTTAATACAAACTATATGTTTCGGCGGTCTGAAACTATATTTTTATGAAAGATCGTGCTAAATGCATTATGGCTCAGAAATAGGACTTGCAATGTCTTGGTATGATGATACCAATTCAGACTAATGCCATATCAGACTCAGACTAACAGACATTTCAGACTTTCATGATTTTAGACATTAAAAATGTTGCATGTAAAGAAAATGTTAAAAATGGGCATACAGAGATGTTAGGTGGTCCCCCGAAGAGGGCATGAGTTCAAGCGACTCATTTCCCAAAACCGTGGTTTGCCGACCCGGATATACTATTATGCGCTGACTTAAATGTCCTGTGGCGTATCAGACTCAGAAACTCCAACCCTTGCGGCACACTTGGGTTGGGGGCTTCACATCAATTCAATGGCGGATTCCATACAGCTCGTGGAATATCAGACTTGTAGGGGAATACCACCTAACTCAGAAGTAAAACACAGATCATGATTTGAAATGAACAGACAGGTTGCATGTTTTCAGAAATGGCCCATGTATTTTTCAGAAACAGTTTTATACATGATGTCTTGATAAAAAAATTGCTTTCACTTAATATATATATATATATATATATATATATATGTATGTTCTATTATACTATTTTGGATTGCTTAGCGTGCCAGTACTTTTGTGCTGACCCCCCCTCCTTCTAGGTTCTGAGGCACAATCTAGGGGTCCAGCTACTCAGTAGACATTCTCGGATTTGCAGACTTGATCTCACAGTGGTGAGCCTTCTATTATTAGGAAGGCCTAATTATGTCAGACATTTTCTTATTTATTTTGTTTTTGGTCTACTGGGGGCCTTGTCCCAGTTTCTTTTCAGACAGATGTTTGAGTTCTTAGTAGAGATTTCGCAGACTGATGTTAGATAGTATTATTCAGAAATGTTGCACAACTTGACCATGTATTCCGTACTCAGTTTAAATTCTGCATTTTATTATGATTACGAATGTTGTGCATGATAACCAGATAGAGAATGGGTGTTCCGGGCCTTCACGGTTCGGGATGCTCGTCATGGCTAGGGCCTAGGTTCCGGTCGTGACATATAACTGACACTGGCTCTAGGCACAAAGCTAAATTGTCGGGTATTAAATACCCCCATGACTCGATAGGATAAAAGTAAAGCATAACAATTCTTGAATAACATGGCAATCGTTTATCATTCATAATACAATCACTGAATCATCCTTTCAAGTATTTGAGTTCATAAATTTGTAGAGGTATAGGCATGCATACTAATGTCTCATAATTCATTCACCAAATCATTTCAACAAACACTTAACATACATTAACTTGTACATAAAGGCGAATTTCATATTAACATGCTATAATGGCACTACTTCATTCTACTTAGGCATTTAATAAAACATATAGGGAACATGCTTTGGTTATACAACCAACAATACATATAAATAACATGGCTACATCAATCAACATACAATTTGAAGGGTTTATCATAAACATCATACCAATCATAACATATTAGGATTAACTCTTGGAATTTGAAATCTAAAACATGAATCAAAACCACACAATAACATAAACATAAACTTCAATTCAATCATAATCATGGAAATCATAAATACACAATCTTTGCACTTAAAAAATTATTCTTGATCTTCATGGGTGGAAAGAACACATGAATCGACATCTAACATACCTCAAAACTTTAATCTTGAAAGAGAACAACTTTTTTCAAAAGTTCTTGAATAGTAACATTTTGATTCATGAGTTTTCTTTAAGAAGGGTATGAATCTTATTCTTAGGGATTGATCTTGAAAGAAACCCTAATTTTGATGTTATTAATGAATGAGGAGTTGTGTGCTTTGATTTGATGCAATTAGATTTTAAAAAGTCTAGAAAAAGACCCAAAATTCCTTTTTAAAACGACTTATAATAGCTAAATGGAGGTCCGTGATGATTTGGGTGACGAACTGTATTCCTTGGGGATGGACTGTCCCTTCAACTCACCACTTTTGGATAGAAAATAGGCTTACTGCCTAAATTCCAATGGTTTGGGTGACTGTCCATCGTAGGCATGACGGTTCGTCGGCCTTTCTGTCGTACTTTGTCAGTTCGGATAGCTCAGTGTAAAATGGCCATAACGTTTCACCCCGATATCGTATTTTGGATAAATTCATATTGTTGGAAATATAAATCAATTATATATGCGATGGTGTATTATGAACTCAAAAATTCATAGTATAAGAAATTATATGCTCGTTTGAAGTTGACTATACCAAAATCCTTCTCAAGAATTCAATCGGTAAGGGATGTTTTGATTCGCCTAATATCTAGGTCATATTTGATGCCTTAATAAATACTAACCTTGATCATAAAACTACCAATGCACTATAATTTATTTCTCATTAGCTTGAAGCATGGTTCTACTATCGGTTGGGATTCTCGGGGTTTCATAATATCTCCCCCTTGGGTATATTCCTCCTTGAATGAGGTTGGTTAGGACTGCTGATAGACTAAGTTTATAAGTTGGATATTCATATGTGATGCATAGGATACATTACTGAGTTCTTACACTGAGCATGCATATCTAACGCATGAATAACTAACTCGTGAATGCATGACTGAATTATTCAATGATAACAAACACTAAGTTTGTAAGGAAAATTTGAGCATGAAACTGAATGGATTTAAAGATATGAAAGTAGTGGGGAATTATAGGGTATCTCCCTCTTGGTACACTATGCCCCTCTATGAACTCTTACTTGATTTAGATATCAAGGAAAATTGAGGTGGTGTTCAAGGATCCTACGAACTGGATCATGACTGAACATTTGGTATCTGAACCTAATGTATGATTCACAAACTAAGCTGAACTCCCAACTACTAGGATGCTCTACCTGGTAATAGTTACAATCCTGAGATTCTTGATAATATGACTAGATGGAAAGATGGGGAAAACAAAACATACAAATTTGACCGTTTGCCTGCTTAACTGAATTACTGACTTTACTAACCGAGTCATGCTGAAAACTTAAGCATAAATGGGAGAAAAGGACCTAACAATGCTTATCATAAATATGAAAGACTTATAACGTACCCAAATCTATGTTAGGGGAACTTTCCCGATCATAACGAGTCTGAAGTGCATAGAATCTATTATGATGCTGACCGCTAGTGGTACTAGAAGTGGCACCCCAGTGATGCAACTATCAACACCTCTAAGCCATTATTCTACACTCTCATAACCTGTGTCCTGACTTATAAACAACCAAAACATACCTCCCTGCCTACTCTATATGCACTTAGGTGATTCTTACCACACTCTTCACAAAGAGGATAGGTACGCTAACTTCTCATACTACCCTGGGTTTTGGAGAGTAGTGCCCCATCATGACCATTATTCTGGAACTTTGGTACTGGTGCACTAGCTGAAGATAGAGCTGGGATTGAAAAATTGTGACTATGTTGAGAATAGTTACCACCCTGTGACACTAGCTGAGAAAAACTAAAACTACCTATTCTGGCTTTCTTACTTACCGCCTTTTTTTCCTTAGCTTTTTTTACCTCAATATGCTGAGTGTGCATCATGAATATAGAAAGATCCATGTCTTGATTGAGCATAGAAGTCCTACACTCTTTAAAAACCAACCCATACACATCGGTCACAAACTTACTCATACTTGCACTAGGGTCTGCCATCTGCTCAGGGGCATACTTAGACAACTGGTTGAACTTAAGACAATACTTCTTCACTGTCATAGAGCCTAGCCTCAGGTTCATGAACTCTTCTATCTTAGCTTCCATTATCTCAAGTGGTAAAAACTTATCTAGGAATGTATCCTGAAATATCTGCCAAGTCATAGAAGTTGCATCCTCCCCTCTACTCTTCTTCCACATCGCTACCCAATCATAAGCAAAATCCTACAGCCTATAGGATGTCAATTCTACACTTTTCTCTTCAAAAACATGCATAACCTGGGTCATCTTCTTCACCTCATCAAGATAAAGAAGTGGGTCCTTATCTGCCTGTGACCCAAAGAATTCTGGTGGGTTTATTCTCCTAAAATTTCTTATTCTGGCTGTACCTAAATCCCCATTTTGCTGAGGTGGGGCTACAACCTGGCGGTTACCTTAAATATTAGTTGTCATAGCTTGGGCTAGCGCCTAAAAAACTGCCCGAAACTCTACATGTGACACATTCTCACTCAAAGGATCTGTGGGCTGAGGTAGCCAGTTATCATTCCTATGGGCATTAGCTCTATGAGGAGGCATATTATGTAAATGAATGGAAGAAATTGATTAGACTAAGAGTTTAACTTAAGATCATGCTCACTCGCACAACATGAACAGTGAAAGAGGGGAAATTGTTCCTAAAACATCTTATAGCCTCATATGCATAAATGTGGCGTGCAACACACCCATGCCCAAGACTCTACTAGATGTGGATTTTCAGATATCCTAGGATACTGTTTTACCTTAGGCTCTGATCCCAAGTTTGTAATGCCCCGAGTCTGGTACCCCAGATGCTACACAGTGCTCATAATCTCGAAAGATCACAAGCTAACCCTTGACTGATATCTATCACTGAGCACTGAATAACATACTGAAATAGATGTTTGAAACTGGCGAAAAATTAGAATAAGGTTCAAATATCTAAAATAAAACTGAAGAATGCTTAACAATACCGAAATTAAAATAACTGTTTAAAAATACTCTAATCTATCTGAACATTTATTCCAAAAAACCTCTAAACTATCTGAATTGTGGAGTTGATGGGACAATCCCCCAACTAACTCCATCTACTAAAATGCTAAATCTAATGAAATAATAAAATAAGGAACATCCTCAAATGATGAGGACTCACTGCTAAGTCTACTGTTGCTGGCTGAATCTTACCTGCTATGGGTGCTCTAGATCCGTGCTTCAAACCTACGGTATAAGACACCATAGTTCAAGAGAAAAGTATGTGTCAGTACGTAAGAATGTACTAGTACACTAGATTAGATAAGGCTAAATGCAAGGCTTTACATACATAAACAATACTGACTAGATAACATGAGACTATTGAAAGAGGACACCTGAATGAGTGCATAAACTATAACTGAAATCTTAGTAACATTGAATACTGAATTCTAATAATTGGACTTTGGATAACTAAGTCTACTGATACTGATACCTGAGATCCATCCTTCCTAGCAGGTGATCTCTAGATATACTAATACTAATATTGATTAACTGAAGAAGAGATCAAGCCTAGCTAGTGGGTGATCTCTGAATCTACTGATAATGAGAATGATTGACTGAAATCTGACATCAAGCCTATCTAGTGGGTGAGAGGCATCTATGGAACTTTCTAAGTTCTTTACAAGCTTAAGTGACTGTATCTAACACTCTTGATTTCTGTAATACAGATATGAGTTCTATTCTGAATACTAAGACTAAAACTAAGACTGTAGGAGGTAGTTATCTAACAGATATGCTCCGGATATAAACTAGTGGGGTCCAACGAGTAACCCCAGCTGGAAAAGTGTCAGTATCGTGTCACGGGTAAAGACAACTTATAAGATCAAGATGCAAAACCTAATCTAACGGGTGACACCAAGGCGGAGCCAAGACTCATCTAACGGGTGACTCCTAGGAGGTAGTAAAGTCTTAATATAATGGGTAAATCCTTATCCTGCACTGGTTACGCAGATTTGGAGAATATGAACTGCTACTAACGACTCTTTCTAACTAATAGGGAAGTTTTCATCCCTTCCCTCGATCGGAGCTGAATTCTAATCCTAACTGAATAGACGTTGATCTGATTCTTAGACTCTACTAAACTGAGTTGAATCTGTTACTGATTGCACTGATTATCTGAGTTGAGCTAATTTCACTGAGTTCTATTGACTGATGGAATACTACTGAGTTCTATTAGCTGACTGAATGCTACTGAGTTCTGAATTGGACTGGGATGTTACTGATATTACTGAACTTTCCTAAGTCATGAAGTTGACTAAGTTCTACCGAATATGGTAACTGACTGAGAATACTACTGATAGTGACTTGACTTAGAGTACTATAACTGACACTGGCTCTAGGCACACAACTAAATTGCCCAATATAAAATACCCCCAGGACTCAATAGCATAAAAGTAAAGCATAACCATTCTTTAATAACATGGCAATCATCTATCATTCGCAATACATTCACTGAAGCAACCTTTCAAGTATTTGAGGTCATAAAATTGTAGACATATAGGCATGTATACTAATGTCTCAGAATTCATTCGCTAAAGCCTTTTAACAAACACTTAACATACATTAACTTGTACACAAAGGAGAATTTCATATTAACATGCTATAATGGAACTACTTCATTCACATAGGTATTTAATCAAGTGTATAAGGAGCATACTTTGGTTATACAACAAACAATACATCTAAATAACATGGCTACATCAATCAATATGCAATTTGAATGGTTTATAATGAACATCATACCAATCATCACCTACTAAGATTACTCTTGGAATTTGAAATCTAAAACATGAATCAAAACCCAACAATAATAAACATGAACTTCAATTCAATCATAATCATGGAAATCATAAATACATAATCTTTGCACTTCAAAAAGGATTCTTGAGCTTTATGGGTGGAAGAAACCCATGAATCAACATCTAATATACCTCAAAAGCTTGAATCTTGAAAGAGAATAGCTTTTCTCGAAGGTTTTTGAATGGTGATATTTTGATTCTTGAGTTTTCTTGAAGAAGGATGTGAATCTTGTTCTTGGGGATTGATCTTGAAAGAAACCCTACTTTTGATGTTATGGATAAATGAGGCATTGTGTTCTTTGATTTGATGCAATTAGGTTTTAAAAGGGGTGGAAAAAGACACAAAAAATCTTTTAAAAATAGTTTAAAATTGCTAAACGGATGTCCACGATGGTGTGGACGATGAACCATCGCCCTGGGGATGGTCCGTCCTTTCAACCCGTTGCATTTTGGCTAGAAAACAGACTTACTACCTCAGTTGCGATAGTTTGGATGACAGTCCGTCGCAGGTGCAACAGTCCATCGCATGTGCAATAGTCCATCGCAGGTGCGACGGTCCGTCGGCCTTCCCGTCGCACTTTGGCAGTCCAGATAGCTCACTGTAAAATGGTCATAACTTTTTACCTCGATATTGAACTTTGTTAAAATTTATATAGTTGGAAATATAATTCAATTATCTATTTGTTGGTGCGTCGTGAACTCAAAAATTCATAGTATAACAAAATATATGCCTGTTTGAAGTTGACTATACCAAAATCCTTCTCAAGAATTCAATCGGTAAGGAATGTTTTGATTTGCTTAATAGCTAGGACATTTTTGTGGACTTAATACACACCAACCTTGATCATAAAAATTTCAATACACTATAATATATTTCTCATTAGCTTGAAGTATGGTTCTACTATCAGTTGGGATTCTTGGGGTCTCACAGCGATAGTGCCGCATTACGGTGCTAATGGCAATAGAACTCCTACCACATCGCGGGGATCATCAAGAACACAGTCTTAAGGGGCAATTGTGTCTTTTTTCCTCAATTCAATTCAGCAAATCATGATTAATATCATTAGTTAGGAAATAAATTTTCCATCTTCTCCAATAAAATCTAAAGAAAAACCCTCCCCTTTTCACTACAGAAAAGTAAGGCTAATTATGGAGGTTTAATTGCAGAGGTTTCAAAACCTCCTACTTAAAATTATTTTGTAGCATTTATTTTAACCCCCACAATCTAAATTTCTTGTGGTGGTTTTATTGTAGAGGATTGTGATAACCTCTGCTAATTGTATCAAATTGTGAGTTGCCCACAATTTATGGTGGTTAATTATCTGCACAATACAGGTCACTACTAAAAGCAAGACGAAGATTAACAAATTTTCCCATTTTTTACTAAAATTGATGGGTTCAATAACGTCGTAAAATGATGTATTTGTTTTAAGAAAAATGATAGTTCATTTTGGATAAAATTTAGGTATGCCGATCAATTTTATAAAACCGTTGGAGTTCCTTCATTTTTCATAAATACATTACAAATGTAGAAATTTGAAATAAAACTCATACCACGATATTAAACAATTCTACCACAAAACCACACATTTTTTTCATTAAATACATTTGAGCTTTTTATCTATATTCTCCAACTACAATTTTGTACTTCAAAATCAAAGCGCATCAAACTAAAATAAAACTCTTTTTTTTTTATATAATTTTTGTGCATCTCCGACTCCTATCTGCGCCGCCTCCTTTCTCCTCATTACAGCGATTCCAGCGAACCAGCGCAACATCGCACAAGCCGGCGATTCCTCCGAGCCAACCGCCATCTCCACTGCCGATGAACCCAAGACAGACTTCGGGCCCCCTCTCCGTCACGTGCAGCGGCCGCTGCTTTTCCCCCACGCTGTCTCTTTCTTCTGCCGCCGTGCCACCGCCTGCTGTGGTCAAATTCACTGCAGAATTCTTTAAAGGGCATGGCGAATTCATTCGCCTCAGGCTTTCTCTCTTGTTTAAAGCGTCTTAAATATTTTTCTACCTTTTTTCTTTCTTGTACAGATTCTTAGATTCAAAACTGGTTATTCTTGACACTGGTTTCTGATGTAATTAGTGTAGTGGTATGTTTTTCGTATTCTGTTTTTAACCCTAAATGAACTTTTACTTACCGTTTTAGTTAGAAGATCAATAATCCTTACTTAGTTACTATCTTTCTTTCTGAATTCGAATTGTTATAGTCTTTTTCACCACATGGATGTGAACTGTTTTGACTATGATTTTGAGACATCCTTTAATTTTTAAAAACTTGACCAAAAACATCCCTCTGTTATGTTTTCCATCCATTTCTAATAGAAGTTTGTTTATTCATGTGACCTTTTTACTGTTCTTTCCTTGTAAGTTCCTCATTCTCCATAAGAACACTAAAAACTTGCTTTCTTAGGAGAAAATAATTGTCCATAGTTTTTTCTGCCCAATTATATCTTCCTATCTTTTTTAGTTTGAAAACTCAATTTTTCCACGTATAGTTGTGTAAAGTGGTCTGATAAATTGTATCATCTTAAGAAGTATTTATGGTTTAGAATTTTGCATTGATGGTCTTAGATATAATTTAGGACATCTAGAAAGCTGCAGTAATCAAGTACGGAAATGTAACATTCCACTAATTGCTAAAGATTTGTACAAAATGTCAAAGAATTACTTTCTCCCTTCATCTTTAATTGTTTAGTATACTAGAAATAGATGCCCAATAATATTTATTTAGCTTGAAAAATCAATGGATAATTTGTCATTTTGAGTCAATTTTACCTTTGCTATTAAATTCATTGAATTTTTCATAGCATTAACTTTATAATATTCAAATTGTGATATAGTAGAATCGAACCTATTATTTATTGTTTCTTAAGGTGTTTACCAATTCAAAATTTGATAGGTAAAGATTGACGAAGGGAGTAGTCATGAGATAAACAATGTGCAGAATGCAAGAAGTGTGTAGTAGTGCAAAATATATAAAATAATGTACTCCCTATGTTTCATTTTACTTGACCCCTATACTAAAATAATTGTGTCAATTAAATATACCATTATTTTATTACTATTATTTACTCCTATCATACTAAGCCCAAAATATCACAACAAATAAAGTTACAAACAAGACAAAGTTCACTGGAGAAGACAATTTTAATTCCTATGACCCTTTGGAGGCGGGAGAACGAAAACTCTCCAGAAAAAAAAATGGTAGAAGCTTGTGTCTTATAAAACCCCCCTTAGAATTAGATATGGAAGAAGAAAGAAATGAGTCACGTGAATAAACAATTTTTTGTTAGGAATGGATGGAAAACATAACAGAGGGATGCTTTTGGTCAAGTTTTTAAAACTTAAAGGATGTTTCAAGTTAAGTGATATATTATAAGGATGAAGTTAAAGTTTGGGTAAAACAATAAGGATGAATTTGGTCAAAAACTCTTCTATTGCTCTCTCCTTAAAAGAAAAAAGACTATTAGCTGGTTCTACTACAAAGAATAAAAAATATTTCTCAAGCTCTTTGGTGTCTCTTTTCAAATTTAGTTAGTGATTCCTATTTGTGCCTGTAAGTTGATTCGTGGAATTAGTATATACCAACTTCTGTCTCTTCTCTTATTAATTAACTCTCTTGTTTCAGTCATGTACTTATGTTCATTTTCTTACTACAATGTTATTTATGTACTTATGGGGAATTTCATATGAATGGTCTTTTTCATTGATGCATGATTATAGTATCTTGGCTCACCAGATTGGTTAATAGTATTCATTGTTTTAACTCTGTTATTTTGTATTCGTCATTCTTTTTTTTTTTTCATTTTCACATGCCATCTTTGATATAGGTTTTCCACTTCACAAGTTGAATGAATTGGAAAAAGACCGAATACAAACAGTTTCTTATTTCGTTGTCCGCTTCCAAAGGTCAGATTCTAGTTTTTATATTCCTTATGTTTTGCTTCCTTTCCATATTCACCCTTCCCCAACTTTTATGTTGTTTGCTTCATCTTTTTCATATTACTTTGTCTTTATATCAAAAATATATATTTTAGTTTACTTGTCTACTTCAAAAAAATTAAGGGAGTTTGATTATAGTTGTTTCCTTTTTATCCTCAATATTAAATAACTATATAAAATAGTATTAGTCAAATTTAGATTCTAAAGTATTATTAAAAATGTTAATTTAATGAAATACTTCTAATTTAGTAATGGATTATAACTATTGTGGTTTCTTGTAATCAACTAATTAGCACATTGCATTCAATTTTTGTAAGTATGTAATGGTTTATAAGTTGTCATCTAATGCAGTTGGGCCAAGTGCAGCTAAACCGTGCTAAACAGGCAACAAAGTCTACCATTCTGATGAACTTGGAATCTCAGGTATCTATAATTCAACTGCCTATACTGCATTGGCCTGAATTTGCAGAAGGATGCATGTTGTATAATATATGTGCTTACTAGTGATGTCTAACTTGTACATGGTTGCATCCGAAGTTATTGACAGACAACTTTTGACATATGGAGAGAGGTATACACTTGATTCTAATGTTCTCCTAGCTGACTTAATTATTTAAAAAAATCCGCTGCTCTAAATCTACGTTGTTAGCTTGAGAGTCGTCTACAGATTGATTAATTATTTCAGTCCAGTGATGCAATTGAAAATGCGCTTACTTCATCCGTGGATGGAGAATCACCATGCAAATATTTGGTATCTTTTCATATTGGATTTTTATGGAGCTGAAGTTGTAAACTTTAACTTATTGAAATTGAGATTGTTAATTATGTGTGACATGAATTTTGATTTGTACTGTTTTGTATTGGGAATATTTTTAATTTAGTCTATTTTATAAGTGGTTGTATATTTTGTAATTGTGTTGTTTGGTACGCTGATAGTTTCTATTTAGTCTATGTTATAAATGATAGTATATTAAAATTATTTGTGAGTATGAATATAATTCTGAAGTTTTTTTAAAAAAAAAAATGAAAACAATATGTGGCGGTTATAAATGCCTACAAAAAAATTATACAAGATATTGAGACTATATTGTTGGGGTTATAAACTCCCAAAGGTTGAATATATTAAAAATCTAAAATCATATTATGGAGGTTATAAATTGCTACAAATACAATTTTAAAAATGCCACAAATTAAAAATCTATTTTGTGGTGGTTGGTAGTGGAGGTTCTATAAAACTGCCACAAATTTGCTTGTGGCATGGCTTATTGTTGTTTTTTCTAAAACCGCCTCAATTTTTTGTGTGGGAGTTAAAAACTCACACAAATTAACAATAAACTCTCCACAAAATGAGTCTTTTTTTTTAGTGTTTTCCCCAAGTAATCTCGAATTCAAGCCTTCCAAATTTAAGAATATCAAGAAAGTAGCAAGATTAGGATTTCATCTTCCATGTTAAAAAACTTAAGGTATGTGGGACTATCCTAAACTCCATGGGAAAAGGTTTTATTGTTTTAACAAGTTACAAAGATGCATAATCATGTTTACAAAAAAAAATGGAAAGAGGCTTTTGGTATCTTTTGAATAGCATGTTTGTTTTGGTGAAAGTATATGTTTTCTTGAACTTATTTTGTAGAATTGAATTGAATTATAGCCACATATATATGGGTGTTTTCGGTTTTGGAAAATTTTAATTGAGAGCATGAACAACAAAATTCACTCTCCTGTTATGAAATTTATTGACTATTTGTATTATGAGTTATTTCAAATGCATGAACTAGGGTTTTGAAAATAAGTTTCTTATTATTTGTCATACCCACAATCCCATTGGAGCGGACTGGCACCCGTAGCCGAGGAGGCCCGGGAGAACCCGTTCATAACCTATACTTTCACATTTACATTACTTATGAAAATTAGAAATTTGGGCAGCACTTCGTTGTAAATAGAAGGAAACAGTACCTGTATCAGACCAGCAGACACATATAAATATATATATGAACAGTAATTGGCCGTCAGAGCCATCATGTCTATCAACCAAACACTCCTATGGCTGCACAATATGTCTACAAAAGCCTCTACATAGATACACAACTGAGTTGGGGTCGGGACAAACTCCCGCCCACAAAAGACTTTTATACAAATACCAAAAGTACATATAGAGACGACTTGGGATGCCCCGAAACAACTGGAGCTCACCACTAATAACAGAATGTCCTGTCTCTTACTACGGAGGTGTACGACCTGAAGTACCTGTTCCTGCAGGCATGAATATAGGTCCCCCGTGAGGGACTTCAGTACGTAAATATGTACTGAGTATGTAAGGCAGTGATTATCAAGATGAGATACAACATATCAAAAGAACCCAGATACCAGTGAATAAACAGTATGAGTAGACCACACTTAAAAGATCTGATGGGATACCTGCACATTACTTTCATATCATTACTTCCCGTAATCCTTATCAATACATAACATATGTCATACAATGGCCAACTGATCAGTGGTACTAATACAATACATCAGGGATCACCCCTGGAATAGCATATATACATAATCATTATAATACAATGGCCAACTGATCAGTGGTACTAATACAATACATCATATCATCAAATTAAAATACAGATATTCCATTTCTTAATTCAATTAATCTTTGAGATTGGTTACTTTGTGGTCACACTTTATGAAACTTGAAACCATGATACCTCAATAGGAAAAACATGTAAATAGGTAATCAATATCATGAAAATGAAGTAGAGAATCATGGATACCTCATTAAACCATTTCGGAGTCAACAATAGTATATGGACATTTTTTTGACTAGCCGGACATCTTAAAAGTGAAAACAAGTTCAATTGGTAGTGTCGAAGATCATATGATGTTATTATGTGTCATGTGTCGTAGGACAATGTTGGAAGCTTACTTGAGAGTGCCATGGGTCATTATTCATGCCAAAGATTAGATAGAGTATGTCTTACATACTTTGATATAACCACTTCAATACAAGTGACTTCCCGTACTCTTCGAACACTTATCTACAATAAGTCATTTGTGGCAAACTAGTATTAGCAACCAAACCTTACCATTTAGGTATTAACTTCACCAAATAATGTCTAGGAAGTAATCCTTTAGCTCATCAATAAGAGTAGTACATACATCCTCTTATACTCTTATTACATTCACATATCATGCATTTTCATGAAATATCCCTCAACATCACTCTTAGCCTTTATTTCCCTTCTTAATCACCATCCAATACCAACATGATCACTAGGCATACATAACCACTAATATAATGAAATATCACCACAATTCATCCTCCATAATCCAATACAACAACTTCCATAATTTACTACAAACAATTTATACACAACAATTCATAACTATGTTGCTAGTTATCTTCCAACATCAAGACAATACTCATAATCCTTTATCAATACTTATTCATGGATAAGAATCAAGAATAAACAATATTCATACCTTAACAATGAACTCTTGTATTTAGAATCCTCCTTACATAACCATGGGGTGCTTGTCGAAGCTTTCGAGATGGTGAACACAACTACGGAACCATTTCGAATTTTCTAAGGTTGAATCACAAAATATTTGAAGTTGAAATTAGGCTAGGGTTTCACCTTCTCTTAATAATTGGATGATATCTGATATATATGAGGCTAAGTGCAGGTTTATAAACACCTATTTTCGTCCAAGAGGTAATAGAAAATGACCATTTTTCCTTAAAGATTTAAATAAATTCGAATCTGTCCCTAGTGGACAGTTTTGACAGGCTGAAGTAAATCGATCATAACTCTTTGCTCCGGTATCGTATTTGGGTGAAACCAATTTAATTGGAAATATAATTCAAAGGTATTTCATTTTCATATAAATTATACCACCCAGTTCTTCCTTTACAAGGAGTTATGGTTGTCTAAATTTGACCCAAAAATCTGTCCCACAATTCTGTTTTTTTTTTATAGGCTGTAGTAAAACGGGTATAGCTCCTTACTCAGACATTGGATTTGGATGAAATCAATTTCATCGGAAAGAAGACTCTCGTAGATTTTCCTATATATATAGAAGCTCACACAGTTCTTTTTGTACAAGTAGTTATGATCGTTTAAAGTTGGATTGCCTAGCTGCAGTAATTTTCCTGCAGAATTACTGTTCACAGGCTTCCCGACCACCATTTTGAAATTTCGAATGTGCTCGCTTATATGAAATACTCCTCTGTTTTGGGAAAACTTTATATCGTTGGAAATATTATTCCAATACCTACACATACAACCTTTGACGTGATACTTCCGAACACCATAAACTTAATTTAACCCATACGCAAGTCTTTAGGACTCCATATAATCGCGATAAGTGTACCAAAAAATTTACGGGGTGTTACATTATCACCCCCTTAAGAACATTCGTCCTTGAATGTTAGCATAGTTACTCAATTAAGACATGGCCAAGCTTACAATTAACATATTCATCATCATAACATCCTTACATAAAAATAAACACTTACTTGTTATTGTTCTTCTTCCGTCTCATGAACTTCCTTCTCATCATTGAATAGGTAAGGGTACTTAATCTTCATCGCTTCCTCGGATTCCCATGTGATCTCCTCAACTTGTTGATTACTCCAAAGTACTTTTACCGATGCTATCTCTTTATTCCTTATCTTTTTAATTCGGCGATCAAGAATAGCAATAGGCATTTCTTCAAAAGTGAGATCTTCTGTAACTTGTACATCTTCCGTAGTAGTGATGTGAGATGGATCTCCGATGTACTTGCGAAGCATAGAAACATGAAATACGGGATGAACTGCTGAGAGCTCTTGAGGTAGCTCTAACTCATAAGCAACTTGTCCAAATCTTTGAATGATCTTATACGGACCTATGTATCGTGGACTTAACTTTCCTTTCTTACCAAACCTCATCACTCCTTTCATTGGTGATACTTTCAAGAATACCCAATCGTCGATAGAAAACTCAAGTCCTCTTCTTCTAACATCCGCATAAGATTTGTGTCGACTTTGAGCTGTTGCAAGCCGCTGTTGGATCACTTTAAACTTCTCCATTGCTTGATAAACAAGATCCGGTCCAAACAAGACCGCATCACCTACTTCAAACCATCCTATTGGCGATCTACACTTTTTTCCATACAATGCTTCATATGGTGCCATTTTCATACTTGAATGATAGCTATTATTGTAGGCAAACTCGATAAGAGGTAGGTGATCATCCCCGTTTCCTTTGAAATCTAATACACATGCTCATAGCATATCTTCAAGTGTCTTGATGGTACATTCCGCTTGTCCGTCCGTTTGACGATGAAAAGCCGTACTTAGATTTACTTGTGTCCCCAAACTCCTTTGAAAAGACTTCCAGAAGTTTGCGGTAAATTGGGCTCCTCGATCGGATATAATGGACATTAGAACTCCATGTAACCGAACGATCTCCTTAATATACAACTTCGCATACTCTTCCGCCGTATAAGTTGTCTTAAATGGTAAGAAGTGCGCAGATTTGGTAAGCCTATCAATGATCACCCATATGGAATCAAACTTCCGATATGTACGAGGCAAACCCTTGATGAAATCCATATTGATCTTGTCCCACTTCTAGACTGGAAGATCTATACATTGCATGTAACCACCGGGTTTCTGGTGTTCTACTTTGAATCTTTGACAATTCGGACATTCAGCTACAAATTCGGCAATATTCTTCTTCATGTCATTCCACCAATATATTGTTTTCAAATCTTGATACATCTTAGTCGACCCTGGATTGATGGAATACCTTGAACAGTATGCTTCTGTTATAATTCTCTTTCTTAGCTCAACTACATCAGGTACACATAAATGATTCTGACACTGAAGCACTCCTTCTCGCGTAATCTCAAAGGCCTTTGTCACGCCACTCTGTACATCCTCCTTAAGCTGCAATAAAATTGGATCTGCATACTGCTTCTCTTTCACTTCAGCTATCAATGAAGATTCCGCTGCATTACGTACAATAACCTCTTCATCTGGAGTTTCAAGAAGTCGAACTCCCAAATTAGCTAGTTGGTGAAGATCCTTAATAATACCCTGCTTTTCTATAGATGCCATTTTAGAATTATGACTCAGTGCATCCGCTACTACATTCTCTTTCCCTGGATGATACAAGATATCAACATCATAATCTTTCAACAATTCAAGCCATCTCCGTTGCCTCAAGTTTAGATCTTTCTTACTGAAGATATATTGCAGGCTATTATGATCGGTATATATGTCAACATGAACCCCATATAAGTAGTGGTGCCATATCTTCAAAGCAAATACAACTGCAGCTAGCTCAAGATCATGCGTGGGATAATTCCTCTCATGTGGTCGCAACTGTCTAGAGCCATAGGCTATTACTCTACCATGTTGCATTAGTACGCATCCTAAGCAAATTCTCGAAGCATCACAGTACACTGCATACCCTTCTGTGCCTTCAGGAAGTACCAATACTAGTGTAGAAGTCAACTTGCTCTTCAGATCCTGGAAACTCTTTTCACAGGCATCATTCCATTGAAACTTGGAGGCTTTATGCGGCAACTTAGTCAAGGGTGCAGAAATAGAAGAAAAACCTTCAACAAACCTTCTATAATAACCTGCCAACCTGAGGAAACTACGAATCTCCATAGGCATCGTGGGTCTTGTCCAACTCTTCACAGCCTCAATCTTCTGAGTGTCAACTTTTATGCCTTCAGTGGATACAATATGGCCCAAAAATGCCACTGACTTGAGCCAAAACTCACATTTAGAAAACTTCGCATACAGCTTACGATCATGAAGAATCTACAACACCTTCCTTAAGTAATTAACATTGTCCTCTTCTGATCTAGAGTAGACCAGAATATCATCTATGAAAACTATCACGAACACATCTAGAAACGTCTTAAACAACCTATTCATCAGATCCATAAAAACTGGGGGTGCATTTGTCAGCCCGAATGACATAACCAGGAATTCATAATGACCATACCATGTTCGGAAAGCTGTCTTGGGTATATCTTTATCCTTGACTCTCACTTGATGATAGCCTGATCTCAAGTCAATCTTGGAAAAACACTGGGTACCTGCAACTGGTCAAATAAATCATCAATTCGGGGAAGAGGGTATTTATTCTTGATAGTCACCTTATTCAATTGTCGATAGTCAATACACATCCTCAGCAAACCATCTTTCTTACGCACAAACAATACTGGTGCTCCCCAAGGGGACATACTAGGACTGATGAATCCCTTCTCTAGCAAGTCTTTCAGTTGCTCTTTCAATTCTTGCAACTCTGCTGGTACCATTCTATAAGGAGGAATTGAGATTGGCTGTGTGTTTGGCAACATATCAATACCAAACTCCACTTCTTGTTCAGGAGGTAAACCTGGTAGTTCTTCAGGAAATACATCAGGAAATTCATTCACAATCGAAACGGTCTGAAAAGTTGGCGGCTCTGCCTTTGTATCCCTTACACTAACCAAATGGTATATGTACCCCTTGGAAATCATTTTCCTTGCCTTAAGGTAAGAAATAAATCTACTTCTCGGCGCGCCAACATTACCCTTCCATTCAAGGACTGCCTCATTTGGGAAATGGAAATATACCTTCTTAGAACGACAATATACTATAGCATAACAAGACGCTAACTAATCCATGTCCATAATAACATCAAAATCTACCATTTCTAACTCAACAAGATCGTCCATCGTATCACAACCACAAATATTCACAACACAATTTCGATAAACATTCCTAGCTATAAGAGATTCCCCCACTGGTGTTGATACTTCAAATGGCTTGGCTCATAATTCGGGTGTTCTTCCGAACCTTCCCACAACCAAAGGAGTAGCATACGATAATGTAGAACCAGGATCAATTAAGGCATACACATCAAATGAAAAGATGGACAACGTACCTGTAACCACGTCTGTAGAAACCTCTAAATTCTGCCGATCTGCTAGGGCATACACACTGTTCTGAGCTCCGCTAGCACTAGCTGCTCCTCTATCACCTCTACCATGACCCATAGGTTGTGCACCCCTACTCAAAGGAGGCACCTATAATGACGCAACAGCTGATCCGGTAGGTCGTGTTATACCACCTGTGTTCCTGCGTAGGCAATCTCTAGCCATATGCCCCGGCTTACCGTACCAAAAGCAATTGTTCGTCCCAAACCGACATTCGCCAAAGTGAAATTTTCTACATATGGGGCACGGGTGTCGTGGAGGTCTCAATTGACTCATACTCCCTTGCCCTTGATAACCCACTGTTCGCGAACTCTGATTTTCACTGCTTTGCCCGAACTGATTACCTCTGAACCTTTGAAATTGCGGTGGAGCACTAATTGCAGGATAAGAAGATAACGGGCTAGGCAAACTATGAGAGAACGAAGGCCTAAAACCTCCCTGAGATGCCATAAACTGCCCTATAGCTCTGGACCGCTTAGAATATCCTTTTTCTGAATCCTGGGTTCTTCTTCTTTGCCTCTGTTCTTCCATCTTATGAGCGAAAGCTTGTATCCTACTATATCCATGTCCTTGTTCAAAGTAGCAATGGTACAATCTCTAACCAAGTATGGTTCCAATCTATCCACATAGTGATGAACTTTGTCATCCATAGTAGCTACCACATTAGAAGCATATCGAGACAAGGAGTTAAATCAAAGACTATACTCCCTTACACTCATATTACCCTTACGAAGATATAAGAATTGATCTGCACGGGCCTGACGAGTCTCGAATGGAAGATAATGATCAATAAATGCATCTTTGAACTCTCCCCACGTAGTTGGAGGTCCATCAATACCCCTAGATCATTTCCAATCCTCGTACCACAATATAGCCTCTCCTTTCAGTCTATATGCTGCTAGCTCAACCATCTCTTTACCGGATATGTGCATAACATCTAGAGCCTTTTGGGTTTGATCGACAAAGTCCTGCGTGTCTTCGTTAATAGCTGATCCGGTAAAAGTAGGAGGATCCAGTTTCAGAAAATCCTGTGTTCGAAGGCTAGCTGCTCTATCCGTACCACTAGAACCCGTGGTAGGAATAGATTGCCCTTGAACTTGACCGGAAACTATACGCGTTAGAAGTTGTACTGCATCCCTCAAATCTCGATCAACAGCATTAATAGACGGACCTTCCAGAGGACAAGAAGCGCCTGATATATGCTCATCTTGAGACTCACTTTGTTCAGCTTGTGCCGGTGGTGACTTACTAGTACCTTCTCCGGCCACTACATCTACTCGCTTCCACTTAGTCTTTCTCCTTGTAACCGGCATCGTCACTATAATAAATAAAAAAGAAACAATTGGATTAAGCAATTGATTATGACTTTATCTCTAATATGGGATCTATTGTACGATCTAAGAAATGGAGAGTGGAAACAATCCCTAAATGTCCAATAGCCTCCTGTTTATAGATGTGGTGCACAACACACCGATAAATGAGATTCTACGTTGACACGGCTTTGTAGACTCACTACGACGAATTTCTCTGATACCACTTTTGTCATACCCCAAATCCCATTGGAGCGGACTGGCACCCGTAGCCGAGGAGGCCCGGGAGAACCCGTTCATAACCTATACTTTCACATTTACATTACTTATGAAAATTAGAAATTTGGGCAGCACTTCGTTGTAAATAGAAGGAAACAATACCTGTATCATCCCAGCAGACACGCATAAATATATATATGAACAGTAATTGGCCGTCATATCCATCACGTCTAGCAACCAAACACTGCTATGGCTGCACAATATTTCTACAAAAGCCTCTACATAGATACACAACTGAGTTGGGGTCGGGACAAACTCCCGCCCATAAAAGACTTTTATACAAATACCAAAAGTGCATATAGAGACGACTTGGGATACCCCGAAACAACTGGAGCTCACCACTAATAACAGAATGTCCTGTCTCTTACTACGGAGGTGTACGACCTAAAGTACCTGTTCCTGCAGGCATGAATATAGGTCCCCCATGAGGGACGTCAGTATAGAAATATATACTGAGTATGTAAGGCAGTGATTATCAAGATGAGATACAAAATATCAAAAGAACCCAGATACCAGTGAATAAACAGTATGAGTAGACCACACTTAAAAGAACTGATGGGATACCTGCACATTACTTTCATATCATTACTTCTCGTAATCCTTATCAATACATAACATATGTCATACAATGGCCAACTGATCAGTGGTACTAATACAATAAATCAGGGACCACCCCTGGAATAGCATATATACATAATCATTATAATACAATGGCCAACTGATCAGTGGTACTAATACAATACATCATATCATCAAATTAAAATACAGATATTCCATTTCTTAATTCAATTAATCTTTGAGATTGGTTACTTTGTGGTCATACTTTATGAAACTTGAAACCATGATACCTCAATAGGAAAAACATGTAAATAGGTAATCAATATCATGAAAATGAAGTAGAGAATCATGGATACCTCATTAAACCATTTCGGAGTCAACAATAGTATATGGACATTTTTTTGACTAGCCGGACATCTTAAAAGTGAAAACAAGTTCAATTGGTAGTGTCGAAGATCATATGATGTTATTATGTGTCATGTGTCGTAGTACAATGTTAAAAGCTTACTTGAGAGTGCCAAGGGTCATTATTCATGCCAAAGATTAGATAGAGTATGTCTTACATACTTTGATATAACCACTTCAATACAAGTGACTTCCCGTACTCTTCAAACACTTATATACAAAGAAGGCTTGAGTTTAGATAACTCTTAGCCCGAAACTGTGTTTTGCCGATATAGATTTTTGTGTTCTATTCAGAAAGTGGTATAGAATGGTGTGTTGGAAAGTTGGTCATACATTTTCTTGATACTCTAATCCTTGTGGCAAACTAGAATTGGGGGCTTGGTCACCGAGTCAAAGGCTAACCCATATAGCCCGTAGGTATTCATATTTTGTAGGGTGGACCATCTAGTTTAGAATTAAAAATAAGGAGTAGCATCACATGGTGCTTAGGATCACAAGTGATCCCAAGCTAACCCTTGTACTGACATAACTCGTGAGCAACTGAATAAGATACATAAAACTTGAAGAAATAAGCAGAAGAAAAGTCTTTAGCTGAACATCTTCAAAACAGATCTATTAAAATGCTTACAACTCCGGTTATACAAAACAAAATTAAAATCAAATACATCAACTCTACTGACTGTCTATGAAGCCTCTACTAGTATTGACTATAGGTAGTCAAGACATAACCCCCAACTAGATCAAATAAATATGACTGAATAAAGAAAAACAAGATGCTACCTGAACTATGATTGACTCTAGCCCTCGAATCAAAAAGACTCATCACCTGTTGATTGGAAGTAGCAAACTCTCTGATTTTGATGTGTGCACTACAACTTGTACCTACATTATGAGACAATGTAGCACATAGACATATATGTGGATCAGTACCCATAAAGGAAGGAGGATTCATTCGGGTGAATTCCCGAATCTTGGCTGCAGCAGTATTGGCCACTAGGTTGGACTAAACAGCTGGTTATTCATTCTGAGCTGCTATGGAGTTTGCTAGAGTGGTGAACACAACCCTAAATTTTGCATGAGAGATATGCTCGTCCAGAGGGTCTGTCTAGACGGGCAGAGGTGCTGGCTGGTTTTCTGTTCCTCTTCTGTTATTCTTTTTGGGAGGTATATTTTATAAACGAAAGAAAGAAATGGATTAGACACGACATGAATACTGAAATAAGGGAAACGTTTCCTAAATTCCTTGTAGCCTCCTTCCCATTAGTGTGGGGTGCTACACACCCATGGTCAAGACTCTACTTGACACAGCTTTCAAACATCCTAGGACTCTTTAAAACCTTTGGCTCTGATACCAATTTTGTAGCGCCCCGAGAGTACACCCTGGGCGTTACACGGTGCTTACAGTCTCGAGGGACCACAAGCTAACCCATGAGCTGGTACCTTCTGTGAGCACTAAATAACACAATCCTAAATGCGGAAGAATAACTAATATACCATAAGGTTTTAATAACTGAAACAAATACTGAATTATGAATCTAACTGAATAAATACTGAAAGATGAGATAAATTGAATAACTATCATATCAACTGAAGTTTGAATACTGAATAACTGACTGTAGTGTCTGAAAGCCTCTAAACTGAATAGCTGTGAGTTGATAGGACAAGCCCCAACTAACTCCAAATAACTACATGATTGAAAACATGATATAAAATATTTCATCCTTGAAATATAAGGACTCACCACTGCTACTTCTGAGAGTTTGAGATGTCTAAATGCATTACGGGAACTTGGCATCAGAACCTATGATATAATACATCATAGTGCAAAAGAAATGTATGCGATCAGTACTTTGAATGTACTAGTATGCTAAATGAGGTAGGCTAACATGCATGGTCTCATGAGCAAAAATAATAACTATCTGAATATACATGTAAAACATAAAGTACTGAATAGAGTGCATGAAATCTATAGATACTAGAAATATGTGAGATCTATAATACTATGTGTGCATGGAAGCCTGTAAATACTGAAGGTACGTGAAATCTATAGATATTGGGGATGCATGACCAAGCATATAACATGAACTGAATAAAATTTGTAAGCTGAAGTACTAAAATAATTGATATCTGTATGCTTTGGTCAAACAACACTGAGACTGAATGTCTGAACTGATTACTGGACTAAAACTATAACTGAGACGGTGACTGAGACTGTGGGAGGTATCATCTAATAGTTATGTCCCAATCTAAGCTAATTGGGGACCATCCTGTAACCCCAGTTGGAAGGGAGTTAGTACTGTACCACGGGTACTAACGCTGCTATGTGGATCCACTATATTGATGTACTATCCCGAAGAACTAAGGGTGTCAAGCCTGAACTGACGGGTGACCCTTATGAGATAGTCAAGCCTACACTGACGGGTGACTTCTCATATCTTACGCTGTCTACATACTTCTGGAATTTAGGGACTTCTACTAGCGACTCTGCCTCTTTGATGGGGAAGCCACCTATAACACCCCAAATCTGGTACTCGAAATGCTACATGGTTCTCACGACCCCGAAGGACCACAAGCTAACCCATGACTGATAACTGTACCTTTATACTATGTAACAATCTAAATATAATGCAGAAATGGAGGCTGAAAGACCATAAGGTTCAAAACTGCATGACTGAAAAAAATATAACATCTGAGTTGGGTAATAGAATACCCAAAATTGAAATACTGTCTGAACATACTATAGTCTGAAAAACCTCTAAAACATAACTGTCTGAATAAGGAATTGATGGGACATATCCCCAACTAACTCCAACTTATAAATTAATTAATGAGATAATAAATAAATGATCATGTCCTAAAAAAAATGATGACTCACTGCTAAATCTAATTGCTGAGATTAGAATGCTACTAATGCTCTGGAGATCGTTCTTTTGAGCTTATGCTATAAGACCCCATAGCGCACATGCGTTAGTACTTTGAATGTACTGATATGCATGGAAGGTAGGCTGAATGCATGGGGTTCATATTCATGAACAATACTGGCTAACTGACTAATATGAACGTGAGAATACATTCATGAATACTCGTAACTATATCTGAGATCGTGATAACATGAATTTACTGATAAATAACTTGACTGATAACTGAATTCTGATGATTGATATAACTGACGACATGAGTGACTGTATTTAAAAGTCCCGAATCTGATGGAATTAGCTAAGTTCGTACTTTTTTGAGTTGACTATATCTAACAGTCCTAACTTCTGTAGAACTATCTGAGTTCTATTACTGAAATTGAATGACTGTATTTGACAATCCTGATTCTCTAACTGAAACTATGGGAAGTAGTTATCTAACTGACATTTCCCTAATACACCATTTTGGCTGAGTTGGGGTCCAATCTATAAACCCAATTAGAAGGGTGTCAATACCACACCACTGATAAGGACAAACTGTGAGTGACCCTCATCTGACAGTGTCCCCAAAAGAGAATGGTAGGGCCCTCATATGATAGTTCTTATCCACCTTATCAACCCTCATGTAACAGTGTTTATATCTCAACCTAAGGATGAATTCTAAGAATCACACCCTCATCCGATAATGTGTGTTCCCATCCTGACCTGGACCCCTAGCGCGACGCGGCGCTATCGCGCCGTGTCACTGGAATTTGACAATTGGGAAATAGGGAAATGGCGCGACGCAGAGCCATCGCGTTGCCACTATGTTTGCGACCTGGAAGTTTGGCGTGATGCGGAGAAATTGAATTGAAACATTAGAAAAATGACAATTGCCATTTTATCTTATGGTGCGGCGCGCTACTGACCAATATGACGCTATTTTATGATGGAAACTTGAAATAGTCATAACTTCTTATTCGATTATCAGATTTAGGATAATTTTATATCGATGGAAAGCTTATTGAATTTAGAAGCTAATACTTTAAATTCTTGAGACAAAATTAGTTAGGAAACTTCAGGGTATTGCACGGCCATCCCTACACTTGCTCGGTGCTAACTCCTACTCCCAACTGAATAATACTGTTACTGACTATTCTATGTTTAACTAACTGATCTAGTAATGCTCATAATATGTATTCTGAAGATACTGAGATGAGACTAAATAAGCAGCTATGGTTTTTGGGTATTCCATACCCCCAGGACACAAAAGTAAAAATAGTAACACAATATCAAACTTAGAGGACTTAGCATGAAAACTTTTATCAAATACTCATTCTTGTAGGTATTTTATCAAACAATTGTAGTTCATAGTTTGGTCAAATCATAGGAATGTTAGAGAACTTGTAGTAATAGCATGAATTCAACATGAATAGTACTAAATCATGATTAATTCAATGAACGATAACATTAAAACATGGAGAATTGAATAACAACATTAATTTCATCTATACATGGTGTAAAATCATAGTTCATAGAGTCATGGGTGAAATAATAATTTTCAATCAAAATAACTTGGAAAGATCACAATTTTGTATTTTAAATTGGATACTTGGACTCTATGGGTGAAAGGAACCCATGGATGAACATTTAACATACCTGGGTTAATGAATTTAAAAAGATTGATGGAGTGCTCTTGATCTTTGGCCTTGAATTTGGGAGTTAGGGTTTTTCTCCCCTTTTGAGTAATTTGAGAATAATGGGCATACAATGCTTTACTAGGCTTTAATTTTGTGTTTAGGACGAGATTAGGGCTTAGGAAAATGACCAAATAGCCCCTTGGAAATTAAAAATGCGGAACTGAAAAACTAACAATCCCGATTTGAGGCCTAGGCGTGACGCGCCAGGATCGCGTAGCCTCACTGCAAATTGACGACTGAGACCTGGAAGCTTGGCGCGACGCGGAGCTATCGCGGTAAGACTTTGGAATGCCATTTTAACTACCTTAGCGATGCGCCATTATCACAGAGGCTCACTGGATTTATATAATTGTGATTCAGACTAGCTCCGCAACACGCTAGTGATCAAAATGTTGGTGTTTAACGACTGAAATTTAAAATTGCCATAGCTTCTTACCCGGTTATCGAATTTGGGCGAATTTTATATCGTTGGAAAGCTAATTGAATTTCTTATGTAATGGAAGGCTCTAAACTGGAAAATGATGGGTATGTCAAATATTTTATATCTGAATACTCATTTATTGGGACTTAAATTATGCTAGAAAAATACGGGGTATTACAATTGTTTCTCAAAGAAAGCTCTAAATTGAGGATTCCAAACATAAGATAATCAAGAACTCATCTTCAAGAACTCAAATAGGGATCAATAATTCAAGATTGTCCATCCAATCATCCAAGGTGCATTATGTATGTGTTGGCATGGCATAAAAATTGGGCCGCGCACATGGAGAAAAATATTTCTATCAGATTCTTTGGATTAAAATTTCACTTGTTCATCAAGTTTCAACTAAATTTTGTCTAAAAAATAGATCTCATAGATTGATCATTTGACAAATCCAAATCTAAATTCGAAGATGAAGCCGAGCGACGACGACGACGACGTGAGGCACCACTTTGTTCTTGGCTTACTTACCATGTGGAGTAAGTGTTCCTTATTATAAACACTTGAAAGTTCCCTTATTCCACCAATGTGGGAGAATTAGTGGACTTTCCATTAAAAGAGTACACTTTCCAATTTAGTTACTCTTTCCCTCCACTATTTTTCCCTCCATTTTCCATTCATACATACACCTTGAACCCAACAATCCTCCAGATGAATGGGGAATGACTATATTTTGAAGAAAAATAGAGACAAGCATGTAATCATTGAGCAAAGACCGATTGCATCTGGATAAGTGGGTTTTTCTTTGAACTTTCAGTAGAGAACATGCATTGGATGCACTCAGTCAATCGATAGATTTGATATCTTTGAACCGTCAAGCTTTAATGTAAATATAGACAACACATGTCACACAACCAGTCTCTTACCATTTATGGTTCTCACAATTTTGTTCTTTTCAACCATGAACAAGTCCCGGTTTCATGAGAGATTAGAGAATAGGCGTTTAATAACATTCTCCTTAAAGCGGCTTCTACTTCGCCCTCACATAGGTGATTTCTAAATGTTCAATCATGTATATTAAACTATTGGTTAAATCTAGCAAATTTAGATAATCATTAAAAGACTTCACACCATAAGTCTTATCATCGTTTACTAAACATTGTCTATATCATAAGAATGGGTTAGGTATAATGACAATGTTGAACCTATTAGATAGAACTTTGTTTGATCTCTCTGAACCTAGCTCTTAGGATATCCTATCTGTTAGGTAGAGTTATCGCCATGCTGACTTTTTTTAGGTCTTAAACCAATTCCCTTGGATGTCCTTTCAACTCCTTATCTAGATAGGCCTTTTGTAAGTGGATTCGATACATTATCCTTTGACTTTTCATAGTCAACAGTGATAATTCCACTAGAGAGAAGTTCTCTAATGGCATTATGTCTCCGTCTTATGTGAAGAGACTTACCGTTGTATATCCTGCTACCTGCCCTGCCTATTGCTACTTGGCTATCACAGTGTATACCTACTGGTACCAATGGTTTGGTCCAATTAAGAATATCTTCCAAAAAATTTCAGAGTTATTCTTCTTCTTCACCGGCTTTATCTAATGCGATAAATTTAGATTGCATTGTAGAGCGAGCAATATATTTCTGTTTGGATGACTTCCAAGAGATCGCTCCTCTACCGATAGTAAATACATATCCACTTGTGTATTTTACTTCATTCAATCCGGTGATCCAATATGCATCACTATATCCTTCAAGTACAGCAGGTTATTTATTATAATGCAAAGCATAGTCTTGAGTGTATTTAAGATACCCCAAAACTCTTTTCATCGCTATCCAATGAGTTTTATTAGGATTAATTATGTACCGACTCAACTTACTAATATCACATGCTATGTATGGTCGTGTACAATTCATTATATACATTAAACATCCCAATACTCTTGCGTACTCCAATTGTGAGTCACTTTCACGTTCATTATTTCAAAGTGCAAAGCTAACAACCAATGGAGTCTTGGCAATACCAAATTCCATATACTTGAATTCTTTAAGTAACTTTTCGATATAATGAGACCATGACAATGACAACCTTTGTGGAGTTCTATGGATTCTTATTCCTATGATCACATCCGTAACTCCAAGGTCTTTCATATCGAACTTGCTCTCGAGCATTCATTTCGTTGCGTTTATGTCTGAAATGTCTCTACTGATGATCAACATGTCATCCACGTACAAAGACTTGGTGATTTGGAGTGTCGTTAATGTAAACACATTTATCACATTCATTAATCTTGAACCTGTTTTCCAACATGGTTTGGTCAAACTTCGCATGCCATTGTTTAGGTACTTGTTTTAGTCCATAAAGTGACCTAGCAAGTTTACACACCTTATTTTCTTTTCCTGGAACCACAAAACCCTCATGTTGTTCCATGTAAATTTCTTCCTCCAATTCTCCATTTAAGAATGTTGTTTTCACATCCATTTGATGGATTTCAAGACCATATACTACTGCCAAGGCAATTAACATCCGAATTGATGTTATCTTCGTTACTGGTGAGTATGTATCAAAGTAATCAAGACCTTCGTTTTGTGTAAAGCTTTTTACAACAAGTCTTGTCTTGTATTTGTCAATAGTACCATCTGCTTTCATTTTCCTTTTGAAGATCTATTTAAAACCTAAAGGTTTATTTCCTGGAGGAAGATCTACCAACTCCCAAGTTGTCCATCATCAAAACTAAAAACTAAGGACTTGCCCTTTCTTCTACCCTTCAGTCAATATTAAACTCTCTAAATATAACAACAACAACATACCAAGTGTAATCTTACAACATTTTTATGCTGCCCTTACCCATGGGAGTTAGAGAGGTTGTTTTTTATAAACCCCCAGATCAATGTCCCTGTATTCTCTTTTTTTTTTTAATTCTCGAGTTTGAGTATCCCAAACAAGCTGTACCAACTAAGAAGAGAGCAAAACAGAAACTACAAGGAAATATGAAAAAAGTAAAAGAAAGGAACAATGGGGGAAAAACGAAGACTTGAAAAATTGATCTTTATATAATCATGATTGGTGATTTTTTTTCATACATAAATAAAAGAAAATCATCAGTAGATTACATCATGCTAATATAAGAGATTAATTATATTGTTAATTTCAAGTTTTTGAAGTAAAAATATTTTTCCATAAGGAATAATGGTGAATGAAAGCAAGAATAAAACTTGGCATGCAAAAGTAATGAAGATGACATCGTCATTTTTTTTGGTCGAGCGAACAAAATGTATTAATAACCACATCACACATGTTATTGCAGACTACACCTCCATCACCTATCACATAACTGTTCTATCCAATCTCTGTCTTTACAAACTTTCCGTTGTAAGACTTCATAGATTCTGCCTTTGCTTCCCTGTTGATTATCATCAACAACCTTTGGGGTCTGATTACTTCTTTGTGCCACCATGCTCCATGATAGATCAGTGCAGCAAGGATTGTTCTTATGAGTGCCCTGATTATTTCCCCAGTAGTCTTTCGTGCAAGTCCTGTCCAGATGCCCTTCAAATCTTTCCTCTGAATCTTCATTTTCAGACAGTCTAGGACTCCCTCCTAGCATAAATTTGAAAATTTACACTCAAAGTATATATGTGTAATGCTTTCTGGGCATCTACCACATAATAGGCATTCCGTGTCCTAACATACTCCCATTTTATTTAATCTATCCCTGGTAAGTACCCTCTTGTGCATTGGAAGCCAACAAATAAAACTATGTTTAGTCAAATTAGCTTTGTTCCATGCATCCCTCCACCAAGGCCATAGGCTACCATTCCCTCTTCTCCGTCGATAGCTGCTTTGGATTGTGTATTTGTCCCTATTTTGCAGCCAATCATCTCCACAATACCCAGGAGCATATTTCTTTTTGATATAACATATCCCCTTTCAGTATTAGCTCCAGTCCACAGGTGGTTTGCATTGCCACTAATCAACTTATAAGATAATATGCACAACCTATATTAATGGATAAATTAAATCTTTTAGATGCAAAAAAATTCTAATACTATTACCATCTTGTTCCTTTATCTTCTATCACTATGAGAGTTCTAATCTTTTCATTGAATTTAGATTTAAATATACTTCAAAATTAGGACAAGAAACACACATCTTGACTAGGAGTAAAATGATAACTTGACTCAGAAGTATTGCATATGCAGTGCAATCCAAGTATTATTAATAGAGCCTTTCTTCGTTAGATAAGTAAAAAGTACGATGTTTTGTTCAGACAAAGAGAATACTGGAGCCTTAAAAGTTGAAGTGAGAACTTGTAACATAAATATGTGCATATATAATGGAAATCAAATGTTACCTGGATTTGGGAGAAACCTTCTATGGTCATTTGGGAAGCAGCAAAAAGAGCACACTCAGGATTGAAGATCTCCCAACATACAAAGGAAAACCATTCCTTCAACAGACCAAGCTCAGTAGTTTCTTCATTTTTGATTCCCATAAACAGATCGCCTCGCAATAATGTGGGATCGATATCTCCAATGAATTCAATTGATTCTTCCAGCAACTGGGACCTGTTAATGAGCATTTGATGTTGTTAAGAGTACAAAGTGTTAGCATCTATCTTGGAGTAGGCGGTTAGCTTCAGGGAGTTAGTTACTTGCAAGTTGTTTGTTATATCTAACTAGTAGATAGTGAGCCTCTTAGTTATGATCTCTACTCATAGAAGTTTTCTATAAATACCCATTACGTGTAATATTTTTTTGAGAACTAATTGAACGATAGTGAACTGCTCATTCTCTGCAAACTTCAATATTTTTCTTTCTTTTTCTTGCTTCTCCAGTGATTCAAAAAGTGTACACCTCGGTTAATCACACAAGTGACTACTCATTTCTGTTGTAATTTGGTGGGCTCATTTTATATTTGTATTTGTTGAGCCCAAATTGTTAAATAGAAGCCCAATCATAAATTAGCCCAAACCCAATTAAAAGGGGGTAGGTGGGGGGTTGGTGAAAAGGGTTGGTGAGGGTAGCTTAGGACCGTCGGATTAGAATCGATCCACACCGTCCATTGGAAAACTTGAGGCCTATAAATACCCTCACCTCTCATTTGTAATTACACACCAAAAACACAATTCTTCTCTTCTTCCTTAGCTTCTCTCCATTTGTAATATTTCCTTAGTGAAATATAAATATAATAGTGTCCGAGGACGTAGGCACAATTTGCCGAACCTCATTATATTCTGGTGTTCTTCTTATTGTCTTGTCTAACTGTTTTCAGTTAATATTTGTCGGGTATAGTTGTTGTGATCTATTTGTGCTACTAAATTACTAGTGATAATTCTGTCAAGGCTAGACTGGTATTTAAGTGGTCCGCTTGTGACCCTCCACTCTTACCTGGGAATTTATCTGGTGTGATTTTCTAGTACAAATAACTTACACGCTATTTGAAATATCCCGAGCTTCCGCAACAATTGGTATCAGAGCCCAAGGTTTTATCTGAGTATGCTCTGTGGTTGCAGCACAGTCTGATCTTCCACATCAGAAAAGAATTACTTTGGTAATCTGGTAGTTAACTGAAAATAATATTTGTATTAAAAATGGAAGACAAGACTATTGAAACAGCCGCGTCGAGTGTCAACAATACGTCATCATTGGCATCTTTGCTTATGACAAGAATTGTGTCAAATGCGAAATTTGCAGTTGAAATTTTTGACGGATCAGGACATTTCGGGATGTGGCAAGGTGAAGTTCTTGATGTTCTTTTTCAGCAAGGGCTAGATATTGCAATAGAAGAAAAGAAACCAGACGGAATTGGAGAAGACGATTGGAAGGTTATCAATCGTGTTGCTTGTGGTACCATTAGATCCTACCTTGCAAGAGAGCAGAAGTATCCATACACAAAGGAAACTTCTGCAAACAAATTGTGGAATGCGTTGGAGGATAAATTCTTGAAGAAAAACAGTCAAAATAAACTATACATGAAGAAGAGACTGTTACGCTTCACATATGTTCCTGGTACCACAATGAATGATCATATCACCAGCTTTAACAAGTTGGCGACAGATTTGCAGAACATGGACGTGACCTTCAGCGATGGAGACATGGCCTTGATGTTGTTGAGTTCACTTCCCGATGAATACGAGCACCTTGAAACTACTCTACTTCATGGGAATGATGGAATTTCTCTAAAAGAAGTTTGCTCCGCATTGTATAGTTACGAGCAAAGAAAGAGAGAAAAACAAAAGGTCAACGATGGAGAAGCATTGTTCGTGAGAGGTCGTTCTCAAAACAATATGAGAACGAAGAAAGGAAGATCCAAGTCAAAATCCAGACCCAGCAAAGATGAATGTGCATTTTGCCGAGAAAAAGGACACTGGAAGAAAGATTGTCCAAAGTTAAAGGGAAAGGCCAAACCTAACAATGGTAAGGCTGTCATGGATTCAAATGTAGCTGACTGTGATGACTCTGATTTCTCACTAGTTATATCGGAGTCATCCACATCATCTGATGTATGGTTGATGGACTCAGCTTGTAGTTATCACATGACTTCTAATCGAGAATGGTTCATCAATCTGCAAGAAGAAAAATGTGGAACTGTTCACACTGCGGATAATAGCTCTCTTACCGCCCATGGTATTGGTTCAATTCGACTAAGAAACCATGACTGATTGAGCATAACATTGACAGATGTTCGATATGTGCCAGATTTGAAGAAAAATCTCATTTCTGTGGGAGCCCTAGAATCAAAAGGGTTCAAAGTTCGTGCAGATAATGGGGTGATGAAAATATGCTCTGGCGCATTGGTGGTGATGAAGGCAATTCGGAAAAACAATAACATGTACCACTATCAAGGTAGTACAGTTATTGGGACAGCGGCAGTGACATCCACTAATAAGGAAGCAGAAATGACCAAGTTGTGGCACATGCGCTTGGGACATGCTGGAGGAAAATCCTTGAAAGCTTTATCAGATCAAGGATTGCTAAAAGGTGTAAAAATATGCGACTTGGAGTTTTGTGAGCATTGTGTCAAGGGAAAGCAGACAAGGGTTAAGTTTGGAACAGCTATCCATAATACTAAAAATATTTTGGATTATGTTCACTCTGATGTTTGGGGTCCTTCCAAAACACCTTCATTGGGTGGGAAGCACTATTTTGTAACCTTTGTTGATGACTTTTCCCGGAGAGTATGGGTGTATATGATGAAATCAAAAGATGAAGTGCTAGGAATATTTCTCAAATGGAAGTCAATGATTGAAACACAAACTGGCCGAAAGATCAAATGTCTTCGCACGGACAATGGCGGAGAGTACAAAAATGATTTTTTTCAGAAAGTTTGTGAGGAAAATGGTATTGTTAGACACTTCACTGTCAGACATACACCACAACAGAATGGAGTGGCAGAACGCATGAATCGAACTTTGCTGGAGAAGGTTCGATGTATGTTGTCCAATGCTGGCTTGGGCAAAGAATTTTGGGCTGAGGCTATAACATATGCGTGCCATCTCATTAATCGTCTACCATCTGCCGCTATTGATGGCAAAACACCATTGAAAAAATGGTATGGAAAGCCTGCTGAAGACTACAGTTCTTTGCATGTATTTGGCTCAATTGCATATTATCATGTAAGAGAGTCAAAGTTGGATCCGAGGGCAAAGAAAGCTGTATTTATGGGGATTACTTCTGGAGTCAAAGGATACCGCTTATGGTGTCCAGAGACTAGAAAAATTATATTCAGCAGAGATGTTACCTTCGATGAATCCTCCTTGACAAACAAGGTAGCAGTTGAGATTGCCAAACAAATTGAAGGTACTTCGAAGCAGGTGGAGTTTGAGGGAAAAATAATTTTTCCCTCACAAAGATCAAATGAGGAAACAACAGAAAATGTTCCTCTGGAAGAAGAGCCAGTTGAAGAGGAGATTCCGTCCCACGAATCTCAACAACAACTTGAATCAATTGCAACGAGCAAGCCAAAAAGAACCATAAGGAAACCTGCTCGACTTATGGATACAGTGGCTTGTGCAGACTCAATTGTAGCTGATGGTATTCCTACCACTTATAAAGATGCAATCAAAAGTTCGAAAGAAGATAAGTGGAGGATTGCCATGAATGAAGAAATGCAATCTCTTCATCAGAATAACACATGGAGATTGGCCAATCTCCCAGAAGGCAAGAAGGCAATTGGGTGCAAATGGGTATTTGCAAGGAAAGAAGGATTTCCTAACCAAGAAGAAGTACGCTACAAAGCAAGATTGGTGGCTAAAGGATATGCTCAAAAGGAGGGAATTGATTATAATGAAGTGTTTTCTCCAGTCGTAAAACACTCCTCCATTAGAGTTTTGTTGGCTTTGGTAGCAAAGTTGAATTTTGAACTAGTTCAGTTGGATGTAAAAACAGCGTTTTTACATGGAGACTTGGAAGAGGAAATCTACATGACTCAGCCAGAAGGATTCAAAGTTGCTGGAAAAGAAAATATGGTGTGCAAACTTGAAAAATCGTTGTATGGATTGAAACAATCTTCTAGACAATGGTACAAATGATTTGACGAGTTTATGTTGGGACAAAATTACAGAAGAAGCAAATACGATAATTGTGTGTATTTGCGTGAGCTTGAAGATGGATCCTTTATATATCTTCTCCTGTATGTTGATGATATGTTGATAGCTTCGAAAAGTAAAGAAGAAATAGGGAAGTTAAAATCTCAACTCAAAGGGGAGTTCGAAATGAAGGATCTGGGTGAGGCAAAGAAAATTCTTGGCATGGAGATAAAAAGAGATAGACATTCAAAGAAGCTCTACTTATCTCAGGCAGAATACATGAAGAAGGTGCTAGATCGTTTTGGAATGAACGAAAAAACAAAGTCGGTTAGCACCCCACTCGCCCCTCACTTTAAGCTAAGTGATTCTTTGTCACCAAAAAATGATGTTGATCGAGAGTATATGTCAAGAGTACCATATGCGAATGCTGTTGGTAGCTTGATGTATGCAATGGTTTGCACAAGACCCGATATCTCACATGCTGTGGGAGTTGTGAGCAGATATATGCACAATCCTGGAAAGGAGCATTGGCAGGCTGTGAAATGGATTCTACGGTATATTTGCAATACTGTAGATATTGGTTTAGTCTTTGAAGATAGTCAATATCTGGTCGGATATTGTGACTCAGATTATGCTGGAGATTTGGACAAACGAAGATCAACTACTGGTTATGTTTTCACTCTTGCAAATGCACCAGTTAGTTGGAAGTCGACTTTACAGTCAACAATTGCCTTGTCTACCACTGAAGCAGAGTACATGGCTGTTACAGAGGCTATGAAGGAGGCAATTTGGCTTCAAGGATTGCTAAGAGAGCTTGGTATAAAACAAGAAGGCGTCACAATATTTTGTGATAGTCAAAGTGCTATTCATTTAGCGAAGAACCAAGTTTATCATGCAAGGACGAAGCACATTGATGTCCAATATCATTTTGTCCGAGAGATTATAGAAGAATGTGGAGTCAACGTACAGAAAATTCGAACGACAGATAATCCTGCTGATATGTTGACAAAGGTGGTAACGTCGATCAAGTTTCAACACTGTTTGAACTTGATTAATGTTATCAAAGATTGAAGATAGCATTTGGGGACACTACTATGTTCATGAGAGAATTGAAGAAAAAAAAAAAAATAAATAAATAAAAAAAATATCGCCCAAGGTGGAGATTTGTTGTAATTTGGTGGGCTCATTTTGTATTTGTATTTGTTGAGCCCAAATTGTTAAATAGAAGCCCAATCATAAATTAGCCCAAACCCAATTAAAAGGGGGTAGGTGGGGGGTTGGTGAGGGTAGCTTAGGACCGTCGGATTAGAATCGATCCACACCGTCCATTGGAAAACTTGAGGCCTATAAATACCCTCACCTCTCATTTGTAATTACACACCAAAAACACAATTCTTCTCTTCTTCCTTAGCTTCTCTCCATTTGTAATATTTCCTTAGTGAAATATAAATATAATAGTGTCCGAGGACGTAGGCACAATTTGCCGAACCTCATTATATTCTGGTGTTCTTCTTATTGTCTTGTCTAACTGTTTTCAGTTAATATTTGTCGGGTATAGTTGTTGTGATCTATTTGTGCTACTAAATTACTAGTGATAATTCTGTCAAGGCTAGACTGGTATTTAAGTGGTCCGCTTGTGACCCTCCACTCTTACCTGGGAATTTATCTGGTGTGATTTTCTAGTACAAATAATTTACACGCTATTTGAAATATCCCGAGCTTCCGCAACAATTTCCGTCTAACTTATTGAAGCATCATCACTCCTAAATGCCTCCTTACCTCAAAATTCGTTACCTCCTGGTGCTAATAACCCACCAATAATCATCAAAACATTTTGCAAGTATCACAATCAAAAAGCACAGTGAAATCTTTCTTTGCCTCATTTTCTGCCATAAGACATCTGAGCAGTCGAAAAGTTCTGAAGTGTTATTTAACTCCTTCAGTATTACAAGATATTGAAACCACTAGGATATAATAGGCCTGCCTTCCCCTTCAACTTCTAATCCGAAGTGGTTTTCCAATTTCTTAAAACACGATTCCATCTTGTCTAGCAAATCGTATAAAATTAGATGCACATCGCATAATATTCGATGCAAACATTCAATATACTCTTTTTCGCACATGCTTCATTGGTGCCATCCTTCTTTAATGGCAACAATTTCCTCACCAAACACATGTACTCAGTAAAATCATGAAATGCGCTCATTAAAAACTCCACAAACTCAATTGATTCCATACTCAATTCTAAATCATGGGATAACTCAACCATTACCACCTCACATACGAAAAGAAAAAACATCAGGCAATGCTGATAATTCCTTTGTAGTGTTTCTGCTTATGATCCCAACGTCCTCTACTATAGCCCCTAACTTTTCTGACAATAACTATACAAACGATCATCAAGCCCAGCATCCTCTCTCAGTAGCTTACAACACACTGATACCACTGGAACACATACATTGTACACAGTTTAAGGCAACACAGTAAATGAAATGACAAATGAACAAATGGATTCACCAGCAATTAATCTCTTAGAATTATCTGGAGATGTCTAGTGTTACCAGAGCTGCAGGAACTGATGAGGAGACTAACAATTCCATATGGTCACATTATTTTTCAATATTTTCCTCGGGAGTCATAGTTGTGAACCATACAAGCAACATTATTATACGATCTAAGTCTGAAGGAAAACAAACATTATTTTTCAAAATGTCGGAGATCATTGAAATTAAGCCACTGATGAGTTTCCACGCCTTAGCATGATAAGTGCTCAACATTGAACCAAGTAGTTGAATTGTTTTCTTGACATAGTTAACCAATGTTCGTTCATACCGGATCATCTGCTTTCCCTTGTATATTAGTCGCGATGATCAGCTGGTAGGTGTTCAACATGATTTTATCACGAACCATCTCAACTGAGTTTGTAGAATCAAATGAATAACTAGGGTTTTGCCTCTGGGCAATGAACATGCGACGAACTGAATAGAAGTAGTTGGAATGAAACAAATTGATTTTCCCTTGGCTCAGCGGTAAGCTTGCTTGCCGGGGTGTGCCAAGGTCGGGGGTTCGAAACGTCCCTCCAGCAAAGCTGGGGTGAGGACACGTTAGGAAGGCCAATTGGTCCCCCCCCTCCCCGACACCTACGGAGTGGGTATGAACTGGGCCGTCCCCTTTCTGGTACGGAGTGATGAAGAAGGAACTTGATCGAGCTGACGCTTGTTGGTGGTGGAGCTGTGGTTGTAGACAGTGTCGGTCATAGTAGAAGTGAAGTGAAAATGGTTTTTTGATACGCAAAGACAACACAAAAATGTTTTCTTCAGGTTGAATGAAGAAGAGTAGAGTGGAGTTTCGTTAAAACTTATGAAAAGATTCCATCTTTTCTTAAGTTGTGACGAGACTCCTCACCCCACCATTTTTATTACAATTTGGAAAAACAATTTTCTTGTTGTCATTGGCGTACCACAAAATAGTTTTCACTTCACTTCACCATGACCGACACCATCTATAACTGCAGCTCCACCACAATAAGCATCAGCTCGATCAAGTTCCTTCTTCATCCCTCCATATCAAAAAGCGAAAGGGAAAACCGAACCATTTCATTCCAACTATTTCTGCTTAGTTCTTCGTGTTTTCATTTCCCAGAGGCAAAACCCTCATATTTAAAGCTGATTCTACCGACTCAGTTGAGATAGTTCGTAATAAAATCATGTTGACCATGGGTATACCAGCTAATCATCAACAGCTAACTTGTAAGGAAAAGCAGTTGATTTGCTCTGAACATTGTCTAACTATGGCATAGAAAATGATACAAATTTTCATCTACTCGATGCAATACAGAGCACATATCATGTTAAGGCGTGGAAACTGATTAGTGACTTAATTTCAATGAACTTCAACATTTTGAAAAGCAATGTTTGTTTTTCTTCAGACTCGGATCGTATAATAATGGTGCTTGTATAGTTCACAACTATGACTCTCGAGGATAATATTGAAATAACATGTGAACATATGGAATTGTTCATCTCCTCATCAGTTTTTGCAGATTTGATAACACTTTATACGTCTCTAAATAATGCTAAGAGATTAATTGCGGGTGAATCCATTTGTGCATTTGTCAATTCATTTAGAGTAAAACAACTAGTACCCCTGAACTATGACCAAATTGCTATGACACACTCTGATTTCACAGGAGTCCTATTACCCTCTAAACTAAATTGTAGAATATTTTGTTAGCCTTTGTAGCTGACGTGACACCTTTTTAGTTTCACCTTTGACATGGCCCCACTTTTACATAATAAAGGTGCCACATCAGCAGAAAAAGGTGACAAAAATATGCTAAAATTGAGTTCAGGGATAATAGATCCCCTATGAAGTTGGAGTGTATTGTAGAAACTTTGGCCATAGCTCGAGGTGGTACTGGATGCTTATCTCATTCATTTACTATGTTGCCTACAAGTGTATACAATATATGTGTTCCTATAGTATCGCTGTTTTGTAAGCTACTGAGAATGGTTGTTGGGATTGATGATCATTTGTATTGTTGTTGTCGGAGAAGTATAGGGTCTATAGTAGTGGACATTAGGATCATAAGGTTCAACACTACAAAGGAATTATCAACATTGGCTGATATTTTTCTTTTTGTACGTGAGGTAGTAATAGCTGAGTTATCCCATGGTTTAGAATTGAGTATGGGGTCGATTAAGTCTGTAGGGTTTAGAATGAGCACATTGCATGACTTTACTTATTGACGTGTTTGGTGAGAAATTGTTGCCACTAAAGAACGATGGCCAGTGAAGTAATGTGTATATAAGATGTTTGCAAGATGAAGGGGAAGGCAAGCCTATTGTATCCTAGTGGTCTCAGTATCTTCTAATTCTAAAGGAGTGAAAATAGCACTTCAAAACTTTTAACAGCTGGGAATTCTTTTGGCAGAAGATAAGGCAAAGAAATTTTTCACTGTGCTTTCCTTTTTTGACATTTGCAAAAAGTTTTAACAATTATTGGTAAGTTATTGAGCACAAGAAGGTAACAGTTTTTAGTAAGAAGACATTTCGCAACAATGATGCATCAAGAAGTTAGAGACGGAAACAAGGAGTCACATGATATGCTCACTGACAGGTCCTATTTGTTTGAAGAATCATTTAATACATTGAAGCTATGCACCCCGTATTGCTGGGAGGCGATATATGTTAGGTGTCATAAAGTAGTTTCTCTAGTTACTCTTTGATTAGAACAGAGAAAGAGAACTAGGGGAGAGATGAAAAATGAATGCATTTAGCTTTATAGTTACACACATGTATTATAGAATTACAATAATAGCATGTTTGATATCTTCATTGATAACCCCACTTCCTTGGATTATAGAACTACGCTACTTGAAACTCTCTCTCTCTCTTGGGAATAGCATGTGTGTCAAGCCTCACTTCCACGCCTAACTTATGCATTGTATCACCGAATTTTCACTCAAAATAATTTCTTTTGGTCCTACTCAATCTGAACCATTTAGACTCTAGAATTTTTGTTTCCACATCTCAAACTTAGCATTAACTCCACTATGTGTTTCATCAATCAATACTATGTCATCAGCAAACAACATACACCAAGAAATCTTCTCTTGAATGTGCCTCATCAATTTAACCATCATACGGAAAATAGGAACGGGCTAAGAGTTGATCCTTGGCGCAAACCCATCTCCATTAGGAAGTGCTCTAAGTCTCTTCCTACTAATTTGACCTATAAATTGGATCCATCATACATGTACTATATCACCCAAATGTAATCCATTGATACACCTCTGTCCTCCAGCCATCCCCATAGAACTTCCCTCAAAACTTGTCATAGGCCTTTTCAAGGATAGTGAAATACAATATGCAAGTCCCTCTTCTTTTCTTGATATTTCTCCACCAGTCAATAATTTGTGCAAGTATGCTTGTCATATTTACTTAATAAGGGTCTGTTCCACTTGGATCTTGCATTGGCCATCCTTGATGCACTTCACTTGATTTGGGCCCTTTCCTTTCTCGCCTAAGCGAGCTTATACATTTTCGTTTTCTTCCTTTGTCTCCTAGGTCAATACATAGTAGTAAGATACCATCTTAGCTATTGTATCAACTAACTTAGCCTCCATCTTTGTTGCCTTATAAATATCGTTAAGTGACCGCTTCCCCTCCTTGTCCTTGCACTATACCAACTTTTCATAAGACACCATGTTTCTTTCTACATAGCCTTAGACTTCTCCATTCCAACATCAACCCTTTGGGAAATGGGATGCTCAGAAAATTCTTTGACTTCTTGCCTAATGCAACTTGTCCCAAATGCTTTTGCATCCTAACTATTACTTCTAGCCCCCATAACCATCAGTTTCTCTATCATTTCTCAAAAGAGGGCACAGGGCAAGATCCTTGCCCAATCATATAAATTGTTTTTCCTCTTTCGCACTTAATCACTAATTCCATCACCAAAAGCTTATGTTTGTAAGATTATTAGTTGGGATAACCTTGTCCTTACAAAGGACTTTACTGCCCTTCCTCAAGAGTAAGTAATCTATCTGTTTTTCAGCCATCGTGCTATGGCAGGTAACCAAGTGGTCTTCCATCTTTGGAAAGCACAAATTAGCTGTAAATAACTCAAAAAACTTTATAAAAATGCAAAAGCAAGGTTCAACCTACATTTCTATCCCCAAAAACAAAGTAGTAATGCACATCATCAAAACCACTAGAGTTTTCCCAAATGTGGTCGTTGAAATGTATTCGCAGTTTGTGGTATACCCCTTTCCATCTTATTCAAATCCACCTAAAATTTCTTCTTAACCTCTTCATTCAAGCCTATTTGGGGCGCATAAGAACTAATAACGTTCAAAGTAAGCCCATCAATGACTAGCTTAATCGTCATCATCCTATCCTTAATCATCCTAACATCCGCCACTTACTGTCTAAGGTTCCCATATACTAAAATGCCTACTCCATTCCTATCCCTCGATCCTCCTGGGTGCCATAACTTAAACTCCTCCACATTCCAAGCCTTGGTACCAACCCTTTTAGTGTCCTAAACACACGCTATATGACTCTTCCTCTTCTTTAAAATCTTTTGTATCTTTGTGGACTTCTCCATCAAGGATCCATATATTCCAAGACCCTACTCTCAGACTAGGAAAACCTTTAACCCACGTACCACTCCTACCCTTCCCACTCAGTCGTGACTTACAACATGACCTTAGTCTATCATCATTCACCAAAGCCACCAAATAAGGTTTAAACTACATAGAAAAATACTAATTTAAATGAATAGTCTAAAAGCAAGATAGCAAGAAATAATTTGAAACTATAATGAAAACTAGAAAAAGAGCACGCAATCAATAAATTGAATTACACCAAAATCAGAAACAGAGATCAGAACCTGCATTGTGTTATAAATCTAAAAAGCAATAAAAGAGAACAACACATAGTACGCTACAAGAGAAGAAGAATAAATATCACGGTAATTATAGAAATGACATTAGCAAAGCAAAATTCAAGTCAAAGTTAATACTTACTAGTCTAGGTCTAAATTAACACCAAACAAGAGGTAGAGATCAGAGATGAGAAGCAATAAAACATTAATAAAACTGCACCAAAATAGGCAACAATGTTCTATATAGCAAGTTAGAAAAATGTGGGCAGAGAATGAAAACTTGGGAAGATTTAAACAAAAAATTGAAAATAGCAAATGATTTTAATAAAGATTAAAGAGATAGAAATCACAGGTATTAGGGCGGTTTTCTTGGAAACTTTTTAGGATGTTGGCAAAATCTAGTGCTAAAACTAGACGCCAAATTCTTATTGTAGAGACTCCGCTTGCTAGCCCTGGGTTGCCGGAGTAGTGGAGGTGGATGGTGAACCATATTAGAGAATGACAGTTGTGCATTAGAACCAACAACAATAGTTTCAGATTCAATTTTTTCTGATAAAATCTATTTGATCTGGAGATCCAGATTTGATTTCTCCAGTCAGATCAAATAGATCTAGAGTTCCAGATTTGATTTCTCTGGTTAGACCTTATTGATCTAGAATTCTAGATTCGATTTTCTATAATTAGGTTGATCGATCAGGAGTTTCAGGTTCAATTTTCTCTGTCCAGATCTGATAAATCTGGAGTTTCATATTTGATTTCTTTGGTCAGATCTGATAGATTTGGAGTTCCAGAATTGATTTCTCTAGTCAATCTGGAGTTCCAGATTTGATTTCTCTAGTCAGATCTGATAGATTTGAATTTTCAAATTTTGTTTTCTCCAATCAGTCTGATAGATCTGGAGTTCCAGGTTCAATTTTCTCCTATCAGATCTAATATATCTAGAGTTCCATATTTGATTTATGTAGTCAAACTTGATAGATTTGGAATTCTAGATTTGATTTTCTTCAATTAGATCTGCTAGATCTAGAAATCCAAATGTAATTTTCTCGGGTCAAATATAATAGTTCTATTGAACCACCAAAAGATTTTTTAGCACTTTGCAATGAGAATCTTGAAACTCTCAAAGAAGCAACAATTGTTGGTGGAGAAGTGTTGCAGGAAAACAACCAAAATCAATAGCTTTAGCGCAACACTGATCAAATTTTTAAAAAATTCTAGTTTGCAGCTTTTTCCACTCAGTTCTTATAATCAACTTATAATAAAAAAATCACAAAAGAGCATCTAAGTGGAAAAATATATATACTTGGTACAAAAGAATTAACATGGTTGAAATCTTGCTAATCCTAAAAATAAGTTATGTAATATTTTGATACATCTATTAAAAACTAGTTACACGAGGCCCGTGCTAAGCCCCGGCTGAAACTAAAGATATAAAATAACTAATTTTAATTTAAAATATAATTTTTTATATATTTTTTCCTTTATGAATTATATAATATAATTATATGTTAAACATGTCTTGTTAATAAGTTTTCCTGATTATTAAAGATTTTAATTACATAAGTAGATAATTTTTAAGGAAAAAAATATTTGTGAGTTAAAAAATATTACCAAAGAATTAGAATATATCAAAGGGCCACAAGCAATTCAATATTTTGTAAATAATAGGATTTAAAATAATTAAATAATTATAATTGGACGAAGATCATAAATAAAAAAATATTTTTTTTTATAATTTTGTGAGTATCTAATTGTTTATTTATATACAGAAATAAATTTCTTTTGATATTTATTGAGTTTTAATTTTGTTCTTTATTTCAGGTAGCGAGAGTTTTTGCCTAATTCATTTTTTTTATTTTATAAAATCATCTAATACAACAAAATATTTTCATGACTTCATGTTTATATTATATCTTATAACCTTAATTTAGAGCTTTTACACAAATTAACTTCACAATAATCTACAAGGATACTAAATAATAATTAAACTGCATTAATAGATTACTCCATTCAGTTCATTTACTTGTCGTGCTTATGTTTTACACACCCCCTAAAAAATATCTTATCCATTCCATTTTAGTTATTATTGTATCCTTTTTCACGTTTGCTAAGAAAAATAATATGTACAAGGTATTATTGATTAAGTTGTCCTATTTATTATATGTCATTTGAAAATTGTACAATATCAATAAGAACTATAAGGGTGTAGTTGAAAATAAATGTAAACTTTAATTTTGTATTAAAAATTATTTGGATTGATTTTTTTTTTATCTAAAGTGATTGTTAATTAAAGATAGATGGAGTTTTAACTAAAACGTAATTTAATAAGTAACAAGAAGAGACCAATAATAAAAGTCCAAGTGGGAATGATCTGAACAAAAAAAGAAAATGCACTGTTTCCACCCTGAACTATAAATGAAATTGTTGAGACGCACTCCAACATAAATGGAGTCCTATTACCCCCTGTACTAATTAAAATCGTATTTTTTACAACCTTAAGTGCCTACGTGGAACATATATGTTCCTATATGGACCCACAATATGTTGATTCACGCACTGTGCCACGTAGGACTTAAGGTTACCAAAAATATAATTTTAATTAGTCCAGGGGATTATTATCTAAGTGATATGCCCCTAATACACCATTTTGGTTGAGTTGGGATCCAATCTATAACCCCAATTAGAAGGGTGTCAATACCACGCCACTGGTAAGGACAAACTGTGAGTGACCCTCATCTGACAGTGTCCCCAAAATATTATGGTAGGGCCCTCATCTGATAGTTCTTATCCACCTCATCAACCCTCATCTAACAGTGTTGATGTCTCAACCTATGTTGGATACATAGTTCTGGAACACAAGGATAACTTCTAAGAATCACACCCTCATCCGATAATGTGTGTTCCCATCCTTGGGTTCACTCGGTGCTAATTCCTACTCCTATCTGAATAGACACTGGTCATGGATTACTGAACTGAACTGGACTAAATTAACTGAGTTTCATTGACTGATGGAATAGTACTGAGATTACTATATTACTAAGCTTTGTTGAGTCACATGACTGACAGAGTTCTATGGATCATGGCTTGACTTAGGATATCATGAAAGCATGACACGTACTTTAGGCACACTGCTATATTTTTTGGGTACAAGTACCCACTAGACTCGATAGAAGGAAACTGACAAAGCATGACTTTCTTGAGTGTAGGACCAATATCAACAATACATAATCCATTGGCTAAGACATTTCATCAAACACTTGTCATACATAACTTATACATGAATGGAGATTTCATATTATCATACTAGTATGACACTTTTCCTTCACATAGGCATTTAATCAAACATGGGGGGAGCATGCTATGGTTATACAATCATCAACACATATAATAATCAAGGATACATCAATCAATTTGTGAATTGAAGGGTTTATCATGAATACCGCGTAATTCCTCATATACTAGAATCAATTCTTGTAATTAATAGTATATAACATGGAATGAAACCAAACAGCAACATGAAAATCACTTTTCAATTCAATCAAACCATGAACATTCGTAACTATACAAATCATTGAATTTGAAAAGAAATTCTTTGAGATTCATGGGTGAAAGAGACCTATGAATCAACACATGACATACGCGAAGATTGACGGATAAACTTTCTTGAAATTGAATCCCTAATTGAAACCCTAGCTTGTTCTTGAAGGAAAATTGAGAGAAACTAGTATATTTTGGGTTCCAAATAGTTGAATCTCATGCTAAAGGGCTTAAATAGGGGTGAAAAATTGACCCTTTTAACCTTGAACGTGTCTTTTAAATTGGTGAAAATTTCCTGACCTGGACCCGTAGCACGACGCGGCGCTATGTTTCTGTGTCACTGGAATTTGACAATTGGTAAATAGGGAAATGGTGCGATGCGGAGCCTTCGCATTGCCACTTCATTTGCGACCTGGAAGTTTGGAGTGACGCAGATAAATTGTACTGAGACATTGGAAAAATGAAAATTGCCATTTTATCTTGTGGCGCGGCGCTCCACTGACAAATATGACGTTGTTTTACGATGGAAACTTGAAATAGTAATAACTTCTTATTCGATTATCAGATTTAGGCAAATTTTATATCGATGGAAAGCTTATTGAATTTAGCAGCTAATACTTGACATTCTTGAGACAAAATTAGTTAGGAAACTTTGAGGTATTGCACCGCCATCCCTACACTTGCTCGGTGCTAACTCCTACTCCCAACCGAATAATACTGAGTTACTGACTATTCTAAGTTTAACTAACTGATCTAGTAATTCTCATAATATGTATATTGAGGATACCATGACAATAGTAAATAAGCAACTATGGTTTTTGGGGTATGACTCAAAAGCCAAAATAGTAACACAAAATCAAACTTAGAGGACTTAGCAGGAAAACCCTTTATCAACTACTCATTCTTGTAGGCATTTTATCAAACAATTGTAGTTCATAGTTTGGTCAAATCATAGGAATGTTAGAGAAATTGTAGTAATAGCATGAATTCTGAATGAATAGTACTAAATCATGATTAATTCAATAAATGATAACATTAAAACATGGAGAATTGAATAATGACAATAATTTAATATATACATGGTGTAAAATCGTAGTTCATAGAGTCATGGGTGAAGTCATAATTTAAAATCAAAATAACTTGAAAAGATCACAATTTTGTAATTCAAATTGGATACTTGGACTCTATAGGTGAAAGGAACCCATGGATGAACATTTAACATACCTGGGTTAGTGAATTTAAGAAGATTGATGGAGTGCTCTTGAGCTTTGGCCTTGAATTTGGGAGCTAGGGTTTTTGTTTTCATGAAGAGAATGGATCCCCTTTTGAGTAATTTGAGAATAATAGGCATACAATGCTTTACTAGGCTTTAATTTCGTGTTTAGGATGAGATTAGGACTTAGGAAAATGACCAAACAACCCCTTGGAAATTAAAAATGCAGAACTGAAAAACTAAAAATCCCAATTTGAGGCACAGGCATGACTCACCAGGATCACGTAGCCTTATTGGAACTTGACAACTGGGACCTGGAAGCTTGGCGTGACGCAGAGCTATCGCGGTAAGCCTTTGGAATGCCATTTTAGCTACCTTAGCGATGCACTATTATCGTAGAGGCTGACTGGATTTTGATAATTATGATTTAGACTAGCTCTGCAATGCGCTACTGACCAAAATAACGGTGTTTAATGACTGAAACTTAAAATCGCCATTGGTTCTTACCCGGTTATCGAATTTGGGCGAATTTTATATTGTTGGAAAGCTAATTGAATTTCTTATGTAATGGAAGGATCTAAACTAAAAAATAATGGGTGTTTCGAATATTTTATATCTGAATAGTCATGTATTGGGACTTAAATTCTGCAAGGGAAATACGGGGTATTACAATTGTTTCTCAAAGAAAGCTCTAAATTGAGGATTCCCAAGAAAAGATAATCAAGAACTCATCTTCAAGAACTCAAATAGGGATCAATACTTCAAGATTGTCCATCTAATCATCTACCAAGATATGTTGGGTTTAAGAAAAAAGATCTTCTTCCATCCTTGTTCCCAAAAACCAAGTTTTAATTACAAATTCATATGATTTGTAATGAATATACATTAGATTTGAATTAGGGTTCATACCCATTATTGCTAATTTATAAGATTATGAGATTTCAAGTGTTTTAGAAGTTGAATTACATGTCTATTTCTATATTTTCATGCCTATTGCAGTAATTTCCAGATTTTGAGGTAAATTATCATTGTTTTCATTACCAAGCATGATTACTATGATGTTTTGACATGTGATTGATGCATGGGTTACGAAGCACAAGTTTATATGTTGATATTTCAAATCCTATGATCAGATTATTCACAGGATTTCAATAAAGCTTTGATCTTTTGATCCTCGGATAAATTTGAAATTCACTTTACAGATTATCATAGTTTACCAAAATCAAAACAACTTTATTTATAGATTAAATCAGATAAGAGCGTAATTGGCTTTAGATAAACACTTATGCTAGTTTTTAAAGTGGATTTTCCAACAGAATGAGCATACAGATTAAAGGGAGTAGTATTTAGCACCGAGCAGAAAGTGTGGGATTAGCATGCCCTATCTTCCACAGAACTACGTAGCCAATGTAGGTAATTATCATATCATTCCCCATTCCAATATCGGTGACAGTTACAGATGTGATCAATTAGATCAGGTTATACTTCTTGGAAAGAGTATGACACCTCTCCCCATCGTGAGGTTGTCCCCTTAGGGGAATAAGATATTGGACTCCATGTTAGCTCACATGATTTATGTGGGTTAGAAGAACCTCCCTGCTATTTAAAGTAAAAGATTTGCAGAAATGATTTTAAGAAAACTAAGTGTAAAGGCTCACAACTTTATTCAGATGATATTTTACAGAAAGATATTAGCTTTAGATTTCAACTTCAGATTACAGATACAAAACTAAGCTCTTTTTACACTTTAATAGTATAATTTATAGATAGAACATTAGTACATCTTTCAAAACTAAATGTTATGACTCACTAGATTTACAAAATATGATTGCTATTCATGATTTCATATTTCAGAATTTATGATATTCCAGCTTATGTGAGTCATTTACATTTTGCATGCATTGTTTTAAAAATTATAATAATAAGATGATGTTTCTATGTATGCATTTCACCCCCATATAATCAGTACATCCTCAAAGTACTGATCCATATATATGATTATGTGATACATTGTCTCATAATGTAGAATCAGGTGCTTAATATAAGCAGCATGAGTAGTTAGAGCATCTCCATCTACATCCGACAGTTAGTGAGTCCTCATAGTTCAGGGACTTATTCATTCAGATTTTGTAGCTTATTAGCTTATATGATTCTGTATTCTTTCTAAACAGTTTGAGTTAGCTGGGGGTTTATCCTATTAACTCTATAGTTATTAATAGTAGAGGCTTGTCAGACAACTAGATTTGATTCAGATTTATAGTATTGATTTTCAGACATTACATTCAGATTATCCTCAATTATCTAAGATAGTTTTCCACATTTAGTATGACTTTTATGTCTATATTTCAATTATAATGAGATTCAGACTTAGTAGAAGGCAGAAAGGGTTAACTAAAGGCTACGCGTGGTCTCGAGCACCGTGTAACATCTTGGGATCAGATTTTGGGGCATTGCACTTGTTCATGCTTACTTTAATATGTGGATTAAGTGTTCCTTATTATAAACAATTGAAAGTTCCCTTCTCCCACCAAGTAGGAGAATTAGTGGACTTTCCATTAAAAGAGTACACTTTCCAATTTATTGACTCTTTCCCTCTAATAATTTTTCCCTCCATTTTCCATTCGTACATACACCTTGAACCCTACAATCCATCACATGAATTAGGTATGACTATGTTTTGAAGAAACATACAGATAAGTATGTGATCATTGAGTAAATATTGATTGCATCTAAATAAATGGGTTTTCCTTTGAACTTTCTATAGTGAACATGCATCGGATGCACACAGTCAATCAATAGATTTGACATCTTTAAATCATCGAGTTTTAATATACACCTAGATAACATATGTCACACAACTAGAGTTTTACTGTTTATGGTTCTCATGATTTTGTTCTTTTCAATCATGAACACGTCCTGGTTTCATAAGAGCTTAGAGAATAGGCCTTTTCTAATATCCTTCGTAAAGAGGCTTCCACTTCGCCCTCACATAGGTGACTTAGAAATGTTCAATCCTGTCGATTAAAATATTTGGTAAAATCTTCCAAATTTAGACAATCATTAAAAGACTTCACGCCATAAGTCTTATCCTCATTTACTAAACATTATCTACATCATGAGAATGGGTTGGGTATAATGACAATGTTGAACCTGTAAAACACAACTTTGTTTGATCTTTTAAACCTAGCTCTTGGGATCTGCAATCTTCTAGGTAAGTTACTGCTATGCTGACTTGTCCTGCCTTAAACCCATTAACTTAGATGCCCTTTCAACTCCTTCCCTAGATAGGCCTTTTGTAAGTGGATCTGACACATTATCTTTTGACTTTACAAAGTCAATAGTGATAACAGCGGCGGATGTAGCAGTGACAATGTGGGTTCCTGGGAACCCCAAGCATTTTCATATACCTTGTAATTATATTAAAAATCTATTAAATATATAAGAATTATAAGTGAGGAACCCATAAAGAAAGATGTTAGTTGGCTTATTGGTCCAAATGGGTCTTAAAGAAATGTCTCATATGCTATAACCCTGTTCAATGCCCCTTGAAATGACCATTTTTATTTTACTGGATCCCATAAACTTAAAATTTTTATCCACCTCTGAGGGATAATTCCACTAGAGAGAAGTTCTCTAACGGTATTATGTTTCCGTCTTTTACGACGAGATTTACCGTTGTACATCATGCTCCCTGCCCTGCCTGTTGCTGCTAAGCTATCACAGTGTATACATACTGGTACCACTGGTATGGGCCAATAAGGATATCTACCAAGAAATTCCGGAGCCTTTCTGCTTCTTCACCGGCTTTATAAATTGTGATAAAATCAGATTCCATTGTAGAGTAAGCAATACATGTCTGTTTGGATGACTTCCAAGATACCGCTCCTCTACCGATATTAAATACATATCCACTCATGGATTTTACTTCGTTTAATCTGGTGATCCAATTTGCATCCTTCAAGTATCGCAGGATATTTATTATAATGCAAAGCATAGTCTTGAGTGTATTTAAGATACCCCAAAACTTTGTTCATTGCCATTCAAGGAGTTTTATAGGGATTACCCATGTACTGACTAACCTTAATAGTAGAACATACTATACCTATTCGTGTACAATTCATTATATACATTAAAAATCCCAATACTCTTGTGTACTCCAATTGTGGGTCACTTTACCTTCATTCTTTCAAAGTGTGAAGCTCATATCCAATTGAGTCTTGGCAATACCGAATTCCATATACTTGAATTTTTCAAGTACCTTTTCGATATAAAGAGACTGTGACAATGCCAACCTTTGTGAAGTTTATGGATTCTTATTCCTAAGATCACATCCGCAACTCTAAGGTCTTTCATATTTAACTTGCTCTCGAGTATTCATTTCATTGCATTTATATTCAAAATGTCTCTACTAATGATCAGCATATTATCCACATACAAACAAACAATGGCTTGGTGATTTAGAGTGTCTTTAATGTAAACACATTTATCACATTCATTAATCGTGAACCCGTTTTCCAACATGGTTTAGTCAAATTTCAAATGCCATTGTTTAGGTGCTTGTTTTAGTCTATAAAGTGACCTAACAAGTTTACACACCTTATTTTCTTTTTCTGGAACCATAAAATCCTCATGCTATTCTATGTAAATTTCTTCCTCTAATTCTCCATTTAGGAATGTTATTTTCATATCTATTTAATGGATTTCAAGACTATATGCTGTTTCCAAGGCTATTAACATCCGAATTGATGTTGTTCTCATTACTGGCGAGTATGTATCCAAGTAATCAAGGCCTTCTTTTTGTTTAAAGCCTTTTACAACAAGTCTTGCCTTGTATTTGTCAATAGTATCATCCACTTTAGTTTTTCTTTTAAAGAACCATTTAAAACCTAAAGATTTATTTCCTGGAGGAAGATCAACCAACTACCATGGATGGTTTCTTAAGATTGAATCAATCTCACTATTGGCTGCCTCTTTCCACAAGGGTGAGTCTGACGATGACATCGCTTCTTTAAAGTTTAAAGTTCATTTTCTAAGAGAAATATTACAAAATACAATCCAAACAAAGTTGACATTCTTTGATGTGTACAACATCTTGGATTCTCATCATTATATACATCCTCACTTGGTTCATTTCTAGGTCGTTTAGACCCCCACTACACTATTCATGTCTAGATTTATATGGATAAATTTGTTCAAAGAATTCAGCATTATCTATTTCAATTATCGTATTTTTATTGATATCTGGGTGTTCAGATTTATGAACCAAAAACCTTCATGCTTTGCTGCTTTTAGTATATCCTATGAACACCCAGTTCAGCATTTTAGGTACTATTCTTAATCTTTTAGGCATAGAAACTTGAACCATCGTAAGACACCCCCACACTTTGAAATATTTCAAGTAGGGTTTCCTTCCCTTCCATTTTTCATATGGAATTGATTGTGTCTTAATATGGGGCACTCTATTGAGTATTCGGTTACCCATAAGGATAGCTTCCACCCACAAGTTTTGTGATAAACTTGAACTTATAAGTAAGACATTCATTATTTCCTTCAAGGTTTAATTTTTCCTTTCCGGATTTCCATTAGATTGAGGTGAATACGGGGCCTTAGTTTGATGGAAAATTCCATTCTCTACACATATTTGCACAAAGGTAGATTCATATTCTCCACCCCTATCACTTCTTATTGTTTTGATATTTTTCTCTAACTAATTTTCAACTTTAGTTTTATATTGTCTAAGCGCATCTATTGCTTCATCCTTACTATTAAGCAAATAGACATAACAATATCTAGTGCAATCATCAATAAAAGTTATAAAATACTTTTTTCCACCATAAGATGGTGTTCACTTCATATCACAAATATCAGTGTGGATTAAGTCTAAGGAATTGAAATTCCTTTCAAAGGACTTATACAAATGCTTAGCATACTTTGATTCCACACACTTTTGACATTTTGATTTATTGCACCCAAAGTTTGGTAAAACTTTTAAGTTAATCAGTTCTCGCTATGTTTTTTAATTAACATGGCCTAATCATTCATGCCACAAATCATAAGACTCAAGAGAGTAAGAAGAAATTGAACTTTTATTGATTTCAACATTCATTAAATTCATTTTGAATAGGCCCTCGACGAGGTAGCCTTTTCCTACATACACTTCTCCTTTACTAATACAATTTTTTGGAAACAAATACAAATTTGAATTCATTCTTGTTAATAAGTGATACAGAAATCATGATCTTCTGTAACTCTGGTACATACAGGACATTGTTCAAAGTCAACACTTTGCCTGATGTCATTTTTAGGCATACTTTTCCTGTTTCTTCAACTTTAGTAGTTGCGGAGTTGGTCATGTATATCTTCTCTTCCCATTGAGCTAGAGCAAAAGTAGCAAGTAACTCTTTATTATCATAAACATGGTGGGTGGAACTGGAATCCATCCACCATTCTCAACGATTTCCGACCAAGTTTTATTCAGACATCATGGCACATAGATTATCCGTTTCTTTCTTGGACTCAGTCATATTTACTTAGTCCTTTCTATTTACTTTTTTTGGAGTGCGACAATCCATAGACTTGTGGCCAATCTTTCCACAATTAAAGAATTTTTCCTTGAATTTTTTCTTGGGATGATTGCTTTGATGTCCAGCTTTCTTCATTTTTTGGAGTTGTTTTTGTCATCTTCTGCAATATTTGCTTCACTTATTACAAAATTTTCCTTTGACATTAATTCCATGGATTTATTATCTTCTTCAATATGTAATATTATTATAAATCTTTGACTGACATCTCCTTTCGCTTGTGTTTCAAGTAGTTCTTGAAGTACTTCCACATATGTGGTAACTTCTCAATAATTGTTGTAACTTGAAGTGCCTCATTAATGATCAAACCTACAATTAAGTTCATGATAACATTAATAATATTTTAAAAACATTCAACTAAGGTATTCCTCTGAATTATACCTTCCGCGAGGAGATCATGGATTATTACATGCAGTTCCTAGACTTGCGATTCAACAAACTTGTTGTCAATCATTTTAAACTCTAGGAATCTTGAAATGAAGAACTTTTTTGTTCCCGCATCCTCATTCTTATACTTAATTTCCAGCACCCCCACAAATCCTTTGTCGTATTCATCCCACTATACACATTGAATAGTTCATCTGGGAGTCCATTTAGAATGTATTTCCTACAAAGGAAATTTGAGTGTTTCCATGCCTCCACAATGACAAATTGCTCTTGGTCAAAGGTTTCCTTAGGAACCTCTGGAGCTTCTTCAAATGTGATGCTTTGAAGACAAAGAGTTGTAACTTATGATGAAGATTTTAACTTATGATCAAAATTTTATATCTTTAAATCGGTAGTTAAGTTCAAACGGAGTAGAAATCTTAAAGCTCTAACCTCCAGAAATCAAGCAATACAGATTACGAGTATTATTCCTTTTGATTGTTATTGTCAATATTTTTGGGTACAAGAAACTGTATTTTGGCACACATCAACTTCAAAAACAGTTCAAGTTTTAAAACAAGAACACCTATGAATTTACACAACACCTTCAACACAAGATTATAAATAATTAATCCAAGAGGTGTGTTATAGTTTTAGAAATGAGATAAAAAAGAAATTTAAAGCCAAGTACCCCAACTTCACGGAGTGTCCTTAAGGAATAATTCCACTCACGATACTCGAGGTTATGTAATTTTTCTCCCAGGATAAAATGGCTTTCGATCCAACAATAGAAGTACCTCAAATTATTGTATTCATCGAACTCACTCAACGGTTAATGATCATAATGATTTTTTGTAGAGAAAAAGAGTATTTTTGCTATCAAAAATCATGTCTATACCTGAGGAATATGTCAGGTATTAATAGCCTTAATGTGCCCCTTTTGAAAGGAAGCATTGGTTCAGCAAAAGAGCACTTATTCAGTACAGTCACATCATTTGTGCACAGTCTATGCTAGAACTGTGCCCGATCTGTGGCCACAGGTGACACTGTCCAAATTCCAGTGACTACCTGTGTCCTCATGTTACCAACGTGTGTGCACAAATCGCCTTATTGCATGAAAAAGTGTACCATTTACCTCGAAGGTTGGCATCCCTTATAGGTGCATGGTGGATGCGTTTGTATGGCATCCACAATGCACTCGCATATGGAGAAAAATATTTCTATCAGATTCTTTGTATTAAAATTTTCTTGTTCATAAAGTTTCAAATAAATTTTGTCTACAAAATAGATCTCATTGATTGATCATTTGACAAATTCAAATATGAAGCTGAGCCGAGAGAGCAACAAAAATGACGGCGTGAGGCTCCACCTTGTTCTTTCCTTACTTACCATGTGGAGTAAGTGTTCCTTATTATAAACACTTGAAAGTTCCCATCTCCCACCAATGTGGGAGAATTAGTGGACTTTCCATTAAAAGAGTACACTTTCCAATTTAGTCACTCTTTCCCTACACTAATTTTTTCCTCTATTTTTTATTCATACTTACACCTTGAACCCAACAATCGCCCACATGAATAGGGAATCACTATATTTTGAAAAAGATAGTGAAAAACATGTGATCTATGAACAAAGAATGATTATATTTGGATAGGTGGATTTCCCCTTGAACTTTCCATAGTGAACATGCATCGGATACACTCGGTCAATTGGTAGATTTGATATCATTAAACCGTCAAGATTTAATGTACACCTAGACAACACATGTCACAAAACCATCTTTTTACCATTTATGGTTGTCACGATTTTATTCTGTTCAGCCATGAACACGTCTCGATTTCATGAGAGCTTAGATAATAGGTCTTTACTAACATTCTCTTTAAAGTGGCTTCCACTTCACCCTTACATAGGTGAATTCTAAACATTCAATCCTGCAGATTAAACTATTTGGTAAAATATGTTAAATTTAGATAATCATTAAAAGACTTCACAACATAAGTCTTATTCTCAATTACTAAACATTGTCTACATCATAAGAATGGGTTGGGTGCAATGACAATGTTGAACCTGTCATACACAACTTTGTTTAATCTCTTTGAATATAGCTCTTGGGATCTCCTGTCTGCTAGGTAGAGTTACATCCATGCCGACTTGTCCTAGGCCTTAAACCAATTCACTTGGATGTCCTTTCAACTCCCTCTCTAGTTAGGCCTTTTGTAAGTATATCCTACATATTATCCTTTGACTTTACATTATTGACAGTGATAATTCTACTTGAGAGAAGTTCTCTAACAGTATTATGTCTTCGTCATATGTGATGAGCTTTACCGTTTTATATCAAGCACCCTGCCCTACCTATTGCCACTTGGCTATCACAGTGTATACATACTGGTGCCACTGGTTTGGGCTAATAAGGAATATCTTCCAAGAAATTCTGGATCCATTCTTCTTCTTCACTCGCTTTATCTAATGCGATAAATTCATATTCCATTGTAGAGCGAGCAATGAATGTCTATTTGGATGAATTCCAAGAGAACGCTCCTCCAACGATACTAAATACATATCCACTCCTGGATTTTACTTCATTCGATCTGGTGATCCAATTTGCGTTATTATATCTTTGAAGTATCATAGGAAATTTATTATAACGCAAAGCATAGTCTTGAGTGTATTTAAGATACCCCAAAACTTTTTTTCATTGCCATCCAATGAGTTTTATTAGGATTACTCGTGTACCGACTCAACTCACTATTAGCACATGCTATGTCTGGTCATGTACAATTTATTATACATATTAAACATCCCAATACTCTTGCGTACTACAATGGTGAGTCATTTTCACCTTCATTCTTTTGAAGTACGAAGCTCACATCTAATGTAGTCTTCGCAATACCAAATTCCATATACTTCAATTTGTCAAGTAGCTTTTCGATATAATGAGACTGTGAAAATGCCAATCCTTGTGGAGTTCTATCGATTCTTATTCCTAAGATCACATCCGCAACTCCATGGTCTTTCATATCAAACTTGCTCTTGAGCATTCATTTCGCAACATTTATGTCCAAAATGTATCTACTGATGATCAACATATCATCCACATACAAACAAACAATGACTTGGTGATTTAGAGTGACTTTAATGTAAACACATTTATCACATTCATTAATCTTGAACTAGTTTTCCAACATGGTTTGGTCAAACTACGTATGCCGTTGTTTAGGTACTTGTTTTAGTCCATAAAGTGACCTAACAATTTTACACACCTTATTTTCTTTTTTCTTGGAACCATATAACCATCACGTTGTTCTATATAAATTTCTTCCTCCAATTCTCCATGTAGTAGTGTTATTTTCATATCTATTTGATGGATTTTAATACCATATACTGCCGCCAAGGCAATTAACATCCAAATTGATGTTATCCTTGTTACTAGAGAGTATGTATTAAAGTAATCAAATCCTTCCTTTTATTTAAATCCTTTTACAACAAGTCTTTCCTTGTATTTGTCAATAGTACCATCCGCTTTCATTTTCCTTTTGAAGATCCATTTAGAACCTAAAGGTTTATTTCCTGGAGGAAGATCAACCAAATCCTGCGTATGGTTGCTTATGATTGAATCAATCTCACTCTGGACTGCCTCTTTCCAGACGGATGAGTCTGACGACGACATTGCTCCTTTAAAGGCTTATGGCTCATTTTCTAAGAGAAATATTACATAATCCGATCCAAAAAAAGTTGATGTTATTTGATATGTTCTACGTCTTGGATTCTCATCATTATATACATCCGCACTTGGTTCATTTCGACATCGTTTAGACCCCTACTAGACAATTCATGTCTAGTTTTATACGGATAAATGTATTCAAAAAATTCAGCATTATCTGATTCAATTACTATATTTTAATTGATAACCAGATGTTTGGATTTATGAACCAAAAACGTTCATGCTTTGCTACTTTTAGCATATCCTACGAACACACAGTCCACCGTCTTAGGTATTATCCTTACTCTTTTAGGCATAGGAACTTGGACCTTGGCTAGACACCCCCACACTTTGAAATATTTCAAGTTGGGTTTCCTTTCTTTCCATTTATCATATGTAATTGATTCTGTCTTACTATGGATCACTCTATTGAGTATTCGGTTAGCCATAAGGATAGATCTCCCCCACAAGTTTTGTGGTAAACCTAAACTTATAAGCAAGACATTCATCATTTCCTTCAAGTTTTTTTTCCTTTCTGCAATTTCATTAGATTGAGGTGAATACGGGGTCGTAGTTTGATGGACAATTCCATTCTCTACATATATTTGCGCAAAAGGAGATTCATATTCTCCGCCCCTATTATTCTTATTGTTTTGATCTTTTTCTCTAACTGATTTTCAACTTTAGTTTTATATTGCCTAAACGTATCTATTGCTTTATCCTTACTATTTAGCAAATAGACATAACAGTATCTAGTGCAATCATCAATAAAAGTTATAAAATACCTTTTTCCACCATGCGATGGTGTTGACTTCATATCACAAATATCAGTGTATCATAAGACTCAAGCAAGTAAGAAGAAATTGAACTTCTATTTATTTCAACATTTATTTTGAATAGGCCCTCATTGAGGTAGCCTTTTCCTATATACACTTCTCCTTTACTAAGTACAATTTTTCTGAAAACAAATACACATTTGAATCCGTTCTTGTAAAGAAGTGATACAGAAATTAAGTTCTTCCATAACTCTGGTACATATAGGGCATTGTTTAAAGCCAACACTTTGCCTGATGTCATTTTCAGGCAGACTTTTCCTATTTCTTGAACTTTAGCAGTTGCAGAGCTGGCCATATATATCTTTTCTTCCTCTAGTGCTTGAGCAAAAGCTTCAAATAACTCTTTATTAGTACAAATATGGCGGGTGGCACCGCAATCCATCCACCATTCTTGAGTATTTCCCACCAAGTTGTATTTGGACAACATGGCACATAGATCATCCATATCTTTCTTGGACTCAACCATATTTGCTTGGTCCTTTTTCTTTCCTTTTCTTGGGTCATGACAATCCATAGACTTGTGTCCAATCTTGCCATAGTTAAAGCATTTTCCCTTAAATTTCTTCTTGGGTTGATTGTTTTCCTGTCCAACTTTCTTTTGCTTTTTGGAGTTGTTTTGGTCATCTCTACAATATTTGCTCCACTTATTGCAAATATCCCTTTGACCTTCTTTTTGCGGCTTTATTATCTTCTTCAATGTGCAATATTATTATAAAATCTTCGACTTACATCTCCTTTCACTTGTGTTTCAAGTAGTTCTTGAGGTCCTTCCATATAAGTGGTAACTTCTCAATAATTGCCACGAATTGAAATGCCTCATTCATGATCAAACATACAATTAAGTTCATGTGAACATTAAGAATATCTTTAATATATTCAACTAAGGTATTCCTTAGAATCATACCTTCCGCGAGGAGATCAAGGATGATTACTTTCAGTTCCTGGACTTGCGATACAACAGACTTGCTATCAATCATTTTAAACTATAGGAATCTTGAACCGAATAACTATTTAGTTCCCGCATCCTCAGTCTTATACTTCATTTCTAGGGCCCCACAACTCCTTTGTTGTTTTCATGCCACTATACACATTGAATAGTTCATCTTGGAGGCCATTTAGAATGTAATTCCTGCAAAGAAAATCTGAGTGTTTCCACGCCTCCACAATGACAAATCAATCTTGGTCAGCGGTTCCCTCGGCCACCTCTGGAGATTCTTCAAATGTGAACCTTTGAAGATAAAGAGTTGTAAGGTATAAGAACATTTTATGCTACCACCTTTTGATGTCAATACCGTGAACTTTCCATGTTTCTAAGCTGGTGCCATTGCCAACGGACCATTCGTAGGACTCATCGTGGCAACACTAGTTGCTGCCACAGTCGTTGCAGCATCTTGTACTTGACTATCCGTAGTCATTTTCCAGTCACAACAAGACAGTAACTTTAGTATATCAAAATACTATTAATAAAGTTACAACAATTTTAAACACCTCTTGTTTCTAGTTTAATGATGAAATTTTTATGATTTCCAATCATCAACGGAGTGATCTTTAACTTAGGATGAAGATTTTATGTCTTCTAATAACTAGTTAAGTTCAAACGGAGTAGAAATCTTAAGGCTTTAATCTCCAGAAATCAAGCAATACAAATTCTGAGTATTATTCCTTAAGATTGTTATTTTCAATATTTTCGGGTTCAAGAATCTGTATTTAAGTACACAACAGCTTCAACACAAGTTCAAGTCTAAAAACAAGAACACCTATGAAGTTACACAACACTTTCAACACAAGATTATAAATAATCTAAGAGGTGTGTTATTGTTTTTTTCAAAAATGACATGAAACAAAAATTTAAATCCAAGTCCCCCAACTTTACGGAGTGTCCTTAAGAATAATTCCCCTCACTGTACTCGAGGTTATGTAATTTTTCTCCCAGGATAAAATGGCTTTAAATCCAACAGTAGCGGTACCTCAAATTATTGGGTGAGTTCAATCACAATGAGTTTTTGTAGAGAATAAGAGTGTTTTTGCTATAAAAATCATGTCTATTCCTAAGGAATATGTTAGGTATTTATATCCTTAATGTTCCCTTTTGAAAAGGAAGCATTGGTTCAGCAAAAAGGCACCTATGCAGTACAGTACCTGCGCCCAGTCAATGCTGGAACTGTGCCCAATCATGTCTATACCTAATAAAAATCAAGTTTCAAATAAATTTTGTCTAAAAAATAGGTCTCATCGATCGATCATTTGACAAATCCAAATCTAAATCCAAAGCTAAAGCCGAGCGAGCGACGACGACGACGACGTCGTGAGGCACCACTTTGTTCTTGACTTACTTACCGTGTGGAGTAAGTGTTCCTTATTATAAACACTTGAAAGTTCCCTTCTCCCACCAATGTGGGAGAAATAGTGGACTTTCCATTAAAAGAGTACACTTTCAAATTTAATAACTCTTTCCCTCCACTATTTTTCCCTTCATTTTCCATTATACATACACCTTGAACCCAATAATCCCCCACATGAATGGGGAATGGCTATATTTTGAAGAAAGATACTGACAAGCATGTAATCGTTGAGCAAAGACTGATTGCATCTGGATAAATGGGTTTTTCTTTGAACTTTCAGTAAATAACTTGAATTGGATGCACTTAGTCAATTGATAGTTTTCATATCTTTGAACCGTCAACTTTTAATGTATATCTAGACAACACATGTCCCACAACCAGTCTCTTACCATTTATGGTTCTCAAAATTTAATTCTTTTCAACCATGAACAAGTCCCGGTTTCATAAGAGCTTAGAGAATAGGTCTTTAATAACATTCTTCTTAAAACGGCTTCTACTTCACACCATAAGTATTATCATCGTTTACCAAACATTGTCTATATCATGAGAATGGGTTGGTTATAATGACAATGTTGAACCTATCAGACAAAACTTTCTTTGATCTCTCTGAACCTAGCTCTTGGGATATCCTGTCTGTTAGGTAGAGTTATCGCATGCTGACTTTTGCTAGGCCTTAAACCCATTTCCTTGGATGTCCTTTCAACTACTTCTCTAGATAAACCTTTTGTAAGTGGATCAGACACATTATTCTTTGACTTTTCATAGTCAACAGTGATAATTCCGCTAGAGAGAAGTTCAATAATGGCATTATGTCTCCATCTTATGTAACGAGACTTACCGTTGTACATCCTGCTACCTGCCCTACCTATTGCTACTTGGCTATCACAGTGTATACCTACTGGTACCAATGGTTTGGGTCAATAAGGAATATCTTCCAAAAAATTCCAGACAAGAAATATACTTCAAAATTAGGACAAGAAATACATATCTTGACTAGGAGTAAAATGATAACTTGACTCAGAAGTATTGCATATGCAGTGCAATCCAAGTATTATTAATAGAGCCTTTCTTCTTTAGATAAGTAAAAAGTACGATGTTTTGTTCAGACAAAGAGAATCCTGGAGCCTTAAAAGTTGAAGTGAGAACTGGTAACATAAATATGTGCATATATAATGGAAATCAAAGGTTACCTGGATTTGGGAGAAACCTTCTATGAGCACTCTCGGGATTGAAGATCTCCCAACATACAAAGGAAAACCATTCCTTCAACAGACCAAGCTCAGTAGTTTCTTCATTTTTGAGTCCCATAAACAGATCGCCTCACAACAATTTGGGATCCATATCTCCAATAATTCAATTGATTCTTCCAGCAACTGGACCTGTTAATGAGCATTTGATGTTGTTAAGAGTACAAAGTGTTAGCAGCTATCTTGGAGTAGGCGGTTAGCTTCAGGGAGTTAGTTACTTGCAAGTTGTTTGTTATATCTAACTAGTAGTTAGTGAGCCTCTTAGTTATGATCTCTACTCATAGAAGTTTTCTATAAATACCCATCACATGTAATATTTTTTTGAGAACTAATTGAACGATAGTGAACTGCTCATTCTCTGCAGACTTCATTCTTCTTTCTTCTTTCTTTTTCTTGCTTCTCCAGTCATTCAAAAAGTGTACACCTCGGTTAATCACACATGTGACTACTCATTTCCGTCTAACTTCTTGAAGCATCATCACTGCTAAATGCCACCTTACCTCAAAATTCGTTACCTCCTGGTGCTAATAACCCACCAATAATCATCAAAACATTTCGCAAGTATCACAATCAAAAATCACAGTGAAATCTTTCTTTGCCTCATTTTCTGCCATAAGACATCCGAGCAGTTGAAAAGTTCTGAAGTTCTATTTAACTCCTTCAGTATTACAAGATATTGAAACCACTAGGATATAATAGGCCTGCCTTCCCCTTCAACTTGCAATCCGAAGTGGTTTTCCAATTTCTTAAAACACGATTCCATCTTGTCTAGCAAATCGTATAAAATCAGATGCACATCGCATAATATACGATGCAAACATTCAATATACTCTTTTTCACACATGCTTCATTGGTGCCATCCTTCTTTAATGGCAACAATTTCCTCACCAAACACATGTACTCAGTAAAATCATGAAATGCGCTCATTAAAAACTCCACAAACTCAATTGATTCCATACTCAATTCTAAATCATGGGATAACTCAACCACTACCACCTCACGTACGAAAAGAAAAAACATCAGGCAATTCTGATAATTCCTTTGTAGTGTTGCCGCTTATGATCCCAACGTCCTCTACTATAGCCCCTACACTTTTTTGACAATAACTGTACAAACGATCATCAAGCCCAGCAGCTGCTCTCAGTAGCTTACAACACATTGATACCACTGGAACACATACATTGTACACAGTTTAAGGCAACACAGCAAATGAAATGACAAATGAACAAATGGATTCACCAGCAATTAATCTCTTAGAATTAGCTGGAGATGTCTAGTGTTACTAGAGCTGCAGGAACTGACGAGGAGACTAACAAATGCATATGGTCACATAATTTTTCAATATTTTCCTCGGTAATCATAGTTGTGAACCATACAACCAACATTATTATACGATCTAAGTCTGAAGGAAAACAAACATTATTTTTCAAAATGTCGGAGATCATTGAAATTAAGCCAGTGATGAGTTTCCACGCATTAGCATGATAAGTGCTCAACACTGAACCAAGTAGTTGTATCATTTTCTTGACACAATTAACCAATGTTCGTTCATACCGGATCAGCTGCTTTCCCTTGTACATTAGTCGCGATAATCAGCTAGTAGGTGTTCCACTTGATTTTTTCACAAACCATCTCAACTGAGTTTGTAGAATCAAATGAATAACTAGGGTTTTGTCTCTGAGAAATGAACATGCGAAGAACTGATAGAAGTAGTTGGAATGAAACAAATCAATTTTCCCTTTTGCTTTCTGATACAGAGTGATGAAGAAGGAACTTGATCGAGCTGACGCTTGTTGGTGGTGGAGCTGTGGTTGTAGATAGTGTCGGTCATGGTAGAAGTGAAGTGAAAATGGTTTTGTGATACGCAAAGACAGCACAGAAATGTTTTCTTCAAGTTGAATGAAGAAGAGTGGAGTGGAGTTTCGTTAAAACTGATGAAAAGATTCCATCTTTTCTTAAGTTGTGACGAGACTCATCACCCCACCATTTTTATTACAATTTGGAAAAACCATTTTCTTGTTGTTATTGGCATATCACAAAACAATTTTTACTTCACTTCACCATGACCGACACCGTCTATAACCGTAGCTCCACCACAATAAGCATCAGCTCAATCAAGTTCCTTCCTCATCCCTCCGTATCAAAAAGCAAAAGGGAAAACCGAACCCTTTCATTCCAACTATTTCTACTTAGTTCTTCGTGTGTTCATTTCCTAGAGGCAAAACCCTCGTTATTCAAATCTGATTCTACCGACTCAGTTGAGATAGTTCGTAATAAAATCATGTTGACCATGGGTATACAAGCTAATCATCAACAGCTAACTTGTAAGGAAAAGCAGTTGATTTGCTCTGAACAAACATTGTCTAACTATGGCATAGAAAATGATACAAATTTGTATATACTCAGTGCAATACAGAGCACATATCATGCTAAGGCGTGGAAACTGATTAGTGACTTACTTTCAATGAACTTCAACATTTTGAAAAGCAATGTTTGTTTTTCTTCAAACTCGGATCGCATAATAATGTTGCTTGTATAGTTCACAACTATGACTCTCGAGGGTAATATTGAAAAAACATGAGAACATATGGAATTGTTAGTCTCCTCATCAGTTTTTGCAGCTTTGATAACACTTTATATGTCTCCAAATAATGCTAGGAGATTAATTGCTAGCGAATCCATTTGTTCATTTGTCAATTCATTTAGAGTAAAACAACTAGTACCCCTGAACTATGACCAAATTGCTATGACACACTCCAACTTCACAGGAATCCTATTAACCTCTGAACTAAATTGTAGAATATTTTGTCAACCTTTGTAGCTGACATGACACCTTTTTAGTTGCACCTTTGACGTGGCCCCACTTTTACGTAATAAAGGTGCCACATCAGCAGAAAAAGGTGAAAAAAATATGCTAAAATTGAGTTCAGGGATAATAGATCCCCTGTGAAGTTGGAGTGTATTGTAGAAAGTTTGGCCATAACTCGAGGTGGTACTGGATGCTTATCTCATTCATTTACTATGTTGCCTACAAGTGTATACAATATATGTGTTCCTATAGTATCGTTGTTTTGTAAGCTACTGAGAATGGTTGTTGGGATTGATGATCATTTGTATTGTTGTTGTCGGAGAAGTATAGGGTCTACATTAGCGGACATTAGGATCATAAGGTTCAACACTACAAAGGAATTATCATCATTGGCTGATATTTTTCTTTTTGTACGTCAGGTAGTAATAGCTGGGTTATCCCATGGTTTAGAATTGAGTCTGTGGGGCTTCGAATGAGCACATTGCATGATTTTACTTAGTAACGTATTTGGTGAGAAATTGTTGCCACTAAAGAAGGATGGCCAGTGAAGTAATGTATATATAAGATGTTTGCAAGATGAAGGGGAAGGCAAGCCTATTATATCCTAGTGGTCTCAGTATCTTGTAATTCTAAAGGAGTGAAAATAGCACTTCAAAACTTTTAACAGCTTGGAATTCTTTTGGCAAAAGATAAGGCAAAGAAAGTTTTCACTGTGCTTTCCTTTTTTGACATTTGCAAAAAGTTCTGACAATTATTGGTAAGTTATTGAGCACAAGAAGGTAACAGTTTCTAGTAAGAAGACATTTCGCAACGATGATGCTTCAAGAAGTTAGAGACGGAAACAAGGAGTCGCATGAGATGCTCACAGACAGGTCCTATTTGTTTGAAAAATCATTTGATACATTGAAGATGTGCACGCCGCATTGCTGGGAGGCGATATATGTTAGGTGTCAGAAAGTAGTTTCTCTAGTTACTCTTTGATTAGAACAGAGAAAGAGAACTAGGGCAGAGATGAAAAATGAATGCATTTAGCTTTATAGTTACACACATGTATTATAGAATTACAATAATAGCATGTTTGATATCTTCATTGATAACCCCACTTCCTTGGATTATAGACCTACGCTACTTGAAACTCTGTCTCTCTTGGGAATAGCATGTGTGTCAAGCCTCACTTCCACGCCTAACTTATGCATTGTATCACCGAATTTGCACTCCAAATACTTTCTTTTGGTCCTACTCAATCTGAACCATTTAGACAAGAGAATTTTTGTTTCCACATCTCAAACTTAGAATAAACTCCACTTTACGTTTCATTAATCAATACTATGTCATCAGCAAACAATATACACCAAGACATCTTATCTTGAATGTGCCTCATCAATTTATCCATCACACGAAAAATAGGAACGGGCTAAGAGTTCATCCTTGGCGTAAACCCATTTCCATTAGGAAGTCCTCTAAGTCTCTTCCTACTATTTTGACCTATAAATTGGATCCATCATACATGTACCATATCACCCAAATGTAATCCATTGATACACCTCTGTCCTCCAGCCATCCCCATAGAACTTTCCTCAGAACTTTTCATAGGCCTTTTCAAGGATAGTGAAATACAATATGCAAGTCCCTCTTATTTTCTTGATATTTCTCCACCAATCAATAATTTGTGCAAGTATGCTTGTCATATTTACTTAATAAGGGTCTGTTCCACTTGAACCTTGCATTGGCCATCCTTGATGCACTTTACTTGATCTTGGGCCCTTTTCTTTCTCGCCTTAGCGAGCTTATACATTTTCGTTTCTTCCTTTGTCTCCTAGGTCAGTACATAGTAGTAAGCTACCATCTAAGCTATTGTAACAGCTAACTTAGCCCCATATTTGTCGACTTATAAATATCCTTAAGTGACCGCTTCCCCTCCCTGTCCTTGCACTGTACCAACTTTTCATAAGCAGCCATCTTTGTTTCTGCATAGCCTTAGACTTCTCCATTCCAACATCAATCCCTTGGGAAATGGGATGCTCAAACAATTCTTTGACTTCTTGCCTAATGCAACTTATCCCTGATACTTTTGCATCCTAACTATTACTTCTAGCCCCCATAACCATCAGTTTCTCTATCGTTTCTCGAAAGAAGGCACAGGGCAAGATCCTTGCCCAATTATATAAATTGTTTTTCCTCTTTCCCACTTAATCACTAAGTCCATCACCAAAAGCTTATGTTTGTAAGATTCTTAGTTGGGATAACCTTGTACTTACAAAGGACTTTACTGCCCTTCCTCAAGAGTAAGCAATCTATCTGTTTTTCAGCCATCGTGCTATGGCAGGTAACCAAGTGGTCTTCCATCTTTGGAAAGCACAAATAAGCTGTAAATAACTCAAAAAACTTTAGAAAAATGCAAAATCAAGGTTCCACCTACATTTCTATACCCAAAAAACAAAGTTGTCATGAACATCATCAAAACCACTAGAGTTTTCCCAAATGTGGCCGTTGAAGTTCCCGCTAATGAATGTATTCGCAGTTTGTGGTATACCCCTTTCCATCTTATTCAAATCCACCTAAAATTTCTTCTTAACCTTTTCTTTCAAGCCTATTTGGGGCGCATAAGAACTAATAACGTTCAAAGTAAGCCCTTCAATGACTAGCTTAATCGTCATCATCCTATCCTTAATCATCCTAACATCCGCCACTTACTTTCTAAGGTTCCCATTTACTAAAATGCCTACTCCATTCCTATCCCTCGATCCTCCTGGGTGCCATAACTTAAACTCCTCCACATTCCAAGCCTTGGTACCAACCCACTTAGTGTCCTAAACACACGCTATATGACTCTTCCTCTTCTTTAAAATCTTTTGTATCTCTGTGGACTTCCCCATCAAGGATCCATATATTCCAAGACCCTACTCTCAGACTAGGAAAACCTTTAACCCACGTACCTCTCCTACCCTTCTCCCTCGGTCGCGACTTAAGACATGACCCTAGTCTATCATCATTCACCAAAGCCACCAAATAAGGTTTAAACTACATAGGAAAATACTAATTTAAATGAATAGTCTAAAAGCAAGATAGCAAGAAATAATTTGAAACTATAATGAAAACTTTAAAAAGAGCACGCAATCAATAAATTGAATTACACAAAAATCAGAAACAAAGATCAGAACCTGCATTGTGTTGTAAATCTAAAAAGCAATAAAAGAGAACAACAGTAGTACGCTACAAGAGAAGAAGAATAAATATCATGGTAATTATGGAAATGACATTAGAAAAACAAAATTCAAGTCAAAGTTAATACTTACTAGTCTAGATCTAAATTAACACCAAATAAGAGGTACAGATCAGAGAAAAGTAGTAAAACATTAATAAAACTGCACCAAAATAGGCAACAATGTTCTATATAGCAAGTTAGAAAAATATGGGCAGAGAATGAAAACTTGGGAAGATTTAAACAAAAAATAGAAAATACCAAATGACTTTAATAAAGAATAAAGATATAGAAATCACAGGGATTAAGGCGGTTTTCTTGGAAACTTTGTGGGATGTTGGCAAAATCTAGTGCTAAAACTAGACGCCAAATTTTTATTGTCAGAGACTCCGCTTGCTAGCCCTGGGTTGCCGGAGTAGTGGAGGTGGATGTTGAACCATATTATAGAATGGCAGCTGTGCATTAGAACCAACAACAATAGCTTCAGATTCAATTTTTTCTGATAAAATCTAGTGGAGATCCAGCTTTGATTTCTTTAGTCAGATCTAATAGATCTAGAGTTCCAGATTTGATTTCTCTAGTTAGACCTTATTGATCTAGAGTTCTAGATTAAATTTTCTATAATTAGGTTGATCGATAAGGAGTTTCAGGTTCAATTTTCTCTGTCCAGATCTGATAAATCTGGAGTTTCATATTTGATTTCTTTGGTTAGATTTGATAGATTTGGAGTTCCAGAATTGATTTCTATGGTCAATCTGGTAGATTTGGAGTTCCAGATTTGATTTCTCTAGTTAGATCTGATAGATTTGATGTTTCAAATTTTGTTTTCTCCAATCAGTCTGATAGATTTGGAGTTCCAGGTTCAATTTTCTCCGATCTGATCTAATAGATCTAGAGTTCCATATTAGATTTATGTAGTCAAACCTGATAGATTTGGAATTCTAGATTTGATTTTCTTCAATCAGATCTGCTAGATCTAGAAATCTAGATGTAATTTTCTCTGGTCAAATCTGATAGTTCTATTGAACCACCAAAAGATTGTTTAGCAATTTGCAATGAGAATCTTGAAACTCTCAAAGAAGCAACAATTGTTGGTGGAGAAGTGCTGCTGGAAAACAACCAAAATCAATAGCTTTATCGCAACACTGATCAAATTTTTAAAAAAATTTAGTTTGCAGCTTTTTCCACTCAGTTCTTATAATCAACTTAAAATAAAAAAATCACAAAAGAACATGAAAGTGAAAAAATATATATACTTCGTACAAAAGAATTAACATGGTTGAAATCTTGCTAATCCTAAAAATAAGTAATGTAATATTTTGATACATATATTAAAAACTACTTACACGAGGCCCGTGCTTACTAAAGATATAAAATAACTAATTTTAATTTAAAATATAATTTTTAATATATTTTTTACTCTATGAATAATACAATCTAATTATATGTTAAACATGTCTTGTTAATAAGTTTCCCTAATTATTAAAGTTTTTAATTACATAAGTAGATAATTTTTAAGGAAAAAAATATTTGTGAGTAAAAACATATTACCAGAGAATTAGAATATATCAAAGGGCCACAAGCAATTCAATATTTTGTAAATAACAGGATTTAAAATAATTAAATAATTATAATTGGACGAAGATCGTAAATTTTTTTTTTTTATATAGTTTTGTGAGTATCTAATTGTTTCTTTATATATAGAAATAAATTTCTTTTGATATTTATTGAGTTTTAATATTGTTCTTTATTTCATGTAGCGAGAGTTTTTGCATAATTCATTTTTTTTTATTTTATAAAATCATCTAATACAACAAAATATTTTCATGACTTCATGTTTATATTATATCTTATAACCTTAATTTAGAGCTTTTACATAAATTAACTTCATAATAATCTACAAGGATACTAAATAATAATTATACTGAATTAATAGATTACTCCATTCGGTTCATTTACTTGTCGTTCTTATGTTATATACACCCCCTAAAAAATATCTTATCCATTCCATTTTAGTTATTGTTGTATCCTTTTTCACGTTTGCTAAGAAAAATAATATGTACAAGGTATTATTGATTAAGTTGTCCTATCTATTATATGTCATTTGAGAATTGTACAATATCAATAAGAACTATAAGGGTGTAGTTGAAAATAAATGTAAACTTTAATTTTGTATTAAAAATTATTTGGATTGATTTTTTTTAGCTAAAGTGATTGTTAATTGAAGATAGATGGAGTTTTAACTAAAACGTAATTTAATAAGTAACAAGAAGAGACCAATAATAAAAGTCCAAGTTGTAATGATCTGAACAAAAATAGAAAATACACTGTTTCCACCCTGAACTATAAATGAAATTGCTGAGAAAAACTCCAAAATAAATGGAGTCCTATTACCCCCCGTACTAATTAAAATCTTATTTTTGACAGCCTTAAGCTCCTACGTGGCACATATATGTTCCTACATGGACCGACAATATGTTGATTTATGCACTGTGCCACGTAGGACTTAAGGTTGCCAAAAATATAATTTTAATTAATCTAGGGGGTAATTATCTAACTGACATGACGACTGGGACCTGGAAGCTTGGCGCGACACGGAGCTATCGCAGTAAGCCTTTAGAATGCCATTTTAGCTACCTTAGCGATGCGCTACTATCGCAGAGGCTCACTGGATTTTGATAATTGTGATTTAGACTAGCTCTACAATGTGCTAGTTACCAAAATAACGGTGTTTAAAGACTGAAACTTAAAATCGCCATAGCTTCTTACCCTGTTATAAAATTTGGGCAAATTTTATATCGTTGGAAAGCTAATTGAATTTCTTATGTAATGGAAGGCTCTAAACTGAAAAATAATGGGTATGTCAAATATTTTATATCTGAACACTCATGTATTGGGACTTAAATTATGCTAGGGAAATACGGGGTATTACAATTGTTTCTCAAAGAAAGCTCTAAATTGAGGATTCCATTATTGATTGTCCATCTAATCATCTACCAAGATATGTGGGGTTTATGAAAAAGGATCTTCTTCCATCCTTGTTGTCACACCCCTTTTTGCACGCGTACTCCAAAAATTGGAATATTTTTAAGTTCGAAAGGGTTTAATTATTTTAAGTGACAAGAAATAAAAAATTTCTTCGAAAAAGGAATTATTTGCATTTTTTATTCAGAGTCGCCACTTGACATAATCCGGTGTGCCAAGTCACCTTTGGAAAGTCCCTTTTCGAAACAATTGACTCTTAAACTGGTTTGCGAACAGAGATTCCGGCCAAGGAATTCTGTTGACCGAGGGGAAGGTGTTAGGCACCCCTCGATCCCGTGGTTCGACCACGGTCGCTTGGTGGAGTGTATCGACTACTTGGCATTATGAAGTGTATAAACCACAGAAAAAGCACGCAAAAACAATCAAACAAAAAACCAAAATGAAACAAACCGAAATAAAAGTCCAGTCCAATTATTACAACCCGAAAATAGAAAAGAACTGAAAATAAACCTACGCTAATCCTAAAATAATGTTTTACCCGATTCCTCGGGCCTTCATCGCGGACGTCCTCCGGATACAAGGTACTTCGGGGCATTCCCCGGATAAATCTATACAAATTCTTCGGGGCATTCCCCGGCCAAATGAGTACAATTTAAACTTTTTGCGCAATAAAAATAGAAAGTGTCATTCAACCACATATCCAAAACATTCCAACAAAAATATTTATTTCTAAATTTTGCCTACCCGGCCTACGTTTGCCTATGCGTTCTCGAATAAAAAAAAAATAATTCAATCATGATTCATACCAACAATAAATCAAATTAAACCGAATCTATCTTTTTGTCAATTTTTTTTTTCACTTCCATCCCCCGACTTTCTTTTTATCCATCCATTAGAACATGATCAAATTTATGTCTTAATCTACCAAAACCAAACAACCAAGCATCACAATCATAACATCAACATAAACAAAAATTCAACAAAAACCATAATCACAACTAATTAAATATGCCAAGATAAATAAAAAAGAGTGGGTTAAAGAAATGGACCTCACTGACACTTGCTTTTGTCGATAATAAAGAAATCTGAAGACCAAATTCGATTGGAGAACCTCACCACGAGCAAACCAAACTCGGTATTATAATAATAAACCGGATAGCTCCAAAATGTAGATCGGGATCCGGGGAGTTCCGGTGACGGAAAAATGGGCGGAGATCTAGCGATTTGAACGAGAAGCTGTCGGCGGAATTCGATGACCGAGATCTGGTCGGATCTCGGACCGGTGCGCCGCGGCCGGAGATGGTCGGATCTGGTCCGGTCGACGTCACGAACGGAGCTGCGGATTTCGTTTTTTTTAGTTTTAGGGAGAGAGAGATGATAAAGAGAAGGAAAATATGGTGGTCGGTCGCCGGCCGGCGGCGAAGCGGTGGTGGAAGTTCAAATTTTTTTTTTTTTTAAGAGAGGAAGAGAGAGAGTGAGTTTTTTGAGAGAGAGTTTTGAGAGAGTGTTGAGAGATTGTTGAGAGATGAGAGATTTTTTTTTTCTTTGATTTTTTGTTCTTGTTGTTAGAGAATGGAAGAAGATGATTAATTGAGTGTGTTTTTTTTGAGTTGTGTATAAGTGATGATAGTTATATGTTGTTGTTGTGGTTTTTGTCTTATGGATATAAGAATAAGAGAGTGGGGTGGGTGGGGTAAATGTGGGGTAGTGGGTAGTGGTGAGTGTGATGATGATGTTGGGAGTGGGTGGTTGGGTAGTGGTGAGTGGGTGGAAGAATATAATGATGATGTTTTTTTTTATTTTTTGTTAAAAAAAAGTATGTGGTTTGTTAGGTGGATGTTTAGAGAGTGGTTTAATTAGGTGGGGTAGATGGGGTAGGGGTAGGGTAGAAGGTAGGAGGGAAAGGTAAAAAAAATGAGTAGAAATTAATATTTGGGCGGACAAAATTACGTGTCTACAGCATGCCCCCTTTGAATGTAAACACGCAGTGTTTTCAGAAAAAGAAGTAGGCAACGAGACAGAATTTTGTCCCGACCATTCAAAGAAGAAACAGAAGAAAGAAGGACTATCGGGTCTTGAATTAGGACAACCTACCCAAACAAGCTTGAGGGAATCAAGTCACGGGTATTTCAAAGGATTGGAAGAGGAGTGGACTATACCGAGTTGGAGAGTCGAGTGAGGTTTCGTCGAGGTTCCGGTCCGCAGTTCTGTTATTACATCAATATGAAAATTAAAAGCTAAAACATAAAGAAAATTACAAAAATCCTATCTATACAGGTTTTGTTGGCTCTTGAGTCGAATTTTTTCACCCTATTCTTCAGGCGGGCTCCTGACTTGCAATTTCTTCCAACTTGTTTCTTGACTTTCGTTTCATCACCTTATTCTCCAGGCGGTCTCCTGACTTGTTATTTCATCACCCTGTTCTCCAGGAGGGCTCCTGACTTGCTATTTCATCACCCTGTTCTTCAGGCGGACTCCTGACTTGCAATTTCATCACCCTGTTCTTCAGGCGGGCTAATGACTTGATATTTCATCACTTTGTTGCTATGCTTTCAACTTCTTCACCCTGTTCTGCAGGCGGGCTCCTGAAATCACATCAAAACTAAAAAAAGAAAATTATCCCCAAACGAATATTATTATAAAGAGAAATTTCGTTTATTTCCAGAAAAGTAAAGTTTCAAAACAGAAATTGATTTTTTTTTTATCCTCCAAAGACTTTTTGGAAAAGTCGCATCATACCTACTTGCATGTTGCAATGATGAATTAAGACTCTGACTAAGAAATGCATCTCTTAAGAGTAAAATTAAATAAACAAGACTAGGAAGTGCATCTCCTAAGAATTAAAGTGAGGGATTCTAACTAGAAAGTGTGTCTTCTAGAGATACGAGTTTAAGTTAAAAGTGTATCACCTAAAAAATGAAAACTAGCAAGGAAATGCGTCTCCTAAGGATTAAGTGCAATAACTCGACTAGAAAGTGCATCTTCTAGGAATCAAGACTTAAGTTAGAAAGTGCATCACCTAAAAAGCAAAATTCAAATTACCCAAACAAGGAAGTGCATCTCCTTGCCAATGTTGCTTGAATTATCAAAACAAAGAAGTGCGTTTCCTTACCAATGTCACTTGAATTACCAAAACAAGGAAGTGCGTCTCCTTACCAATGTCGCTTGAATTACTCAAATAAGGAAGTGCGTTTCCTTACAAATGTTGCTTGAATTATCAAAACAAGGAAGGGCATTTCCTTACCAATGCTGCTTGAATTATTAAAATAAGGAAGTGTGTTTCCTCACAAATGTCTCTTGAATTGCTAAACTAAGGAAGTGTGTCTCCTTACAAATGTTTCTGGGATTACCTGAATAAGGAAGCGCGTCTCCTTACAAATGTTGCTGAGATTATCCGAACAAGGAAGTGTGTCGCCTTACAATTGTTGCTGAGATTATCCGAACAAGGAAGTGCGTCTCCTTACATTTGTTGCTAGGATTACCCGAATAAGGAAATGCGTCTCTTTACATTTGTTGCTGGGATTACCTGAATAAGGAAGTGCGTCTCCTTACAAATGTTGGTGGGATTATCCGAACAAGGAAGTGTGTCTCCTTACAATTGTTGCTGAGATTATCCGAACAAGGAAGTGCGTCTCCTTACATTTGTTGCTGGGATTACCCGAATAAGGAAGTGCGTCTCCTTACATTTGTTGCTGGGATTACCCGAATAAGGAAGTGCGTCTCCTTACAAATGTGGCTGGGATTATCCGACTAAGGAAGTGCGTCTCCTTACAATTGTTGCTGGGATTATCCGAACAAGGAAGTAAAATCACTGAATAGAAAATTAAATCCCATTTTCCAGGAGGGTCCTGAACAAAAAGTAAAATCCCATTTTGCAGGAGGGTCCTGAACATGAAATAAAATCCCATTCTTCAGGAGGGTCCTGAACATAAAATAAAATCCCATTCTTCAGGAGGGTCCTGAACATAAAATAAAGTCCCATTCTTTAGGAGGGTCCTGAACATAAAATAAAATTTCATTCTTCAGGAGGGTCCTGAACATAAAATAAAGTCCCATTCTTCAGGAGGGTCCTGAACATAAAATAAAATCCCATTCTTCAGGGGGGTCCTGAACATAAAATAAAATCCCATTCTTCAAGAGGGTCCTGAACATAAAATAAAACCCCATTCTTCAGGAAGGTCCTGAACATAAAATAAAATCCCATTCTTCAGGAGGGTCCTGAACATAAAATAAAGTCCCATTCTTCAGGAGGGTTCTAAACATAAAATAAAATCCCATTCTTCAGGAGGGTCCTGAACAAAAAATAAAATCCCATTCTCCAGGGGGGTCCTGAACATAAAGTAAAATCCCATTTTGTAGGAGGGTTCTGAACAGAAAGTAAAATCCCATTTTGTAGGAGGGTCCTGAACAGAAAATAAAATGCAGGAGGGTCCTGAACAGAAAATAAAATCCCATTTTGCAGGAGGGTCCTGAATAGAAAGTAAAATCCATGGATGTGCATTTCCAATGGTAAATGAATCAAGTGAAATGAATTTGCCCCTGTTTCAACAAAGAAAAATTGTTAGTTAAAACTTTGTGGTAGTTTGCAGCATTTGGCTTTCCAGGCATTTGCTCTAGTGTTCAGTCCCTTCATTTTGTTTCAGATTGTTGACACTTGCCCCTGCTTTGTCGTGTCATGGCCCTAAACTCAGATCATTAGGAGTGACTCCAAAATAACCACAGTATCTCTGCTTGGTCATGCTTTCTCAGATAAATCCTTCAAACCTTGGTGTTACATAAGTTCACAATTACGTCTCTTTTATATGATGACTTTGTCTTGCATTGTGCAATTGAAAAAGTTGGTGGCCAGTTTTGAAATCTTTTCTCACTTGTTTTGATATGGACTTGACTCAAAAACAAGAGGAAAAAAAATGACGACGACTTTTATTTGGACCACTGACTCAAGAAAACAAAATAAAATAAAGAGAAGAAAGAAAAGACAATGAGTGTCCCCATTTCAAACAAAGAAATGACAAGTTTTCTAAAAATGACAGTCAACTCTAATGATTATGTCATGCCTTTTGGATTACGCCACCTGATCTTTCCATCCAACCTCTCTACCAATTATTGCTGAGTTAATGGCCTTGAAACTGAGTTGTTTCCTTAGGTCAATTGCATTCGGACCTCATTCGGCTAGTGATGTTATGCAGGGTCTTTCCCTCAGCTCACCCTTGTCTGATGGTGTCTATGAGGTTTTTTACAAATGAGACTCTCTTATTCTCATTTCTCCCAACTCACAATCGTCTCACGGTGCCCGAGAGTTTTCACCAATAAGACACTCTTTTTTATATCTCTCAACTTACTGTCGCCTTACGGTGCCCGTGAGGGTTTTCACCAATAAGACTCTCTCATTTTATTTCCCTCTTGATTCTTTGGGCTGAGGAAGACAGGTAGTTCCCAAATACATCAGCATATCCCTTGCATGCTTTGCCTTAACATCCCCAAAGATTGATCTGAAGGTCTTTTCTTTGGTTGTAACTTGGCTTTTGGATAGGGTTAGAAAGAAAGGATGGCATGAGTCCCAAACGACACTTGAAGTGGGTTAGGACTTACAACTTTTGGAATCAACTCAAACAATGAGGATTAACTCATGCCTCAGTTTCTTTTGACTGGATGATTCTAAATTATTTATTTGGTTGGACCGAGCCCTTAGTAGGGCAGCCTACGTATCTCACCCCCGAGAGAGGAGAATCAGGTCATGCGTAGTTCTGGCAGCTTGCCCTTCTTGCTTTGACCTGATTTTTCTCTTTTTTTTTTTAATTCGCACTTTTCACTTCGCGATTCTTTTTTTTTTCTAACTCTATTTTTCTTGACACTCTTTTTTGGAAACCCTTTTTTTTTTTTGACTTTATCTTTTTTTTTTCTTGACACTATTCTTTGAACTTTGCTTACTCTATCTTGATTCCAAAAGAGGGGTATGAAAGAAAATAACACTAAGTCTCAAATGGGGTAAACAAAGGATGACACAATTTTTGGATAGCAGAATAAAATGCCTTCATCATATCGATCCTTGAGAATGCAAGCATATAGCATGTAATGTTAAAGTACATGACCAATATCACTTATGACATGCTTTATAACACTAATTTGCCTTGAACATGTGTTTCACCTCTTTTTATATACTTCTCAAAGATACAACTCTACCTTTGTTGTGCATCCCTCACATCGAGTGATTCATGCTTTTGTGGAGCTGATTATCTTCTTGTTAACCTTGATATAGAGATCATACGTCCACCATTTGACCTAGTTGGGACTTGCCTTTCGATCGATGACCAAGTTGTTCTTGTGATTCTCAAAATAATTGCCTTAAATTGTCACCAAATGTCTCAACACTCTATCTATTTTCTCATATGCTCTTTTTTCTAACTTTAACCCTCTGATTCAATGCTCATGCTTAAACTAGATTTTAAGATCTGGCTGAAAATTCCACAGCATGTCATATCACTAGAGTTAACACAAAATGTACTATGTAAAGAAAACAAAAAAACAACACATATTTAAAACACAAAGAAAAATGGGACACTTCATTTAGTTGAAACAAAAGATAGAAGTATTTGAAAATAAAAAAAAACAAAAAAAACAAAAGGACAAAACAAGATAGATCCCGAACTACAACCCTGAGATAGTTCGGATAGTAGAAAATAAAACAAAACAAACTACCAAACCTCTTCCTAGTAGGGAGAGGGGTGACTTCTCAATTGCTCAGCCCGACATCTTAGCCACTGGTTTGCATATCAGCATGGCTAGAGCTTTCCTCACTGTCAGATCTGTACCATTTTTGATTTATCTTGAATCATCTTTTCAATTTCTCTTTTCAAAGCATGACAATCTTCAATACTCTGACCCTGAACATCAGAACGATATGCACATCGTACATTAGGATCAAAACTTCTTGAATGTGGGTCGGGAGTATACCCAAAGAGAGGAGTGATCATGTCCTGCTGTACCAATCTATGGAACAAACTTGCATATGACCCTCTAATGGGTGTGAAGTTATCCCAGAAGACTTCTGTCTCATTTCAGTATTTGGCTTAAATTGAAAACCAGGCCTAGAAGGGCTTTGGTATGTATGTAAAATTGAAGGATGACTCGGCAGAGTTGGCACACACCAGTGTGGGTAAGATGGAGGTTAACATAAGGTTGTGCCTTATACACTTGATATGGAGGTGGGGGAATGGGATATAATGGATTCTGGTAAAGATTCTGTGAAGCTTGGGCATAAACTTGGGTGAGCCCGATGGTGTGGTCCTCTTGCCCATGCCTGTTGTCCAACTGCAATGGCAGATGCATCTTCCACATTTTTCCTTCCTCCCATACTTCCCAAACCTTTATGAATTTCTTGAGTAGTCGCTTTTAATGTTGCAAAACTCACAATGCGACCAGTCTTAATTCCATCCTCTATCATCTCCCCCATTTTGAGGACCTCAACAAATGGCTTGCCTAATGCAGATAAAAAGTGTTGATAATATGTTTCATCCTGCACTTGAATAAACGTCTCTACTATCTTACTTTCTTTCATCGGCGGTTTCACCCTAGCAGTTTGTTCACGCCATCTAATCGCATACTCTCTGAAAGTTTCGGTACTCTTCTTATTCATATTAGTTAAGGATTTCTCGCCAGGAATCAACTCCATATTGTATTGAAATTGTTGCACGAATTCATTAGCCATGTCATCCCAGCTATTCCACTTGTCGATATCTTGGTCAACAAACCATTCTGAATCTTGACCTGAAAGACTCTCACAAAAATATGCCATGAGCAACTCTTCCTTCCCTCCAGCGCCCCTTAGTTGGTTGCAATAGCGTCTCAAATGTGATATAGGATCTCCATGTCCATCATACTTCTCAAGCTTTGGCATTTTAAAACCAAGAGGAAGATGTACACCTGGAAACATGCAAAAATCTTTATATGAGACACTTTTGTACCCCCCAAGTCCTTGCAAGTTTTTCATAGTCCGTTCCAAACTTCTCAATTTTCTGGCTATTTCCTCCTGTTCTTCTGTCATAACTGGATTCTCAGTGTTAGGAGAAAATTCAGGCGGTTGAGGAAAATCATAAGGAACAACCGACTTAAATGTGGGCTGGGGAGTGTAATGCTGATCACTAAAAATATTCACTACAGGGTCGCTTGTAGAGTGAGGAATCACAACCGTTGGATTGACACTAAAAGCAGGAGCTTCAGATGGAAGTGGGGCTGCAAAAGCATGAATAGCAGGCGAAGCCGAGCATGTGGTGATTTTGTATTGAGGAGTGAGGAAATGAATATTAGAAGTAGTTGGAAATTGTTGCCCCGGAGTCGATCCTGATGCATGTTGTGGCATATCAACAAAAATGGGACATTGTGCATGTGACACAGGAGGAAAACTAGAAAGATATTCCAAATTATCAGTGGGAACCGAAGGAGGCGGCAACCCATTAGCCCAAGCTCGATGCATTTCTATTATTTGCTGCCTTAATTTCCGAATCTCTTCATTATCTCCTACATTCTCATTCCCCGAACTCCCTATCTGATTAGTGACAACTAACTCGGTATCCTTGCCGGCCATAACTTCCTCTGTGACTTGGAGCAATATGGAGGACCAGCCAAAATGCCACAAACCAACCACCTTAAACTAACTGAACAAGAGATAGCAAATGGTTAGATTTCAACAGTTTTTCAAAACCTCTCTATTTTTATTTTATTATTTATATTTTTTTTATTTTTCTTTTTGAAAAGATCACCGAACCCAAGAAGGGCCCCTACGTATCTCACCACCAAAAGGAGAGAATCAGGTGTGCGTAGTTCGTGTAACCATGCCAAAATGGCCAATTGAACTCTTTTTCTTTTTTTTTGAAACTTTAAGAAGAAAAGAAAATAACAAATTGTTAAAAATAACTGACAAAAATCTTTTTTTTTTTTTTGGCATTTTTTAGGATTAACATCCTCGTGCAAAATGAAACTATGATTAAAAAAAGAAAAATCTTTTGGGGTTTTTTTATTTTGAATTTCATAGGAAGATGAAACTTGAAACTATTAAAGAAAAATCTTTTTGTAGTTTTCTTTTAGAGATGTATATGAAACACCTACTCTAAATGAAGAGTGAGGAAAATCTTTTTGAATTTTCAGATTTCTGTAAAAAATGAAATCTATGAGTACCAAAAAAATATTTTTGATTTTTTTTTTATTTTTGAATTTCATGCGAAAAATGAAACCTAAACCTGTTAAAGGGATTTTTTTTTTTTGCTGTTGTTGTTGTTTTCTTTTAAAGATGTACATGAAACACCTACTCTAAATGAAGAGTGAAGAAAATCTTTTTTTTGAGTTTTTGACATAAGATCAACCAGAAATAAACCCTACGACTATTGAAGAAAATTTTTTTTTTTCTTCAAGTTATGTTTGAAACACATACTCTAAATAAAGAGTGAAGAAAATCATTTTTTTTTGAATTTTTTTTAAATAAGATCCCCGAACCAACAATAGGCTGCCTACGTATCTCACATCCCGAAAGAGGAGAATCAGGCGTGCGTACTTCGTCCAAATTGGACAACTAACGATTAACTAAAATATTGACCCTAACTAAAGAGACACAATCGAAAACAAACGAATAAAACTCTTTTTTTTTTCAACTAACGTTTTAACAAAGACTGACACCACCAATTTTACGGAAAAATCTTTTTGGTATTTTTGTTTTTGACAACTAAGTAGAAAAGACAAACAAACCCTTTTTTTTCACTTTTACGGTATTTTGCGAAGACAAATTTAAAACATACAAAAATCTTTTTTAAAATTTTTGGATTGTAAAGAACAAAAACCATAAAGAATTCTAAAATAAACTACGAAATTCCTCTTTTTTTTCTTTTCGACTCATCTTTCTATTTTTTTTCCTCTCCTTTTTTTTCATTTTTGCCTACGCACCTTACTCCTAATTTTTTTTTTCAAAAATCAGTCCATCAAATAACCACGTTACCCTCAAATATGCAACAGTTAGCATGTAGGGATGCTTTAAAGGTTAGTCTCCTACAAAGGACCATGTAGACCCCGCTAGGTCTCAATATGATGCACATAAAAATGACCTATAGGCTGACCTAAGTTGTGGTTTACTAACAAGGCCGTTCGGGGGAGCATATGGTCGATAGTGGCTGCTTTGCTTTCCACCTACTCCATACATCCAACGGCTCCCCCCCCTAAAATAAAGGTGACTCAACTAAAATTCGTGCGCACGACGTGCGCTCCGAGACTTGTTGCAGAAAGAAGGTCGAGGTGTGGACTCATGATGACAGATATAAAGCGGTAACACATAGGATAAAAAATATAAACAAAGAGCACGAAAAAGCACAAAAAGGGAAAATAACACTAACAATAACCACAAACAATATTTATATACTCGTAATGCCAAACAAAGTTGATACAACTCCCAAAAAAAGCTCGAATTCTGAAAACTTGTTTTTTTGTCCCCAGCAGAGTCGCCAGAAGATGTCACACCCGTTTTTGCACGCGTACTCCAAAAATTGGAATATTTTTAAGTTCGAAAGGGTTTAATTATTTTAAGTGACAAGAAATAAAAATTTTCTTCGAAAAAAGAATTATTTGCATTTTTTATTCAGAGTCGCCACTTGACATAATTCGGTGTGCCAAGTCACCTTTGGAAAGTCCCTTTTCGAAACAATTGACTCTTAAACCGGTTTGCGAACAGAGATTCCGGCTAAGGAATTCTGTTGACCGAGTGGAAGGTGTTAGGAACCCCTCGATCCCGTGGTTCGACCACGGTCGCTTGGTGGAGTGTATCGACTACTTGGCATTATAAAGTGTATAAACCACAAAAAAAGCACGCAAAAACAATTAAACGAAAAACCAAAACGAAACAAACCGAAATGAAAGTCTAGTCCAATTATTACAACCCGAAAATAGAAAAGAACTGAAAATAAACCTACGCTAATCCTAAAATAATGCTTTACCCGATGCCTCGGGCCTTCATCGCGGACGTCCTCTGGATACAAGGTACTTCGGGGCATTCCCTGGATAAATCTATACAAATTCTTTGGGGCATTCCCCGGCCAAATGAGTACAATTTAAACTTTTTGCACAATAAAAATAGAAAGTGTCATTCAAGCACATATCCAAAACATTCCAACAAAAAAATTTATTTCTAAATTTTGCTATGCGTTCTCGACTAAAAAAAAAATAATTCAATCATGATTCATACCAACAATTAATCAAATTAAACCGAATCTATCTTTTTGTAAATTTTTTTTTCACTTCCATCCCCCGACTTTCTTTTTAGCCATCCATTAGAACATGATCAAATTTATGTCTTAATCTACCAAAACCAAACAACCAAGCATCACAATCATAACATCAACATAAACAAAAATTCAACAAAAACCATAATCACAACTAATTAAATATGCCAAGATAAATAAAAGAGAGTGGGTTAAAGAAATTGACCTCACTGACACTTGCTTTTGTCGATAATAAAGAAATCTGAAGACCAAATTCGATTGGAGAACCTCACCACGAGCAAATCAAACTCGGTATTATAATAATAAACCGGATAGCTCCAAAACGTAGATCGGGATCCGGGGAGTTCCGGTGACGGAAAAATGGGCGGAGATCTAGCGATTTGACCGAGAAGATTCCGGCGGAGTTCGATAACCGAGATCTGGTCGGATCTCAGACCGGTGCACCGCGGCCGGAGATGGTCGGATCTGGTCCGGTCGGCGTCGACGAATGGAGCTGCGGATTCCCTTTTTTTTTAGTTTTGGGGAGAGAGAGATGATAGAGAGAAGGAAAATATGGTGGTGTTATGGTGGTCGGTCGTCGGCCGGCGGCGAAGCGGTGGTGGAAGTTCAAATTTTTTTTTCTAAGAGCGGAAGAGAGAGAGTGAGTTTTTTGAGAGAGAGTTTTGAGAGAGTGTTGAGAGATTATTGAGAGATGAGAGATTTTTTTCTTCTTTGATTTCTTGTTCTTGTTGTTAGAGAATGGAGGAAGATGATTAATTGAGTGTGTTTTTTTTGAGTTGTGTATAAGTGATGATAGTTATATGTTGTTGTTGTGGTTTTTGTCTTATGGAGATAAGAATAAGAGAGTGGGGTGGGTGGGGTAAATGTGGGGTAGTGGGTAGTGGTGAGTGTGATGATGATGTTGGGAGTGGGTGGTTGGGTAATGGTGAGTGGGTGGAAGAATATAATGATGATGTATTTTTTATTTTTTGTTAAAAAAAGTATGTGTTTTGTTAGGTGGATGTTTAGAGAGTGGTTTAATTAGGTGGGGTAGATGGGGTAAGGGTAGGGTAGAAGGTAGCAGGGAAAGGTAAAAAAAATGAGTAGAAATTAATATTTGGGCGGACAAAATTACGTGTCTACACTTGTTCCCAAAAACCAAGTTTTAATTACAAATTAATATGATTTTTAATGAATATACATCAGATTTGAAGTAGGGTTCATACCCATTATTGCTAATTTATAAGATTATAAGATTTCAAGTGTTTTAGAAGTTGAATTGCGTGTCTATTTCTATATTTTCATGCCTATTACAGTAATTTCCAGATTTTGAGATTAATTATCATTGTTTTTATTACCAAGCATGATTACTATGATGTTTTGACATGATATTGATGCATGGGTTATTAATCCCAAGTTTATATGTTGATAATTCAAGAATGTTGATGTTTTAAGCATCCTATAATCAGATTATTCAATAAAGCTTTTATCTTTTGATCCTCAGATAAGATTTGAAATTTACTTTACAGATTATCATAGTTTACAAAAATCAAAACAACTTTATTTACAGATTTAATCAGATAAGAGCATATTTGGTTTTAGATAAACCCTTATGCTAGTTTTTAAAGTTGATTTTCCATCAGAATGAGCATAAAGATTAAAGGGAGTAGTATTTAGCACTGAGCAGAAAGTGTGGGATTAGCATGCCCTATCTTCCACAGAACTACGTAGCCAATGTAGGTACAAATTATCATCGCATTCCCCATTCCAATATCGGTGACAGTTACAGATGTGATCACTTAGCTCAGGTTATACTTCTTGGAAAAAGTATGACACCTCTCCCCATCGTGAGGTTTTCCCCTTAGGGGAATGAGATGTTGGACTCTATGTTAGCTCACATTATTTATGTGGGTTAGAAGAACCTCCCTGCTATTTAAAGTAAAAGATTTACAGAAATTTTTTTAAGAAAACTAAGTGTAAAGGCTCACAACTTTATTCAGATTATATTTTACAGAAAGATGTTACCTTTAGATTTCAACTTCAGATTACAGATACAAAACTAAGCTCGTTTTACACTTCAACAGTATAATTTATAGATAGAACATTAGTACAACTTTCAGAACTAAATGTTATGACTCACTAGATTTACAAAGTATGATTGTTATTCATGATTTCATATTTAAGAAATTATGATATTCCAGCTTATGTGAGTCATTTACATTTTGCATACATTTTTTTTAAAAATTATAATGATGAGATAATATTTCTATGTATGCATTTCACCCCCATATAATCAGTATATCCTCAAAGTACTGATCCATATATATGATTATGTGATACATTGTCTCATAATGTAGAATTAGGTGCTCCATATCAGCAACATGAGTAGTTCGAACATCTCCATCTACATGCGATAGTTAGTGAGTCCTCATAGTTCAGAGACTTATTCATTCAAATTTTGTAGCTTATTAGCTTATATGATTCTGTATTCTTTCCAAACAGTTCGAGTTAGCTAGGGGTTTATCCCATTAACTCTCTAGTTATTAATAGTAGAGGCTTGTCAGACTACTAGATTTGATTCAGATTTACAGTATTTATTTTCAGACATTACATTCAAATTATCCTCAATTATCACAGATAGTTTTCCACATTTAGTATGACTTTTATGTCTATATTTCCATTATAATGAGATTCAGACTTATTAGAAGGCAGAAAGGGTTAGTTGAAGGCTACGCGTAGTCTTGAGCACCGTGTAACATCTTGGGATCAGATTTTGGGGCATTGCACTTGTTTTTGCCTGCTTTACTATGTGGATTAAGTGTTCCTTATTATAAACAATTGAAAGTTCCCTTCTCCCACCAAGTAGGAGAATTAGTGGACTTTCCATTAAAAGAGTACACTTTCCAATTTAGTGACTCTTTCCCTCCACTAATTTTTCCCTCCATTTTCCATTCGTACATACACCTTGAACCCTACAATCCCTCACATGAATGGGGAATGACTATCTTTTGAAGAAAGATACAGATAAGTATATGATCACTGAGTAAATACTGATTGCATCTGAATAAGTGAGTTTTCCTTTGAAATTTCTATAGTGAACATGCATCGGATGCACACAGTCAATAGATAGATTTGATATCTTTAAATCGTAGAGCTTTAATATACACCTAGACAACATATGTCACACAAACAGAGTTTTACTATTTATAGATCTCACAATTTTGTTCTTTTCAACCATGAACAAGTCCTTGTTTAGTGAGAGCTTAGAGAATAGGACTTTTCTAATATCCTTCTTAAAGCGGCTTCCATTTCGCCCTCACATAGGTGATTTTGAAATGTTCAATCCTGTAGATTAAACTATTTTGTAAAATCTGCCAAATTTAGATAATCATTAACAGGCTTCACACCATAAGTCTTATCCTCATTTACTAAACATTATCTACCTCATGAGAATGGGTTGGGTATAATGACAATGTTGAACCTGTCAGACACAACTTTGTTTGATCTTTTAAACCTAGTTCTTGGGATCTGTAGTCTTCTAGGTAGAGTTACTGCCATGCTGACTTGTCCTAGGATTTAAACCCATTACCTTAGATGCCCTTTCAACTCCTTCTCTAGATAGGCCTTTTGTAAGTAGATCTGGCACATTATCTTTTAACTTTAGAAAGTCAATAGTGATAACAGTGGCGGATGTAGCAGTAGCAATGTGGGTTCGTAGGAACCCCAAGAATTTTCATATAACTTGTAATTATATTAAAAATCTATTAAATATATATGAATTATAAGTGAGGAATCCATAAATAAAGTTGTTAGTTGGTTTATTGGTCCAAATGGGGCTTAAAGAAATGTCTCATATGCTATAACCCTGTTCAAAGCCCCTTGAAATGACCATTTTTATTTTACTGGATCCCATAAACTTAAAATTTTGTATCCACCTCAGAGGGATAATTCCACTAGAGAGAAGTTCTATAACGGTATTATGTTTCTGTCTTATGCGACGAGATTTACCATTGTACATCATGATCCCTGATCTACCTGTTACCGCTTAGCTATCACAGTGTATACATACTGGTACCATAGGTATGGGCCAATAAATATATCTACCAAGAAATTTCGGAGCCTTTCTTCTTCTTCACCGGCTTTATCAATTGTGATAAAATCAAATTCCATTATAGAGCGAGCAATACATGTCTGTTTGGATGACTTCCAAGAGACCGCTCCTCCACCGATATTAAATACATATCCGCATGGATTTTACTTTGTTTAATCTGATGATCCAATTTGCATCCTTCAAGTATCGCAAGATATTTATTATAATGCAAAGCATAGTCTTGAGTGTATTTAAGATACCTCAAAACTCTGTTCATTGCCATTCAAGGAGTTTTATTGGGATTACCCATGTACTAACTAACCTTACTAGTAGAACATACTATGCCTAGTTGTGTACAATTCATTATATACATTAAAAATTCCAATACTCTTGCGTACTCCAATTGTGAGTCACTTCACCTTCATTCTTTCGAAGTGTGAAGCTCACATCCAATTGAGTCTTGGCAATACCGAATTCCATATACTTGAATTTGTCAAGTACCTTTTTGATATAAAGCAACTATGCCAATGCCAACTTTTGTGGAGTTCTATGGATTCTTATTCCTAAGATAACATCCGCAACTCCAAGGTCTTTCATAGGTAACTTGCTCTAGAGCATTCATTTCGTTCAATTTATGTTTAAAATGTCTCTACTAATGATCAGCATATTATCCACATACAAACAAACAATGACTTGGTGATTTAAAGTGTCTTTAATGTAAACACATTTATCACATTCATTAATCTTAAATCCGTTTTCCAACATGGTTCAGTCAAACTTCAAATGACATTATTTAGGTGCTTGTTTTAGTCCATAAAGTGACCTAACAAGTTTACACATCTTATTTTCTTTTCCTGGAACCATAAAACCCTCAGGCTGTTCTATTTAAATTTCTTCCTCTAATTTTCCATTTAGGAATGCTATTTTCACATCTATTTGATGGATTTCAAGACTATATACTGCCGCCAAGGCAATTAACATCCGAATTGACGTTATCCTCATTACTGGCGAGTATGTATCAATGTAATCAAGGCCTTCCTTTTGTTTAAAGCCTTTTACAACAAGTTTTACCTTGTATTTACCAATAGTATCATTCGCTTTAATTTTCCTTTTAAAGATCCATTTAGAACCTAAAGGTTTATTTCCTGGAGGAAGATCAACCAACTACCACAGATGGTTTCTTAAGATTGAATCAATCTCATTATTGACTACCTCTTTCCACAAGGGTGAGTCTGACGATGACATCGCTTCTTTAAAAGTTAAAAGTTCATTTTCTAGGAGAAATATTACAAAATACGATCCAAACAAAGTTGACATTCTTTGATGTGTACAACATCTTGAATTCTCATCATTATATACATCCTCACTTGGTTCATTTCTAGGTCGTTTAGACCCCCACTAGACTGTTCATGTGTAGTTTTATACGGATAGATGTGTTCAAAAAATTTAGCATTATCTAATTCAATTATCGTATTTTTATTGATATATGAATGTTCAGATTTATGAACCAAAAACCTTCATGCTTTGCTACTTTTAGTATATCCTATGAACACGCAGTCCAGTCTTTTAGGTCCGATCCTTATTCTTTTAGGCATAGAAACTGGAACCTTCGTTAGACACTCCAACACTTTGAAATATTTCAAGTAGGGTTTCCTTCATTTCCATTTTTCATATGGAATTGATTTTGTCTTAATATGGGGCACTCTATTGAGTATTCGGTTACCCATAAGGATAGATTCCACCCACAAGTTTTGTGGTAAACTTGAACTTATAAGTAAGACATTCATTATTTCCTTCAAGGTTCAGTTTTTCCTTTCCGCAATTCCATTAGAGTGAGGTGAATACGGGGCCGTATTTTGATGGACAATTCCATTCTCTATGGGAGATTCATATTTGTAACACCCCGTACTTAATTACGTGCATTAGCCATGGTTATATGTGTTGGAGTATATGTAGTGATCATAAGTTAGGTATATATGAGTTGAAGTATGAGTATTGATTATTTTGAGATGATTTCAAGTGTATAGTTTGATTATATGTGTATAGGAATCGACTTTATTTATACCGGAATTTGCTCGTCGAAGTTTCTATTCGAATTTTATCGAGTTAGATTTCCAACGATATAAAGATTTCTGAAAACATATGATTATCGGATATAAGCGAGAATGTTCGAAATTTGAAAACGGTGGACGCAATGAACAGTAAATGTGCAGAAATTTTCTGCACAGAAAAGTACTGCAGCCAAACAGATTTTTAGGTCGACTTTAAACTATCATAACTACTTGTACAAAATGAACTGTGTGAGTTGCTATATGTCGATGAGAATACCTGAGAGTCTTCTTTCTAATTCAATTGGTTTCATCCTAATCCAATATCTGAGTAAGGAGTTATACTCGTTTTACTTCAGCCTCTCAAAACAGATTTTTAGGGTCAACTTCAAACGATTATAACTACTTGTACAGGACGAACTAGGTGGACTACTTTATATGAAATGAAATCCCTTTGAATTATATTTCCAAAAATACCAATTTCACCCAAATCCGATATCGGAGAAAAGAGTTATGGTCAATTTACTTTAGCCTATCAAAACAGTCCACCATGGACAGATTAAGATTTACTTAAATTTTTAAGGGCAATATGGTCATTTTCCATCACCTCATGGACAAAAATTGGTCATTATATACATACACTTAGCCTCATATCCATCATTTATCATCCATTATTGAAGAATAAGAAACCCTAGCCAAATTTCAACTCCAATTATCTTGTGATTCAACCGTAGAAAATCCAAATTGATTCAGTAGTTGTGTTCATCGTCTCGAGGGCTTCGAGAAGCACCCCTTATTTTTGCCAACAAGACTTCGAAATCAAAAAGGTCATTTTATGGTAAGGATGTAAATTATGTTGGTGTTATTTATATGTATATGTATATATATGCATGTGAGCATAAGAAGTATGTTATTTGATTGTGGTTGAAAGATGAATGGAAATGATGTTGGATTATTCTTGTGCATGGTTGGATTATGTTGAATTGTGAAGGAATTTTGTGTGATGATGCGGTATTGAAATGATGATTATATATATATATATATACACACACATAAACTTATTGTTCAAGTTGGTTTTTGGAATGCTTTGCAAATATTGGTTGTATGGAATTATGGAAGAGAATTGTGGTGTTGGGTTGCTAATACTAGATGCCAAACATTTCATTGCAGATAAGTGATTTGTAAAGGCGGGAAGTTATGTTGAATTGGTATCCGAATCTACAACGAGGTATGTAAAGCATACTCTAACAATGTTCTTTGGCATGAAAACACCAATGTTCCATCAAATAAGATTCTGAGGTTGTCCAAAAACACGTATTGTTCTACATTACCAACGAAGTTGTTACCATTCTATAAAGTGTCAAAATGTTTCATTGATATACCAAAAGGCTCCTATTTCATTGTTGTGATATTGATGATTCTGAAACACATTGTTGATGTACCAATGAGTCTTTATTACATCGTTATTGTATAAAAGGTCTATTACTTGGTTCCTATTGATGTATCATTGTTCCAAAGGTACTATATTGGCATGAACACTAATGTAATAATCTAAAAAGCTTTTGAACTAAGTGATGGATGTTCTCTATTATCGGGTGGTATCCCAGTGGCATAAGCCTAGCATGGGTCGATCCCTATTTATGTGTTTATGGGTGGTATCCCAGGGGCATAAGCCTAGCATGGGTATATCCAAGTTGATATGTACTGAAGGCAGCCGAATGGACATAGTACAGTACAATAATGATTAAAAAGACGATAAGAATGAAGGTAAAGTGATTGAATAAATACAATGTACAAGTTGTCACAATTTCTAGTAAGTGTGGTCCACTCCTATTACGATTTATTCACTTGTTTTTGATTTCTATTGAGCTCCTATATCAAATGTGATTATCTACAGATTTACATACTCAGTATATATTTCATACTGACATCTCCCACGGGGACCTGCATTTCATGCTGCAGGCACAGGTACCTCAGCTCATTCACAGCGTAAATAGGAGCCAGGTCATACAACTATTGTTGGTGAGCTCCAGTTTGCTTCGGATCTTTACGACTTGGTTCCTTATGTTTTGTTATTGTACAGGAGTCATGTGTGGGCGGGGGTTTGTCCCGACCCTAGTTATGTCATGTATATCCTAGAGGGTTTGTAAACATAAGGAAGGGTAAAGTCATGGAAGTTTATATAGTGATGTTATATTTGTATATGTGGTGGCCCCGACGGTCAAGTATTATATATATATATATATATTTGTGCATGTTGTGCTGATACAGGTAATTAGACCCTTCTATATGCAACGAAGTGCTGCCCAAATTTTTGGTGACATGTAAGTGAAAGTACAGGTATTTGAACGGGTTCTCTCGGGCCTTCTCGGCTTCGGGTGCCAATCCGGCCTGATGGGATTTTGCGGCGTGACAATATTCTCCAGCCCTATCACTTCTTATTGTTTTGATAGTTTTCTCTAACTAATTTTCAACTTTAGTTTTATATTGCCTAAACGCATTATTGCTTCATCCTTACTATTTAGCAAATAGACATAACAATATCTAGTGCAATCATCAATAAAAGTTATAAAATACTTTTTTCCACCATGAGATGGTTTTGACTTGATATCACAAATATCAATGTGGATTAAGTCTAAGGGATTGGAATTCCTTTCAAAGGACTTATACAGATGCTTAGCATACTTTGATTCAACACACGTTTCACATTTTGATTTATTGCACCCAAAGTTTTGTAAAACTTCTAAGTTAATCAGTTCTCGCTATGTTTTGTAATTAACATGGCCTAATCATTCATGCCACAAATCATAAGACTCAAGCAAGTAGGAAGAAATTGAACTTTTATTGATTTAAACATTCATTACATTCATTTAGAATAGGCGCTCGATGAGGTAGCCTTTTCCTACATACACTTCTCCTTTACTAATACAATTTTTTTTGGAAACAAATACATAGTTGAATTCATTCTTGTTAAGAAGTGATACAGAAATCAAGTTCTTTCGTAACTATGGTACATACATGACATTGTTCAAAGTCAACACTTTGCCTGATGTCATTTTTAGGCAGACTTTTCCTGTTTCTTCAACTTTAGCAGTTGCGGAGTTGGATATGTATATCTTCTCTTACCCTTGAGCTAGAGCAAAAGTAGCAAGTAACTCTTTATTATCACAAACATGGTGGATGGAATCGGAATCCATCCACCATTCTCGAGGATTTCCAACCAAGTTGCATTCAGACATCATGGCACACAGATTATCCGTTTCTTTCTTGGACTCAGTCATATTTACCTAGTTCTTTTTCTTTCCTTGTTTTGGGGAGCGACAATCCATAGACTTGTGGCCAATCTTGCCACAGTTAAAGCATTTTTCCTTGAATTTTTTCTTGGGTTGATTGCTTTGATGTCCAACTTTCTTCCATTTTTTGGAGTTGTTTTTGTCATCTTCTGCATTATTTGCTCCACTTATTAAAAAATTTCCCTTTGACTTTCTTTCCACGACTTTATTATCTTCTTCAATACGTAATATTATTATAAGATCTTTGACTGACATCTCCTTTCGCTTGTGTTTCAAGTAGTTCTTGAAGTCCTTCCATATATGTAGTAACTTCTCAATAATTGCTGCAACTTCAAATGCCTTATTCATGATCAAACCTACAATTAAGTTCATGTTAACACTAAGAATATTTTTAATACATTCAACTAAGGTATTCCTCAGAATTATACCTTCCACGAGGAGATCATGAATGATTACATGCAGCTCCTAGACTTGCGATTCAACAAACTTGTTGTCAATCATTTTAAACTCTACGAATCTTGAAATGAAGAACTATTTAGTTCCCGCATCCTCAGTCTTATACTTACATTTCAGCACCCCCACAACTCCTTTGATGTATTCATCCCACTATACCCATTGTATAGTTCATCTGGGAGTCCATTTAGAATGTAATTCCTACAAAGGAAATTTGAGTGTTTCCATGCCTCCACAATGACAAATTGCTCTTGGTCAGAGGTTTTCTTAGGCACCTCTGGAGCTTCTTCAAATGTGAACCTTTGAAGACAAAGAGTTGTAACTTATGATGAAGATTTTAACTTATGATGAAGATTGTATATCTTTAAATCACTAGTTAAGTTCAAACGAAGTAGAAATCTTAAATCTCTAACCTCCAAAAATCAAGCAATACAGATTACGAGTATTATTCCTTACGATTGTTATTTTTAATATTTTCAGGTGCAAGAATCTATATTTTGGCACACAACAACTTCAACAAAAGTTCTAGTCTTAAAACAAGAACACCTATGAATTTACACAACACCTTCAACACAAGATTATAAATAATCAATCCAAGAGGTGTGTTATAGTTTTAGAAATGAGATAAAACAAAAATTTAAAGCCAAGTCCCCCAACTTCACGGAGTGTCCTTAAGGAATAATTTCACTCACGATACTCGAGGTTATGTAATTTTACTCCCAGGATAAAATAGCTTTCGATCGAACAATAGCGGTACCTCAAATTATTGTATTCATCGAACTCACTCTTGGATTGATTATTTATAATCTTGTGTTGAAGGTGTTGTGTAAATTCATAGGTGTTCTTGTTTTAAGACTAGAACTTTTGTTGAAGTTGTTGTGTTCCAAAATATAGATTCTTGTACCTGAAAATATTAAAAATAACAATCGTAAGGAATAATACTCGTAATCTGTATTGCTTGATTTTTGGAGGTTAGAGATTTAAGATTTCTACTTCGTTTGAACTTAACTAGTGATTTAAAGATATACAATCTTCATCATAAGTTAAAATCTTCATCATAAGTTACAAATCTTTGTCTTCAAAGGTTCACATTTGAAGAAGCTCCAGAGGTGCCTAAGAAAACCTCTGACCAAGAGCAATTTGTCATTGTGGAGGCATGGAAACACTCAAATTTCCTTTGCATCGAACTCACTCAACGACTAATGATCAGAATGATTTTTTGTAGAGAAGAAGAGTGTTTTTTCTATAAAAAATCATGTCTATACCTGAGGAATATGTCAAGTATTAATAGCCTTAATGTGCCCCATTTGAAAGGAAGCATTGGTTCAGCAAAACAACACTTATTCAGTACAGTCACATCACCTACGCACAGTCTGTGCTAGAACTGTGCCCGATCTGCGGCCACAGGTGACACTGTCCAAATTCCAGGGACTACCTGCGCCCTCATGTTATCAAGATGTGTGCACAGATTGCCTTATTGCATGAAACAGTGTACCATTTACCTCGAAGGGTCGCATCCCTTCGAGGTGCGTTGTGTATGCATTTGTATGGCATCCAAAATGCGCTCGCATATGGAGAAAAATATTTCTATCAGATTCTTTGGATTAAAATTTTACTTGTTCATCGAGTTTCAAATAAATTTTTTCTACAAAATAGATCTCATTTATTGATCATTTGACAAATTCAAATACGAAGCCGAGCCGAGAATGCAATGAAAATGATGGCGTGAGGCTCCACCTTTTTCTTGCCTTTCTTACCGTGTGGAGTAAGTGTTCCTTATTATATACACTTGAAAGTTCCCTTCTCCTACCAATGTCAGAGAATTAGTGAACTTTCCATTAAAAGAGTACACTTTCCAATTTAGTGACTTTTTCCCTCCACTATTTTTTCCCTCCATTTTTCATTCATACTTACACCTTGAACCCAACAATAGCCCACATGAAAGGGGAATAACTATGTTTTGGAAAAAGATAGTGAAAAACATGTGATCGATGAGCAAAGACTGATTACATTTGGATAAGTGGGTTTCCCCTTGAACTTTCCATAGTGAACATGCATCGGATACACTCGATCAATTGTTATATTTGATGTCATTAAACCATTGAGCTTTAATGTACACCTAGACAACACATGTCACAAAACCAACCTTTTACCATTTATGGTTCTCAGGATTTTATTCTTTTCAGCCTTGAACACGTCCCGGTTTCATGAGAGATTAGATAATAGGTCTTTACTAACGTTCTCCTTAAAGCAGCTTCCACTTCACCCTCACATAGGTGATTTTTAAACATTCAATCCTGCAGATTAAACTATTTGGTAAAATCTGCCAAATTTAGATAATCATAAAAAGGCTTCGCACCATAAGTTTTATTCTTTTTTACTAAACATTGTCTACATCATAAGAATGGGTTGGTTATAATGACAATGTTTTACCTGTCATACACAACTTTGTTTAATCTCTTTAAATCTATCTCTTCGGATCTCTTGTCTGCTAGGTAGAGTTAGTGCCATGCTGACTTGTCCTAGGCCTTAAACCCATTCATTTGGATGTTATTTAAACTCCTTCTCTAGTTAGGCCTTTTGTAAGTAGATCCGACACATTATCTCTAACACCTCAGGAAATTTTTTGTATCAATTCTGTGCGTAAACGTGTTGGGTTCTATCTTTTAGAATGAATTATAAATTTTTTGTGCGGAATATCTTAGATTATTACCCACACCATTGTGTATAGTATCGAATAATCTTTCCAACTATATGTGGATCATCCAAAACGGACACCCGAGCGACGAGTTATGAACATTTTGATCGAACCGGGAATAGTAATGAATAGTAAAACGTGCAGGAAAAAGTACTGAGGTCTGGCGAATTTTTACTCCAACTTTAAACGATCATAACTCCTTCTACATAATGATGTGGGTGATCTACTATATATCAACGGAAAGCTCTACGAGTCCTTTTTCTAATGAAATTGGTTTCATCCAAATTGTCTATCAGAGAAAAAAAGTTATGGTTGATCTACTTCAGGCTATCAAAAGTGAATTTTTGGGTCAACTTCAAACAATCATAACTCCTTGTACACAACGATCTGGGTGAGATACTATATATAAATGGAAATATATGAGAGTCCTCTTTCTAATGAAATTAGATTCATCCAATTTGGATATCATAGTAAAATGTTATGGTTGATCTACTTCAGACTATCAAAACAGTCCACCAAAGGACAGATTCGAGAATTATTTAATTTTTAGGGGCGTTTTGGTCATTCTCCCTCACCTAAAATCCATCCAAACCCTATATTAAAGCCTATTATCAGCATTAAACGTTATATTTCATCAAATTCCCTAAAAAAAAAACTAAGCTCCTACAACCAACTTCAAGAACCTCCAAAGTTCACCATTAATTCTGCAAATTTATTCAAGATTCCAAGTTCCTAGTTGAAGAACTACAAGAAATATCATTCAAAGGCATGATTAACATCTAAAAACTGAGTATCGATCTAAAGTTCATCATTCAAGGCTTGTGGGGTTTTTCAACAAGAACTCACTTTCGTTCTTGTGCCTCAAAAGTAATTTTCTTTACAATGGAATGGTTTTTATTTGATTTCTTTACGAATTTGAAGCATGAACCCATATCTTATGATGATTATTATGAAATCTTGATGTTTATGATTTTGAAAGATGAATTTACATGTGTGGAGATATAAAACATGAATCTTGAATGATATTTATCATGATTTTGATATTTGGGTCGTGAATCCCCATTGGAAATTGTGTTTTTTTTTAGAAAGTGTGTGTTATAAGCACGTTGATGTTGAATATTTGAGATATTTTGAATGATTTGACCTTCTGGTCTTAATGGAGTTGTTTTGAACTCGAGTGTGAAAGAAATCCACAACGTGGTTTATTTTGATAGATGGGAAGCGTGATGTCTCCCGATGAATATTTATATATTACTGAAATTTTTTTGTCATGGATTATCTTTGAAATGATTTGACCTAAGTCCGGGAGAAATTTTTAGCACCGAGTGAGAGGTATAAATCAACCTTAATTCCCTAGAACTACGTGCCCCTGTAGGAGTGAACTTGAGGCGGATTTATATAGTGATCACTAGTTTATGTGAATCTGATATCGATAGTCCTACTCCGATGTCAAGGATAGGATGGCTCTCCCCAATTTGGGTTGTACATTGGATTCCATGTAGCTCACATAGTTTATGTCAGTTATAGGATCTCCCAGTGTGTGTGTGTTTCCTTGTGTCTGTAGTGAATGGTGAAGTGATTAGAATGTTGAATTGTGAAAGTTAATCTTTTGAAAGATTTAAATGATATTTACATTATGAGAAGTGATATTCTTGATGAACTGAAAGTGATTGAAAAATTATACAATGACTCACATGTGTTATTATACTTATTTCATGCTCTCGTGATTATGATGATTTTCTTCGGGCTATGTGAGTCTTTCATACATCCTGCATATTTCTTATAAATATTTATGAAGATGATGTTAATACAACTGCATACACCCCAATATACTCGGTTCCTTTCCATGGTACTGACCCACATCTTTGGATGTGACATGCATTTTCTCGGAATGTAGGTTCAGGTGCTCAGTTCCAGGTTTAACAGTTATTCTTCGGGCATGCTGTTCTACATCCTCTATTGTGGTAAGTCCTCATGTTTTGAGGACGTGATGTCTGATGTTGGTTTCATGGAATTGTTTACATTTGATAACTGAGTATGAGTTAGTTGGGGCATGTCTCAATGGATCGCTGGTTTTATTGATTTTCTTGGAGGCTAGTTAGACTAGTATAGATGTTGGGAGTTGACTAACAAGTCATATTTTGTTATCTTTCTGAAATTCTTTTATTCTTGGATGATGATTACTCTATTGATATTTGAGGGTTATTTATGGAAACCTCATTGATTCATATTGAACCGAATGAAAATGGCTCAAAGGGTTAGCTTGGGGCTACTCGTAGGCTCAAGCACCGTGTGACACTCCGGGACCCATTTTTTGGGTGTTACAAACTTAGTATCAGATCCTAAGGTTTTAAGGTGTCCTAGGGAGTCTGAAAAGTCGTGTTAAGTAGCGTCTTGATCATCTGTGTAGCGCGCCACATCTATGAGCAAGAGGCTAGAAGACGTTTTAGGAAAAAGTATGATTCTTTCTTTCAAAAGTCTATCGTGCTTAAAGTGTCTCTCTCTACTATTGATTCATGCTCTCATCTTTCATAAATAAATCCTTATAGAGAGATAGAGAGATATAGTTCAGGATAGATCTTCTTCTTGATACCCAACCAATTTCTATTTCTCCTTACCGTATGGCCCCTACACAACTTAAGGAGTTGAAAGAGCAACTCAAAGATCTACTATATAAGGGTTTCATAAGGCTTAGTGTTTCTCCTTGGGGTGCTCCTATGTTATTTGTAAGGAAGAAAGATGGCTCTTTCAGATGTGCATTGATTACCGCCAACTGAATAAAGTCATCATAAAAAATAAGTACCCCCTTCCTAGAATAGATGATTTGTTTGACCAATTGCAAAGTGCAAGTTATTTCCGGCTATCATCATCTCAAAGTTATAGAGTCTAACATCCTGAAAACCACTTTACAAACTTATTATGGCCATTTTGAGTTTCTTGTTATGTCTTTTGGGTTAGCTAATGCCCCAACATCTTTCATGGACCTCATGAATCGAGTTTTCAGACCATATCTAGATATGTTTGTCATAGTGTTCATCGATGATATACTGGTGTACTCCCATAGTGAGGATAAACATTTTGATCATCTCTGAACTATCTTTCAAACCCTTAGAGATCACAAGTTGTTTGCCAAGTTCAGTAGGTGTGAGTTTTGGCAAAGGTTAGTTGTTTTTCTAGGTCATATCATTTCTTCCGAAGGTATTAGAGTTGATCCCCAAAAGACCGAAGCTGTTAGAAATTGGCCTAGACCTATTTCTCCAAATGATTTCCAAAGTTTCTTGGGTTTAGCTAGCTATTAACGCCGTTTTGTTGAAGGTTTATCCTCTATAGCGTCTCCTATGACTCGGTTGACCCAAAAGAAAGTGAAGTTCTTGTGGTCCGAATCTTGTGAGAAGATTTTTTTGGAGTTGAGGACTCGACTCACTTCAGCCCCTATTTTGACTTTACCTGATAGTGTTGATGGTTTTGTGGTTTACTGTGATGCTTTGAGAGTTGGGTTGGGTTGCGTATTGATGCAAAAGGGTAAGGTGATAGCTTATGCTTCTAGACAGTTAAAGCCCCATGAGAAAAATTACCCCACCCATGACCTTGAGTTGGCTGTTGTCATGTTTTCTTTGAAAATCTAGGGACACTATTGTATGGCGTCCATGTTGATGTTTTCACTGATCATAAGAGTCTGCAGTATGTGTTTACCTAGGGAGAATTAAATCTTAGGCCGAGACGATGGTTAGAATTGTTAAAAGACTATGATATGAGTGTGTTGTACCATTCGGGAAAGGCCAATGTTGGGGCGGATGCCCAAAGTAGAGTGTCTATGGTTAGTGTTTCATATGTGGTAGAAGGTAAAATAGAGTTGGCTTGTGATGTACATCATTTTACTAGATTAGGGGTTAGCTTATTTGACACTACTGAAGGTAGTATAGGTGTTCAGAGTAGTTCCGAATCCATCTTGGTTTCAGAAGTAAAGGAAAAGTAATACTTAGATGCTACTTTGGTCAGACTGAAGGAGTCAGTCAAGCACCAAAAAGTAGAGGTTTTCTCCCAAGGGGGAGATGGTGTGTTGAGATTGTGTGTCCCGAATGTTGATGATCTGAGACAGAGGTTTATGGCTGAACCGCATGGGGCGCAATATTCTATTCATCCTGGTGCCACCAAGATGTACCGAGACTTGCGGGAAATCTATTAGTGGAGTGGCATGAAGAAAGATAGAGCAGAATTTATAGCTAAGTATGCAACATGCCAACAGGTTAAGGTTGAACACCAAAGACCTAGTGGTATAATCCAAGAGTTTAGTATTCCCACCTGGAAGTGGGAAGAGATAAATATGGACTTCGTGATTGGTTTACCTCCTTCCCGACGCTATCATGATTCCATTTGGGTTGTGGTTGATAGGTTGACTAAGTCTGCTGATTTCTTGCCTGTTCATAATTCATATACTACTGAGGATTACGCTAGATTGTATATCTGAGAGCTAGTCAGATTGCATGGAGTTCCCTTGTCTATCATTTCGGATAGGGGTACTCAGTCAGACTGCATGGAGTTCCCTTGTCTATCATTTAGGATAGGGGTACTCAGTTCACTTTGCAATTTTGGAAAGCTTTTCCGAAGGGTCTTGGTACCCAAATGCTTTTGAGTTCTCCTTTTCATCCGTAGACCGATGGTCAGGCTGAGCAGACTATCCAGACCTTATAGGATATGTTGAGAGCTTGTGCACTTGACTTTACGGGAAGTTGGGATGATCACTTACCGTTGATAGAGTTTGCTTACAATAACAATTTCCACTCTAGTATTATTATGGATCCATTTGATTCCTTATATAAGAGGTAGTGTAGATCACCGATAGGTTGGTTCGAGGTGAGTGAAGCGGCTGTGAGTGGTCCTGATTTGGTATTTAAGGGTATGGAAAAGGTTAAGTTGATTAGGGAAAGGTTGAAAACTGCTCAGAGTCTTCAGAAGTCATATGTAGATGTTAGAAGAAGAGACCTTGAGTTTGAGGTTGATGACCTAGTGTATCTGAAAATTTCACCCATGAGGTGGTGAAGAGATTCAGAAAGAAGTGAAAGCTTAGTCCCCGTTATGTTGGTCCTTACAAAATTCTTAGTCGGGTTGGTAAGGTAGCTTATGAGGTCGAGTTACCTCCTGAGTTGTCCTGTGTTCATCCAATATTCCATGTCTCCATGCTTAGAAAGCATATTAGCAATGTTGTGGTAGTGGATTCCTCTGTGAGTGCTGACATTCAAGAAAATCTTTCTTTTGATGAGATTTTTATTGAGATTCTTGATTTCAGTGTCCGAATACTAAGGAACAAAGAAGTTCCCTTGGTTAAGGTGCTATGGCGAAACCAATCTATTGAGGGTGCAACTTGGGAAGCTGAGGTGGATATACGATCCAATTACCCACACCTATTTTCCGTGAACTCCTATCTAGATGAAGGTACCGTTCTTTCCTAAATCATGCACTTTTGATAAAAGTTGCAATAGTTCAGCTGTGATTTATTATGTGTTCAGCTGTAGTTTCTTGAATTTATGCATTTTATGTTGCATTCGGAGTGAGAAACGATGTGGTGATGAGTCTAATCTTGGCATGTCTAGTGTCATTGGAGGATGAATGTTTCCAAGGGGGATGATGTAATACCCAGGGAAATTTTTCGTTGAAATTTTGTGCGTAAACGTGTTGGGTTCTATCTTCTAGAATGAATTATAAATTTTTCGTGTGGAATGTATTATATTATGACCCACCATTGCATAGAGCATCGAATAAAATTTCGAAAGGTATGTGGATCATCCAAAACGGACACACGAGCAACGAGTTATGAACATTCCAATCGAAACGTGAATAGTAGTGAATAGTAAAATATGCAGGAAAAAGTACTGAGGCATGGAGTATTTTTTCCCCAACTTTAAATGATCATAACTCCTTGTACATAATGATTTGGAAGATCTACAATATATCAATGGAAAGCTATATGAGTCCTCTTTCTAATAAAATTGGTTTCATCCAATTTTTCTATCGGAGAAAAAAGTTATGGTCGACCTACTTCAGCCTATCAAAAGTGAATTTTTGGGTCAAATTGAAACGATCATAACTTTTCATACACAATGATATTGGTGAGATAATATATATCAACGGAAATATATGAGAGTCCTCTTTCTAATGAAATTGGTTTCATCCAATTTGGATATCGGAGTAAAACATTATGGTTGATCTACTTCAGACTATCAAAATATTCCACCAAAGGACAGATTTGAGAATTATTTGATTTTTAGGGGCGTTTTCGTCATTCCCCCTTACCCAAAATCTGTCCAAAGCCTATTAGAAGCATTATATGTTATATTTCATCAAATCCCCTAAAAATGAAAACCCTAAGCTCCTACATCTAACTTTAAGAATCTCCAAAGTTCACCTTTAATTCTGCAAATTTATTCAAGATTCCAAGTTTCTAGTTCAAGAACTCCAAGAACCATCATTCAAAGGCACGATTAACATCTCAAAAATGAGTATCAATCTAAAGTTCATCATTCAAGGTATGTGAGATTTTTCAACAAGAACTCTCTTTCGTTCTTGTGCCCAAAGGTAATTTTCTTTATAAAGGCATGATTTTTATTTGATTGTTTTATGAATTTGAAGCATGAATATCTTATGATGATTATTATGAAATCTTGATGTTTATGATTTTTATAGATAAATTTACATGTGTGGAGATATAAAGCATGAATCTTCAATGATATTTATCATGATTTTGATATTTGAGTCGTGAATCCCCATTGGAAATTGTTTTTTCTGAGAAATTGTATGTTATAAGCACGTTGATGTTGAATATTTGAGATATTTTGAATGATTTGACCTTTTGGTCTTAATGGAGTTGTTTTGAACTCTAGTGTGAACTACATTCCCCCGTAGGAGTGAGCCTAAGGTTGATTTAAATAGTGATCACTTGTTTGTGTGGATGTGATATCGATAGTCCTACTCAAATGGAAATGATAGGATGGCTCTCCCCAACGTGGGTTGTACGTTGGACTCCATGTAGCTCACATGGTTTATGTCGGTTATAGGATCTCCTAGTGTGTGTGTGTTTCCTTGTGTCTATGGTGAATGGTGAAGTGATTTGAAAGTGGAATTGTGAAAGTTATTCTTTCGAAAGATATAAATGATATTTACTTTATGAGATTGATATTCTTGATGAACTGAAAGTGATTGACAAATTATATGATGACTCACATGTGCTATTTTACTTATTTCATCCTCTCATGATTATGATGATTTTCTTTGGGTTGTGTGAGTCTTTCATACATCCTGCATATTTCTTATAAATATTTATGATGATGATGTTTATACAACTTCATACACCCCCAAATACTTGGTTCATTTCCATGGTACTGACCAATATTTTTGGATGTGGGCTGTATTATCTCGGAATGTAGGTTTAGGTGCTCAGTTCTAGGTTCGACAATGATTCTTCGGGCATGGAGTTCTGCATACTCTGTTGTGGTGAGTCCTCATGTTTCGAGGACGTGATGTCTGATGTTGGTTTCACAAAATTATTTATATTTAATAGCATAGTATGAGTCAGTTGTGGCATGTCTCAATGGCTCGTTGATTTTATTGATTTTCTTAGAGGCTTGGCAGACGAGTATAGATGTTGGGAGTTGACTAATAAGTCGTATTTTGTTATCTTTCTGAAATTATTTTATTCTTGGATGATGATTACTTTGTTGATATTTGGGGTTATTTATGGAAACCCCGTTGATTCATGTTGAACTGAATGAAAATGGCTCAAAGGGTTAGCTTAGGGCTACTCGTAGCCTCAAGTACCGTGTGACACCCCGGGACCCATTTTCGTGGCATTACAAACTTTGTATCAGAGCCTAAGGTTGTAAGGTATCCTAGGGAGTTTGACAAGCCACGTTAAGTAGAGTCTTGATCATCGGTGTGTAGCGCGCCACATCTATGAGCAAAAGGGTACAAGACGTTTTAGGAAAAAATGTGATTCTTTCTTTCAGAAGTCTATCGTGCTTAAAGTGTCTCTCTCTGCTATTGATTCATGCTTTCCTCTTTCAGAAATACCTCCTGATAGATAGATAGAGTTCGGGATTGATCTTCTTCCCAATACTCAACCCATTTCTATTCCTCCTTACTATATGGCCCCTGCAGAACTTAAGGAGTTGAAAGAGCAACTCAAAGATCTACTTGATAAGGGTTTCATAAGGCCCAGTGTTTCTCCTTAGGGTGCTCCTGTATTTTTTGTAAGAAAGAAAGATGGCTCTTTGTGTATGTGCATTGATTACCACCAACTGAATAAAGTCACCATAAAAAATAAGTAGGGAGTGTAACCTTTGTTCTGGCTATCATCATCTTAAAGTTAGGGAGTGTGACATCCCAAAAACTGCTTTCCAAACTCGTTACGGCCATTTTGAGTTTCTTGTTATATCTTTCGGGTTAACTAATGCCCCAACAACTTTCATGGACCTCATGAATCGAGTGTTCAGACCATATCTGGATATGTTTGTCATAGTGTTCATCGATGATATACAGGTGTACTCCCGTAGTGAGGATGAACATTCTGATCATCTCTGAACTGTCTTGCGAACCCTTAGAGATCACAAGTTGTTTTCCAAGTTCAGTAAGTGTGAGTTTTGGCTAAGGTTAGTTGCTTTTCTGGGTCATATCATTTCTTTTGAGGATATTAGAGTTGATCCCCAAAAGACCGAAGCTGTTAGAAATTGGAATAGACCTATTCTCCAACTGATATCCAAAGTTTCTTGGGTTTAGCTAGCTATTACCGCCATTTTGTTGTGGGTTTATCCTCTATAGTGTCTCCTATGACTCGGTTGACCCAAAAGAAAGTGAAGTTCTTGTGGTCCGAATCTTGTGAGAAAAGTTTCTAGGAGTTGAAGACTCGACTCACTTCAGCCCCTGTTTTGACTTTGCCAGATGGTGTTGATGGTTTTGTGGTGTACTATGATGCTTCGAGAGTTGGGTTGGGTTTCGTATTGATGCAAAAGGGTAAGTTCATAGCTTATGATTCTAGACAGTTGAAACCCCATGAGAAAAATTACCCCACCTATGTCCTTGAGTTGGCTACTGTTGTGTTTGCTTTGAAAATCTGGAGACACTATTTGTATGGTGTCCATGTTGATGTTTTCACTGATCACAAGAGTCTGCAGTATGTGTTTACCCAAAGAGAATTGAATCTTAGGGAGAGACGATGGTTAAAATTGTTAAAGGACTATGATATGAGTGTGTTGTACCATCCAGGCTAGGCCAATGTTGTGGCGGATGGTCTAAGTAGAGTGTCCATGGGTAGTGTTTCGCATGGGGCAGAAGTTACGAAAGAGTTGGCTCGTGATGTACATTTTTTGGCTAGATTGGGGGTTAGGTTGTTTGACTCTGCTGAAGGTAGTATAGGGGTTCAGAGTAGTTTCGAATCCTCCTTGGTTTCGGAAGTGAACGAAAAGCAATACTTAGATGCTAGTTTGGTCAGACTGAAGGAGTCAGTCAAGGACCAAAAAGTAGAGGTTTTCTCCCAAGGGGGAGATGGTATGTTGAGATTGCAGGGTAGATTGTGTGTCCCGAATGTTGATGATATGAGACAGAAGATTATGGCTGAAGCGCATGGGGCGCAATATTCTATTCATCCTGGTGCCACCAAGATATACTGAGACTTGCGAGAAATCTATTGGTCGAGTGGCATGAAGAAATATATAGTAGCATTTGTAGCTAAGTGTGCAACATGCCAACAGGTTAAGGTTGAACACCAAAGATCTAGTGGTATGATGCAAGAATTTAGTATTCCCACCTGGAAGTGGGAAGATATAAATATGGACTTCATGATTGGTTTACCTCCTTCCTGATGCCATCATGATTCCATTTGGGTTGTGGTTGATAGTTTGACTAAGTCTGCTCATTTCTTGCCAGTTCATACTTCATATACAGCTAAGGATTACGCTAGATTGTATATCGAAGAGCTAGTCAGACTGAATGGGGTTTCCTTGTCTATCATTTTGGATAGGGGTACTCAGTTCACTTCACAATTTTGGAAAGCTTTTCAGAAGGGTCTTGGTACCCAGGTGCTTTTGAGTTCTCCTTTTCATCCGTAGACCGATGGTCAGGCTGAGCAGACTATCCAGACCTTAGAGGATATGTTGGGAGCTTGTTCACTTGACTTTTAGGGAAGTTGGGATGATCACTTACTGTTGATAGAGTTTGCTTACAATTATAGTTTCCACTCTAGTATTGGCATGGATCTGTTTGAAGCCTTATATGGGAGGAAGAGTAGATTACCCATAGGTTGGTTTGAGGTGGGTGAAGCAACTGTGAGTGGTCCTGATTTAGTATTTGAGGCTATGGAAAAAGTTAAGTTGATTAGGGAAAGGTTGAAAACTGCGCAGAGTCGTCAGAAGTCATCTGCGGATGTTAGAAGGAGAGACGTTGAGTTTGAAGTTGGTGACCTAGTGTATCTGAAAATTTCACCTATGAGGGTGGTGAAGAGATTTGGAAAGAAAGGGAAGCTTAGTCCCCGTTATGTTGGTCCTTACAAAATTCTTAGTCGTGTTGGTAAGGTAGCTTATGAGGACGAGTTGCCTTCCGAGTTGTCCTCTGTTCATCCAATATTCCACGTCTCCATACTTAGAAAGCATATTAGCGATGCTGTGGTAGTGGATTCCTCTGTGAGTGCTGATATTCAAGAAAATCTTTCTTTTGATGAGATTTCTATTGAGATTCGAGATTTCAGTGTACGAAGACAAAGGAACAAAGAAGTTCCCTTGGTCAAGGTGTTGTGATGAAACTAATCTGTTGAGGGTGCAACTTGGGAAGCTAAGGCAGATATGCGATCCAAGTACCCACACCTATTTTCCGTGAACTCCGATCAAGCCGAAGGTACCGTTCTTTCCTAAATCATGCACTTTTGATAAAAGTTGCAACAGTTCAGCTGTGATTTATTATGTGTTCAGCTGTAGTTTCTTGAATTTATGCATTCTATGTTGCATTCGGAGTGAGAAACGATGTGGTGATGAGTCTAACGAATGGTTTCAGCAGTATGCTCTATTCCCTATCTAATCTTGGAATGTCCAGCATCATTCAAGGATGAATGTTTCCAAGGGGGGATGTTGTAATACCCAGGGAAACTTTTCGTTGAAATTTTATGCATAAACGTGTTGGGTTCTATATTCTAGAATAAGTTATAAATTTTCCGTGTATAATGTATTAGATTATGACCCACCATTGCATATAGTATCGAATAAGCTTTCCAAAGAGATGTGGATCATCCAAAACGGACACCCGAACGACGAGTTATGAATATTCCGATCGAACCATGAATAGTAGTGAACAGTAAAACATGCAGGAAAAAGTACTGATGCCTGACGTATTTTTTCTCCAACTTTAAATGATCATAACTCCTTATACATAATGATCTGGGTGATCTACTATATATCAATGGAAATATATGCGAGTCCTCTTTCCAATGAAATTGGTTTCATCCAATTTGTCTATCGGAGAAAATATTTATGGTCGATCTACTTTATCCTATCAAAAGTGAATTTTTGGGTCAAATTGAAACGATCATAACTCCTTGTACACAATGATCTGGGTGAGATTCTATATATCAACGGAAACATATGAGAGTCCTCTTTCTAATGAAAATATTTATGTTCAATCTACTTTAGCCTATCAAAAGTGAATTTTTGGGTCAAATTGAAACGATCATAACTCCTTGTACACAATGATCTGGGTGAGATGCTATATATCAACGGAAACATATGGTTGATCTACTTCAGACTATCAAAATAGTCCACAAAAGGACAGATTCGAGAATTTATTTGATTTTCAGGGGAGTTTTGGTCATTCCCCCTCACCCAAAATCCATCCAAACCCTATATTAAAGCCTATTAGAAGCATTATATGTTATATTTCGTCAAATTCTCTAAAAAAACAACCCTAAGTTCCTACATCCAACATCAAGAACCACCAAAGTTCACCATTAATTCTGCAAATTTATTCAAGATTCCAAGTTCCTAGTTCAAGAACTCCAAGAATCATCATTCAAAGGCACGATTAACATCTCAAAAATGAGTATCGATCTAAAGTTTATCATTCAAGGTATGTGGGGTTTTTCAACAAGAACTCTCTTTCGGTCTTGTGCCCAAAAGTAATTTTGTTTACAAAGGCATGATTTTTATTTGATTTTTGTACAAATTTGAAGTATGAACCCATATCTTATGATGATTATTATGAAATCTTGATATTTATGATTTTGAAAGATGAATTTATATGTGTGGAGATATAAACCATGAATCTTGAACGATATTTATCATGATTTTGATATTTGGGTTATGAATTCCCATTGGAAATTGTGTTTTTTTTTTTGGAAAGTGTGTGTTATAAGAACGTTGATGTTGAATATTTCAGATATTTTGAATGATTTGACCTTTTGTTCTTAATGGAGTTATTTTAAACTCAAGTGTGAAAGTAATCCACAACGTGGTTGATTTTGATATATGGGAAGCATGATGGCTCCCGATGTATATTTATATATTATGAAATTGTTTTATTGTGGATTGTCTTTCAAAATGATCTGAGCTAAGTCCGGGAGAAATCTTTAGAACCGAGTGAGAGGTATAAAGCAACCTTTCTTTCCTAGAACTACATGCCTCTGTAGGAGTGAGACTGAGGCTGATTTATATAGTGATCACGAGTTTGTATGGATGTGATATCGATAGTCCTACTCCAATGGCAAGGATAGGACGGCTCTCCCCAACGTGGTTTGTACGTTGGACTCTATGTATCTTACATGGTTTATGTCAGTTATAGAATCTCCTAGAGTATGTGTGTTTCCTTGTGTCTATGGTGAATCGTGAAGTGATTTGAAAGTGGAATTGTGAAAGTTATTCTTTCAAAAGATTTAAATGATATTTACATTATGAGAATTGATATTCTTGATGAACTGAAAGTGATTGAAAAATTATATGATGACTCACATGTGTTATTGTACTTATTTCATCCTCTCATGATTATGATGATTTTCTTCGGGCTATGTAAGTCTTTCATACATCCTGCATATTTCTTATAAATATTTATGATGATATGTTTATACAACTGCATACACCCCCATATACTCGGTTCCTTTCCATGGCACTGACCCACATCTTCGAATGTGGATTGCATTTTCTCGGAATGTAGGTTCAGGTGCTGAGTTTCAGGTTCCTCCATGATTCTTCGGGCACACTGTTCTACATCCTCTGTTGTGGTGAGTCCTCATGTTCCGAGGATGTGATGTCTGATGTTGGTTTCACAAAATTATTTGCATTTGATAACTGAGTATGAGTCAGTTGGGGCATGTCTTAATGGCTAGCTGGTTTTATTGATTTTCTTAGAGGCTTCTCAGAATAGTATAGATGTTGGGAGTTGACTAATAAGTCGTATTTTATTATCTTTCTGAAATTCTTTTATTCTTGGATGATGATTACTCTGTTGATATTTGAGGGTTATTTATGAAAACCCCGTTGATTCGTGTTGAACTTAATGAAAATGGCTCAAAGGGTTAGCTTGGGGCTACTCATAGCCTCAAGCACCGTCTGACGCTCTGGGACCCATTTTCGAGGCGTTACATTATCCTTTGACTTTACATTGTCAAAAGTGATAATTCTACTTCAGTGAAGTTCTCTAACGGTATTAAGTCTCCGTCTTATGTGACGAGATTTACCGTTTTACATCAAGCTCCCTACCCTACCTATTGCCACTTGGCTATCACATTGTATACATACTGGAGCCACTGGTTTGGGATACTAAGGAATATCTTCTGAGAAATTCTGGATCCATTATGCTTCTTCACCGGCTTTATCTAATGCGATAAATTTATATTCCATTGTAGAGCGAGCAATACATGTCTATTTGGATGACTTCCAAGAAACTGCTCCTCCAACGATACTAAATACGTATCCACTCGTGGATTTTAGTTCGTTCGATCTGGTTATCCAATTTGCATTATTATATCTTTCAAGTATCACAGGAAATTTATTATAACGCAAAGCATAGTCTTGAGTGTATTTAAGATACCCCAAAACTATTTTCATTGCCTTCCAATGAGTTTTAGTAGGATTACTCATGTACCGACTCAACTCACTAATAGCACATGCTATGTCTGGTCGTGTACAATTTATTATAAACATTAAACATCCCAATTCTCTTGCAGTGAGTCACTTTCACCTTCATTCTTTCGAAGTGCGAAGCTCACATCCAATGGAGTCTTTGCAATACCAAATTCCATATACTTGAATTTTTCAAGTACCTTTTTGATATAATGAGACTGTGACAATGAAAATCCTTGTGGAGTTTTATGGATTCTTATTGCTATGATCACATCCACAACTCCAAGGTCTTTCATATCAAACTTGTTCTCGAGCATTCATTTCACTGTATTTGTGTCCAAAATGTCTCTACTGATGATCAACTTATCATTCACATACAAACAAACAATGACTTGGTGATTTGGAGTGTCGTTAATGTAAACACATTTATCACATTCATTAATCTTGAACCCGTTTTCCAACATGGTTTGGTCAAACTTCGCATGCCATTGTTTAGGTACTTGTTTTAGTCCATAAAGTGACCTAACAAGTTTACACACCTTATTTTCTTTTCCTGGAACCACAAAACCCTCATGTTGTTCCATGTAAATTTCTTCCTCCAATTCTCCATGTAGGAATGTTGTTTTCACATCTAATTGATGGGTTTCAAGACCATATACTGCCGCCAAGGCAATTAACATCCGAATTGATGTTATCCTCGTTACCACATAATAGGCATTTCGTGTCCTAAAATACTCCCATTTTATTTAATCTATCCCTGGTAAGCATCCTCTTGTGCATTGGAATCCAACAAATAAAACTATGTTTAGTCACATTAGCTTTGTTCCATGCATCCCTCCACCAAGGCCATAGGCTACAATTCCCTCTTCTCCGTCGATAGCTGCTTTGGATTGTGTATTTGTCCCTATTTTGCAGCCAATCATCTCCACAATACCCAGGAGCATATTTCTCTTTGATATAACATATCCTCTTTCAGTATTAGCTCCAGTCCACAGGTGGTTTGCATTGCCACTAATCAACCTATAAGATAATATGCACAACATATATTAATGGATAAGTTAAATCTTTTAGATGCAAAAAATTTCTAATACTATTACCATCTTGTTCCTTTATATTCTATCACTATGAGATGTTCTAATATTTTCATTGAATTTAGATTTAAATATACTTCAAAATTAGGACAAGAAATACACATCTTGACTAGGAGTAAAATGATAACTTGAGTCAGAAGTATTGCATATGCAGTGCAATCCAAGTATTATTAATGGAGCCTTTCTTCGTTAGATAAGTAAAAAGTATGATGCTTTATTCAGACCAAGAGAATCCTAGAGCCTTAAAAGTTGAAGTGAGAACTGGTAACATATATATGTGCATATATAATGGAAATCAAAGGTTACCTGGATTTGGGAGAAACCTTCTATGGTCATTTGGGAAGCAGCAAAAAGAGCACTATCAGGATTGAAGATCTCTCAACATACAAAGGAAAACCATTCCTTCAACAGACCAAGCTCAGTAGCTTCTTCATTTTTAAGTCCCATAAACAGATCGCCTCGCAACAATGTGGGATCCATATATCCTATGAATTCAATTGATTCTTCCAGCAACTGGGACCTGTTAATGAGCATTTGATGTTGTTAAGAGTACATAGTGTTAGCAGTTATCTTGGAGTAGGCAGTTAGCTTCAGGGAGTTAGTTACTTGCAAGTTGTTTGTTATATCTAACTAGTAGATAGTGATCCTCATAGTTATGATCTCTACTCATAGAAGTTTTCTATAAATACCCATGACGTGTAATATTTTTTTGATAACTAATTGAACGATAGTCAACTGCTCATTTTCTGCAAACTTCTTTCTTCTTCCTTCTTCCTTCTTCCTTCTTCCTTCTTTCTTTTTCTTGCTTCTCCAGTGATTCAAAAAGTATACACCTTGGTTAATCACACATGTGACTACTCATTTCCATCTCTAACTTCTTGAAGCATCATCACTGCTAAATGCCTCCTTACCTCAAAATTCGTTACCTCCTGGTGCTAATAACCCATCAATAATAATCAAAACATTTTGCAAGTATCACAATCAAAAAGCACAGTGAAATCTTTCTTTGCCTCATTTTCTGCCATAAGACATCCGAGCAGTTGAAAAGTTCTGAAGTGCTATTTAACTCCTTCAGTATTACAAGATATTGAAACCACTAGGATAAAATAGGCCTGCCTTCCCCTTCAACTTGCAATCCGAAGTGGTTTTCCAATTTCTTAAAACACGATTATATCTTGTCTAGCAAATCGTATAAAATCAGATGCACATCGCATAATATACGAGGCAAACATTCAATATACTCTTTTTCACACATGCTTCATTGGTTCCATCCTTCTTTAATGGAAACAATTTCCTCACCAAACACATGTACTCAGTAAAATCATGAAATGCACTCATTAAAAACTCCACAAACTCAATTGATTCCATACTCAATTCTAAATCATGGGATAACTCAACCACTACCACCTCATGTACGAAAAGAAAAAACATCAGGCAATGCTGATAATTCCTTTGTAGTGTTGCTGCTTATGATCCCAATGTCCTCTACTATAGCCCCTACATTTATCTGACAATAACTATACAAATGATGATCAAGCGTAGCAGCCGCTCTCAGTAGCTTACAACACACTGATACCACTGGAACATATACATTGTACACAATTTAAGGCTACATAGTAAATGAAATGACAAATGAACAAATGGATTCACCAGCAATTAATCTCTTAGAATTATCTGGAGATGTCTAGTGTTACCAGAGCTACAGGAACTGATGAGGAGACTAACAATTCCATATAGTCACATGATTTTTCAATATTTTCCTCGGGAGTCATAGTTGTGAACCATACAACCAACATTATTATACGATCTAAGTCTGAAGGAAAACAAACTTTATTTTTCAAAATGTCGGAGATCATTGAAATTAAGCCACTGATGAGTTTCCACGCCTTAGCATGATAAGTGCTCAACATTGAACCAAGTAGTTGTATCGTTTTCTTGACATAGTTAGCCAATGTTCGTTCATACCAGATCAACTGCTTTCCCTTGTACATTAGTCGCAATGATCAGCTGGTAGGTGTTCAACATGATTTTATCACGAACTATCTCAACTGAGTTTGTAGAATCAAATGAATAACTAGGGTTTTGCCTCTGGGAAATGAACATGCGAAGAAATGAATAGAAGTAGTTGGAATGAAACAAATCAATTTTCCCTTTTGCTTTCTGATACAGAGTGATGAAGAAGGAACTTGATCGAGCTGACGCTTGTTGGTGGTGGAGCTGTGGTTGTAGACGGTGTCGGTCATGGTAGAAGTGAAGTGAAAATGGTTTTGTGATACGCAAAGACAGCACAAAAATGTTTTCTTCAGGTTGAATGAAGAAGAGTGGAGTGGAGTTTCGTTAAAACTTATGAAAAGATTCCATCTTTTCTTAAGTTGTTACAAGACTCCTTACCCCACCATTTTTATTACAATTTGGAAAAACCATTTTCCTGTTGTCATTGGCGTACCACAAAACAATTTTCACTTCACTTCACCATGACCGACACCGTCTATAACCGCAGCTCCACCACAACAAGCATCAGCTCGATCAAGTTCCTTCTTCATCCCTCCGTATCAAAAAGCGAAAGGGAAAACCAAACCATTTCATTCCAACTATTTCTAGTTAGTTCTTCGTGTGTTCATTTCCTAGAGGCAAAACTCTCATTATTCAAAGCTGATTCTACCGACTCAGTTGAGATGGTTCGTAATAAAACCATGTTGACCATGGGTATACCAGCTAATCATCAACAGCTAAATTCTAAGGAAAAGCGGTTGATTTGCTCTGAACAAACATTGTCTAACTATGGCATAGAAAATGATACAAATTTGTATATACTCAGTGCAATACAGAGCACATATCATGCTAAGGCGTGGAAACTGATTAGTGACTTACTTTCAATGAACTTCAACATTTTAACAAGCAATGTTTGTTTTTCTTCAAACTCGGATCGCATAATAATGTTGCTTGTATAGTTCACAACTATGATTCTCGAGGATAATATTGAAAAAACATGTGAACATATGGAATTGTTAGTCTCCTCATCAGTTTTTGCAGCTTTGATAACACTTTATATGTCTCCAAATAATGCTAAGAGATTAATTGCTGGCAAATCCATTTGTTCATTTGTCAATTCATTTAGAGTAAAACAACTAGTACCCCTGAACTATGACCAAATTGCTATGACACACTCCAACTTCACAGGAGTCCTATTAACCTCTGAACTAAATTGTAGCATATTTTGTCAACCTTTGTAGGTGACGTGACACCTTTTTAGTTGCATCTTTGACGTGGCCCCACTTTTACGTAATAAAGGTGCCACATCAGCAGAAAAAAGTGACAAAAATATGCTAAAATTGAGTTCAGGGAGAATGGATCCCCTGTGAACTTGGAGTGTATTGTAGAAACTTTGGCCATAACTCGAGATGGTACTGGATGCTTATCTCATTCATTTACTGTGTTGCCTACAAGTGTATACAATATATGTGTTCCTATAGTATCTTTGTTTTGTAAGCTACTGAGAATGGTTGTTGGGATTGATGATCATTTGTATTGTTGTTGTCGGACAAGTATAGGGTCTATAGTAGCGGACATTAGGATCATAAGGTTCAACACTACAAAGGAATTATCAACATTGGCTGATATTTTTCTTTTTGTACGTGAGGTAGTAATAGCTGAGTTATCCCATGGTTTAGAATTGAGTATGGGGTCGATTAAGTCTGTAGGGTTTAGAATGAGCACATTGCATGACTTTACTTATTGACGTGTTTGGTGAGAAATTGTTGCCACTAAAGAACGATGGCCAGTGAAGTAATGTGTATATAAGATGTTTGCAAGATGAAGGGGAAGGCAAGCCTATTGTATCCTAGTGGTCGCAGTATCTTGTAATACTAAAGGAGTGAAAATAGCACTTCAAAACTTTTAACAGCTTGGAATTCTTTTGGCAGAAGATAGGGCAAAGAAAGTTTTCACTGTGCTTTCTATTTTTGACATTTTCAAAAAGTTCTGACAATTATTGGTAAGTTATTGAGCACAAGAAGGTAACAGTTTCGAGTAAGAAGACATTTCGCAACGATGATGCTTCAAGAAGTTAGAGATGGAAACAAGGAGTCGCATGAGATGCTCACTGACAGGTCCTATTTGTTCAAAGAATCATTTGATACATTGAAGATGTGCACCCCGCATTGCTGGGAGGCGATATGTGTTAGGTGTCAGAAAGTAGTTTCTCTAGTTACTCTTTGATTAGAACAGAGAAAGAGAACTAGCGGAGAGATGAAAAATGAATGCATTTAGCTTTATAGTTACACACATGTATTATAGAGTTACAATAATAGCATGTTTGATATCTTTATTGATAACCCCACTTCCTTGGATTATAGACCGACGCTACTTGAAACTCTCTCTCTCTTGGGAATAGCATGTGTTTCAAGCCTCACTTCCACGCCTAACTTATGCATTGTATCACCGAATTCGTACTCCAAATACTTTCTTTTGGTCCTACTCAATCTGAACCATTTAGACTCTAGAATTTTTGTTTCCACATCTCAAACTTAGCATTAACTCCACATTGTGTTTCATCAATCAATACTATGTCATCAACAAACAACATACACCAAGACATCTTATCTTGAATGTGCCTCTTCAATTTATCGATCACACGAAAAATAGGAACGGGCTAAGAGTTGATCCTTAGCGCAAACCCATCTCCATTAGGAAGTGCTCTAAGTCTCTTCCTACTATTTTGACCTATAATTTGGATCCATCATACATGTACCATATCACCCAAATGTAATCCTTTGATACACCTCTGTCGTCCAGCCATCCCCATAGAACTTCCCTCAAAACTTTTCATAGGCCTTTTCAAGGATAGTGAAATACAATATGCAAGTCCCTCTTCTTTTCTTGATATTTCTCCACCAGTCAATAATTTGTGCAACTATGCTTGTCATATTTACTTAATAAGGGTCTTTACCACTTCATCACCAAGTCCATCACCAAAAGTTTATGTTTGTAAGATTCTTAGTTGGGATAACCTTGTCCTTACAAAGGAATTTACTGCCCTTCCTCAAGAGTAAGTAATCTATCTGTTTTTCAGCCATCGTGCTATGGAAGGTAACCAAGTGGTCTTCCATCTTTGGAAAGCACAAATTATCTGTAAATAACTCAAAAAACTTTAGAAAAATGCAAAATCAAGGTTCCACCTACATTTCTATCCCCAAAAACAAAGTTGTCATGCACACCATCAAAACCACTAGAGTTTTCCCAAATGTGGCCGTTGAAGTTCCTGCTAATGAATGTATTCGTAGTTTGTGGTATACCCCTTTCCATCTTATTCAAATCCACCTAAAATTTCTTCTTAACCTCTTCATTCAAGCCTATTTGGGGCGCATAAGAACTAATAACGTTCAAAGTAAGCCCTTCAATGACTAGCCTAATCGTCATCATCCTATCCTTAATCATTCTAACATCCGCCACTTACTTTCTAAGGTTCCCATATACTAAAATGCCTACTCCATTCCTATCCCTTGATCCTCCTGGGTTCCATAACTTAAAATCCTCCACATTACAAGCCTTGGTACCAACCTACTTAGTGTCCTAAACACACACTATATGACTCTTCCTCTTCTTTAAAATCTTTTGTATCTCTGTGGACTTCCCCATCAAGGATACATATATTCCAAGACCATACTCTCAGACTAGGAAAACCTTTAACCCACGTACCACTCCTACCCTTCTCCCTTGGTCGCGACTTACGACATGACCCTAGTCTATCATCATTCACCAAAGCCACCAAATAAGGTTTAAACTACACAGGAAAATAATAATTTAAATGAATAGTCTAAAAGCAAGATAGCAAGAATAATTTGAAACTATAATGAAAACTGTAAAAAGAGAACGCAATCAATAAATTGAGTTACACCAAAATCATAAGCAGAGATCAGAACCTGCATTGTGTTGTAAATCTAAAAAGCAATAAAAGAGAACAACACGTAGTACGCTAGAATAATTATGGAAATGACATTAGCAAAACAAAATTCATGTAAAAGTTAATACTTACTAGTCTAGGTCTAAATTAACACCAAACAAGAGGTAGAGATCAGAGAAAAGAAGTACTAAAACATTAATAAAACAGCACCACAATAGGCAACAATGTTCTATATAGCAAGTCAGAAATATATGGGCAGAGAATGAAAACTTGGGAAGATTTAAACAAAAAATAGAATAGAAAATGACTTTAATAAAGATTAAAGAGATAGAAATCACAGGAATTAGGGCGGTTTTCTTGGAAACTTTGTAGGATGTTGGCAAAATCTAGTGCTAAAACTAGACGCCAAATTCTTATTGTCAGAGACTCTGCTTGCTAGCCCTGGGTTGCTGGAGTAGTGGAGGTGGATGGTGAACCATATTAGAGAATGACAGTTGTGCATTAGAACCAACAACAATAGTTTCAGATTCAACTTTTCTGATAAAATCTAGTTGATCTGGAGATCCAGATTTGATTTCTCCAGTCAGATCTAATAGATCTAGAGTTCCAGCTTTGATTTCTCTGGCTATACCTTATTGATCTAGAGTTCTAGATTCGATTTTCTATAATTAGGTTGATCGATCAAGAGTTTCAGGTTCAATTTTCTCTGTCCAGATCTGATAAAAATGGAGTTTCATATTTGATTTCTTTGGTTAGATCTGATAGATTTGGTGTTCCAGAATTGATTTCTCTGGTCAATCTGATAGATTTGGAGTTCCAGATTTGATTTCTCTAGTTAGATCTGATAGATTTGAAGTTTCAAATTTTGTTTTCTCCGATCAGTCTGATAGATCTGGAGTTCCAGGTTCAATTTTCTCCAATCAGATCTAACAGATCTAGAGTTCCATATTTGATTTAGGTAGTCAAACCTGATAGATTTGGAATTCTAGATTTAATTTTCTTCAATCCGATCTACTAGATCTGGAAATCCATATGTAATTTTCTCTGGTCAAATCTGATAGTTCTATTGAACCACCAAAATATTTTTTAGCCCTTTGCAATGAGAATCTTGAAACTCTCAAAGAAGCAACAATGTTGGTGGAGAAGTTCTGCTGGAAAACAACAAAAATCAATAGCTTTATCGCAACACTGATTAAATTTTAAAAAAGAATTTAGTTTGCAGCTTTTTCCTCTCAGTTCTTATAATCAACTTAAAATAAAAACAATCACAAAAGAACATCTAAGTGGAAAAATATATATACTTAGTACAAAAGAATTAAAATGGTTGAAATCTTGCTAATCCTAAAAATAAGTAATGTAATATTTTGATACATCTATTAAAAACTAGTTACATGTAACACCCCGTAAAAGTCGTGCATGGATTAGCCTTTAATAGAGTGCTCTTAGACTTAAAAACTTGAAAAATTTTTCTAAGTGTAACTTCGAGTCCTTTTAGCTGGCAACCTTCGGGATACAACTTCTCGACCTTACCGACCTTCATTTTTAGATTTTCAAGTTGCGTTACGATCGGTAAATCTCATAGTACATCTCGGATAAGTTTTGGAATTTTTCGGAATGCATAAGGCTGCGTTTGGATTTCAAAACAGTAGCAAAACGCAAAGCCTGTTGCCTAGTTTTTTTTCAGCATTTCAGGGTCAACTTCAAACGATCATAACTCCCTGTATATAATGAACTGTGTGAGCTATAATATATCAAACGAAAGATCTTTGAGTCTTCTTTCCAATGAAACTGGTTTCATCCAAATACAACATCTAAGTAAGGAGTTATATCCGTTTTACTTCAGCCTGTCAGTTTGTCAACTGAGGGATAGTTTCGACTTTTCTTGTTTTCTTAGGGGCATTTTAGTCATTTCACCTCACCCCTAATTCGTCTATAACATCTGATTCAGCTCCAAATTCAGCAAAATATACCCCTTTTCTCTAATTTTCTCTCAAGAATACCCTTTAGGGTTTCAAACAAAATCCCAAATAACTCAAGATTCAACCGTAGAAAATTCAAATTGGTTCCGTAGTTGTGTTCACCATCTCGAAAGCTTCGAGAAGCACCCCATGGTTATGTAAGGAGGATTCTAAATACAAGAGTCCATTGTTAAGGTATGAATATTGTTTATTCTTGATTCTTATCCATGAATAAGTATTGATACAGAATTATGAGTATTGTCTTGATGTTGGAAGATAACTAGAAACATAGTTATGAATTGTTGTGTATAAATTGTTAGTAGTAAGTTATGGAAGTTGCTGTATTGGATTATGAAGAATGAATTGTGGTGATATATCATTATATTAGTGGTTATGTATGCCTAGTGATCATGTTGGTATTGGATGGTGATTAAGAAGGGAAATAAAGGCTAAGAGTGATGTTGAGGGATATTTCATGAAAATGCATGATATGTGAATGTAATAAGAGTATAAGAGGATGTATGTAGTACTCTTATTGATGAGCTAAGGGATTACTTCCTAGACATTAATTGGTGAAGTTAATACCTAAATGGTAAGGTTTGGTTGCTAATACTAGTTTGCCACAAATGACTTATTGTAGATAAGTGTTCGAAGAGTGCGGGAAGTCACTTGTATTGAAGTGGTTATATCAAGGTATGTAAGACATACTCTATCTACTCTTTGGCATGAATAATGACCCATGGCACTCTCAAGTAGGTTTCCAACATTGTCCTACGACACATGACACATAATAACATCATATGATCTTCGACACTACCAATTGAACTTGTTTTCACTTTTAAGATGTCCGGCTAGTCAAAAAAAATATCCATATACTATTGTTGACTCCGAAATGGTTTAATGAGGTATCCATGATTCTCTACTCCATTTTCATGATATTGATTACCTATTTACATGTTTTTCCTATTGAAGTATCATGGTTTCAAGTTCCATAAAGTGTGACCACAAAGTAACCAATCTCAAAGATTAATTGAATTAAGAAATGGAATGTCTATATTTTAAATTGATGATATGATGTATTATATTAGTACCACTGATCAGTTGGCCATTGTATTATAAAGATTATGTATATATATGCTATTCCAGGGGTGGTCCCTGATGTATTGTATTAGTACCACTGATCAGTTGGCCATTGTATTATAAAGATTATGTATATATATGCTATTCCAGGGGTGGTCCCTGATGTATTGTTTTAGTACCACTGATCAGTTGGCCATTGTATTATAAAGATTATGTATATATATGCTATTCCAGGGGTGGTCCCTGATGTATTGTATTAGTACCACTGATCAGTTGGCCATTGTATTATAAAGATTATGTATATATATGCTATTCCAGGGGTGGTCCCTGATGTATTGTATTAGTACCACTGATTAGTTGGCCATTGTATTATAAAGATTATGTATATATATGCTATTCCAGGGGTGGTCCCTGATGTATTGTATTAGTACCACTGAGCAGTTGGCCATTGTATTATAAAGATTATGTATATATATGCTATTCCAGGGGTGGTCCCTGATGTATTGTATTAGTACCACTGATCAGTTGGCCATTGTATTATAAAGATTATGTATATATATGCTATTCCAGGGGTGGTCCCTGATGTATTGTATTAGTACCACTGATTAGTTGGCCATTGTATGACATATGTTATGTATTGATAAGGATTACAGGAAGTAATGATATGAAAGTAATGTGCAGGTATCCCATCAGTTCTTTTAAGTGTGGTCTACTCATACTGTTTATTCACTGGTATCTGGGTTCTGTTGATCTTTTGTATCTCATGTTGATACTCCCTGCCTTACATACTCAGTACATATTTCCGTACTGACGTCCCTCACGGGGGACCTACATTCATGCCTGCAGGAACAGGTACTTCAGGTTGTACACCTCCGCAGTAAGATCCAGGACATTCTATTGTTAGTGGTGAGCTCCAGTTGTTTCGGGGCATCCCAAGTCGTCTCTATATGTACCTTTGGTATTTGTATAAAAGTCTTTTGTGGGTGGGAGTTCGTCCCGACCCCAACTCAGTGGTGTATCTATGTAGAGGCTTTTGTAGACATATTGTACAGCCATAGGAGTGTTTGGTTGATAGACGTGATGGCTCTGACGGCCAATTACTGTTCATATATATATATTTATGCGTGTCTGCTGGGTTGATACAGGTACTGTTTTCTTCTATTTACAATGAAGTGCTGCCCAAATTTCTAATTTTCATAAGTAATGTAAATGTGAAAGTATAGGTTATGAACGGGTTCTCCCGGGCCTCCTCGGCTACGGGTGCCAGTCCGCTCCAATGGGATTTGGGGTGTGACAGAAGTGGTATCAGAGAAGTTCGTCCTAGTGAGTCTACAAAGCCGTGTCTACGTAGAATCTCGTTTATCGGTGTGTTGTGCACCACATCTATAAACAGGAGGCTATTGGACATTTAGGGATTATTTCCACTCTCCATTTCTTAGTTCGTGCAATAGAGTCAGAATGTTCCTCTTTCATACTGTTATTCGCGCTTTGATGTCGCCCATATGAAAGTAAAAAGTCATCCCAAATTCTTTCCTTACTCTAATGTCCTCCGATATGTCTCATTATTGAGGTGATTCAAGTGTAGAAGTTTAGAATCTAATGGTATGGTCCTTTCTGATTGAACCATATAAGAGTTTAAATTGTGCAAGGACTTGAGAAGAGTCCGTTAGTGCTTCAATGTGTATTGATTCCGATGTAGACATTGATCTTGATGGAATCGTGCTTTTCAGCTTCAGGTATTAATTGCATTTAGTCCCTTTCAAATTTATGTTACAAATGTCTTGCTTAAGGGAGGATGATGTGTAGTAGAATGTTGGAACTGTATTTCCACCCGAATAGTAGTATGCGTTAAAAGTGTTGTTGTCATGACTTATTGGTAGTGAAATTAGACCAAGAAGTTGGTGATGTGAAGTCACAAAGTTAGAAGTCAGAGTGAGGGTGACTTTTGTGTAAATGAATATTTTAGTTGAATAACCGATGTTCGAGAATGATTTACCCCCCCCCCCTATGGTGATAGACTAATGTGGTAACGAGTAGCATGTGTGGATGGTATGGTAGTCCGTGGAGGAAGTGTTTGACTCCGATTTTATTTATACAGAGTAATACATGTATTATTAGTTCATTGGATGTTGCGTATTAAATTTCTATCTCATGTAATCTTGTCATCAAGGTGTTGTTGAAAAAAAAATAAAAATAAAATAAAGTCTAGTGAAGCCGTGTGGGGCTCTTTCGATTCACTAGCATAGTTGACTTGTCATTCATTTCATTTTCTTGTTCAAAATACAAAATCAAAGTCTAGTGAAGCCGTGTGAGGCCTATTTCGATTCACTAGCAACTTGTTGTCCAACTTGTTGTTCTTGTGTTGGTTTAATAGATGTATTGCTGAATTTGTTTGCATGAGATTGAGTTGGTAAAGAGGTTATTCGTCCTTGTGTGTTGTTTAGTAGATTGTAGAGAAGGAGTTGTTAGTTAGAGTGATTTGTAGGTTGCTTGAAGTTTGAAAATGGCTATATTAGCCAGTAAGTTGTAAGTATGGACTCATGGTTGTTTGTGGAATTTGAAGGCAGACTAAATGTATGCTTAAGTAAGTAAGCGTGATGTGAGAGGCCGTATAAGTAGATAAGATTGTATGGGGTTACAATATAAGATTAATGTCGATCATGTCTATTATGTGACTTTACCCCTTGACCTTCTTTTCCTTGGTAGTAGTAATGTTATAAAGGTGCTTTGGTCGTGGATAGTATCTAGATAAAATCAAGTATTTAGGGTAAAATGTCCCAATTTGATGGACTAGTAAATTATGTTGTATTCTTCATGGGTGGTATTTACTGAATAAAACAAGTATGAGCTGATGCCTATGATGCCTTACACCATGTATTTATAGTACCTAAAAGTCCCTAAGTCAACAAGGTACAAAAATGCAAGCTATACAATTATCAACTACAAGCTGAAAATCTGAAAATCCTGCACATGCTTGCTGAAATTTCTGCACATGCTTGCCAACCTTTGTGGACCTTTTAAAGTGGAAAATTTGCAGTTTGATACCAGCCCGTGTGAACTTCCTAAAGTCTAATAAATGTGCTGCCAGACTATTTTGACCATCTAGAAGGTGCTGGAACGTTGGAAGCAATGCGGGGCATTTATCGAAGCCCTGTCAAGCTCGAAAACGCGCCCGAATAGTTCTAAACATGCCCAAAACGTGAGGAGTTTAATCTGTTGTGACGTTGAGCGTCAAAATGTGGTTGTAAAAATAGTGATTTAAGATTTATGATGTATGTTTTGTAAGAATTATGTATAAGGTTGGATTGTAAATCACGTTAAGCACTAGACATTAAGTTTGAACAATTGATGCCCATGAAGGTGGATGTGATGACTTCTTGGTTAATGATACTAGTTTTATAGAAGTAATCTAATAGGCTTGAGTGGTGTATGCAAGAGCCTAAGTTTATTTGATTTATAGTGTTGAGCCTTGTTATATGATCTTGATTCTCATAGTATAGAGATGTAAGTTTGGACTCGCGATATTGATAGGCTATGTCGGAAGTAGTATGTTTCATTGAAGGCTTGGTGATATCCATGTTGAGTGCTAGATTCTAAGTTTGAGTTTTTGAAGGTTGAACTAATAGAAATAAGAGTTAAAGCACTAGAGGGTGTGCTGTCCGACTATGGGGAGACTCATGAAGAACCGAAGTTAGTAAGTGCAAGTATTATATGATGACTGCTGGGTCTATAGAATGATAAAGTGTATCTCAGAAGGTAGTATTAACAGTATGTTTTCCACTTTCAGGTGTAGTCATTTGGGTTAAGTGCCATGATATGCGTGTATAGTAGTTTTTCAGACCCCAAAGTACAGTGAGTGTACTTCAGTTTAAAGTCTAGTAAGGGATCTCCCAAACTTAATATCAGAGCTTGAAGCTAAGGGGGAGATGTTAGAGCGAATAACCAAGTCAGGCCTTCAGATTCTAGTCGTGATGTCATGATGATATAGAACGTCAGAAAGTGAGGTTGAGACTCAACCCATTCTTGTCTCAGTATATTTTTTTCAGTTATCCCAATATCTACTCATGCCTTACGTTTCAGTCCAATGATCAAAATTGATGTTCATGCTTATGATAGAGAATCATGTACTCTTCAAGTTCTAAAATGAGAAGTTTCAGTTCATTCAGTAGTCGGAAATCCCATTCCATAAGTTATGAACTCCAAATTGAGGTCATGTAGCTCATGACTCATGTACTCACGCTTTATAGTATGCTTGTTTTAAATAAGACCATAAGTGTGAAGTAAGATCTGGGGCCAAGTTTTTGATATATGTGAGTTTTAGTGGAAATTTGTATGTGTATGTTCTTGGGGTAGCGCGTGGAAGTTATATTAATAGTGGTTTAGAGAATATGTGAAGTGTTTCTTCATGGGTGTTTGGGTTGAAGTTCATATGAGGTTATAAAGATTGGCTTGAACGACATGTTGGGAATTTAGCAAAGGGACGCAATATGCGCTAGAAAATCTATGGTAAGAGTTCAGAGTTAGTCATTAATGTGGGAAGGCATGATATGCTTAGGGTGTGAACTTTAAAAGGATATGGAAGATTGAATCATATTGTTTAGACTAGTATCATGGTATGACATGTATTTTTGGGACTTGGAGTTAGGCTTGATCACAGTGAAAGGATTTAAGCTACTATAGACATTGTAGAAAGAGCTATCAATGCCCATATGAGAATTATAAGTTGAATCGAATGAATGTGGTATCTAAGGGAAATAGTACAGTTAAGGGAGTATTCGAGGAGTGTGCTAATCTTGGAAGTAAGAAGTCGCATTGACTAAGGACTGACAATTAATCATGATTTATGAGTTATATGTCTATATTCCAGGCTGCAGAGTAATGTCAATGTTGGGATCCTATAGTCGGATGTATCGTGTGACTCATGCCCAAGATCTTTTGCTGCCTAATGCTACTAGAATTTTTTTTACGAAGAGTGTTGATAAGATACTCCAGATTGGGTATAAGTTTCCTGTGTAGTTCAATCTGTTCAGCCAGCAAATCAGTTCAATAGTCAGAAAGTCAAATTCTCATGATTTGTTTGCTTGTCTTTTCAATTAATCATGCTACCCGAATTCTCAGATATGTTACTATTCCAAGATTGAGTATACTAGTAGTTGCGAGTATAATTCAGTTCATGCGTCATGTACTAGATTCAGATTCCAGTGGTTCAGTTATGAATCAAAATCATAGGTGTCGTGTGCATTTCCTCCATTTTCCAAGTATCTTAGTGAATTGAACACTCATAGAGGGATGTAGGATCCCAAGGGGGAGATACCCCATTTGGTTGCGTGCATAGATTCTTATTACAAGCTTCGCCTCAATTGATATTGCGTATTCAGTCATACGTTCTTGTGTCAGCTCAGTCAGATATGCCTGCATTAGAAATGCACGTTCAATAGAAAAAGTTCAGCTTATCTATGTATTCAGTTCTGCGTTCATGAGATCAACTCAATAACAAATCCATACATTAGGTTTGCATGTTCATTATGAGAACTCAGCTTATGAGTGGCTCCAGTCGTGTATTCCATGCATCAGATATGCATGTCCGATATAAGAATTCAGAATATCAGTAGTTATATCCATATGGTCATGTTTCAGATCAGTGTATTCTTTATTAGAAGGCATGTCGTGCCTGCGTTATTCCATACCTTTAAGGCTTCAACATTTCCAATCCATCATTCGGGGACGAATGATCCCAAGGGGGAGATAATGTAACACCCCGTAAAAGTCGTGCATGGATTAGCCTTTAATAGAGTGCTCTTAGACTTAAAAACTTGAAAAATTTTTCTAAGTGTAACTTCGAGTCATTTTAGCTGGCAACCTTCGGGATACAACTTCTCGACCTTACCGACCTTCATTTTTAGATTTTCAAGTTGCGTTACGATCGGTAAATCTCATAGTACATCTCGGATAAGTTTTGGAATTTTTCGGAATGCATAAGGCTGCGTTTGGATTTCAAAACAGTAGCAAAACGCAAAGCCTGTTGCCCAGTTTTTTTTCAGCATTTCAGGGTCAACTTCAAACGATCATAACTCCCTGTATATAATGAACTGTGTGAGCTATAATATATCAAACGAAAGATCTTTGAGTCTTCTTTCCAATGAAACTGGTTTCATCCAAATACAACATCTAAGTAAGGAGTTATATCCGTTTTACTTCAGCCTGTCAGTTTGTCAACTGAGGGATAGTTTCGACTTTTCTTGTTTTCTTAGGGGCATTTTAGTCATTTCACCTCACCCCTAATTCGTCTATAACATCTGATTCAGCTCCAAATTCAGCAAAATATACCCCTTTTCTCTAATTTTCTCTCAAGAATACCCTTTAGGGTTTCAAACAAAATCCCAAATAACTCAAGATTCAACCGTAGAAAATTCAAATTGGTTCCGTAGTTGTGTTCACCATCTCGAAAGCTTCGAGAAGCACCCCATGGTTATGTAAGGAGGATTCTAAATACAAGAGTCCATTGTTAAGGTATGAATATTGTTTATTCTTGATTCTTATCCATGAATAAGTATTGATACAGAATTATGAGTATTGTCTTGATGTTGGAAGATAACTAGAAACATAGTTATGAATTGTTGTGTATAAATTGTTAGTAGTAAGTTATGGAAGTTGCTGTATTGGATTATGAAGAATGAATTGTGGTGATATATCATTATATTAGTGGTTATGTATGCCTAGTGATCATGTTGGTATTGGATGGTGATTAAGAAGGGAAATAAAGGCTAAGAGTGATGTTGAGGGATATTTCATGAAAATGCATGATATGTGAATGTAATAAGAGTATAAGAGGATGTATGTAGTACTCTTATTGATGAGCTAAGGGATTACTTCCTAGACATTAATTGGTGAAGTTAATACCTAAATGGTAAGGTTTGGTTGCTAATACTAGTTTGCCACAAATGACTTATTGTAGATAAGTGTTCGAAGAGTGCGGGAAGTCACTTGTATTGAAGTGGTTATATCAAGGTATGTAAGACATACTCTATCTACTCTTTGGCATGAATAATGACCCATGGCACTCTCAAGTAGGTTTCCAACATTGTCCTACGACACATGACACATAATAACATCATATGATCTTCGACACTACCAATTGAACTTGTTTTCACTTTTAAGATGTCCGGCTAGTCAAAAAAAATATCCATATACTATTGTTGACTCCGAAATGGTTTAATGAGGTATCCATGATTCTCTACTCCATTTTCATGATATTGATTACCTATTTACATGTTTTTCCTATTGAAGTATCATGGTTTCAAGTTCCATAAAGTGTGACCACAAAGTAACCAATCTCAAAGATTAATTGAATTAAGAAATGGAATGTCTATATTTTAAATTGATGATATGATGTATTATATTAGTACCACTGATCAGTTGGCCATTGTATTATAAAGATTATGTATATATATGCTATTCCAGGGGTGGTCCCTGATGTATTGTATTAGTACCACTGATCAGTTGGCCATTGTATTATAAAGATTATGTATATATATGCTATTCCAGGGGTGGTCCCTGATGTATTGTATTAGTACCACTGATCAGTTGGCCATTGTATTATAAAGATTATGTATATATATGCTATTCCAGGGGTGGTCCCTGATGTATTGTATTAGTACCATTGATCAGTTGGCCATTGTATTATAAAGATTATGTATATATATGCTATTCCAGGGGTGGTCCCTGATGTATTGTATTAGTACCACTGATTAGTTGGCCATTGTATTATAAAGATTATGTATATATATGCTATTCCAGGGGTGGTCCCTGATGTATTGTATTAGTACCACTGAGCAGTTGGCCATTGTATTATAAAGATTATGTATATATATGCTATTCCAGGGGTGGTCCCTGATGTATTGTATAAGTACCACTGATCAGTTGGCCATTGTATTATAAAGATTATGTATATATATGCTATTCCAGGGGTGGTCCCTGATGTATTGTATTAGTACCACTGATTAGTTGGCCATTGTATGACATATGTTATGTATTGATAAGGATTACAGGAAGTAATGATATGAAAGTAATGTGCAGGTATCCCATCAGTTCTTTTAAGTGTGGTCTACTCATACTGTTTATTCACTGGTATCTGGGTTCTGTTGATCTTTTGTATCTCATGTTGATACTCCCTGCCTTACATACTCAGTACATATTTCCGTACTGACGTCCCTCACGGGGGACCTACATTCATGCCTGCAGGAACAGGTACTTCAGGTTGTACACCTCCGCAGTAAGATCCAGGACATTCTATTGTTAGTGGTGAGCTCCAGTTGTTTCGGGGCATCCCAAGTCGTCTCTATATGTACCTTTGGTATTTGTATAAAAGTCTTTTGTGGGTGGGAGTTCGTCCCGACCCCAACTCAGTGGTGTATCTATGTAGAGGCTTTTGTAGACATATTGTACAGCCATAGGAGTGTTTGGTTGATAGACGTGATGGCTCTGACGGCCAATTACTGTTCATATATATATATTTATGCGTGTCTGCTGGGTTGATACAGGTACTGTTTTCTTCTATTTACAATGAAGTGCTGCCCAAATTTCTAATTTTCATAAGTAATGTAAATGTGAAAGTATAGGTTATGAACGGGTTCTCCCGGGCCTCCTCGGCTACGGGTGCCAGTCCGCTCCAATGGGATTTGGGGTGTGACATTACACGAGGTCCGTGCTAAGCCCGGCCCAAACTAAAGATATTAAATAACTAATTTTAATTTAAAATATAATTTTTTATATATTTTTTACTTTATGAATAATATAATCTAATTATATGTCAAACATGACTTGTTAATAAGTTTTCCTAATTATTAAAGTTTTTAATTACATAAGTAGATAATTTTTAAGGAAAAAAATATTTGCGAGTAAAAAAATATTACCAGAGAATTAGAATATATCAAAGGGCCACAAGCAATTCAATATTTTGTAAATAACATGATTTAAAATAATTAAATAATTATAATTGGATGAAGATCATAAATAAAAAAAAAATTATAGTTTTGTGAGTATCTAATTGTTTATTTATATACAGAAATAAATTTCTTTTGATATTTATTAAGTTTTAATTTTACTCTTTATTTCATGTAGCGAGAGATTTTGCATAATTCATTTTTTTTATATTATAAAATCATCTAATACAACAAAATATTTTCTTGACTTCATGTTTATATTATATCTTATGTCGTAGCCCAAATCCCATTGGAGCGAACTAGCACCCGTAGCCGAGGAGGTCCGGGAGAACCCGTTCATAACCTATACTTTCACATTTACATTACTTATGAAAATTAGAAATTTGGGCAGCACTTCGTTGTAAATAGAAGAAAACAGTACCTGTATCAGCCCAGCAGACACGTATAAATATATATATAAACAGTAATTGGCCGTCAGAGCCATCACGTCTATCAACCAAACACTCCTATGGTTGTACAATATGTCTACAAAAGCCTCTACATAGATACATAACTGAGTTAGGGTCAGGACAAACTCCCGCCCACAAAAGACTTTTATACAAATACCAAAAATACATATAGAAACGACTTGGGATGCCCCAAAACAACTGGAGTTCACCACTAACAACAGAATGTCCTGACTCTTACTGCGGAGGTGTACGACATGAAGTACCTGTTCCTGCAGGCATGAATACAGGTCCCCCGTGAGGGACGTCAGAACGTAAATATGTACTGAGTATGTAAGGCAGTGAGTATCAAGATGAGATACAAAATATCAATAAAACCCAGATACCAGTGAATAAACAGTATGAGTAGACCACACTTAAAAGAGCTGATGGGATACCTGCACATTACTTTCATATCATTACTTCCCGTAATCCTTATCAATACATAACATATGTCATACAATGACCAACTGATCAGTGGTACTAATACAATACATTAGGGACCACCCCTGGAATAGCATATATACATAATCTTTATAATACAATGGCCAACTTATCAGTGGTACTAATACAATACATCATATCATCAATTTAAAATACAAACATTCCATTTCTTAATTCAATTAATCTTTGAAATTGGTTACTTTGTGGTCACACCTTATGGAACTTGAAACCATGATACCTCAATAGGAAAAACACGTAAATAGGTAATCAATATCATGAAAATGAAGTAGTGAATCATGGATACCTCATTAAACCATTTCGGAGTCAACAATAGTATATGGACATTTTTTTCGACTAGCCGGACATTTTAAAAGTGAAAACAAGTTCAATTGGTAGCGTCGAAGATCATATGAGGTTATTATGTGTCATGTGTCGTAGGGCAATGTTAGAAGCTTGCTTGAGAGTGCCATGAGTCATTATTCATGCCAAAGATTAGATAGAGTATGTCTTACATACCTTGATATAACCACTTCAATACGAGTCCAACTTGACTTCCCGTACTCTTCGAACCCTTATCTACAATAAGTCATTTGTGGCAAACTAGTATTAGCAACCAAACCTTACCATTTAGGTATTAACTTCACCAAATAATGTCTAGGAAGTAATCCTTTAACTCATCAATAAGAGTGCTACATACATCCTCTTATACTCTTATTACATTCACATATCATGCATTTTCATGAAATATCCCTCAACATCACTCTTAGCCTTTATTTCCCTTCTTAATCACCATCCAATACCAACATGATCACTAGGAATACATAACCACTAATATAATGATATATTACCACAATTCATCCTCCATAATCCAATACAACAACTTCCATAATTTACTACTAACAATTTATACAAAACAATTCATTACTATGTTTCTGGTTATCTTCCAACATTAAGACAATACTCATAATCCTTTATCAATACTTATTCATGGATAAGAATCAAGAATAAACAATATTCATACCTTAACAATGAACTCTTTCATTTAGAATCCTCCTTACATAACCATGGGGTGCTTCTCGAAGCTTTCGAGATGGTGAACACAACTACGAAACCAATTCGAATTTTCTACGGTTGAATCACAAAATATTTGAAGTTGAAATTAGGCTAGGGTTTCACCTTCTCTTAATAAATGGATGATATATGATATATATGAGGCTAAGTTTAGGTTTATAAGGACCCATTTTCGTCCAAGAGGTAATATAAAATGACCATTTTGCCGTAAAAATTTAAATAAATCCGAATCTGTCCCCAGTGGACAGTTTTGACAGGCTGAAGTAAATCGATCATAACTCTTTGCTCCGATATCGGATTTGGGTGAAACCAATTGCATTGGAAAGATAATTCAAAGGTATTTCATTTTAATATAAAGTATACCACCCAGTTATTCCTGTACAAGGAGTTATAGTCGTTTAAAGTTGACCAAAAAATCTGTCCCACAATTCTGTTTTTTTTTTGATAGGCTGTAGTAAAACGGGTATAGCCCCTTACTCAGACATTGGATTTGGATGAAACCAATTTCATCGGAAAGAAGACTCTCGGATATTTTCGTCGATATATAGAAGCTCACACAGTTCATTTTGTACAAGGAGTTATGATCGTCTAAATTTGATCTAAAAAAATAATTGCCTAGCTGCAGTAATTTTCCTGCAGATTTACTGTTCACAGGCTTCCCTACCACCGTTTTGAAATTTCGAATGTGCTCGCTTATATGAAATACTCGTCTGTTTTGGGCAAACTTTATATCGTTGGAAATCTTATTCCAGTACCTACACATACAACTATTGACAGGATACTTTCGAACACCATAAACTTAATTTAACCCGTACGCAAGCCTTTAGGACTCCATATAATCGCGATAAGTGTACGAAACAATTTACGGGGTGTTACATCTTATAACCTTAATTTAGAGCTTTTACACAAATTAACTTCATAGTAATCTACAAGGATACTAAATAATAATTAAACTTCATTAATAGATTACTCCATTCAGTTCATTTACTTGGCGTGCTTATGTTTTACACACCCCCTAAAAAATATCTTATCCAGTCCTTTTTAGTTATTGTTGTATCTTTTTTTCACGTTTGCTAAGAAAAATAATATGTACAAGGTATTATTGATTAAGTTGTCCTATTTATTATATGTCATTTGAGAATTGTACAATATCAGTAAGAACTATAAGGGTGTAGTTGAAAATAAATGTAAACTTTAATTTGTATTAAAAATTATTTGGATTGATTTTTTTTAGCTAAAGTGATTGTTAATTAAAGATAGATGGAGTTTTAACTACAACGTAATTTAATAAGTAACAAGAAGATACCAATAATAAGAGTCCAAGTGGGAATGATCTTAACAAAAAAAAGAAAATGCACTGTTTCCACCCTAAACTATAAATGAAAATGTTGAGACACACTCCAACATAAATGGAGTCCTATAACTATAAATGAAATTGCTGAGACACACTCCAATATAAATGGAGTCCTATTACCCCCTGTACTAATTAAAACCATATTATTTACAACCTTAAGTGCCTACTTGACACATATATGTGCCTACATGGACCCTCAATATGTTGATTCACGCATTGTGCCACGTAGGCCTTAAGGTTGCCAAAAATATAATTGTAATTAGTCCAGGGGGTAATAAGACCTCTGTTATGTTGGAGTGTGTCTCAGCAGTTTCGTTTATAGTTTTGGGTGGAAATAGTGTATTCTCTCCAACAAAAATAATAAGGGAATAATAGAAAAACACATCATAAATTGTCATGTTAGATAATCTTACCAAGAAAAAGTGAAATATCTAAAATACCATTGTGATGACTACCAAAATTGATATACTCTCTTATATATAGTGGTAATGTTGAAGTTAGGACAAGTGACACGTGAAAGAAAGTAGCTCCTCTTACTCCTTGATGAGAATGAAAAAAGGAAGAGACGGGGGAAAAGATGAAAATTGAATATGTGCTTAATAATAACACATTGATGTTATCACATATTGGAACAGTAAAAAAAGATCTAGCCTGGTGGTAAAAGAAAAAAATTCATGAACTAGTTAGTAATTATAAAATATAATTTAGTCAATAACACTTTCAACTAGTACTATCATTGAATAGTTTTTTTATTTATAAATAAGTAACATTTTGATGTATCTATTAAAATAATATATCACGAAGTCATGATAAATGACATGTGACAAAAAAAAGCTTCTCTAGTTACTCATTGATGAGAACAAAGAAAGTGAGAGCCTCACAAAGAGGTGAACATTGAATATGTGTAGCCTAGTAATAACATATAAATGTTTTCGCTTATTGCAATTAAAAATAAAATCTAGCTTAGTAGTAAAATTTGACATCTTTGAACTTTATGCCCGGAAGAAGACATTAAGTTATGTTAAGACAAGCTACGACAACAAGAGTCGTGGGATCTTGCAGTGCATAGACAGTTCATCTAAGAACATTGACGAGAGGAGAAGTATACCTATTCACAGTCAGCTGCAAAGGAAAATGAAGGATGAGAAATACAAGCTAATCAAACCGAAGAGGAAGATAAGAAGTTGTGTCTTATTGATGTTCTTTTCAGATTCTTAAGCACAAGTATAGGTTAGGAATTTTGTTGCTTACCTTTTTGGAGCAAGTCATAGTTTGTGGTTGGTCCTCTTTTGTCATTTTTCTTTTTGGATTGGGTCTCTGGACTTTTCAAATTTTTTATTATTATCATTAGAATGGTCTTTGAACCTAAAACTTAATTAAAAAATAAACTTAAACTTAATGCACGTCATGATCTTGAAGATGATGATCTTATAAAGAAAAACTATGGAAAACATTTCAAAGGCAAAAGACATTATCAGAGAGGAGAACGAAAGCTTTAGATGCAAAATTTATTTTTCCCTCATCGATATTACTTTACGTTATTGTCGTCGTCAGTTATGAAATTGCATAAAGAATATGAAGTAAACCTAATGACTAGAGGATTGACTAATTAATAGATGTTAATCCGTCATTTGATATGGTCATGAGTACAAACAAGATTTATTCTTTATTAAATATTATTAGTTATGGGCTTTACGTAATTGGACCATGAATAAAATGATGGGAAAAGAATAAAAATAACACTTCATTCTAAAATAATTTCACTAAACTAGCCCCAAAATTTAAATACTTCTAATTAGCTGTTAAACTAATTCCACTTAATAGCTATCATTAACAGAACTTTATACCATGTATACTAGTTGAATACAAGAATCCCTCTTATTCATGTTTTCTTGTATATCCGCGTATAAGGCCTGCATACTTGCTTCTCACCAAATACAAAAAAGTTTATTTTTTATTTTTTATATAAAAATGACATATTTTGTGCAACAGTGATACAAATATATATATTTTATAAACCAATGATACAGTTCTATATAAATCTTATACAAATATATATTTTATATAATAATGATATAATTTATATTCAATCATATACAAAATACCTATTACATACAACAATCATATAGTTTTTATACACATTTTATGCAACCCTTAGTTGTAATAATTATTTAGATATATATTATATACAATAATTATACAGTTTCTATACAATCCTATACATATACATATTATCTTATAATAAACATTTTCTGTACAATAATTGTACAATTTCTATACACATCCTATACAATCTTTAGTTTTAATAAGTCGATACATATTCTATAAAATAATTATATAGCTTCTATACAGATCTTATACATACACATATTTTATACAATCATTGTACAATTCCTATACACATTCATATAGTTTCTATACATGTATCTTACATAGGTACATATTCAATACAACAATTATGGATTTTCAATACAATTGTATTTCTTTATTTAATTTTCTACTTTTAAAAAAGGGAAAGTGGATTTTATCCTCCCAAAATAAATTAGAGAAAAAAAACTAAAAATTACACAAATACACAACTTATGCTTTCAATATTACAAAAAATCCCAACTCTCTAAACATATTACAAAAATCCCACATATACACAAAATGCTATGTATATGTCGGCTATGTTATGTATATTAATAGGGAGAGAGAGTAAAGTAATTAAAAAAGTGGGAGAGAGTGTAATTACTTTTAAAAAAGTTGGTATTTATGTTATTTATACCAAGAAAAAAAAAAGGAAAACAATTGGAACAAAGGGTGTAGTAAGCCCAAATTGTGAAATGGTGGGTTATTCTCAAAATAAGATCCAAATTAGGGTGGCTTTCAAATTTTAGCCCCAAATAAAAAAACTTTATTAAAATAGCCTTAACTTGTTAACTCATATTTTTTTAGACGAAATTACCCCTACTCCAATATATTCGTTCTTAAATCTCTTTCTTCCGCTCTTTCTTCCAAATTTGTAGAATCGACTTTAGCCGTTAGGTTTTCTTAGATATGAATTTCATCATCAAAATTCATTGTGGTAATTTTAGCTTATTGATGCATTTCAGTATATTTTAACTCGTTATATAATTAACATTTTGATTTGATTTTTGGGGAGGCAAATGCAAGCTGAAGATGGGCTATCCTGTTGTTGTAGTAACATACTTTTCATTGAGGAATTGTGTCAAACAGGTTTTGGGGAGTTTGTTATACTCGTTATAATTGTGTTTGAGTAGTTGTCGGGGGTTGGTCTTGGAGGAAAAGGCTGTTAATATGGGAGTTAACGATGATCGCAATATTTTTTGGTAAGGACAAACATATAAGGTCAAGGTGGTAAAAGAAATTGGTTTCAATTATTTCAAACTAGTGGTATAATTAGCATTAGAAGATGATGAGGAATTGTTCAAAGATGATGAGGAATTGTGTCGAAAAGGTTGTGGGGAGTTTGTTACTGTGATTATAATTGTATTTGAGTAGTTGTGGGGGTTTGATCTTGGATAGAAAGGTTGTTAATAAGATATTTAATGTTGATCGCAATATTTTTTTTGAAGGTCAAATGTATAAGGTCGAGGTGGTACAAAAATAAGTTTGATTGTTTCTATAAATTGAACACAAACTACGAAGCTACCTTGCTTGAAAGCGTCTCTAGTTGTCTCTGTTTGTTGGACAGGCTTGCATTTCTCTTATACCAAACTGCATATATAAGAATCAGTTTATACACACACCAGAAAGGAAATGTTGTTGTGGGCATGGTGGGAAGCCTATCATAAAGTTCTACACTGAAGGGCAATAGTATAGTTTTTGTGTAGTTATCTCTAATGATGTACAGAGGTGGTAACTAGTGGGATCCTTCTACGTGAAAGAAGAAGGAAACATTATGCATTTATTACCTAAATAATTCATTCCATCACCTGGACTATTATCAATGTGTGCTATATAAGCTGGGTAACTTGACTCTCATATGGAAGTTCATATGTACTCCCTCAATCCTTGAAGATAATCTGTATTTCTTATCTACCTAAGTATATTTTGTGCAGGGTGTAACCTTAGGAGGAACCGAGAAAGAAATTGGTGGTAGAAATCCCAAAATAGGTCAAGGTGCACTTATTGGAGCTAGTGTAACTATACTTGGAAATATAAAAGTAGGGGAAGGTGCAATGGTTGGTGCAATGGTTGGTGCAGATTCTCTTGTAATGAAGGATGTTCCTCCTCACAGGTTGAGTACTATATGTTTTAAACTTCTGTTTTATCTGTAAAGGAGTTCTGATACTGCATGGAATGGTCCATCCTTAACTATGAAGCATGGTATGTTTTGCTTTAGTATCAGTATAGTCTTTTCTCTTGAAATTGGCTCTATTGCATTTAGTTTTGTTATGATACAATGCTACATATGCATGTATACCGAAGCAGAAATTGGTTTGTTTGTGAAGAAGGGGAAAAGAAATGTTGAACTCTCTTGCAAGAGTTAGCTTTTTGTATTTACTCAAGTAATGAGAAGAAAAATTAGGATGGATCTTTATTAGGCTGTTTTGGATCTTGAAGGATTCTAAAAGGGAGGATTCTGACTCTGGAAAAGGTTTTCTTGGAATATCTGGTTGGAGTTTCTTTTTAAATTACATATGCTTGTCTACATGAATATGAAGAACAATAAGGGGGGGAAAAGAGATTAAACATTTAACCCCTTCCCTAGAAAGGCAGTGAAATATCTAGTTAGAGCCTATTTGGGTTTTAAGTGAGAGGAACAATATAGGTTAGGAATTATGAGGGGGGTAGGAATGCTCCAGAGTAGTTATTGAACGAATTAATGTTATCCTTTTTTGCTATAAACATGCGGAAAAAATGTTAATATGTGAGGAAGCTGGAAGATGCCGTGAATTAAAACAAATGAGATCCTAGATGGATATTTTAAAAATAAACATAAAGGTGGAATACGATTGAAAGTGAAAAGAAAACAAAAGGTAATGGCTTTGCAGCATCAATTATGATGATGTTTAGTAATGTTGAAGTAAAAGTTATCCTGAGAAGAATTTTTCCCTAGAATTGTTTCTAATTTCTTTGAATAAGTAAGAGTTGACATATTAGACCCCTAAATTCTCACCAGTCTAATATTCTAGTTGCTCATACAGACTGTTATACTGAAAATTTCACATTCCTTTGTAGTTTACAGCGATTTGCAAAAAAAATAAATTTTACCATATAACTGTTTGATTTCATGAGCTACCAATAGTAAACTTACTAGCTTCACCAGTCCCTTTGCTTAGAAGTTAACTGCTCATTGTTTTTTTCTGCTACATTACAGATGCTAGCAAGGAATTTTTTCAAAAAGTAGCCATTAGCTGCAAAGAAACAAGATCCAATGGTGAGATTTCACTATGCAGTATGTTATTTAAATTAGGGATATATTTTTTTAAGAAACCAATAGTCATCCAGTTGGACTTGAGCTTTGCTCCTTCAGCGGCTTCTGCCTGGAAGTGAGCCACATCCAAATCAATAATAACGATGTTTTTGATATTCCAATTGGGGTAATTCGTAAGTATATCCTAGTTTCTTTGTTTTTCCGAAACTCCAGTAGTCTAATCTGTTGAAAAAGTTTTAATCTTTGCCACTTTTAACTGTCATAAACACTCAAGCTTGCCATGTATCAGTAGCATCAGATTTCTGGTTAGTCATTTGATTTTTGGGTAGTTCTTATTGTTCTCTATGTCTTTTCTTGACAGTATCAGTTGCTTAACAGACAATGGCTCAATATTAGAGATTAATGAAGAGACATCTTTATTTGACTAACCCCAATTCACTTCAATGTTTGAAAATGATTTTAATATTTTCACCATCGTTAATACTATAGGATTTCTAAACATAGAAAAGTAAAGTTCTTTTAAATATTGATCATCTTTCAATCGACATGTATTGGCATGTAATCAGTGTTGATCTAAATTATGTATTTCTTTCTCCAGGAGATTTGTCAGTATGGAATGCGCCTGTTTTAACTGAGCTCTATCCAATACACTTAAAACCATGCAACATATCTTTATTCAATGTCCCAGCATCCAAAAATTCTGGAATCAAATGCACCTTCTCCCACATATCCAGTCAATCGCAACTTCTGACTGCGCAGACTGGTTACGAATGTGTAGCAAAATCCATGCACCTTCAGTAAATAATTTAATAGCCTGGAAAGATGCCTTTCCCTTTTATATGTAGAATATATGGCTCATTAGAAACCACAACCTTTACAACAACTCAAAAATTAATATCCCTCTTTCCACCCTATTTGTACGAGCTGCGAAATTCATCTTCCTAGCTATGAACCCTCTTTGTGTAGGTCCAAAACCTCACTCAACTTGGAAACCACTAGATAAAGGCCTAAAACTAAATTTTGATGGTTCATATAATCACTTAACTAAGGTTGGGGGTGCTGGGGGGTCTTTCGTGACTCACTTGGATCCTGGGTGAATGGTTAGAGTACTTGTATTAATGTCCATTCACCTCTAGAAGTCGAATGCTCCAGTTTATTCTTTGGACTTATTATTGCTAATAATATTCAGGTATCTTATCTGGAAATTGCCACGAATTTCCTAGAGGTAATCAACTTTTTGGATCCACTCACACAAACTAACAATATCTTAACCCTCTCTTGTAGGGATCTTCTCCTCAGTCTGGGCATGAATCTAGGAGACACAACAATGTAGCTGATAAGCTTGCGAAGCATAGGTAGAAGTTGACTCCAAGTACCCATTTTGAAGTATGAATTGAACCACCTGATTTTATTAACTCTCTAATAAACGAAGACAGTGAAGGGAGAATCTCAAAAATAGATCTAAATCAGGGTGGCTTTCAAATTTTAGCCCCAAATAAAAATATTTTGTAGCTTTATGAAATGTGTCATAAATTCGAAGCTCAAGGTTTGAGATGAAATCTTTTTGTAGCTTTATGAAATGTGTTGTAAAAGCGAAGCTCAAGCTTTGAGATGAAATTTTTTTGTAGCTTTAAGAAGTTTGTCGTAAATCTGAAGTTCAAATTTTGAAATGAAATTTTTTTGTATCTTTATGAAATTTGTCATAAATCCGAAGCTCAAAATGTCATTTCATTTGTACTATACTATATTACAAAACATACTTACCTTTATGTTTTTGGTACAAAATGTACTATATTAATCTGACGCTTTTGAGCTTTGAGATGAAATTTGTCTTGCTTTTAGCTTTGTGCAGATGGTAAATGTATTTTTAGTATTTTTTTGATACAAAAATGTATTTTTAACTTAAAATTGGTGCAAATAAATTATTTCATTAAAAAAATAATGGATTTTTAATAAAATAATATATCTTAAATTGTGCCTCATGGGAGAACGTTAACACTATTAATCTATATTAAATTAGCTAATGTTCTGGAAGAGGAAAACTTAGACCTAACAAAATAAGTTATGTCACGCAGGTAAGAGTAGACATTATTAGTTTGTATCAATGTAATTTAACAATGTCTAACTTACGATGTCTAGTTTTATAATGTCTAACACAGAGTACACCAAAATAAAAGTTGTGCCCCATGGACAAGAGTTGACTTTACCTTAACTAAGTCTTTAATGATTTGACAGATAATCTAAAACTCTTGCACTAGAGGCAATACTTTTAAATAAAAAAAGAACAAGTTGTGCCCCATGGGCAAGAGTTGACTTTGACTTAAGTTTGTAATAATTTAACAAATGATCTATAACTCTTGCCCTAGAGGCAAGACTTTTAAATCACAAAAGAACAAGTTGTGCTCCATGGGCAAGAGTTGACTTTGCCTTAAGTCTGTAATGATTTGGTAGATAATCTATGACTCTTACCCTAGAGCCAAGACTTTTAAATTACAAAAGAACAAGTTGTGCCTCATGGGCAAGAGTTGACTTTGGCTTAAGTCTATAATGATTTGGCAAATGATCTATAACTCTTTACCTAAAGGTAAAACATTTTTAATCACAAAAGAACAAGTTGTGCCCCATGGGAAAGAGTTGACTCTACCTTAAGTCTGTAATAATTTGACAGATGATCTATAACTCTTACCTAGAGGAAAGACTTTTAAATCACAATAGAACAAGTTGTGCCCTATGGGAAAGAATTGACTTTGCCTTAAGTCTGTAATGATTTAACAAATGATCTATAACTCTTGCCCTAGAGGCAAGACTTTTAAATCACAAAAAAACAAGTTGTGTTCCATGGGAAACAGGTGTCTTTGCCTTAAGTCTGTAATGGTTTGGTGGATGATCTATAACTCTTTCCCAAGAGGCAAGACTTTTAAATCACAAAAGAACAAGTTGTGCCCCCCGGGCAAGATTTGACTTTGCCTTAAGTCTTTCATGATTTGACAAATGATCTATAACTCTTGCCCTAGAGGTAAAACTTGTAAATCACAAACAAACAGGTTGTGCCCCATAGAAAAGAGTTGACTTTATCTTAAGTCTATAATTATTGATAAATGATTTATAATTCATGCCCTAGAAGCAAGACTTTTAAATCACAAAAGAACAAGTTGTGCATCATGGGCAAGAGTTGACTTTGCCTAAATCTGTAATGATTTGATAGATGATCTATAACTCTTGTCATAGAGGCAAGAATTTTAAATCATAAAAGAACAAGTTGTGCCCCAAGGGCAAGAGTTGACTTTTAATTAACGTATGCCTCATGGAAAATAATTTACATAATTTTACAATGTCTAACTTATGAGATACTCTTTGAATCATGTCGAGAAGAGTTAGCCAAGGTGTTTTAACGGAACAAGTTGAGACCCATAGACATAACATGTAGTAATGGTTACCTTATAGACAAAACATAGGTCAAGGTCTTTAGAAAAATCAATGAATATTTCAAGGAAAACAATTATACTATTTCACTAAGTTTAATAATTGAATTTTATGTAGTCCTTTCCATAGAGGCAAAATGTATCATAGAATTTTTTCAAAAAATTAATGTATGCGAAACAATTTACACCATTTCACTATGTTTAACTTATGAGTTACGCTAACATAAGTTAATAACTCAAAAAAGAGAATATATCATGACCTTTATATAACTTGACAAAAATAAACTCACAAGTAAAAAAGATCAAGATCCAAAATTTGATATTAAAAAGTCGAAAGAGAATGTAGTAAACTAATAAGAAAATTTATACAAGAAAAAATAATGCAATAATTTACAAAAGGATAAGCAGAAATCGTGGAAAATTAGTTAAAAGTAAACACTGTCAATTACAACTTGAGTGACTGTCTTTAAACATCATAAAGAAACAAAAGACAAACTTAAATCCTCTTAAGAATTTTCCACATCTTCAGCAGTACAAAATTCATCTTTTATAGAAATAAGATCAGAAACATCGGGTGGAGTTGGAGTTATTAAATTAAAACTAGGGCCATAATCTTCATCTGATACTTCGCACCGCTTTGTTTTCCTAGAAAGCGAGTCATCAGGAGGTGTTGAAAGATTAATTTCTCCACTTTGAAGCTTGGCACAAATCTGGAATCTGGTTTTAAACTTGACTTCATCTTCAATAATAGACACATTTTGTTCCTGTGTTTCATTCACCCCCTTGAAATTCGCAATGCCAACACCTCATCCGTCACATGATTTATGTAATCTCTGAATAAGCTCCACAATAGAATCACACTTGGATTCTAGAGACTATATAAAAAAATGTCAATAACACAATTATTGATATAATTACGTTATTTCTATTGAGTAATAAATCTAATGTGAAAATTACCGTAATACATCTCATAATCCCATCTAAAGAAGTATCAAGATGAGTCTTAATAGAAGATGTCACTCTCTGAATTTAAATTGCAAGAACATAAAGAAAGATTACTAAAGTAAGTTAGAAATTCAACATTAAATTATGATTTGAACAATAAAATAATAAAGATATATTCAATATTAAAAAAAAAAGAGTAACACAAAGTCCACCCAGATAAAAGTTATGCCCCATGGGAAAGATTTGACTCTAGCATAGCCTTTATTGATTTAGTAAATGATCTATAACTTTTGCCCAAGAGGCAAGACTTTTAGATCACAAAAAAATAAGTTGTGCCCTATGGGCAAGAGTTGACACTACTGAATTGGCAGATGATCTATAACTCTTGCCCTAGAGGAAAGACTAGAAACAAGTCTATGAGCTATTATTAAGTGCCCAACTTTCCTGACAACTTCAGCAAGAACTGGAGAACAAGCTAAGCCGTTGAGGGTAAGCTGGAGAAGATGTGCACAAAGCCAGCTCTCTCCTAAAAGCTAAGCAACAATCACAAAGTGGAAAATTAATAGCTTACTATTAAGTGCTTATTATATATATTTAAGCTAAGTAATAACTGGAACAAATCCAACTAGTTATCACATTGACAATGTAAAGAACATGAAGCTAGAGGCTTATAAGCACAATAGCGGAGAAAAGGACCAGAAATCACAAATATGTACATTAAATACAAATAGTTTGCCCAATTATATAATCTTTCCACTCTTTTTGAAAATGAAGACCTTAACTCAATAAGCTTCCAGTGATTCTGCTTTTTATTTCTCATTACAGGTCTTGTAAAGTTGTAGATAAGTCCAAGAAACAATTCATGGTGTTCCTTTCAGTAATCTGTTTTTTTTACACACGAATGAAAAAAATCAACTTCTTCTACTAAAAAGAGGTCCTAACTTCTTTATTCACTTTTCTAGTTCTACACGCTTATGCAATGTAAATGAAGCCTTAACATGGCGTCATTCATACAAGCAATTCAACATAGTTCAACTAATCAACAGCAAAACATAAATTAAACCAAAACAGGAAAACATGGTTAATACACTCAATAACACCATAAAATTTCCTTCTGAAAAGATTTTAACGATAACAGGGTGAATAACTAAATGTTCTGTTTTTAGACTTCAAAAGCTAGATGTTCTCCAGATTCAAGTCTGTAAACCAAACTAAACACACTCCTACAAAAGTCATTTCAGTATGTGTATTATTAACCTGTGGCATTTTTTGGTAAAACACAAATATCAAAAGAATAATAATTACAAGAGCAAGCATTTCCTTGTTGCACCCAAGAGTAAGGGTGTGGGACTTTGGTCAGATAGTCAATGAAGTGTTTGGGAACTACGAGGTCTCGTGTCCAAAATTCAGTGAATATAAAAATACTAGGTGATTTCTTCCTATCTATTCTAGCCATGATGGATAGAGTTATCCGGTACTTGTTGTTGGTAGGTACCCATAGAACTAGAATATTAGTCAAGGTGTGTGCAAGTTCAACCCATTACCAGGGTCCAACAACTTCATCAAGTGCTGGAGAAAAATTTAATCCGTTGAGGGTAAGCTGAAGAAGTTGTGCACAAACCCAACACTCTCCTAAAAGCTAAGCAATAATCACAAAGTGGCAAATCGACAACCTACTGTTAAGTGCTTAATATATATAAACTAAGTAATAACTAAAACCAATCCAACTAGTTAGCACATTGACAATATAAAGAACATGAAGCTGGAGGTTTATAAGCACATCGGTCGGAGGAAACAACAAAAAAGCACAAATATCCAAGCTAGAATCTTATAGAGATGATTTCTAACCAAAATAAAAAAAGAACAAAAGGAATAAAGTAACACACTAACATCTTTAGCAGGACAATATCTGGGACACACATAAAAACAGGCAAACAAGCTATCACTGGCCTATATTGCTTTCATAAAGTGAGTTAGTATTATTTATTTCATTATTTGGTCAACCTTAGCCTACAATACTAAACAAATTCAATTGTTACTCTGAATTACTTACAAATTGAGGGATGAACAAGACCGTATACAAATTAAATAGCTAATTGTACTTTTGATGACAATAAATATCTATCAAATAGACTCACCACTCATCAGTTCACAGTTGTATTTTCCTCTTTTAGATTTCCTACAACTCGTCATGTACAGATTTCAATACTAAGAAAAGTGTTGTGCTATAGTTGTTGTAGCTCCTACTCTAGCTCTATTATCTCTATCATTCAGATATATCACCTACCATCTACCTCAATCATCCAAGAGGAATCCACTATCAATTTTTCATAGGAAATACATGGATTAACTCACGATATGACAGTAAAAGCGAAATGTTGGGTGTGTCGACTCTAAGCGATCTGATAATGCTCCAAGGATAGTATCTAGTTGTCCAACTAATAACATTAGCAGTATACAACTTAAATGTTGCATGTGCTGACTAGTTCAAACATATTTTTCTTTCATAGGTAACTTATCATCTACCTCCATTTCTTACAACCAATGACTTGTTTACCTGTTACCCCACTTCCCTTCTCTCTCTTTCTTCTCCTCCACCCAAATTTTTCACTGTCTAAAAAGGAGAGGATTATAGTAATACATATATAGACACTCAAAGTTAGCCTAAACTGACAATGGAATAAAGGAACACACTAACACCTTTGGCAGCACAATATCTAGGATACACATAAAAATATGCACAAAATAGGAAAACAAGTTGTAAATGGCCTACTGCAGACACTTTGAAGCTTATCTGAAAAATAGTCCTAATCGTACCTCATTGTAAGCTAATTATCAAGTCATTTCACTTTACAAAATTAGAACAAAGAGGTTACATTAAAGTGTTAAGCAAACTTAACAGAAAAATCCAATTATTGGCATATTCTTCAGACATTGACGTAAAATTCATGTAAATGATAAACTAAATTTAGTAGAAACTTACATCAACAATGATGTCAATTTAGTTTGAAGGCAAAATTCCCAAAGAATTGAAATCAGAAGCAACATTCATTTCTTTCTATTAATCGAGTTTGAAGATTTGAGAGGTGTCGGATGAAGAGAAAGAGGGGCAAGAGAAAGAGTATTCGTTGAAGAGAAAGAGGAGCAAGAGAAAGAATATTTGAGAAAATGGGGGAAAAGATAAACAACGAGAAGAATATATGAGGGAAATATGAAAAAAAAAGAGAAATAATAAAAATCCAAAATAAAGGTTAAAGACAAATAAATTTTTAAAAAGGTAAAACAATGAAGAAATAGATAATGGTTGAGAAAAAAGAGAAGAAACTAAAGGTTGAGACAAATAAATTAAAACATGAAATTAAAATTAAAGAAAAAATAAAAAGTAAAAATAATAAAAAATAGAATACTAATTTAAATAAAAAAAAATTAAAACTAAAAAAAAGTAGAATAATAAAAGTAAAGAAAAAATAAAAATTGAAAATAATAAAAATATAAAATTTGAGAGATAAATGAGTATGAAAAGTTTAAAAATATAGTTGAGGTATAGAGGGGCAAAATGGTACTTTTAGTATATTAAAAAGTAAGGAAGGCTATTCTTCAAAGACACTCTTCTTTTGGGTCAAATATCTAAAGTCACTCATATTTGGGTCTATGGCCTGCAATTTCCTGGACCATTTCACTATTTGGGCCATCTAGACTAGGGGTGGACATTCGGTTTGTTCGATTTGATTGTTGAATATCGGTTCGGTTTTTTGATTTTTGGATTGACGAAAATGAAAACCATAACCAAACTAAATTATTTCGGTTTGGTTCGGTTTTTACAAATTCGGTTTGATTATTTCGGATTTTTATTTCGATTTTAAAGATTAAAGTAGTGAGCATTTAAAATTGACAATTTATTTAGAAAAATAATCTTTTGAAAAATAATCTTTTTTTTTCAAACCTATTTTTCATTCTCAAATATAATTAATTCAACATGCATGATATAACCATAAATATCGACTTCGCCGAGTCATCGACGTTGGCGTGACGGCAGTGGCTGCACTCGGTAGCGACTGCCGATGGCAGTGAAGAACTAAGCAAATGAACTGAGCAAACGAATGTCATTAGCGATGTTGAAATTTCAAATGAATTGACGAACTGAGGATGGTTGAGCGCTGCTGCAGCCTTCACATTAATGTTAGGGTCTAAAGCAAAGAAATATATTAGGATTTAGGGTTACTATATGATTATAATTTATATATTTATATGTTATATCATATTATATTATACATTTAGTAAATTTACATATATATTAAATTATATATATATTATAATATATTATTTATATAATTTTGGTTTTTCGGTTTATCCGAATTGTTTTTTTGTAAATACAAAAACCAAACCGTTTAACCAAATTTCTAAAATTTGAAACCGAAACCAATCCGAAAAACTAAAAAATCAAACCAAAATTAAATTTCGGTTCTATTTTTTGTTTTTTTTCAATTTAAACCAAGATATGCCCAGCCCTAATCTAGACCCTTTGTTCCATTTTTTTCCTTTTTTTTGGCTCCAATTTATTTTGGGAGGCTAAAATCCACTTTTCCTTTTTTTTTAAAAATAAATAAATACAATTGTATTGAAAATCCATAATTGTTATATAGAATTAGTACCTATGTAAGATACATGTATAGAAACTATATGGATGTGTATAGGAATTGTATAATGATTGTATAAAATATGTATATCTATAAGATCTGTATAGAAGTTATATAATTGTTGTATAGAATACGTATCGACTTATTGCAACTAAAGATTGTATAGGATGTGTATAGAAATTGTACAATTATTGTACAAAAAATATTTATTATAAGATAATATGTATATGTATAAGATTGTATAGAAACTGTATAATTAATGTATAAAATATGTATCTAAATAATTATTACAGCTAAGGGTTGCATAAAATGTGTACAAAAACTATATGATTATTGTATGGAATATGTATTTTGTGTATGATTGAGTATAAATTATATCATTATTAAATAGAATAAATATTTGTAGAAGATTTACACAGAAATTGTATCATTAGTTTATAAAATAATATATTTGTATCATTGTTGTATAAAATTTGTCATTTTTATATAACAAATAAAAAATAAACTTTTTTCCATTGAGTGGGAAGCAAGTATGCGGGCCTTATACGCGTATATGCAGGAAAACATGAATAAAAGTTCCGTTAACGATGGCTATTAAGTGGAATTAGTTTAATGGCTAATTAGGAGTATTTAAATTTGGGGGCTAGTTTAGTGAAATTATTTTAGAATGAAGTGTTATTTTTATCCTTTTTTGATCATTTTATTCGTGGCCCAAATATGTATATCCCATAACAAATAATATTTAATAAAGAATAAATCTCATCTGTACCATGATTGTTTGATGAACGTATTAGATTAAGTAATAACATCTATTAATTAGTCAATCCTCCAGTCATTAGGTTTACTTCATATTCTTTATGCAATTTCATAACTGACGACAACAATAACGTAAAGTAAGATCAATGAGGCAAAAACTAATTTTCCAACTAAAGCTTTCGTTCTCCTCTCCGATAATGCCTTTTGCCATAGAAATGTTTTCTATAGTGTTTCTTTATAAGATCATCATCTTCAAGATCATGGTGTGCATTAAGTTTAAGTTTATTTTTTAATTAAGTTTTAAGTTAAAAAACCATTCTACTGATAATAACAAAAAGATAAATTACACAAATCCCAAACTTAAGGCACCACATTACCAAATATCCCTTACTATTTTAGAAATTACAAAAAATCCATTTTCGCATCTTTACTGGTGATACATTTATTGTAAATTGTACACCCTATTTTCTCTCCTCTATTCACGCCTCTCTCATCCAAGATACACATCTATTTTTTTTCCCACAAATTCCTCCCCTAAAATCGCTCCCATATTTGCAGATTTTGGGTTAACTTCCTTCTCCACTACTTCAACTGATTTGAACCATAATCTTTCAGCACTAAATTTCAAAATTTGTCAACTAGTTCAAAGAGATTACTTGTTTGTTTATGGGGTTTGAAGTTAGTTTTACCAAGACAAGTCAATATCCATATATGCTTTAAATTAATTTGTGGTAATTTGTTTGATCTTCAATGGCTAATGATGATTCACCCTCATTCGGCTTGGGCATTTCACAAATTGAAATACAAAAAGGTGTTCCTGCGAATAATCAAGTTTTGGATTTTACTCCAAGCAATTTTGATTACACCGAGTTAGGTTTTAGCAAAAATCGGTCAAAGCAACGCAATGACCCTGAAAGATTGAAGATTTTAAGACAAGCTTTTGCTGTTAAAAATCAATATTCCAACATACAAATGGATGATCTGAAGGAAATAGAATATATCCCCAAATCCTCGTTGTAGCAGGTATTATTATCGCAAGTGATACATATAGATGGTATACATAAAAGAATTGATTGATACATATATGTTTATAATTTAATAGGGATTCAAATGGTATATATATGTTACCGCTATGTGGATTTTATGGTTATTCATACGATTTATACCTTTTTCATTTTTTTAAACGGTGATTCATATGCTAATGAGTGATACATATGGTGTTATGTTGATTCATATGGTTGTTACAATTATTATTTTAATTAATTGGTGATTCATATTCTACTTTTGAGTGATACATTTTTTTCACAATCTGATATTTAATTGGTGATACATATAGTGTTCTAGTGATTTATACGGTTGTTATAGTTACACATTTTCATATAGTGTAAGAGTGATTCTATGTGGATCAGTTTTTTTGGTGATACATATGTGATAACACTTTCTATACTCATTTTATTGTTGTTGTAATTTATAAATATGTGATTCATTTGACATATGAATAATCTTTTGATTTTGTGTTGTTGGCAGAATGTTACTTTGATTGTGAAAAAATGACTTTCCCACAACGCAAGGATTGATAGTGCACACAACATCAATTTAGTAGATATAATTAAAGAAGTTCTGAAGGATGAAGGAATCAAAATTTTTAGAAGCACTTATTTTGAGTCATTTCTGGACCTCCCTAGTTGTAACTTTCAAGGTTCGATAGCAAGTTGCTTGATGAACTTAGAGGTCCAACACTCATATCAGGATCAACTAAGGGTATTGGTCAACAATATAGTTGTAACGCCCCGTAATTTGGGCTACAATATAGACCATTATTTCGATGCATTGTTAACCCCGAAGCCATAAAATCCTATGCCAATACGGTATGTTAATTATAGTGTAGCATGTGAATCCACTCAAGCTTGAATTTAGACCATAGAGGTCCTTCAACTAAAGGACGAGTTGAAGCTATTTTGATCGACTAAGTTTTAGTGGATATTGTAAAATGTATCATCTATCATCTACCATAAATCTTTGTATATATCGAATTAGGAAGACTACTATGTGTCAAATGATAGGTATTCGAGTTATCTTTCCAACGATACCAATTTGGCTAAAATCTGACACCCGAGCAAGAAGTTATGGCCCTTCAAAGTAATAAACGTCGCCTAACCAATCGCCCATGCCCACTGGAAAGCACAAGCAATAGCCTAGGTGGCGCCTATGTAAACATAGGCGTTAGACTAGGTGGTGCCTATGTAAAAATAGGCAATAGCCTAGACGGCGCCAATGTGAACATAGGCAATGGGATGGGCAGTGCCTATGTAAAGAAATCTAGTGACTTAAACACTTCATGTTGGGGACAAAGTGATCCTTTTCCACCCTTACTTAGCCCTAAAACACGAGATTTAGTTCCAAGGACCCCAAAATACATATTCATTCATCAAAAGTGCTCAAATATTCTCCTTAGGGTTTCAAAATAAAAACCCAAATAGCTCAAGATTTGACCGTAGGTTTTCAAAGATAATTACATAGTTGGAATCACCAATCCCCAATCTTCAAGAAACATATATTATCCTTGGAAATAGAGGTACATGGGGTTATCATAAAATCTCATGGGTGTAGTTTTTATGAACATGCATGCTTTTAAATGGGGGTTTTCAATCAAATCCTAATAACTTGCTTTCACTATGATTTCTAAGTCATTTTTCTTTATGTCATGAGAATTGTTTTCCTATATACTTTAATGGTTGAAACCATGCATATGTGATTTTAGATTTTCCATGGAAGTTTTATAAATATAAATGATAAATTGCTTTCAAATACCCATGATAATGTCTTGATACCCCATATCATATTGTGACCAACAAAAGAGAGCATGAATTTGAAATAATTATTGTTCACCACTAGTAAATGGTGAAGCACATTTGTTTTTACATGATTATGCATATGTGGATGTGATATTGATGACTTGAAAGTCGGGTATGACGATACACTTCAAGATACGATATGTGATTGAATAAGATGAAATTTGAATGCATTGATTTAACATGAGAAAGGTGGATGCCCGAGGAAGGTGTTTGAGACACAAGGGATCATCGCTGGAAAAACGTGTTTGCCGACATGGAATATTGGTACCAGGCTAAGTGATATTGTGTACTTGACTTCATGTCATTCCTCAACTGGGACTATAGGTAGGAGCCCGGGCTAAGTGATCTATAGGAAATGTTTCTTTTCTTTGTGATTTAGTTCATGTTTCAGAGTCTGAACTTTACCGTAATCAATGATCACTTGTGTTTCAGAAACACAATTATGACTCCACGCCATATCATCGATAAGAATTCTTAGGGAGATGAGGTCCGTCCCACCCATGGGATGGGGGCCCATAAAAGGGCTCACACTCCAGAATTTGTCCCTACTCTGGGATTCCCTCCAGTCCCGACCAATCCACCTCGGGCTCCGCGAACTAATGACAACCGTCCCCTAATTGATCAGGGAGATATTTTAAATTCAAAATGCAGACGGTCTATTCATATACTAACATGGTTGGTAGCTAACCAGGCTCAATGATTGAAAGATGTTGGGTCTGCATCTTTTACATCTGAGGCTACTAGAGTCGGACATTTCATGAAGATGAACCCACCTAAGTTCACTGGCCCCAAGGTCGAGAAAGATCCACCGGAGTTCGTGGATTAGATGGAAAAAATCTTTAAGGTGATGCATGTCAATGAGGTTGAAGGGGTGGAGTTAGCAACCTATCAGCTCCAGGACGTTGCAAATCAGTGGTATCCCGACTAGGAAGATGAAAAAGGTGAAAGTGCTGAGCCCACAGTATGGGACGAATTTGTGGAACCTTTCCTTGATCGATTCTTTCTTATGGAGTTGATGAAGACCAAAGAGGAAGATTTTATGAATCTGAAGTAGGGCAGTATGAGTGTCCAGGAGTACTCTTTGAAGTTTAATAAACTATCCCGCTATGCACCAGAGTTGACTAGTAATATGAGAGCCTGGATGAGGAAATTTGCATCTGGCCTTGCTGATAACCTGGTACTTGAGTGCCAGGGGGCTATGTAGAATAGGCAGATAGACTTTCTCGACTAACCGTTCATATACAACAGTTGGAAGAGAAGAAGAAAAATATTATTAAATCTAGAGAGAAAGACAGACAGGCTAAGAGATCTAGATCTGTGGACCAGTACCAGAGTCAGCCGCAGAGTGGTAACTGGGGTAATAATTGGTCGAAGAATAAGAAGTTTTGTAACAGGGCATAGTCAGCAGCTAGTGCCCCAGCACCCAGACCACCGACAGACAGAAAAACTCAGAGTTTTTAGACTTCTCATGGGTCTAAAGATCTAGGCACAAAGTCTCAGGTCAGTGTGGCCCATCAGCATCGTACTCATCAATGGCGTGAGGTTTGGGAACAGAATCATCTAGGGAAGTGCTGGTTTAAGGGGAGAAACTTCTATACTTGTGGAAAAGAGGGTCACCTTCAGAGAGATTGTCCTTCTGCTGGAGTAAATGCAGGGGGTGCTAATTCCCAAGCTGCCTCCACAACTCCTTTTCCTAAAGGTGCCCCTTCAGCTGCTGGAAGTGGTTGCAACCGGTTATATTCTTTGACTAACCACCAAGAAGCGGAAGCTTCACCAGATGTTGTCACCGGTATGTTACGAATATTTTCTCGTGATGTTTACGTATTGCTTGATCCCGAGTCTACTTTATCTTATGTGACTCTTATGTGGTTGTTGGTTTTGGTTTGAGCCCAAAGTTATTGTAGAACCCTTCTCTGTTTCTACTCCTGTAGTTGATTCTGTTGTTGCTAGAAGGATGTATATAAATTGAGTCATGTCTATTCATAGTAGGGAAACTGTGGCAGACCTTATAGAACTGGATATGATGGATTTTGATGCCATCCTTGGGATGGACTGGCTCCATTCGTGTTATGCCACCCTTGATTCCAGAACCCAAAAGGTTACTTTTTATTTCCCGAATGGTACACCAATTGTATGGGCAGGGAGTTCTATGCAACCTAGAGGTCACTTTATCTCTCATCTTAGAGCCCGAAAGCTTATCTCCAAAGGTTGTATGTATCATCTAATCCGAGTAAAAGATTCAAAAGTTGAAAACCTTCCTCTATAGTCAGTCCCTCTAGTGAATGAATTCACAGAAGTCTTTCCCGATGATCTCCCAGGGATACCCCCTGATAGGAAGATAAATTTTGGCATTGATGTGTTACCAGACACTCGTCCTATTTTTATTCCGCCGTATAGAATGGCTCCTGAAGAAATAAAAGAGTTAAAGGAATAGCTTCCAGACCTCCTAGACAAAGGTTTTATTCTTCCTAGTGTTTCCCCGTGGGGTGCACCCGTGATCTTCGTGCGAAAGAAGGATGGATCCCTTCGGATGTGCGTAGATTACTGTCAGTTAAATAAGGTCACGATTAAAAATAAATATCCTTTTCCTAGGATTAACAAATTTTTTGACAGCTTCAGGATGCCAAGAGTTTTTCAAAATTAGACCTTCATTCGGGTTATCATCAGTTGAAAGTTAGTGAGTCAGTAATACCCAAGACAGCCTTTCGAACCGGATATGGTCACTACGAATTTCTAGTTATGTCATTTGGGTTGACTAACGCCCCTACAGCCTTCATGGATCTTATAAATAGAGTGTTCCGTCAGTTTCTTGACTTGTTCGTCATTGTATTTATTGATGATATTCTGATCTATTCTAAGAGTAAAGAGGATAACGCCAATCACCTCCGAATTATTCTTTAGACCCTTAAGGATCATCAGCTGTATTCCAAATTTTCTAAGAGTGAATTCTGGTTAGACGTTATTGCCTTCCTGGGGCATATTGTGTCCAGTGACGGGATAAGAGTGGATCCCTAGAAAGTTGAAGCAGTGAGAAAATGGCCCAGACCCTTGACTCCAGCCGATATTCAGAGCTTCTTAGGTTTGGCGGGGTATTACAGAAGGGTCGTAGAGAGTTTTGCTTCTATAGTTGCTCCGCTTACTAAATTAACTCAGACAAAGATAAAGTTTGTGTGGTCTAACTTGTGTGAAGATAGTTTAAAGGGATTGAAGAGCAAGCTGACTACTGCTCCTATTTTGACCCTTCTTGAGGGTATAGATGATTTTGTGTTTTATTGTGATGCATCCTGTGTGGGACTTGGTTGTGTATTGATGCAGCTTGGTAAGGTGATAGCTTATGCATCTAGGCAGTTAAAGGTGCATGAGCGTAATTACCCCACTCATTACTTGGAGTTAGCAGTCGTGGTGTTTGCACTTAGAATCTGGAGGCACTATCTCTATGGCGTGCATGTTGATATTTATACTGACCATAAGAGTTTACAGTATGTTTTCTCACAGAAAGAATTGAACCTCAGGCAGAGGCATTGGATGGAGCTTTTGAAAGACTACGATATGAGTCTACATTACCATCCGGGCAAGGCAAATGTTGTAGACGATGCCCTCAGCAGGTTGTCTATGGGCAGCCTTTCTTATATAGAAGAAGGAAAGAAAGAAATGGTGAATGATATTCACCGCCTTGCAAATCTAAGAGTGCGACTCTTAGATTCTAAAGATGGAGAGGTGATTATTCATGAGTTAGCTAAGTCATCTCTTTGTGCTGAAGTTAAGGAGAAGCGGGTTGAATATCCCATCTTGATTTAAATCAAGAAAGATGTGGGTCAACAAAAGGTTATGCCATTTGAAATTGGTGGTGATGGTATTCTGAGATTTTAGGGTAGGTTATGTATTTCGAAAGTCAATGGGCTACGGGAAAGAATCCTTAATGAGGCGCACACTTCGAGGTATGTCATTCACCCACGCTCTACTAAGATGTACCAGGATCTAAAAACCTTGTATTGGTGGAATAACATGAAATGTGATGTAGCTGATTTTGTGTCCAAGTGTTTGAACTGTCAAAAAGTGAAGGTAGAACACACGAGGCTAGGTGGTACTTCCCAATAGATAACCCTACCTTTACGAAAGTGGGAGATAATAAACATGGACTTCATTACAGGACTTACGAGATCCCAAAATCAGTATGATTCTATATGGTTGATTGTAGATCGGTTGATCAAGTCAGCCCACTTTTTTCCTGTGAGAACAAATTATTTGGGAGAGTTTTATGCTAAGATTTACATTGAGGAGATAGTTCGATTGCATGGACACTAGTGTCCATTATATTCGATAGAGGTACACAGTTTTCATTTCAGTTTTGGAGATCCTTTCAGAAGGGTTTAGGTACACAAATGAAATTGAGCACAACTTTCCACCCTCAGATGGATGGTAAAGCTGAGCGTACCATTCAGACCCTCAAAGATATGTTGAGGGCATGCGTCATTAATTTGAAAGGTTGTTGGGTAGATCACCTGTCACTGGTTGAATTCGCTTACAATATAAGCTACCATTCCAGCATCAAGATGGCTCCTTTTGAGGGTTTGTACGGGAGGAGATGTAGGTCTCCGATAGGATAGTATGAAGTGGGTGAGACTCAGTTGTATGGGACCGATCTTGTTCATCAGGAGATGAAAAAAGTGAAGATCATTAGAGAACGACTCAAGATTTCTCAGAGTCGTCAGAAGTCCTATACCGATGTTTGGAGAAGAGAACTAGAGTTTTAAATTGGTGATTGGTTATTTCTCAAGGTTTCTCCTATGAAAGGAGTTATGCGGTTTGGAAAAATGGGTAAATTGAGCCCTCGTTATGTAGGGCCATATCAGATTTTGAAAAAGATTGGTACAGTTGCATATGAGTTAGAATTGCCTGCAATTTTGGGTTCCGTTCATCCGGTATTCCATGTATCCTCATTGAAGAAATGCATTGGAGATCATTCTATGGTATTTCCAGTAGAGGGTATCAAAGTGACAGACTTTTTGTCTTATGAAGAAGAGCCTATAGAAATTTTAGATCGCCAAGTTCGAAAGATAAGGAGCAAAGAGATATCCTCAGTAAAGGTGTTGTAGAGTAATCAGAAAGTTGAAGAAGCAACTTGGGAGTTAGAAGATGACTTAAGAATTAGATATCCCAATTTGTTTTCTTCGATGGAGGAGGAGATAGAAGGTAATATTCCTATCTTATCTTTCCTAGTCCTTTATTATGCTTGAAATCGTGTCTGTCTGTGTCCCACATCATTATTTGGGGACGAATGATCCTAAGGAGGGGATAATGTAACCCCCCGCAATTCGGGCTACAATATAGACCATGATTTCGATACGTTGTTAATCCGGAAGCCATAAAATCCTATGTCAATACAGCATGTTAATTATTGTGTAGCATGTGAATCCACTCAAGCTTGAATTTAGACCATAGAGGTCCTTCAACTCAAGGACGAGTTGAAACTATTTCGATCGACTAAGTTTTAGTGGGCGTTGTAAAATGTGTCAGATTCCATCGACCCTAAGTCTCTGTATTTGTCAAATTACGAAGACTACTATGTGTCAAATGATAGGTATTCAGTTGGCTTTCCAACGAAATCAATTTGGCTAAAATATGACACCTGAGCAAGAAGTTATGGACCTTTCAAGTGATAAGCGTCGCCTAACTAATTGCCCATGGCCACTGGAAAGGATAGGCAATAGCCTAGGCGGCGCCTATGTAATCATACGCGATAGCCTAGGTGGTGCCTATGTAAACATAGGTGATAGCCTTGGCGGCGCCTATGTGAACATAGGCAATGGGATGGGCGGCGCCTATGTAAAGAAATCTAGTGAATTAAAAACTCCGTGTTAGGGACAAAGTGGTCCTTTTACACCCTTACTTAGCCCTAAAACACGAGATTTAGTTTCAAGGACCCCAAAATACAGCTTCATTCATCAAAATAGCTCAAAGATTCTCCTTAGGATTTCAAAATAAAAACCCAAATAGCTCAAGATTTTACCGTAGGTTTTCAAAGATAATTACATATTTGGAATCACCAATCCGCAAGCTTCAAGAAACATCTATTATCCTTGGAAATATAGGTACGTGGGGTTATCCTAAAATCTCATGGGTGTAGTTTTTATGAACATGCATGCTTTTAAATGGGGGTTTTCAATCAAATTCTAATAACTTGCTTTCAATATGATTTCTAAGTCATTTTTCTTTATGTCATGGGAATTGTTTTCCTATATACTTCAATGGTTGAAACCATGCATATTTGATTTTAGATTTTCCATGGAAGTTTTATAAATATAAATTATAAATTTCTTTCAAATTCCCATGATAATGTCTTGATACCCCATATCATATTGTGACCAACAAAAGAGAGCATGAATTTGAAATAATTATTGTTCACCACTTGTAAATGATGAAGCACCTTGGTTTTTACATGATTATACATATGTGGATGTGATATTGATGACTTGCAAGTCGGGTATGATGATACACTTCAAGATACGATATGTGATTGAATAAGATGAAATTTGAATGCATTGATTTAACATGAGAAAGGTGGATGCCCGAAGAAGGTGTTTGAGACACAAGGGCTCATCGCTGGAAAAACGTGTTTGCTGACATGGAATATTGGTACCAGGCTAAGTGATCTTGTGTACTTGACTTCATGTTATTCCCAAATTGGGACTATAGGTAAGAGCCCAGGCTAAGTGATCTTGGGCACTACCATTGGGTCGAGACACCATGCTATGTGATATTCTGAGTCTCTCCCTTACTTATACTATAATCTTGGTGGCAATCGAGGTTTGACATTTAGTGTAAATTATGTAGGGTATTCCACCTAGCTCAGTTGAATTTAATTGATTGTTGAGAAAACTATTGCATTACACCCTTGTGCTTTCAAATGGTTTGATACGAAATTGCTTTATAATGGCTCTCAATTATATTTTGTAAAAATATTATGTTTTGTTTTGATATCTCTGCGTGCCAGTACTTTTGAGCTGACCCCCTCCCCTCTCCAACCTCTCAGGTTCTGAGGCCCTGTGTAGGGGTTAAGAGAATAAGTAGATCTTTCAGACAGAGTTGCAGAGACAAGTGGTGAGCCTTCTATGTTTCGGAAGGTCTTAATTCCTGCAGTCCTTTTCTCTTATATTTATTTTTAGGGTTTAATGGAGGCTTGTCCCAGTTTATATACGGTTACTTGACTTAGTCACTTGTTAGAGATTTTCGTAGACAATTGGTTAGAGGTTAATTGATGTTGAGGGAACCTTATCTCCCCGTTATTGTTTCTTTTCATAGCTATAACCATGTTTGTGAATTATTGTATTTTTCTACATTACTTTGATCATATGAATTAGGTGCATGATTACCAGACAGATAGGGGTGTCTTGGGCCTTCATGATTTGAAACGCTCGTTATGGCCAGGCCTAAGTTTGGGTATTGACAAGTTTGGTATCAAAGAGCGATTCATAGTCCCAGGGTGTCTGCGAAATCACGTCAGGTAGAGTCTTATTTATGGGTGTGTAGCGCGCCATACTTATAAGAAGGAGGCTGCTAGGTGTTTAGGTAATGTTTCTCTTCTTTGTGATTTAGTTCGTACTTCAGAGTCTGAACTGTACCCTAATCAATGATTACTTGTGTTTCAGAAACACAATTATGACTCCACATCGTATCATCGATCAGAATGCTTAGGGAGATGAGGTCCGTCCCACCAATGGGATGCGGACCCATAAAAGGGCTCACACTCCAGAATTTATCCCTACTCTGGGAGTCCCTCTAGTCCCGACGAATCCACCTCGGGCTCTGGGAACTAATGCCAACTATCCCCAAATTGCTCAGGGAGATATTTTAAATGCAGAATTCAGACGGTCTATTCATATGCTGAAAAGGTTTGGTAGCTAACCAGTCTCAACAATTGGAAGATGTTGGGTCTGCATCTGTTACATCGGAGGCTACTAGAGTCGGACATTTCATGAAGATGAACCCACCTAAGTTCACTGGACCCAAGGTCGAGAAAGATCCACCGGAGTTCGTGGATTATATGGAAAAGATCTTTAAGGTGATGCATGTCGATAAGGTTGAAGGGGTAGAGTTAGCAACCTATCAGCTCAAGGACATTGCAAATCAGTGGTATCCCAACTGGGAAGATGAAAAAGGTGAAAGTGCTTAGCCCACAGTATGGGGCGAATTTGTGGAACCTTTCCTTGATCAATTCTTTCTTATGGAGTTGATGAAGACCAAAGAGGAAGATTTTATGAATCTGAAGTAGGGCAGTATGAGTGTCCAGGAGTACACTTTGAAGTATAATAAACTAGCCCGCTATGCACCAGAGTTGACTAGTAATATGAGAGCCCGGATGAGGAAATTTGCATCTGGCCTTGCTGATAACCTGGTACTTGAGTGTCAGGGGGATATGTTTAATAAGCAGATAGACTTTACTCGACTGACCGTTCATATGCAACAGTTGGAAGAGAAGAAGAAAAATATTATTGAATCTAGAGAGAAAGATAGACAGGCTAAGAGATCTAGATCTGTGGACCAGCACCAGAGTCAGTAGCAGAGTGGTAACTGGGGTAATAATTGGTCGAAGAAGAAGAAGTTTTGGAACAATGCATAGTCAGCAACCAGTGCCCCAGCACCCAAACCACCGACAGACAGAAAAACTCAGAGTTTTCAGACTTCTCATGGGTCTAAATCTCTAGGTACAAAGTCTCAGGTCAGTATGGCCTAGCAGCATCGTACTCATTTATGGTGTGAGGTTTGGGAAAGGAATCACCTAGGGAAGTGCTAGTTTAAGGGGAGAAACTTCTATACTTGTGGCAAAGAGGGTCACCTTCAGAGAGATTGTCCTTCTGCTGGAGTAAATGCAGGGGGGTGCTAAGTCCCAAGCTCCCTCCACAGCTCCTTTTCCTAAGGGTTCCCCTTCAGCTGCTGGAAGCGGTTGCAACCGGTTATATTTTTTGACTAATCGCCAAGAGGCGGAAGCTTCACCAGATGTTGTCACCGGTATGTTACGAATCTTTTCTCGGGATGTTTATGTATTGCTTGATCCCGGGTCTACTTTATCTTATGTGACTCTTATGTGGATTTTGGTTTCGGGTTTGAGCCCAAAGTTATTGTAGAACCCTTCTCTGTTTCTACTCCTGTAGGTGATTCTGTTGTTGCTAGAAGGATGTATAGAAATTGAGTCATGTCTATTCATAGTAGGGAAACTATGGCAGACCTTATAGAACTGGATATGATGGATTTTGATGCAATCCTTGGGATGGACTAGCTCCATTCGTGTTATGCCACCCTTGATTGCAGAACCTAAAAGGTTACTTTTTCTTTCCCGAATGGGACACCAATTGTATGGGCAGGGAGTTCTATGCAACCTAGAGGTCACTTTATCTCTCATCTTAGAGCCGGAAAGCTTGTCTCCAAAGGTTGTATGTATCATCTAATCCGACTAAAAGATTCAAAAGTTGAAAACCTTCCTCTATAGTCAGTCCCTCTAGAGAATGAATTCACAGAAGTCTTTCCCGAAGATCTCCCAGGGATACCCCCTGATAGGAAGATAAATTTTGGCATTGATGTGTTACCAGACACTCGTCCCATTTTTTTTTCATCCATATAGAATGGATCCTGAAGAACTAAAAGAGTTAAAGGAATAGCTTGCAGACCTCCTAGACAAAGGTTTTATTCTTCCTAGTGTTTCACCGTGGGGTGCACCCGTGCTCTTCGTGTGAAATAAGGATGGGTCCCTTCAGATGTGCGTAGACTACCGTCAGTTAAATAAGGTCACGATTAAAAATAAATATCCTCTTCCTAGGATTAACAAACTTTTTTACCAGCTTCAGGGTGCCAAGTGTTTTTCAAAATTAGACCTTCATTCGGGTTACCATCAGTTGAAATTTAGGGAGTCAGACATACCCAAGACAGCCTTTCGAACCCGATATGGTCACTACGAATTTCTAGTCAAGCCCTTTGGGTTGACTAACGCCCCTGCAGCCTTTATGGATCTTATAAATAGAGTGTTTCGTCAGTTTCTTGACTTGTTCATCATTTTATTTATTGATGATATTCTGATCTATTCTAAGAGTAAAAAGGATAACGCCAATCACCTCCGAATTATTCTTTAGAACCTTAAGGATCATCAGTTGTATGCCAAATTTTCTAAGTGTGAATTCTGGTTTGACGCTATTGCCTTCCTGGGGAATATTGTGTCCAGTGACGGGATAAGAGTGGATCCCTAGAAAGTTGAAGCAGTGAGAAAATGGCCCAGACCCTTGACTCCAACCGATATTCATAGCTTCTTGGGTTTGACGGGGTATTACAGAAGGGTCGTAGAGAGTTTTTCTTCCATAGCTTCTCCACTTACTAAACTGACTCAGAAAAAGATAAAGTTTGTGTGGTCTAACTTGTGTGAAAATAGTTTTGAGGGATTGAAGAACAAGCTGACTACTTCTCCTATTTTGACCCTTCTTAAGGGTATAGATGATTTTGTGGTTTATTGTGATGCATCTCGTGTGGGACTTGGTTGTGTATTGATACAGCGTGGTAAGGTGATAGCTTATGCATCTAGGCATTTAAAGGTGCATGAGCGCAATTACCCCACTCATTACTTAGAGTTAGCAGTCGTGGTATTTGCACTTAGAATCTGGAGGCACTATCTTTATGGAGTGCATGTTGATATTTATATTGACCATAAGAGTTTACAGTATGTTTTCTCATAGAAAGAATTGAACCTCAGGAAGAGGTGTTGGATGGAGGTTTTGAAAGACTACAATATGAGTCTGCATTACCATCCGGGAAAGGCAAATGTTGTAGAAAACGCCCTCAGCAGGTTGTCTATGGGCAGCCTTTCTTATGTAGAAGAAGGAAAGAAAGAAATGGTGAAGGATATTCACCGCCTTGCAAATCTAGGAGTGCGACTCTTAGATTCTGGAGATGGAGAGGTGATTATTCATGAGTTAGCTAAGTCAACTCTTTGTGCTGAAGTTAAGGAGAAGCAGGTTGAAGATCTCATCTTGATGCAAATCAAGAAAGATGTGGGTCAACAAAAGGTTATGCCATTTGAAATTGGTGGTGATGGTATTCTAGAGATTTTAGGGTAGATTATGCATTCCAAAATTCGATGGGTTATGGGAAAGAATCCTTAATGAGGCGCACACTTTGAGGTATGTCATTCACCCACGCTCTACTAAGATGTACCAGGATCTAAAAACCTTGTATTGGTGGAATAACATGAAATGTGATGTAGCTGATTTTGTGTCCAAGTGTTTGAACTGTCAACAAGTGAAGGTAGAACACATGAGGCCAGGTGGTACTTCCCAATAGATAACCCTACCTTTACGGAAGTGGGAGATAATAAACATGGACTTCATTACAGGACTTCCGAGATCCCAAAATCAGTATGATTCTATATGGGTGATTGTAGATCGGTTGACCAAGTCAGCCCACTTTTTTCCTGTGAGAACAAATTATTTGGGAGAGGTTTATGCTAAGATTTACACTGAGGAGATAGTTCGATTGCATGGGGCACTAGGGTCCATTATATCCGATAGAGGTACGCAGTTTTCATCTCAGTTTTGGAGATCCTTTCAGAAGGGTTTAGGTACACAAATGAATTTTAGCACAGCTTTCCACCCTCAAAAGGATGGTAAAGCTGAGCGTACCATTCAGACCCTCAAAGATATGTTGAGGTCATGCGTCATTGATTTGAAAGGTTGTTGGGTAGATCACCTGCCACTGGTTGAATTCGCTTACAATATTAGCTACCATTCCAGCATCAAGATGGCTCCTTTTGAGGGTTTGTATGGGAGGAGATGTAGGTCTCTGATAGAATAGTATGAAGTGGGTGAGACTTAGTTGTATGGGCCCAATCTTGTTCATCAGGCGATGGAGAAAGTGAAGATTATTAGAGAACGACTCAAGATTGCTCAGAGTCGTTAGAAGTCCTATGCCGATGTTTGGAGAAGAGAACTAGAGTTTTAAATTGGTGATTGGGTGTTTCTCAAGGTTTCTCCTATGAAAGGAGTTAGGCGGTTTGGAAAAAGGGGTTAATTGAGCCCTCGTTATGTAGGGCCATATCAGATTTTGAAATAGATTGGTACAGTTGCATATGAGTTAGAATTGCCTGCAATTTTGGGTGTCGTTCATCCGGTATTCCATGTATCCATGTTGAAGAAATGCATTGGAGATCATTCTATGGTATTTCCAGTAGAGGGTATCAAAGTGACAGACTCTTTGTCTTATGAAGAAGAGCCTGTAGAAATTTTAGATCGCCAAGTTCAAAAGCTGAGGAGCAAAGACATAGCCTCAGTAAAGGTGCTGTGGAGGAATCAAAAAGTCGAAGAAGCAACTTGGGAGTTAGAAGATGACTTAAGAATTAGATATCCCAATTTTTTTGCTTCGATGGAGGTGGAGATAGAAGTTAATATTCCTATCTTATCTTTCCTAGTACTTTATTATGCTTGAAATCATGTCTGTCTGTGTCCCGCATCATTATTTGGGGATGAATGATCCTAAGGAGGGGATAATGTAACCCCCCGCAATTCGCGCTACAATATAGACTATGATTTCGATACGTTGTTAATCCCAAAGCCATAGAATCCTATGTCAATACAGCATGTTAATTATTGTGTAGCATGTGAATCCACTCAAGCTTGAATTTAGACCATAGATGTCCTTCAACTCAAGGACGAGTTGAAACTATTTCGATCGACTAAGTTTTAGTGGACGTTGTAAAATGTGTCAGATTCCATCGACCATAAGTCTCTGTATATGTCAAATTACGAAGACTACTATGTGTCAAATGATAGGTATTCGAGTTGGCTTTCCAACGAAATCAATTTGGCTAAAATCTGACACCCGATCAAGAAGTTATGGACCTTTAAAGTGATAAGCGTCGCCTAACCAATCGCCCATGGCCACTGGAAAGCATAGGCAATAGCCTAGGCGGCGCCTATATAAACATAGGCGATGGCCTAGGCAGCGCCTATGTAAACATAGGTGATAGCCTTGGCGACGCCTATGTGAACATAGGCGATGGGATGGGCGGCGCCTATGTAAAGAAATCTAGTGACTTAAACACTCCGTGTTGGGGACAAAGTGGTCCTTTTACACACTTACTTAGCCCTAAAACACGAGATTTAGTTCCAAGGACCCCAAAATATAGATTCATTCATCAAAATTGCTCAAAGATTCTCCTTAGAGTTTCATAATAGAAACCCAAATAGCTCAAGATTTTACCATAGGTTTTCAAAGATAATTACATATTTGGAATCACCAATCCGCAAACTTCAAGAAACATCTATTATCCTTGGAAATATAGGTACGTGGGGTTATACTAAAATCTCATGGGTGTATTTTTTATGAACATTCATGCTTTTAAATGGGGGTTTTCAATCAAATTCTAATAACTTGCTTTAAATATGATTTCTAAATTATTTTTTGTTTATGTCATGGGAATTGTTTTCCTATATACTTCAATGGTTGAAACCATGCATATGTGATTTGAGATTTTCCATGGAAGTTTTATAAATATGAATGATAAATTTCTTTCAAATTCCCATGATAATGTCTTGATACCCCATATCATATTGTGACCAACAAAAGAGAGCCTGAATTTGAAATAATTATTGTTCACCACTTGTAAATGATGAAACACCTTGGTTATTACATGATTATGCATATGTGGATGTGATATTGATGACTTGCAAGTTGGGTATGACGATACACTTCAAGATATGATATGTGATTGAATAAGATGAAATTTGAATGCATTGATTTAACATGAGAAAGGTGGATGCCCGAAGAAGGTGTTTGAGACACAAGGGCTCATCGCTGGAAAAATGTGTTTGCCGACACGGAATATTGGTACCAGGCTAAGTGATCTTGTGTACTTGACTTCATGTTATTCCCAAATTGGTACTATATGTAGGAGCCCGGGCTAAGTGATCTTGGGCACTACCATTGGGTCGAGACGCTATGCTATGTGATCTTCTGAGTCTCTCCCTCACTTATACTCTAGTCTCAGTGAGAACCGAGGTGTGACAGTTGGTGGAAATTATGTAGGGTATTCCACCTAGCTCAGTTGCATTTAAATGATTGTTGAGAAAACTATTGCATTACACAGTTGTGCTTTCAAATAGTTTGATACGAAATTGCTTTATAATGGCTCTGAATTATATTTTGTAAAAATATTATGTTTTGTTTTGATATCTCTGCGTGCCAGTACTTTTATGTTGACCCCCTCCCCTCTCCAACTTCTCAGGTTCAGAGGCCCAGTATAGGGGTCAAGAGAATCAGTAGATCTTTCAGACAGAGTTGCAGAGACAAGTGGTGAGCCTTCTATGTTTCGGAAGGTCTTATGTCCTGCAGTCTTTTTCTCTTATATTCAGTTTTAGGGTTTACTAGGGCCTTGTCCTAGTTTATATATGGTTACTTGACTTAGTCACTTGTTAGAGATTTTCGCAGACAGTTATTTAGAGGTTAATTGATGTTGAGGGAACCTTATCTCCCCGTTATTATTTCTTTTCATAGCTATAACCATATATCTGAATTATTGTGTTTTTACGTATTACTTTGATTATATGAATTAGGTGCATGATTACTATATAGATAGGGGTGTTTTGGGCCGTCTGTATGCCCCAAAAAATGGGTCCCGGAGCATCACACGGTGCTTGAGGCTACGAGTAGCCCCAAGCTAACCCTTTGAGCCATTTCATTCTGTCAACATAAATCAACGGGGTTTTCATAAATAACCCTCAAATATCAACAGAGTAATCATCGTCCAAGAATAAAAGAATTTTAGAAAGATAACAAAATACGACTTATTAGTCAACTCCCAACATCTATACTAGTCTGATAAGCCTCTAAGAAAATCTTTAAAACCAGCGAGCCATTGAGACATGCCCCAACTAACTCATACTCAGTTATCAAATGTAAACGATTCCGTGAAACCAACATCAGACATCACGTCCTCGGAACATGAGGACTCACCACAATAGAGGATATAGAATAGAGTGCCCGAAAAATCACTGTCGAACCTGAAATTGAGCACCTGACCCTACATTCTGAGAAAATGCAGCCCACATCCGAAGATGCGGGTCAGTACCATGGAAAGGGACCGAGTATTTGGGGGTGTATACAGTCTTATAAACATCATCATCATAAATATTTATAATGAATATGCAGGATGTATGAAAGACTCACATAGCCTGATCAAAATCATCATAATCATGAGAGGATGAAATAAGTACAATAACACATGTGAGTCATCATATAATTTGTCAGTCACTTTCAGTTCATCAAGAATAGAAATTCTCATAATGTAAATATCATTCAAATCTTTCGAAAGAATAACTTTCACAATTCCACTTTCAAATCACTTCACCATTCACCATAGACATAAGGAAACACACACACACTGGGAGATCCTATAACCGACATAAACCATGTGAGATACATGGAGTCCAACGTACAACCCACGTTGGGGAGAGTCGTCCTATCCTTTCCATCGGATTAGGACTATTGATATCAAATCCACACAAACTAGTGATCACTATATAAATCATCCTCAGGCTCACTCCTACGGGGGCACGTAGTTCTAGGGAAGTAAGGTCGCTTTATACCTCCCACTCGGTGATAGAGATTTCTCCCATACTTCGCTCAGATCATTTCAAAGACAATCCACAACAAAATAATTTCATTAATATATAAATATACATTGGGAGCCATCATGCTTCCCATCTATCAAAATTAACCACATTGTGGATTTCTTTCATACTCGAGTTCAAAACAACTCCATTAAGACCAAAAGGTCAAATCATTCAAAATATCTCAAATATTCAACATCAATATGCTTATAACACACACTTTCTAAAAAAAAACACAATTTCCAATGGGGATTCACCACCCAAATATCAAAATCATGATAAATATCGTTCAAGATTCATGCTTTATATCTCCACACATGTAAATTCATCTTTCAAAGTCATAAACATCAATATTTCATAATAATCATCATAAGATATGTGTTCATGCTTCAAATTTGTAAAAATTAAATAAAAATCATTCCTTTGTAAAGAAAATTACTTTTGGGCACAAAAACGAAAGAGAGTTCTTGTTGAAAAACCCCACATACCTTGAATGATGAACTTTAGATCGATACTCATTTTTGAGATGTTAATCGTGACTTTGAATGATGGTTCTTGGAGTTCTTGAACTAGGAACTTGGAATCTTGAATAAATTTGCAGAATTAATGGTGAACTTTGGAGGTTCTTGAAGTTGGATGTAGGAACTTAATGTTTTCTTTTTCAGGGAATTTGATAAGATATAACATATAATACTTCTAATAGGCTTTAATATAGGGTTTGGACGGATTTTGGGTGAGGGGGAATGACCAAAATGCCCCTAAAAATCAAATAATTCTCGAATCTGTCCTTTGGTGGATTATTTTGATAGTTTGAAGTCGATAAACCATAATGTTTTACTCCGATATCCAAATTGGATAAAACCAATTTCATTAGAAAGAGGACTCGCAGAGCTTTCCATTGATATCTAGTAGATCACCCAAATCATTATGTACAAGGAGTTATGATCATTTAAAGTTGGAGCAAAAATACGCCAGGCCTCAATACTTTTTCCGACATGTTTTACTATTCACTACTATTCATGGTTCGATCGGAATGTTCATTCTAGAAGATAGAACCCAACATTTGTATTCTCCAAATTAGACAAAACCAATATCCCCGAGACTTCCATATGGTCAATGACGGAAGTTATAATCATTTTTCGTGGGAAAAATTGGCTTTTTCAGAACTGATGGCTTCTATTAGTCGGTCGATGAATGAGGTACAACAGTATTACCATCTGAGTGGCATGCCATAGGCTCTTCCGATTTGATGGTATGAATGTTGTTACAATGTTGATGAATCACTTGTCATTCGTGTTCACAATTTAATCACAAGGATGATGTACTGGAAAATGGTTAAACCAAAGCCTATATATGAGGATGTGATGGATGACATGTTTAGTAAGGTAGTGTTTTTTTTACAGTGATACCTTTGTATGTCTATTGTGAATTTTTAAGGTACTTTTAATTTTTTGGTGCTTTGTGTTATTTTGTTGCAGCTTGTGTACAAGAATTTATTCCCATCATCACAAGAATTGAACCAACTTGATTAGCCCAATCCTCTAACATTTGGTTCAATAGATCATGCTGCAAATGCAGCACAGGCAGTATCTGTACATCAACAATATGATAGGACTGCTTCGATTGAATTTTTTTATGAATTTGATGATTTTAGTACTCCTCCAAATATAGAACTTCTCAAAAAGTTAAGGGTTGATGCTGGTCCATCTTCACACCCTCCTGCGTTGAAATAAAAAATAGTCGAGGAGTCTGTACAAGTTAGTTCATAAGTATCAAAGACAAAAAAATATTCAGAGCAGTTGTCCAAAGATAAATATTTGGCAGGTTCATTAAGAGATAGTTCAGAGCCTCGTGTTTCCTTGGATAAAGTTATGCATAATGTCGAGATGAGGGATGCCGATAAAGAACCTGTTGCAGGAGAAGAAAAGATATCTCTATCCAAGTTAGATTTGGACGCTATAATATCTTATGTAAGTATAATATTTTTTTGGTTTGTTGTGTTAATATTAAAACAGATTATAGGATAACATGAAATTCAAAATGTTATTCACAATGTAGGTTGACATGAAATTCAATGATCTGTAAATTTGATGGTGGACCATTATACAGGATTTGTGGTAGTTGTGAAACAAGGTTTTCTTCATATGATAAGGTATTCATAATTTATCATTAATATCAGTAAGTTAAAGTATTATTATAATTTGTTATCTTGCAGGTTTCTCATTATCCAATTCATCAAAGTGAAAAAGATATCCCAGATAGAAAAGGGGATCCTCCTCAATCTCTTAATGAGGAAAACAATTGATGTTAAAAGTGACAATGTTGTAGATGATGGCGGAAAATCATCTAAGTAGGTGGCAATGACGGAGGAACTGAGGAAAGCTTAAAGATAATTAAATTGGCTTAGTTATATGATCAATTTGTTGCAACCTGCACAAAATATTAGCCTCAAATAGTTTATGTGTTATTATTCGAAGTGTTGAAACTGTTAAAATAATGGTGTATATGTAACAATTAAGTAACTCATATGTATCCCTTTGATACATCTGGCATCATATGTATCACTTTGATGCATGTAGTGATACATATAGACAGTCTATCAAGATTACAGTAACAAATATTTGTTATGTGTTCGTTATGATTATCCCAAAAGTACATTTTGACCGATGTCAAACAAGAGGGTGAGAGTCCGTACACAGACAAGGTGCAAAAGATGATAGGCATAATATAGCTGCTGAAATAGATGAAGCGGATAAGGGACAATGTCCCAAAGGTAATATCTATTTACTTAAAATGAAAATTGTTTTGTAATTGCTCACAAATATTATTTGTTATTATTTGGTAAGTTTAAGATGTTCATTATAATGGTCACAGACTTATTTTATCTTTTGCATAACAACTTTTCAGTTATAATGTTTTAATCGTATCTATTGATGATTAAAGTTTCAATTACCGAAAGTTGGTTATCTGTTATGTAAGTTTTCCAGATGAATCATAATGATACATATTGGTCCATATGTATCATTATGGTACAAATATATAGTTTAAGAACTTCCAATATAAAATTCATTATAACACTAAATTAACTTTTTACATACGTCTCATAGGATTCTGAAGAATACCTTCATAACATAGATGAAGATTTATGTAAAGAAATTACCTTATCTGTAGCACCATTGACTGCTGCCCATCCAACAAGGATCACTAATAGTGCTGTTGCAGATATTGACACATGCAATTAGGAAGACAACACTAATAGTAAGTCTTATATTAGTGGTAGTGCTGTTGCATCTATTTCTCAAGTCCCTGTTTGCAAGACTAATCTGTCATATGTCAGAAAAAAAACTGCAAAGAGCAATGGGCATCCTTCAAAACTATATCAGTCGCCATTTGTCAATGTTTTTTATTTTGGGTTAAAAGATAATGAAGTCATCCATCTACTCAAAAAGTTGAACTACCTGTTTGAAGGTCACAATATTTATGAACCATATGCGGAAGAGCTCTTCTCTAAGTTCTCTTTTTGGATGTTAGTTGGACTGTACAAAACACCAGCTAGTAGGTAAGATTAATGAATGACCTTTCATAATATCATATAGATGTATTACTCTCAATATTGATTGAAATCATAATTAACTTTTAGAAAAGGGAAAGATGAGCACTATGCGAGCAAATACATTGACCTTAAACCAACACTTGATTTTGTAGTTGTACACCCGGTGAAAATAATTTGGTTTCATAATATGGCACAATCAAGTAAATGTTGGAATTATGAGGTATGCATCAGAGAAATATATATAGAAAATAACAATTTTATTAATTTTTATCATTCAAGCACAACTTGATTTCTATAACATGACCCAACCAAATTGATGTTTGCAGTCTAATTTACCTTTTCTAGTGTCAGATGTATCAAAGTGATACATCTGGTACTCATATGTATCACTGTGATACATATGTAAAAAAATGTCACCGCAAGAACTAATCTGTAATACGTATTATTCATATACTACGTTGCTATAAATTAATAAGCATCAACTGTTTTACACTTTGTCGTATTCATGGCTTATATGAATCACATGTTCTTATACATTTTAGTTTTCTATTTCAGCACATCGATGTGGTATTCTACTATCTTAGAAAGAATGCAAAACTACATACAACCAGTGAATATAGATATACCACTGTGAATTGCATGTTCAAGAACTACATTCATGACACATACACTAAATATCACTGAAGTCAATTTGAGATTGATCTTAGCTCGCAGGCTGAAAATATTCGGTCAATGAAAGTGACTTCGATAGAGAGATCAATTTGTTAGATTATTCAAGGCCTATGCATTTCAGCCGGTATTCCATGGCATTTGATTGATGAGGTGTATGTGCCAATAAATTATAAGGGGTCATTTCACTGGGTGTTGGCAATAATAATACTCAAGGAAAGATGTATTCGTGTGTATGACTCGCTGAAAGATCATAAAGGTCATGATGATGATATAAAGGATCTTTCTAAAATGTTGTCTATCTGATTTTTTTCGAAAAAAAAAAGAGCGTACAGATTGCTCACTACTAGAAGTATACAAGAAAAAAACAAATCAACATCCATTGTTTGTTCAGATTGTTGATGGGATTGTGCAACAATAAAGTGGTACATTGTAAGTATCATTTATTAGTTTAAATATATTATTTTTACATAAGACCTCACAACAACCCATAAAATACCTATTGTTCCATTTTTCAGTGATTGTGACTTGTTTGTAGCGGCATATGCTGAATATTTAAGTTATGGACATCAAATACCTTCTTCAGAGTTTGATCCAGAAAAGCATTGTAGAAGATACACATCCTTGTTATAGGAATATGGTGTGAACAAGGCATGCACCAAATATGTTAGTGACAATCAGGATCTGCCAAGGCCTAAACGCACCTTCATTCCACCCGAGGATACAAAGATGATTCATGTTAAACAGTAGTTGTCTAGAATTTGTTGTGGGACAAAAGGCTATTAGTTTCTTATGTTTGTTGAATTAAGGATATTTTGTTTCTTACGTTTGGGGATTTCTAGATATTTCAAGATAATGTGTTTTATGTTTTTAATGTCATTACATTTAATGTTTCATAAACTAACTAAGACAGTGAAAGTAATTTATTTCTTGTGTATAGAATCTCAAATTGGCAATAATTGAAGTTCCATTTCAGGTGTCTTACAATTGATATGTAGCATAATAATTCTGTTAACAATCACAGATGGTCTAATATGAATCACTAGTAAAAAGTTTGTTGTAGAAGTATCACCAACATTCCAGTTATGTTTAATAGCCTTAACAATAAATCACACATCACTAATATGAATAACATAACTTTAACGAACGATTAATATGAGTCATACAACAATGTTAAAATTTTTAATATGTTCAACTGAAAATAATATGTTGAAAATGTATTACCAATTAACCAGTTGACTTTAATTACTAATATGAATCACATAACTTTCATGAACAGTTAATATGAATCATATAATAGTGTTAAAATTTTCAATATGTATCAACTGAAAATAATACGTTGAAAATATATAACCAATTAACCTGTTGAGTTTAATTACTAATATGAATCACATAAATTTAATGAACGGTTAATATGAATCATGTAATGGTATTAAAAATTTTAATTTGTATCAACTGTCAAAATTATGATGAAAATTTATAACCAATTGACCTGTTGAGTTTAATAACTAATTTGATTTACATAAATTTCATGAACAATTGATATGAATCATATAACCGTATTAAATTTTTCTAATATGTATCGCTTTGTAATTTCATGTTGGAAATGTATCACTAACATTCCTCACCTGATGAAATATATAAACAATGTAAAAGGGATGGGTTGTATGAATCACATAACTATCATGAACTCTAACATATCTGTATCAGAGAATACTACTAATGAATTAAAAACATTGATCAGCAAACAACATTTCTCTTTCCAATGTACACAAAATATATCAAACAATAAATTTTTGAGTATTTAACTCAAATGATTGAATTCAAAATATTGAACTAAGTAAACAAGTCTCACTCAAATTCAAAGAAAAATGTCACATCTCTAATGGAAAGTAGTTGCAAATGCGACTGTTATGGTCTTCATACCCACACTTACCACGCGATTTGAGGTTGATGAAAACTTTTCTCTATTTTCTTTTGTCTTCGTTTTTTAGGTCTTTCTGGTGGGGGTTTATATTTTGGGGACGAAACCACATCTTCTAACACCTCCTTTGGTACATGCCAATCTCGTTTATCCGGCATTGGACACAATGACATTTCATAAGTCTGGACTAATGTCTCCTTCTTGTAGTAACCAGAACAGTATGACTTCATTTTCTTTACATATTTTCTTTTCAAAATAGCAATAGCGTGCGCGCATGGTATATCATCAAGCTTAAATCTACCACAGTTTCATGTTCTATTATCCAACCGAACAATGTATTTTCTTCCTTCTTCATACACACCGTATATGTAGTTTGTTGATTCCCAAATTTGAAAAAAAAAAATTCATAAAGAGTTATGTTAGTCGATCTAATATATGAATCATATACATTACAGATTAAATAAATATAAATAATGAGATTTCAAGTAGAGGCATATTTGTACAGATGTCGAAATGATATATTTGAGTTTCGGATGTATCACTTTCATACATCTATTATCAAAAAGTTAAAATTGTCTGCAAATCAAATTGCTTAAAGTATAATAAAAATTAAATAACTTACCATCATACGTGATAACTTTACCTCGTTCAATTGAAGAATTTATTAAAACTTACCTCCCAATGAGTTTTTGACAAAAAGCAGACCGGTCTCTATTTTTGCGGCTCCATGCACCAAATAAGATTCTGGCCTATTCAAGAAAATCTAAAGTTGGCACTTCACGTGCCTCAACTAGACGAGAGTTGATAAATTTGCAATGTTGGAAGTCATCATCTTCCCCCTATTTATTGGATCATGAAATCGTGACCACTTTTCAAATACAACATTTTCCAGATATACCTTTACTCTGTTGTCAATATTTTCCACTTACACATAAGATCATCAAAATCATCCAACTTGTACGCTTTAGTCATGGCAAAAAACTCGTTGGTTAGCTTGTCCTTAACTCTTTCTATAATTATTGCAGACATTATTTCAAAGATGTAAAACACAGGAAAAATATGGTATACATGGATACACCACACTAACCGCCTTGATTATGCTTTTATGTCTATCAGAGATAATACACGTATTATCTTATTCCCCGAAAGACACTTAAATTTCTAGAAAAAATATGTCCAGGAGGAATCATTCTCAAAATCTACAACCCCATATGCAAGCGACAATAGATGACTTGATACATAAGATCAACCAATCATTAGTTCTAATTTATATACCAATTACCATCATTTGATGGAAAAATATAAAATAATCACTATGTGCAATATCTGCACCTTCAAGTGTGCTAGCTGAAACGAATGTTCCCTTATATGGTCTACTCATGTGACATTCGTCTACTACCACAACAGGCCAACATACTAAAATCCCCTAATAAAAGAATGTAGTGCTACGAGTAGATACATGAACTGATTATCCGGAGGTTTATGCATCCTTATATGTGAATTGGGATAAATAGAATTCAATATGTATATGTAGGAAGGCATTTTCTTATATCCATTTGCTGGTCGCCCTCTCAATATCTTTAAAGCACATTTTTTAGCATGCTACGCCTTTATGTAATCTATGTCCAAACCAAGTTCTCATTTATATCTTCAATAATGTCACTTGGGGTGATTATTCGTTTATGGCTCAACAACTTTGGAGCTGTTATTCCAGCTACAAAAATAATTGTTGCATGCTTCTACTCAAAAACTTGGTCCATTCATGGACAGGTGTATTCATAATTGAAAGTACGTACTATGAATGTATCAGTACCAAGCTTATATGATGCCTTGAAAAACCAACTACATTCAGGAGATTTGTAAAGCAAGACATAACTGAAATATACACCAATAAAATGTATCACAACTATGAAGTTTTGTTAATCTGTTATATGAATCACGATTTACCATATGAATCACTATTTAACAAAAAAAATAATGGCATATGTATCATGCATATGAATTACCTTTACTCTATAAAATCACAAACATTGAAATTCGTTACCATATGAATTACCATTTATCAATTATAATGATCACATATTATCATTCAAATGAATCAAACTATAGTTGTTGTGCATTATCAAACTCGGATTAAATGTATCACCATTTTTTCTAACACAACAACACCATCTACCATATGAATAACCATTTTAAAAATATAATTATAAAAAATGTATAATTCTTATGAATCACCTTACAAACTACTTATGCGTTATCCAAAAACACCACAATTCACAGTAAGCAAGTTTTTATATGAATCAACAAACAATATCAAAATCCATACTTCAACACAATTCTGTGCAAATTATGCAAATGTATCACAAAAAATTCCAGATGTATCAATTTCAAATTAAATCTGAAATTGATGTTGAAAAACTAAAATCCAACCTCTGTTTGTCAGATCTCTCAGCTCTGAAATTAAACCTGTGCTTGATTGTATAGTTACGCATTACCGATAAAAGAGTAGCTTTATTTTTCTACTTTTTCTTCACCTTTACAACACTGTTATAGCAATCACTTTTTACTTATTCACCACCCATATAAATAGCTGGCAGAGATTCAACGTTACCAACTACATCTACTGCAAATTCAGATGGCTCAACAATATCATAGCACTAAATTGCCATATCATCCGAGTCGAAATCATCACTGTCAATTACAATATTACTCATTGTAATACACAGTTGTCTTCTATTTACAACGAAGTGCTTCCCAAATTTCTAATTTTCATAAGTAATGTAAATGTGAAAGTATAGGTTATGAACGGGTTCTCCCGGGCCTCCTCGACTACGGGTGTCAGTCCGCTCCAATGGGATTGGGGTACGACAGAAGTGGTATGAGAGAAGTTCGTCCTAGTGAGTCTACAAAGCCATGTCTATGTAGAATCTCGTTTATTAGTGTGTTGTGCACCACATCTATAAACAGGAGGCTATTGGACATTTAGGGATTGTTTCCACTCACCATTTTTTAGATCGTGCAATAGAGCCCATATTAGAGATAAGGTCATAATCGATCGCTTAATCCAATTGTTTTTTTTATTTATTATAGTAACGATGCCGGTTACAAGGAGAAAGAATAAGTGGAAGCGAGTGGATGTAGTGGCTGGAGAAGGTACTATTAAGTCACCACCGGCACAAGCTGAACAAAGTGAGTCTCAAGCTGAGCATATATCAGGAACTTCTTCTCCTCTGGAAGGGCCATCTATTAATGTTGTTGATCGATATTTGAGGGATGCGGTACAACTTCTGACGCGTATAGTTGCCGGTCAAGTTCAAGGGCAAGCTATTCCTACCACGGGTTCTAGTGGTACATATAGAGCAGCTAGCCTTCGGACACAGGATTTTCTGAAACTGGATCCTCCTACTTTTACCGGATCAGATATTAACAAAGACCCGCAGGACTTTGTCGATCAAAACCAAAGGGCTCTAGATGTTATGCACATATCCGATAAAGAGATGGTTGAGCTAGCAGCATATAAACTGAAGGGAGAGTCTATATTGTGGTAGGAGGATTGGAAACGATCTAGGGGTATTGATGCACCTCCAACTACGTGGGGAGAGTTCAAAGATGCATTTATTGATCATTATCTTCCATTTAAGATTCGTCAAGCCCGTGCAGATCAATTCTTAAATCTTCGTCAAGGTAATATGAGTGTAAGGGAGTATAGTCTTCGATTTAACTCCTTGTCTCGATATGCTTCTAATGTGGTAGATACTATGGATGACAGAGTTCATCACTATGTGGATAGATTGGAACCATACTTGGTTAGAGATTGTACCATTGCTGCTTTGAACAAGGACATAGATATAGCGAGGATACAAGATTTCGCTCAGAAGATGGAAGATCAGAGGAAAAAAGAAAGAACCCAGGAATCAGAAAAAGGATATTCTAAGCGGGCCAGAGCTATAGGGCAGTTTATGGCATCTCAGGGAGGTTTTAGGCCTTTGTTCTCTCATAGATTGCCTAGCTCGTTATCTTCTTATCCTGCAATTAGTGCTCCACCAAAATTTCAAATGTTCAGAGGTAATCAGTTCAGGCAAAGCAGTGAAAATCAGAGTTCGTGAACAGTGGGGTATCATGGGCAAGGGACTATGAGTCAATTGAGACCTCCACGACACCCGTGCCCCATATGTAGAAGATTTCACTTTAGAGAATGTCGGCTTGTAACAAACAATTGCTTTTGGTGTGGTAGGCCGGGGCATATGGCTAGAGATTGCCCACGTAGGACCACAGGTGGTATAACATGACCTACCGGATCAGCTGTTGCGTCATCATCGGTGCCTCCTTTGAGTAGGGGTGCACAACCTATGGGTCATGATAGAGGTGATAGAGGAGCAGCTAGTTCTAGAGGAGCTCAGAACCGTGTGTATGCCCTAGGAGATCGGCAGAATTTAGAGGCTTCTCCAGACGTGGTTACAGGTACGTTGTCCATCTTGGCATTTGATGTGTATGCGTTAATTGATCCTGGTTCTACATTATCATATGCTACTCCTTTGGTTGCGGGAAGGTTCGGAAGAACACCCGAATTATTAGGAAAGCCATTTGAAGTATCAACGCTAGTGGGGGAATCTCTTATAGCTAGGAATGTCTATCAAAATTGTGTTGTGAATATTTGTGGTCGTGATACGATGGCCGATCTTGTTGAGTTAGAAATGGTAGATTTTGATGTTATTATGGGCATGGATTGGTTAGCGTCTTCTTATGCTATAGTAGATTGTCGTTCTAAGAAGGTGTATTTCCATTTCCCAAATGAGGCAGTCCTTGAATGGAAGGGTAATGTTGGCGCGCCGAGAGGTAGATTTATTTTTTACTTTAAGGAAATAAAAATGATTTCCAAGGGGTGCATATACCATTTGGTTAGAGTAAGGGATATAGAGGCAGAGCCGCCAACTTTTCCGACCGTTCCGATTGTGAATGAATTTCCTGATGTATTTCCTGAAGAACTACAAAGTTTACCTCCTGAACGAGAAGTGTAGTTTCGTATTGATATGTTGCCAGACACACAACAAATCTCAATTCCTCCTTATAGAATGGCACGAGCAGAGCTGCGAGAATTGAAAGAGCAACTGAAAGACTTGCTAGAGAAGGGATTCATCAGGCCTAGTATGTCCCCTTGGGGAGCACCAGTATTGTTTGTGCATAAGAAAGATGGTTCGCTGAGGATGTGTATTGACTATCGGCAATTGAATAAGGTGACTATCAAGAATAAATACCCTCTTCCCCGATTTGATGATTTATTTGACCAGTTGCAGGGTGCCCAGTGTTTTTCCAAGATTGACTTGAGATCAGGCTATCATGAAGTGAGAGTCAAGGATAAAGATATACCCAAGACAGCTTTCCGAACATGGTATGGTCATTATGAATTCCTGTTTATGTCATTCGGGCTGACAAATGCACCCACAGTTTTTATGGATCTGATAAATAGGCTGTTTAAGCCGTTTCAAGATATGTTCGTGATAGTTTTCATAGATGATATTCTGGTCTACTCTAGATCAGAAGAGGACCATGTTAATCACTTAGGGCAGGCGTTGCAGATTCTTCGTGATCTTAAGCTGTATGCGAAGTTTTCTAAATGTGAGTTTTGGCTCAACTCAGTGGCATTTTTGGGCCATATTGTATCCGGTGAAGGCATAAATTTGACACTCAGAAGATTGAGGTTGTGAAGAATTTTCCAAGACCCACGACGCCTACGGTGATTCGTAGTTTCCTAGGGTTGGCAGGTTATTATAGAAGGTTTGTTGAAGGTTTTTATTCTATTTCTGCATCCTTGACTAAGTTGACGCATAAAGCCTCCAAGTTTCAATGGAATGATACCTGTGAAAAGAGTTTCCATGATCTAAAGAGAAAGTTGACTTCTACACCGGTATTGGTACTTCCTGAAGGCACAGAAGGGTATGCAGTGTGCTGTGATTCTTCGCGAAGTGTCTTAGGATGCGTATTAATGCAACATGGTAGAGTAATAGCCTATTGCTCTAGACAGTTGCGACCACATGAGAGGAATTATCCCACACATGATCTTGAGCTAGCTGTAGTTGTATTTTCTTTGAATATATGGATCCACTACTTATATGGGGTTCATGTTGACATATATACTGATTATAAGAGCCTGCAATATATCTTCAGTCAGAAAGATCTAAACATGAGGCAGCGGAGATAGCTTGAATTGTTGAAAGATTACGATGTTGATATCTTGTATCATCCAGGGAAAGCGAATGTGGTAAAGGATACACTGAGTCGTAAGTCTAAAATGGCATCTATAGAAAAGCAGGGGATGATTAAGGATCTTCACCAACTAGCTAATTTGGGAGTTTGACTTCTCGAAACTCCAGATGAAGAGGTTATTGTACGTAATGCAACAGAATCTTCATTGATAGATGAAGTGAAAGAGAAGTAGTATGCAGATCCAATTTTATTGCATCTTAAGGAGGATGTGCAGAGTGGCACGACAAAGGCATTTGAGCTTACGCGAGAAGGAGTGCTTCAGTGTCAGAATCGTTTATGTGTACCTGATGTAGTTGAGGGAAGAAAGAGAATTATGAAAGAAGCACACTGTTCAAGGTATTCCATCCATCCAGGGTCGACTAAGATGTATCAAGATTTGAAAACAATATATTGGTGGAATGACATGAAGAAGGATATTGCCGAATTTGTAGCTGAATGTCCGAATTGTCAAAGAGTCAAAGTAGAACACCAGAAACCCGGTGGTTATATGCAATGTATAGATCTTCCAGTCTGGAAGTGGGATAATATCAATATGGATTTCATTAAGGGTTTGCCTCGTACATATCGAAAGTTTGATATGGGTGATCATTGATAGGCTTACCAAATCTGCGCACTTCTTACCAGTTAAGACAACTTATACGGCGGAAGAGTATGTGAAGTTGTATATTAAGGAGATCGTTCGGTTACATGGAATTCCAATTTCCATTATATCCGATCGAGGAGCCCAATTTACCGCGAATTTCTGGAAGTCTTTTCAAAGGAGTTTGGGGACATAAGTAAGTCTAAGTACGGCTTTTCATCCTCAAACGGACGGACAAGCGGAACATACCATCCAGACACTTGAAGATATGCTATGATCATGTGTATTAGATTTCAAAGGCAACTGGGATGATCACCTACCTCTTATCGAGTTTTCCTACAATAATAGCTATCATTCAAGTATCAAAATGGCACCATATGAAGCATTGTATGGAAGAATGTGTAGATCGCCAATAGGATGGTTTGAAGCAGGTGATGCGGTCTTGTCTGGACCGGATATTGTTTATCAAGCAATGGAGAAAGTTAAAGTGATCCAACAACGGCTTGAAACAACTCAAAGTCGACACAAATCTTATGCGGATGTTAGAAGAAGAGGACTTGAGTTTTCTATCGACGATTGGGTATTCTTGAAAGTATCACCAATGAAAGGAGTGATGAGGTTTGGCAAGAAAGGAAAGTTAAGTCCACGATACATAGGTCCGTACAAGATCATTCAAAGATTTGGACAAGTTGCTTATGAGTTAGAGCTACCTCAAGATCTCTCAGCAGTTCATCCCGTATTTCACGTTTCGATGCTTCGCAAGTACATCATAGATCCATCTCACATCACTACTACAGAAGATGTACAAGTTACAGAAGATCTCACTTTTGAAGAAATGCCTATTGCTATTCTTGATCGCCAAATTAAAAAGATAAGGAATAACAAGATAGCATCGGTAAAAGTACTTTGCAGGAATCAACAAGTTGAGTATATCACATGGGAAGCCTAGGAAGCGATGAAAATTAAGTACCCTTGCCTATTCAACGATGAGGAGGAAGTTCATGAGACGGAAGAAGAACAATAACAAGTGTTTATTTTTATGCAAGTATGTTATGATGATGACTATGTTAATTGTAATCTTGGACATGTCTTAATTAAGTAACTATGCTAACATTCAAGGACGAATGTTCTTAAGGGGGAGGGGGAATGTAACACGCCGTAAATTTTTTCGTACACTTATCGCGATTATATGGAGTCCTAAAGGCCTGCGTATGGGTTAAATTAAGTTTATGGTGTTCGGAAGTATCCCGTCAATAGTTGTATGTGTAGGTATTGGAATAATCTTTCCAAAGATATAAAGTTTTTCCCAAAACAGAGGAGTATTTCATATAAGCAAGCACATTCGAAATTTCAAAACGGTGGCCGGGAAGCCTGTGAACAGTAAATCTGCAGGAAAATTACTGCAGCTAGGCAATTATTTTTTTTGATAAATTTTAGACGATCATAACTCCTTGTACCAAAAGAACTATGTGAGCTTATATATATCGATGAAAATCTCTGAGAGTCTTCTTTCCGATGAAATTGGTTTCATCCAAATCCAATGTCTGAGTAAGGAGCTATACCCGTTTTACTACAGCCTATCAACAAAAAAACAGAAATGTGGGACAGATTTTTGGGTCAACTTTAAACTACCATAATTCCTTGTACAGGAAGAAATGGGTCGTATAATTTATATGAAAATGAAATCCCTTTGAATTATATTTCCAATTCAATTGGTTTCACCCAAATCCGATACCGGAGAAAAGAGTTATGATCGATTTACTTCAGCCTGTCAAAACTGTCCACTGGGGACAGATTCGGAATTATGTAAATTTTTATGGCAAAATGGTCATTTTCTATTACCTCTTGGACGAAAATGGGTCTTTATAAACCTACACTTAGACTCAAATATATCATATATCATCCAATTATTAAGAGAAGGTGAAACCTAGCCTAATTTCAACTTCAAATATTTTGTGATTCAACCGTAGAAAATTCGAATTGGTTCCGTAGTTGCGTTCACCATCTCGAAAGCTTCGAGAAGCACCCAATGGTTATGTAAGGAGTATTCTAAATGCAAGAGTTCATTGTTAAGGTATGAATATTGTTTATTCTTGATTCTTATCCATGAATAAGTATTGATAAAGGATTATGAGTATTGTCTTGATGTTGGAAGATAACCAGAAACATAGTAATGAATTGTTTTGTATAAATTGTTAGTAGTAGAGTATGGAAGTTGTTGTATTGGATTATGGAGGATTAATTGTGGTGATATATCATTATATTAGTGGTTATGTATGCCTAGTGATCATGTTGGTATTGGATGGTGATTAAGAAGGGAAATAAAGGCTAAGAGTGATGTTGAGGGATATTACATGAAAATGCATGATATGTGAATGTAATAAGAGTATAAGAGGATGTATGTAGCACTCTTATTGATGAGTTAAAGGATTACTTCCTAGACATTATTTGGTGAAGTTAATACCTAAATGGTAAGGTTTGGTTGCTAATACTAGTTTGCCACAAATGACTTATTGTAGATAAGGGTTCGAAGAGTACGGGAAGTCAAGTTGGACTTGTATTGAAGTGGTTATATCAAGGTATGTAAGACATACTCTATCTAATCTTTGGCATGAATAATGGCCCATGTCACTCTCAAGTAAGCTTCCAACATTGCCCTACGACACATGACACATAATAACCTCATATGATCTTCGACGCTACCAATTGAACTTGTTTTCACTTTTAAGATGTCCGGCTAGTCAAAAAAATGTCCATATACTATTGTTGACTCCGAAATGGTTTAATGAGGTATCCATGATTCTCTACTTCATTTTCATGATATTGATTACCTATAAGTGTTTTTCCTATTGAGGTATCATGGTTTCAAGTTCCATAAGGTGTGACCACAAAGTAACCAATCTCAAAGATTAATTGAATTAAGAAATGGAATGTCTGTATTTTAAATTGATGATATGATGTATTGTATTTGTACCACTGATCAGTTCGCCATTGTATTATAAAGATTATGTATATATGTTATTCCAGGGGTGGTCCCTGATGTATTGTATTAGTACCACTGATAAGTTGGCCATTGTATGACATATGTTATGTCTTGATAAGGATTACGGGAAGTAATGATATGAAAGTAATGTGCAGGTATCCCATCAGCTCTTTTAAGTGTGGTCTACAAATACTGTTTATTCACTGGTATATGGGTTCTGTTGATCTTTCGTATCTCATCTTGATACTCACTGCCTTACATACTCAGTACATATTTTCGTACTGACGTCCCTCACGGGGGACCTTTATTCATGCCTGCATGAATAGGTACTTCAGGTCGTACACCTCCGCTGTAAGAGCCAGGACATTCTGTTGTTAGTGGTGAGCTCCAGTTGTTTCGGGGCATCCCGAGTCGTTTCTATATGTATTTTTGGTATTTGTATAAAAGTCTTTTGTGGGCGGGAGTTTGTCCCAACCCTAACTCAGTTGTGTATCTATGTAGAGGCTTTTGTAGACATATTGTACAGCCATAGGAGTGTTTGGTTGATAGACGTGATGGCTCTGACGGTCAATTACTGTTTATATATATATATCTATGTGTGTCTGCTGGGATGATACAGGTACTGTTTTCTTCTATTTACAACGAAGAGCTGCCCAAATTTCTAATTTTCATAAGTAATGTAAATATGAAAGTATAGGTTATGAACGGGTTCTCCCGGGCCTCCTCGGCTACGGGTGCCAGTCCGCTCCAATGGGATTTGGGGTACGACATCTTCATGAATCTTTCACTTTCTTTGTTCTCATCAATTAGTAACTAGAGAAGCAATTTTTTGTCACATGTCATTTATCATGACTTCAAGATATATTATTTTAATAGATACATCAAAATATTACTCATTTATAAATAAAAAACTATTCAATGATAGTACTGGTTGAAAGTGCTATTCACTAAATAACATTTCATAATTACTAACTAGTTCACAATTTTTTTTCTTTTACCACCAGGATAGATCTTTTTCTATTTATTCCAATATGTTATAACATCAATGTGTTATTATTAACAACAACAACAACAAACCCAATGTATTCCCACCTAGTGGGGTCTGGGGAGTAAGATGTACGCAGTCCATACCTCTACCTCTGAAGAAGTAGAAAGGCTGTTTCCGATAGACCCCCGGCTCAAGACACGAGACACCACACAAATATAAAGTAACGCACAGAACAGGATTTCATAACTTAAATACGGCACCCATAAGTAGTAGGAAACATTGGAAAGCACCCATATTCGTAATAAAACATGGAACACCGAAAGCATAACAAGAAGAAGAATAGGAATAGGAATAAAAATAAGAATAGGAAGAATAACAGGAATAAAACCCCCACCAAATACTTCCCTACCCTAGCGCCCCAAACTGACCCTAGTTTTCTGCCCTAATTTGCGCCCTCCAAACCTTCCTATATAGGGTCATGTCCTCGGTAAGCTGTAGCTGATCCATATACCGCCTAATCACCTCACCCCAGTACTTCTTCGGCCTCCCCCTACCCCGCCTAAAACCATCCAACGCTAGCCTCTCACACCTACGAACCGGGGCATCCGTGTCCCTCCTCTTCACGTGTCCAAACCAACTCAATCGGACTTCTCGCATCTTGCACTCCACTGGAGCCACACCAACCTTCTCCCTGATAGTCTCATTTCTAACTCTATCCCCTCGAGTCATCCCACACATACAGCGCAACATCCGCATTTCTGCCACCTTCATTTTTTGGATGTGGGAGTTCTTAACTGACCAACACTCCGCTCCATACAACATGGCCGGACGGACTACCATCCTGTAGAATTTGCCTTTAAGCTTGGGCGGCACCTTCTTATCACACAACACCCCCGAGTCTCCTCCTTTTTCAATTCTCATCAAGGAGTAACTAGAGGAGCTACTTTCTTTCACATGTCACTTGTCCTGACTTCGATATTACCACTATATATAAGAAAGGATATCAATTTTGGTAGTCCTCACAATGTTTTTTTAGATATTTCACTTTTTTTTTGCTAAGATTACCTAACACGGGGGCTAATTGTGTCTTTTTCTAATATATTTTCATTTATGCCCTAATTGTTTTTGTTAGATAAAATACACTATTTTCATCGTGAACTATAAACGAAATTGCTGAGACACACTCCAACATAAAGGGGGTCCTATTACACCCTGTTCTAATTAAATTGTATTTTTGGGAACCTTAAGGCCTACGTAGCACACTGCATGAATCAATATATTGAAGGTCCATGTAGACACACGTATGCACTTAAGGTTGTTAAAGATACAATTTTAATTAGTCCAGGGGGTAATAGGACCCCTTTAAGTTGGAGTGTGTCTCCATAATTTCATTTATAGTTCATGGTGAAAAACAACACATTTACTCTTTTTGTTGAGATCATTCCCACTTGGACTTTTATTATTGATCTCTTCTTGTTACTTATTAAATTACCTTTTAGTTAAAACTCCATCTATCTTTAATTAACAATCACTTTAGCTCAAACAAATCAATCCAAATAATTTTTAATACAGAATTAAAGATTACATTGATTTTCAATTACACTCTTATAGTTCTTATTCATGTTGCACAATTCTCAAATAACATATAATAAATGGGGCAACTTAATCAATAATACCTTGTACATATTATTTTTCATAGCAAACGTGCAATAACTATTATTTATTATCCTTGTAGATTATTATGAAGTTAATTTTTGTAAAAGCTCTAAATTAAGGTTATAAGATATAATATAAACTTGAAGTCATGAAAATATTTTATTGTATTAGATGATTTTAAAAAATGAAAAAATTAATTATGCAAAAACTCTTTCTACATGAAATAATGAACAAAATTAAAACTCAATAAATATCAAAAGAAATTTATTTCTGTATATAAATAAACAATTAGATACTCACAAAACCATAAAAATATAAATAGTTTTCTCATTTATGATATTCATCAAATTATAATTATTAAATTATTTTAAATTATGTTATTTAGAAAATATTGAATTGCTTATGGCCCTATGATATATTCTAATTCTCTGGTAATATATTCTTACTTACAATGTTTTTTGCATAAAAAGTACCTACTTATGTAATTAAAAACTTTAATAATTAGGAAAACTTTTTAAGAAGACATGTTTGACATATCATTAGATTATATTATTTATAAAATAAAAAACATATAACAAATTATATTTTAAATTAAAATTATTATTTTATATCTTGAGTTTGTGCCCGGACTTAGCACGGGCCTCCTGTAACTAGTTTCTAATACATGTATCAAAATATTACATTACTTCTTTTTAGGATTAGCAAGATTTCAAACATGTTAATTCTTTTGTACTAAGTATATATATTGTTCCACTTAGATGTTCTTTTGTGATTGTTTTTATTTTAAGCTGATTATAAGAACTGAGTGAAAAATTCTGGAAACTAAAGAATTTTGAAAATTTTATCAGTGTTGTGATAAATCTACTGATTTTGGTTGTTTTCCAGTAGCACTTCTCCACCAACAATTGTTGCTTCTTTGAGAGTTTCAAGATTCTCATTGCAAAGTGATGAAAAATCTTTTGGTGGTTCAATAGAACTATCAGATTTGACCAAGAGAAAATTACATCTGGAACTCCAGATATAGCAGATCTGATTGAAAAAAATCAAATCTAGAATTCAGAATCTATCAGATTGACTAGACAAATCAAATACAGAACTCTAGATCTATTAGATGTGATCGGAGAAAATTGAACCTGGAACTCCAAATCTATAAGAGTGATTGGAGAGAATCAAATTTGAAAATTCACATCTATCAAATCTAACTAGAGAAATCAAATCTGCAACTCCATACGATTGATAGAGAAATCAACTCTGGAACTCCAAATCTATCACATCTGGCCAGAGAAATCAAATATGGAACTCCAAATTTATCAGATCTGGCCGGAGAAAATTGAATCTAAAACTTCTGATATATCAATCTAATAGGAGAAAATCAAATCTAGAACTCTAGATCAATAAGATCTGACCAGAGAAATCAAATCCAGAACTCTAGATCTATCAGATCTGACTGGGGAAATCAAATATGGATCTCCAGATCAAATAGATCTTATCAGATAAAATTGAATCAGAAACTATTGTTGTTGATTCTAATGCACAACTGTCATTCACTAATATGGTTGACCGTTCACCTCCACTACTCCAGCAACCCAGGGCTAACAAGCGGAGTCTTTGACATAAAATTTTGGTGACTAGTTTTAACACCAGATTTTTCCAACATCCTACAAAGTTTCCAAGAAAACCGCCCTAATCCTTGTGATTTCTATCTCTTGAATCTTTATTAAAGTCGTTTTCTATTTTCTATTTTTTGTTTAAATCTTCCTAAGTTTCCATTCTTGCTATATAGAATGTTGTTGTCTATTTTAGTGCAGTTTTATTAACGTTTTCTTGCTTCTTTTCTTTGATCCCTACCTCTTGTTAGGTGTTAATTTAGACCTAGATTAGGAAGTATTAACTTTGACTTGAATTTTTTATTAATTTCATTTCCATAATTACCGTGATATTTATTGTTATTCTCTTGTAGCGTACTACGTGTTGTTCTTTTTTATTGCTTTTTAGATTTATAATACAATGTAGGTTCTGGTCTATGTTTCTGATTTTGGTGTAGTTCAATTTATTGATTGCGTACTCTTTTTCTAGTTTCCATTATAGTTGTCACACCCCAAATCCCATTGGAGCAAACTGGCATCCGTAGCCGAGGAGGCCCGGGAGAACCCGTTCATAACCTATACTTTTGCATTCACATTACTTATGAAAATTAAAAAAAATTTGGGCAGCACTTCGTTGTAAATAGAAGAAAACATTACCTGTATCAGCCCAGCAGACACGCATATATATATATATAAACAGTAATTGGCCGTCAGAGCCATCACGTCTATCAACCAAACACTCCTATGGCTGTACAATATGTCTACAAAAGCCTCTACATAGATACACAACTGAGTTGGGGTCGGGACAAACTCCCGCCCACAAAAGACTTTTATGCAAATACCAAAAGTACATATAGAGACGACTTGGGATGCCCCGAAACAACTGGAGCACACCACTAACAACAGAACGTCCTGGCTCTTACTGCGGAGGTGTACGACCTGAAGTACCTGTTCCTGCAGGCATGAATGCAGGTCCCCCGTGAGGGACGTCAGTACGGAAATATGTACTGAGTATGTAAGGCAGTGAGTATCAAGATGAGATACAAAAGATCAACAGAAACCAGATACGAGTGAATAAACAGTATGAGTAGACCACACTTAAAAGAACTGATGGGATACCTGCACATTACTTTCATATCATTACTTCCCGTAATCCTTATCAATACATAACATATGTCATACAATGGCCAACTGATCAGTGGTACTAATACAATACATCAGGGACCACCCCTGGAATAGCATATATAGATAATCTTTATAATACGATGGCCAACTGATCAGTGGTACTAATACAATACATCAAATCATCAATTTAAAATATAGACATTCCATTTCATAATTCAATTAATCTTTGAGATTGGTTACTTTGTGGTCACACTGTATGGAACTTGAAACCATGATACCTCAATAGGAAAAATATGTAAATAGGTAATCAATATCATTAAGATGAAGTAGAGAATCATGGATACCTCATTAAACCATTTCGGAGTCAACAATAGTATATGGACGTTTTTGACTAGCCGGACATCTTAAAAGTGAAAACAAGTTCAATAGGTAGTGTCGAAGATCATATGATGTTATTATGTGTCATGTGTCGTAGGACAATGTTGGAAGCTTACTTGAGAGTGCCATGGGTCATTATTCATGCCAAAGAGTAGATAGAGTATGTCTTACATACCTCGATATAACCACTTCAATACAAGTGACTTCCCGTACTCTTCGAACACTTATCTACAATAAGTCATTTGTGGCAACAAGTATTAGCAACCAAACCTTACCATTTAGGTATTAACTTCACCAAATAATGTCTAGAAAATAATCCTTTAGCTCATCAATAAGAGTACTACATACATCCTCTTATACTCTTATTACATTCACATATCATGCATTTTCATGAAATATCCCTCAACATCACTCTTAGCCTTTATTTCCCTTCTTAATCACCATCCAATACCAACATGATCACTAGGCATACATAACCACTAATATAATGATATATCACCACAATTCATCCTCCATAATCCAATACAGAAACTTCCATAATTTACAGCAACTTCCATAATTTACTACTAACAATCTATACACAACCAGTCATAACTATGTTTCTAGTTATCTTCCAACATCAAGACAACACTCATAATCCTTTATAAATACTTATTCATGGATAAGAATCAAGAATAAACAATATTCATACCTTAACAATGAACTCTTGTATTTATGATCCTCCTTACATAACCATGGGGTGCTTCTTGAAGCTTCCGAGATGGTGAACACAACTACGGAACCAATTTGAATTTTCTACGGTTGAATCACAAAATATTTGGGGTTGAAATTGGTTAGGGTTCCCACCTTTCCTAAAATTTGGATAAAATCTGATAAAATTGAGGCTAAGTGCAGGTTTTTAAGACCAAATTTTCGTCCAAATAGAAAATGACCATTGTGCCCTAAAAATTGAAACAAATCCCGAATCTGTCCCCAGTGGACAGTTTTGACAGGCTGAAGTAAATCGATCATAACTCTTTGCTCCGATATCGGATTTGGGTGAAATTGGTATCATTGTAAAGATAATTAAGAGGTATTTCATTTCATATAAATTAGGCCACCCAGTTCGTCCTGTACAAGGAGTTAGGATCGTTTGAAGTTGACCCTAAAAATCTGTTTTGAGAGGCTGAAGTAAAACGCGTATAACTCCTTACGCAGATATTGGATTTGGATGTAACCAATTGCATTAGAAAGAAGACTCAAAGATCTTTCTATTGATATATGGTAGCTCGCCCAGTTCATTATATTGAGGAAGTTATGATCGTTCAAAGTTGACCCAAAAACTGGCAGGCCTCAGTATTTTCCTGCTAATTTACTGTTCACAAAAATCTGTTTTGAGAGGCTGAAGTAAAACGAGTATAACTCCTTACTCAGATGTTGGATTTGGATGAAACCAATTTCATTAGAAAGAAGACTCTCGGAGCTTTTCGTCTATATATAGCAGCCCACACAGTTCCGTTTGCACAAGGAGTTATGATCGTCTCAAGTTGGTGTGCCTAGCTGCAGAAATTTTTCCTGCAGAATCACTGTTCACAGGCTTCCCGGCCACCGATTTGAAATTTCGAACGTGCTCGCTTATATGAAATACTCCTCTGTTTTGGGCAAACTTTATATCGTTGGAAAGCTTATTCCAATACCTACTCATACAACTATTGACGGGATACTTCCGAACACCATAAACTTAATTTAACCCATACGCAAGTCTTTAGGACTCCATATAATCGCGATAAGTGTACGAAAAAAAATTTACGGGGTGTTACAATAGTTTCGAATTATTTCTTGCTATCTTGCTTTCAGACTATTCATTTAAATTAGTATTTTCCTATGTAGTTTAAACCTTATTTGGTGGTTTTGGTGAATGATGATAGACTAGGGTTATGTCATAAGTCGTGATCGAGGGAGAAAGGTAGGAGCAGTACGTGGGTTAAAGGTTTTCCTAGTCTGAGAGTAGGGTCTTGGAATATAAGGATCCTTGATAGGGAATTCCACAGAGCTACTGAAGATTTTAAAGAAGAGGAAGAGTAATATAGTGTGTTTAGGACAGTAAATGGGTAGGTACCAAGGCTTGAAATGTGGACGAGTTTAAGTTACGACACCCAGGAGGATCGAGGGATAGGAATGGAGTAGGCATTTTAGTAGATGGAAACCTTAGGAAGTAAGTGGCGGAGGTTAGGAGGATTAAGGATAGGATGATGACGATTAATGTAGTCTTTAAAGGGTTAACTTTGAATATTATTAGTTCTTATGCACCCCAAATAGGCTTGAATGGGGAGGTTATGAAGCACTTTTGGGTGGATTTAAATAAGATGGTAAGGGGTATACCACATTCTACAAAGACATTCATTGGCGGGAACATCAATGGCCACATTTGGGCAAATTCTAGTGGTTTTGATGATGTGCATGAAAACTTTGTGTTTGGGGATAGAAATGTAGGTGGAACCTTGCTTTTGCATTTTGCTAAAGTTTTTGAGTTATTTACAGCTAATTTGTGCTTTCCAAAGATGGAAGACCACTAAGTTACCTGCCATAGCAAGATGGCTGAAAAACAAATAGATTACTTACTCTTGAGGAAGGGTAGTAAAGGCCTTTGTAAGGACTCTAAGGTTTTCCCAACTAAGAATCTTACAAACGTAAGTTTTAGGTCATGGACTTAGTGGTTAAGTAGGAAAGATGAAAAATAATTTATATGATTGGGTAAGGCCCTGTGCACTTTTTCGAGAAATGATAGAGAGGTTATGGGGGCTAGAAGTAATAGTTAGGATGTGGAAGCATCTGGAATAAGTTACATTAGGCAAGAAGTTAAAGAGCTATTTGAGCTGTTGGAGGGCATCCTATTTACCAGGGAATTGATGTTGGAATGGAGAAGTCTAAGGCTAAGCAGAAACAAAGATGGTTTCTTATGAAAAGTTGGTAAAGTCCAAAGACGAGGAGGAGAAGCGGTCACTTAAAGATATTTATAAGGCGACAAAGATGGAGGCTAAGTTAGAGGTTAAAATAGCTAAGAGGGTAGCTCACTACTATGTACTGACCTAGGAGATAAAGGCAGAAAAAGAAAATGTACAAACTCACTAATGCAAGCAAGGAAAGGGCCCAAGATCAAGCGAATTGCATCAAGGATGTCCAATGCAAGGTGCTAGTGGAAGAGACCCTTATTAAGTAAATATAACAAGCCTAATTGAACAAATTATTTACTGGTGGAGAAATATCTTGAAAAGAAGAGGGACTTGCATATTGTATTTCCCTGTCATTGAAAAGGCCTATGACAAGTTTCGAGGGAAGTTCTATGGGGATGGTAGGTGGATAGAGGTGTATCAATGGATTACATTTGTGTGATATAGTACATGTATGATGGATCCAAAGTATAGGTCAAAATAGTAGGATGAGACTCAGAGCACTTCCTAATGGAGATGGGGTTGCGCCAGGGATCAACTCTTAGCCCATTCCTATTTGCCATATGATGGATGAATTGATGAGGCACATTCAAGATACGATGTCTTGGTGTATGTTGTTTGCTGATGACATAGTATTGATTGATAAAATGCATATTGGAGTTAATGCTAAGTTTGAGATGTGGAAAAAAAAAATTTAGAGTCTAAATGGTTCTAAGTAGGACCAAAACAAAGTATTTGGAGTACAAATTTGGTGATACAATGAATCAGTCAGGCGTGAAAGTGAGGCTTGACACACATGCTTTTCCCAAGAAAGAGAGAGAGTGAGAGAGAGAGTTTTAAGTATCATAGGTCTATAACCAAGGAAGTGGGGTTATCAATGAAGATATCACACATGCTATTTATTGTACATCTATAATACATGTGTGTAATCATAATGTTAAATGCATTCATTTTTCATCTCTCCCCCAGTTCTCTTTCTCTGTTCTAATCAAAGAGTAACAAGAGAAACTACTTTCTGACACCTAACATATATCGCCTCCCAGCAATGCGGGGTGCACATCTTTAATGTATCAAATGATTCTTTGAATAAATAGGACCTGTCAGTGAGCATCTTATGCGACTCCTTGTTTCCGTCTCTAACTTCTTGAAGCATCATCATTGCGAAATGTCTCCTTACTAGAAAATGTTACCTCTTTGTGCTCAATAACCCACCGATAATCGTCCGAACTTTATGCAAATGTCACAAAGCACAGTGAAAACCTTCTTTGCCTTATCTTCTACCAAAAGAATTCCAAGTTTCACTCCTTTAGTATTACAAGATACTGAGACCACTAGGATACAATAGGCTTGCCTTCCCCTTCATCTTGCAATCCTAAATATTCTTCCAATTTTCTTAAACACGACTCCATATTGTCTACGTGTAAAATAAGATGCAAATGGCATAAAATAAGATGCAAATCATATAAAACACAATGCAAATCATATAAAATACGATGAAAACATCCTATATACACATTGCTTCACTGGTCATCCTTCTTTAGTGGCAACAATATCTCACCAAACACGTCACTCAATAAAATCATGCAATGTGCTCATTGGAAACCCCACAGACTCAATTGACCCCATACTCAATTCTAAACCATGGGATAACTCAGCTATTACTACCTCACGTACAAAAAGAAAAACATCAGTCAATGCTGATAATTCCTTTGTAGTGTTGAACCTTATGATCCCAACGTCATCTACTATAGCCCTTATACTTCTCCGACAACAACAATACAAATGATCATCAATCCCAACAACCACTCTCATTAGCTGACAAAACACCGATACTATAGGAACACATATATTGTATACACTTGTATGCAACACAGTAAATGAATCAGATAAGCATCCAGTTCCACCTCGAATTATGGCCAAAGTTGCTACAACACACTCCAACTTCACAGGGGTTCTACTACTCCCTGAACTCAATTTTAGCATATTTTGGTCACCCTTTTGTGTTGATGTGGAACCTTTATTATATAAAAATGGGGCCACGTCAAAGGTGCTACGTCAACTTAAAAGGTGTCACATTAGCTACAAAGGTTGACAAAAATATTCTAAAATTTAGTTTGGGGGTAGTGAGACTCCTGTGAAGTTGGAGTGTGTCATAGAAATTTTGTCATAGTTCAGGGGTACTTGATGTTTTACTCTAAATGAATTGACATATGAACAAATGGATTCATGAGCAATTAATCTCTTAGCATTATTTAGAGACGTATAAAGTGTTATCAAAGCTCTAAAAACTGATGAGGAGACGAACAATTCCATATGTTCACATGTTTTTTCAATATTATCCTCGACAATCATAGTTGTGAACTATACAAGAAACATTATTATACGATCCGAGTCTAAAAAAAAAAAACATTGCTTTTTAAAATGTCGGAGGTCATTGAAATTAAGTCTCTGAATTGCATCGAGTAGATGCACATTTGTATCATTTTCTATGCCATAGTTAGCCAATGTTTGTTAAGAGCAAATCAACTGCTTTTCCTTGCAAGTTAGCCGTTGATGATCAGCTGGTATACCCGTGGTCAACATGATTTTATTACGAACCATCTCAACTGAGTCAGTAGAATCATCTTTGAATAACTAAGGTTTTGCCTCTCGGAAATGAACGCACGAAGAACTGAATAGGAATAGTTGAAATGAAATGGTTCGGTTTTCCCTTTCTCTTTTTGATACGGTGGGATGAAGAAGGAACTTGATCGAGCTGATGGTTGTTGTGGTGGAGCTGCGGTTATAGACGGTGTCAGTCATGGTAAAGTGAAGTGAAAATTGTTTTGTGGTACACCAATGACAACAAGAAAATGGTTTTTCCAAATTGTAATAAAAATGGTGGGTTGAGGAGTCTCGTCACAACTTAAGAAAAGATGGAATCTTTTCATAAGTTTTAACGAAACTCCACTCCACTGTACTTAATTCAACCTAGAGAAAATATTTGTCTGTTGTCTTTGCATATTACAAAACCATTTTCACTTTACTTCCACCATGACCGACACCGTCTACAACCACAGCTCCACCACCAAAAAGCGTCAACTCGATCAAGTTCCTTCTTCATCGCTCCATATCAGAAAGCGAAAGGGAAAACCGAGCGGTTTCATTCCAACTACTCCTATTCAGTTCTTCGCACGTTCATTTCCCAGAGGCAAAACCCTAGTTATTCATCTGATTCTACAGACTCAGTTGAGATAGTTCGTGATAAAATCATGTTGAACACCTACCAGCTGATCATCACGACTAATGTACAAGGGAAAGCAGCTGATCCGGTATAAACGAACATTGTGTAACTATTTCAAGAAAACGATACAACTACTCGGTTCAATGCTGAGCACGTATAATGCTAAGGCGTGGAAACTCATCAGTGGCTTAATTTCAATGATCTCCGACATTTTGAAAAACAATGTTTGTTTTCCTTCAGACTTGGATCGTATAATAATGTTGCTTGTACGGTTCACAACTATGATTCCCGAGGAAAATATTGAAAAATCATGTGGCCATATGGAATTGTTAGTATCCGCATCAGTTCCTGCAGCTCTGGTAACACTAGACATCTCCAGATAATGCTAAGAGATTAATTGCTGGTGAATCCATTTTTTCGTTTGTCAATTCATTTACTGTGTTGCCTGCAACTTTGTACAATGTATGTGTTCCAGTAGTATCAGTGTGTTGTAAGCTACTGAGAGCGGCTGCTGGGCTTGATGATCATTTGTATAGTTTTCGTCCGAAAAGTGTAGGGGCTATAGTAGAGGACGTTGGGATCATTATCTTCAACACTACAAAGGAATTATTAGCATTGCCTGATGTTTTTCCTTTTCGTACGTGAGGTAGTAGTGGTTGAGTAATCCCATAATTTAGAATTGAGAATGGAATCAATTGAGTTTGTGGAGTTTTCAATGAGCGCATTTCATGATTTTACTGAGTACATGTGTTTGGAGAGGAAATTATTGCCATTGAAAAAGGATGGCACCAGTGAAAGCAATGTGTGACAAAGAGTATATTGGATGTTTGCATCGTATATTATGCGATTTGCATCTGATTTTATACAATTTGCTAGACAAGATGGAATCGTATTTTAGGAAATTAGAAAACTACTTCGGATTGCAAGTTGAAGGGGAAGGCAAGCCTATTATATCTTAGTGGTCTCAATATCTTGTAATACTGAAGGAGTTAAATAGCACTTCAGAATTTTTCAACTGCTCGGATGTCTTATGGCAGAAAATGAGGCAAAGAAAGATTTCACTGTGCTTTTTGATTATGATATCTGCAAAATGTTTTGATGATTATTGGTGGGTTAGTACCACCAGGAGGTAACGAATTTTGAGGTAAGGAGACATTTAGCAGTGATGATGCTTCAAGAAGTTACATACGGAAATGAGTAGTCACATGTGTGATTAACCGAGGTGTACACTTTTTGAATCAGCGAAGAAGCTAGAAGAAGAAAGAAGGAAGATGAATGAAGTTTGCAGAGAATGAGTAGTTCAATATCGTTCAATTAGTTATCAAAAAAATATTACATGTCGTAGGTATTTATAGAACACTTCTAGAGTAGAGATCATAACTAAGAGGCTCACTATCTACTAGTTAGTTATAACAAACAACTTGCAAGTAACTAACCCCCTGAAGCTAATCGCCTACTCCAAGATAGCTGCTAAGACTTTGTAATCTTAACAACATGAGATGTTCATTGACAGGTCCCAGCTGCTGGAAGAATCAATTGAATACATTGGAGATGTGGATCCCACATTGTTGCGAGGCAATCTGCTTCTAGGACTCAAACAAGAAGAAGCTACTGAGCTTGGTCCGTTGAGGGAATGGTTTTTCTTTGTATGTCGAGAGATCTTCAATCCCGAGAGTGCTCTTTTTGCTGCTTCCCAAATGACCATAGAAGGTTTCCCCAAATCAAGGTAATCTTTGATATCCTTTATATATGCACATATTTATGGACCAGTTCTCACTTCAACTCTTAAGGCTCCAGGATTCACTTGCTCTGAATAAAACATCGTAGTTTTTACTTATCTGACAATGAAAGGCTCCATTAATAATACTTGGATTGCACGGCATATGCAATAATTCTGTCATGACTCCTAGTCAATATATATATATATATATATATATATATATATATATATATATATATATATATATATATATATATATATATATATATATATATATATATATATATATATATATATATATTGTCTTGTCCTAGTTTTGAAGTATATTTAAAGGCATAATACATAAATATGACCCTAAACTTGACACTAAATTATAACATTAACCTTAAAATTTGATAGTGCACCAGTAGACCCTTTAACTATACAAAACCTGAACAAAAAGACACTTAGATTTCGCAACTACACGCGTGTACCTCACTTGCTCTATTGTGGATTACTAATCCACTCATATGGTGCCACCTAATAAAAAAAAATACATAATAAGTATGACCTTAAACTTTGTCAGTGCACAAATAGGCCCTTTAACTACAAAAGCTGAACAAAAAAACCCTTCAATTCCAACTCAGACGCGAGCTGTTTTGCGTGTACAACACGCGTTTGCCATAATGGAGCATTGTGGAATAAAGAAGTAATTAGACCCCAAAGGTTGTTTGAAGATAATCAAAGAGGAAAGCAAAGGCAGAATCTATGAAGTCTTGCATGGGAAGTACGTAAAGACGGATTGGATAGAACAATTATTTACATAGAGATGTAATAACGTGTGTGATGTGGTTATTAATACATTCTGTTCATTCGACCAAAAAAATGGCGATGTCATCTCCATTCCTTTCGCATCTCAAGCTTTATTCTTGCTTTCATTCACCATTATTCCTCGTGGAAAAATATTTTTACTTCAGAAACTTGAAAGTAAATTTATATCAATTAACAATATATTTTTAACTCTTATATGAACATGATGTAATCTATTGATGATTTTCTTTTATTTATATATTCAAAATAAAAAGGAAAAAAAATCACCAATCACGATTATATAAAGATCAAATTTGCAAGTCTTCATTTTTTCCCTTTGTTCCTTTCTTTTGCTTTTATCATATTTCCTTTTTGCTTCTGTGTTGTTCTCTTCTTCGTTGGTCCAACTTTTTTGGGATACTCACACTCAAGCATTAAAACAAACATAAGATTATATAGGGACATTGATCTGAGAGTCTATCAGAAACAACCTCTCTACCTCCCATGGCATGGGTAAAGCCTATTTACAAATGTTGTAAGATTACATGGAGTATGTTGTTGTTATATTGAGAGAGTTTGATATTGGCCGAATGGAAGAAGAAAGGGACAGGATAAATAATTTATTTAGCATGAGATCCATACCTAAACTTTGCACTATAATGTAGCTCCAAACTGTAGGTTAATTTTTCTCTGGATCAAAACATCGATATAGCTTATGTAAGATAGTCCAAAACTATTTCTAAAAGCTTAGTGATTTTGTGTAGTGTAACACCCCGGGTAATCGAGCTTAAAATGAGCCTACGTGGTCCCTAAATTAAGCGCAAATCACTTTGGGAAGCTAAGGGTGTGGATGGTTTGGGAGGGGTTTTGGGTACAAAAATAGGCCGTGCATCGCGAATGAGCCATCGCGCAATGGCCCCGCACCATGAGGGGCCCCACAAGGGCTCACTGCCTCGCCCCCGCGCCAGGCCCCGCACTGCGATGGGGCCTGTACCTCAACCCCCCACCCTTAGTCGGCGGATTGATATTTTAAAAGGTGTTTAGGAGTATTCGGGTCCTTCCACACCTGATGAACCATCCCCTATTTACTTACATATTCCCAAGCCCTTAAAATGACAAAATCATTCCAAAAGGGTCATTCTTTACTTCAATAACTCAACTTAACAGCTTTAAGGATAGGGTTCAAGCTTAGGGCTCCTTTCTTGCGATCTTCAGGGAAATTCTCTTCAAAAAGGCATGTTGAACACTGCTTTACTTTAACTATCACTATATTGTTACATTTACATGATATTCATATGTATTATTGGTTACATTAAAGCAAGGGTTGAGGGATTTTCTTGTAAAATACTTGTATTTGTTTCCTCATGTTCTAGAGGTTTTTTATGTGAAAATATAGTGGATTGTAAACTGAAATTGTGTATTAAATAGGGATGGAATTCGACAACATGGCTTTATAATGTTTATAGTTTTTGTATAGCAATGACATGAACCTAAGCCCATATCAAAATTTGATTTTCGTACAAGGATTTTATAGTGTTTAGTCCGTCCTTTAAATTATTGCACGACATTAAATGGGAAAAGGTAAAAAGGATTTTGAAACACCCTTGGGGCCATGATTATGGATTTTTAAAATGGAATTTAGATTCTAAAGTTGTAAGACCCTGTAGAATCCTAAGTTTGATTCAGTCATGTAAAAGCTAGTAAGGGGTCCCAGACTTAGAAAAATTCAGCTAAGTGTTCATTCTTAGAGTTATTTTAGCCTTTGTAAGTTGGCGAACCTTTTTCACGACCCTTATGACCTTCAAATATCGATTTTTAGGCTAATTCATTATCAGGAATGTCAGTAGGTGTTCTAGGACAAGTTTTGAATTTTTCTGACTTCGTTTGAGGCACGTTTGGAAGTCTAAACCAGTGGATCGACGCGATCTTAAGGCGCTGCATTTCCCATTGTGTCGATGAGTATTTTTTCCCACCTCCCAGTGCAAGTTCCAATGAGCCGATGCGGACTCGAAGTGGCGCGTCGACCATAGTGTCAACCACATCGATGTGATGCATCGGTTTGCGTGTCGCTAGGCCAGTTTTCAGTCATTAAAAAGCCGCATCCTCAAGGGTATTTGGGTATTTTTCCCATTCCTATAAGCCCCCAAAACATGAAATTAAACCCTTCTAAGAGCAAAATTCATCAATTTTTCACAAGTTTCTCTCAAGAACAAACCCTAGGATTTTTAAATTCAAATTCAAGACTTAAGAGCCTACCATCAATCTTTTCAGAATTTAATCATTAAGGTATGTCAACTGTTCATCCACGGGTTTCCTTCTTACCTTGGAGTTCAAGAAACCTTTTTAATTAAAAGTTAATAGATTTGATGAATTTCATGGATGGATTTGAATGTGTTCATGATAACCATGTTAATGGGGTTCCTAATCTATGATTAGTTTTAAGATTCATATGAGATTATTTATTTTATGTGTTGTATCATGTGGATTCATGCTAAAACCCTTAAATTGTGAATTTGGTATTTGGAACTGTAATGCCCACATGTTGTTTAGTATTATGTGCATATACTATGCCCTCCAAATGTTTGATAGATTGTTCATGTGAGTTGAATAGTGAAATCTTCATCATATTAGTATGTATATAAGTTCATGTCATGAAAGTGTTTGTCAAAATGCCTCAATGAATGAATGGTGATCAAGTAATTAGTAATCATGTGTCATCTTTGGGATGTGCCATCAAATTTATGCTATCGAGTCCTGGTGGTACTTAATACCCGACAATCTAGTTGTTTACCTAGAGCTATAGTAGTTACAGAATAGTCTCGGTAGTATCATGATCAGTAGTTCATTAATCAGTTCAAAACTCAGTTAATAATTAGATTAGAACCCATCAAACCCTGTTTAGTTCAGACAGACAGTATGAATCAATATCAGATCAATCCAGCCTAGTACAGTTTAGAATTCAGTCCAGTGTCTATTCAGTTAGGAATAGGATTTAGCACCGAGTGAACCTAAGGATGGGGACTCAACTGCCAGCAAAGGGTGTGATCCTTAGAAGTATTCCTTGTGTTCCAGAACTATGTAGCCAACATAGGTTGAGACATCAATCTGCCAGTTGAGGGTTAATGAGGTGTCCTACCTACCAGTTGAGGGTACAACTATTCTCATTCAAAGCACCTTCCATATGAGGGTGACTCAGCTTGTCTTTACCTATGGTACAGTACTGACACCCTTCTAGATGGGTTACAGGTTGGACCCCAACTAGAGTAGAGAAGGGTATGTCGGTTAGATGATTATCTCCCACAGTCTCAATTTTAGTCTTCAGAATAGAACTCAGTTTGGTTCAACAGAAATCAGGACTGTTAGACACAGTCACCCAGTTTAGTATAGAACTCAGAATAGTTCCACGGGATCAGGACTGTCAGATACAATCATTTAGTATAGTAAAACAGTATCAGTAAACTCAGATATCAGTAAACTCAGAAATTAGTAAACCAATGATTCAAAACTCAGTATTCATTATTACCATGACCTCAAATACAGTTCAAGCATTCATGCATGTACTATTTTTCAATTATGTTCATGTTATTTAGTCAGTTATTGTTTATGCATACAAACTTATACATATCAGCCTACCTCACCTCACTTAGCATACTAGTACATTCAAAGTACTGACCCATACCTTTCTTTTGCGCTATGATGTCGTATATCATAGGTTTAGATGCACGGGCTCCCGATCATACTTAGTAGCCCGATCCATCAGTAACAGACTAATGGTGAGTCCTCATTGTTCGAGGAAAGATTTATTATTCAAGTATTTTAGTTCTTAGTTTATTTCAGTAGTCGGAGTTAGTTGGAGACTTGTCCCATCAAATTCTTATTCAGACAGTTAGAGTCTTTTCATACTAGAGTATTTTTAGACAGATGTTCAGTTTTGGTATTGATGTATCTTACTTAGTATTTATTTACATTTTTGAACCTTATGGCAAGTTTTCCCTTAATTTCTGCATAATTATTTAGTTATTATAGCAGGTACCAGTCATGGGTTAACTTGTGGTCCCTCGGGATTATGAGCACCAGGTAGTGTACGAGGTACAGACTCGAGGTATTACAAACTTGGTATCAGAGCCTAAAGTTCAATGGAGTCTTGGGAATTCTGAAAATCGTACCTAGTAGAGTCTTGTGCATGGGTGTGTAGCGTGCCACACTTATGGACATGAGGCTATTAGATGTTTTAGGAAAAGCTACCCTTCTTTCAGTAATCATGTCATGCGGGTGAGAACAAGTTCAAGTTAAACTCTCTGTCTAATCCAAGTTTCTATTCCATTTACAAAATATTCCTCTAAAAACGACTAAGAGAAGAGGAATGAGAGACCATCTAGCACCTCAGCCCATCCAGGCAGATCATCTTGGCGAACATGTCTCCCACTCTAAATTCAGAGCTGTTTTCACTACCCTAGCTCATTTTGTGGAAGCCCAGAATAAATGCTCAACTGTCGTTCAAACTGACCCAGTGGCCAATATGCTACAGCCAGGATTTAGGACTTCACCCAAATGAACCCTCTATCTTTTACTGGGTCTAAGTTAAATAAGGACCCACGGGAATTTCTTGATTAGGTATAGAAGGTTACAGGTATTATGGGGGTAATAGCTAGTGAAAGTTTCGAGTTAGCTGCATATCAGTAGAAGGATGTGGCTCACTCATGGTTCAAATAGTGGAAAGCAAAAAAGGCCGCAGATGTAGGGCCCATAGAGTGGGAGGAGTTTGCCACTACTTTTCTGGATAGGTTCTTACCATTGGAGTTGAGGGAAATGAAGGTTTTAGAATTTATTAATCTAAAGTAATGCAACATGACAGTTAAAGAGTATTCTCTCAAGTTTACTCAATTAGATAGATACCTCCTCGTGTGTTGGCAGATAGCAAGTCCAGGATGAGTAAGTTTGTATTTGGTGTGTCTAGCAGTGTGGTTAAGGAGTGTAGGACTGCAATGTTGATTAAAGAGATGGACATATCCAGGCTCATGGTCCACTCTCAGTAGATAAAGGAGGATAAGAATAGAAAGATGGAGAAGGAGAATAAGAGAAAGAGAATAGGTAGTTTTAACTTCACTCAACCTAAGTTAGAGGGTGAGAATCGTTCTTAGTTTCACCCAAAATCTTCAGTTCCAACTCCATCCTCATCTAGTACTCTAGTGTCAAAATTCAGAGACAGCAACAGAGAAAGCAACAGACACCAATCCCTTTTTCCCAAAATATGGCAGAAACCACCAGGGTATCTGCAGGGCAGGCGGTGATGTGTGTTTCAGGTGTAGTAAGCCAGGTCACAAAGTTAGAGATTTTCTCCATTCAGGTTCCCAGGGTCCGCATAACCGTCCTTCAGCTTAGTCTGGTCGTCCGAATCATCAGGGTGCCAGTTACTTTTCTAAGATAGACCTCAGATCAGGCTATTATTAGCTTAGAGTCAGAAAATGTGACATTTCGAAAATAGCTTTCAGAACTAAGTATGGTTACTTTGAATTCTTAGTCATGTCATTTGGTCATACTAATGCCCAACAACTTTCATGGATTTGATGAACCGTGTGTTCAAGTAGTACTTGGATATGTTCATCATAGTCTTCATAGATGACATCCTTGTCTACTCCCTCAGTGAGCATCATCATGTAGACCATCTCAAAATATTATTACAGACTCTCAAAAACCATCAACTATTCACCAAATTCAGTAAGTACAAATTTTTGATAAGGTCAGTAGCCTTCCTCGGCCATTTCATTTCCGGTGATGGCATTAGAGTTGATCCCCAAAAGACCGAAGCAGTGAGAAACTTGCCCAGACCTATCTCTCTATCAGATATTCGTAGTTTCTTGGGTTTGGCTGGCCATTACTAATAGTTTATTTAGGGATTTTCATCTATTGCATCCCCTATGTCCAGATTGACCTAGAAGAAGGTCAAATTTCAGTGGTTAGATTCTAGTGAGAAGATTTTTCAGGAGTTGAAGACTCAACTCACTATAGCCCCAGTTTTGACTCTACCAACTTGTTCAGATGGGGTTGTGGTATATTATGATGCTTTCAGGGTTAGTTTGGGGTGTGTTTTAATGCAGAGAGGTAAGTGCATAGCCTACGCCTCTAGACAGCTTAAGCCCAATGAAAAGAACTATCCAACTCATGATCTTGAGTTAGCAACAGTAGTTTTTTCCTTAAAGATTTGAAGGTACTATTTGTATGGTTTTCACATTTATGTGTTCACTGACCATAAAAGCCTATAGTATGTGTTCTCTCAGAAAGACCTACACCCCATAAGAGAAGGTGGTTGGAGTTTTTTAAGGACTACAATATGAGTGTTCTGTATCATCCGGGCAAAGCCAATATAGTGGCTGATACTCTTAGTAGGATGTCTATGGGAAGTATTGCTCACGTGGATGATGGTAGCAAGAAGTTACCTCAGGAAGTTCATCATCTTGGCCGACTAGGTGTTTGCTTAGTTAATTTAGTAGAAGGTAGTGTATGGGTGTAGAGTAGTTCAGAATCATCCCTAGTTTTTGAAGTGAAGGAAAAATAGGATAGGGATCCCAGCCTAGTTAAGTTACAAGAATCAGTTAGAGATAAAAAGATAGAGGTTTTCTCCCAAGGGGGAATGGTTTATTTCTTTGTTAGGGCTGACTATGTATGTTATGTATAGATAACCTGAGATAGAAGATTCTTGCAGAAGTGCATGGTAGGCGATACTTTATTCATCCAGTGGCCACTAAGATGTACTGTGATTTGTGGGAGATCTATTGATAGAGTGGGATGAAGAGAGATATTGTAGAATTTGTATCCAAGTTCTCAACATATCAGTAGGTTAAGATCAAGCATCAGAGGCCTAGTAGGGCTATGCAGGATTTCAGTATCCCCACTTAGAAGTGGGAAGAGGTGAATATGGATTTTGTGATAGGTTTACCTCATACTCGTCGTCAGCACGATTGAATTTGGGTCATTGTAGATAGGATGACCAAATCAGCTCATTTTCTACCTGTCCATACCTCTTATTCTGCCGAGGACTATGCCAAGCTCTATGTTAGAGAATTGGTTAGATTACATGGATTTTTGTTGTCCATTATCTCAGATAAAGGTACATAGTTCACCTCTCATTTTTGGAAGGCGTTTCAGAAGGGTCTTGGTTCCCAAGTTTACCTTAGTACAACCTTTCACCTTCAGATAGATGGTCAAGCAGAAAGGACCATTCAGACTTTAGAGGATATGCCGAGAGAGTATGCTATAGACTTTAAAGGTAGGTGGGATAACCATTTTCCTTTTACTGAGTTTACATGTAACAACAACTATCATTCTAACTTTCAGATGGCTCCATTTGAGGTGCTCTATAGAAAGATATCTAAGTCTCCCATTGGTTGGTTTAAAGTGGGAGAGGCTATAGTGGTAGGGCCTGACTTGGTGTTTGACACCTTAGAGAAGTTTCAGTTGATTAGGGAAAGGCTTAAGACAGCTCAAAGCCGATAGAAATCATACACAAATATTCAGAGAAAGGATTTCGAGTTCGAGACCATTGATTATGTGTATTTGATGATCTCTCCTATGAAAGGAGTGAAGATTTTTGGCAAGAAGGGGAGGCTCAGTCCCTGATATATCGGTCCTTATCGAATTCTCAGCCGTTTCAGAAAGGTATCTTATGATGTTGAGTTTCCTTCAGATTTAGCTTTAGTCCATCCAGTGTTTCATGTCTCCTTGCTAAAGAAATGCATAGGTGACCTATAAGTTGTAGTCCCTGTAGGGACGATAGACGTTCAGACCAACCTCTTTTATGAGTAGATTCCAGTCGAAATCCTTGAATATCAGATTCGTAGCCTGAGGAACAAAGAAATCCCTCTAGTCAAAGTTCTTTGGCGAAACTAGTCAGTTGAGGGATCTACTTGGGAAGCAGAGACAGATATGTGTACAAAGTATCCTCACCTCTTATTCGTAAACTCAGACTCAGCCCAAGGTAACAGTTTTTCTTTGAACTTACTCAGTTCCATGCTCAGATTCTCCTTTATAGACTTTGTACTAGTTATCGTTGTATATTCAGTTGTGTCTTTATACATAAGATATGCATGTTCAGCATGAGAAACTCCGCTTATTAGCAACCCCAGTCATGTATTCAGGAGTCATGTTCATCTATATAATGTCCATGTTGATCATATCCCATTTCCAAAGAGGAAAAACATCTCTTAGGAAGTTTCCCATGGTCTCAAATAGTCCACCTTAACTTATTGACAATTCAAACACTTTGCCACAAAGTTAGAAACATCTCTTTTCATGTTCTTCCACCAGTAAATTTCCTTAAGATCATGATACATTTTGGTAGAGCCGGGGTGAACAACATACTTGTAAGTGAGAGCTTCGTTAAGAATCCTATCCTGTAATCTATCCATATCTGGCACACATAAACGACCTTGGTACCTCAAAACCCCATCACCTCCAGTTTCAAATGCCATTACATTTTGTTGATCAAGATCTTCCTTAATCTGCATCGAAATAGAATCCCTGGTTTGATTTTCCTTAACTTTTACACATGGAGAAGATTTTTCTACCTCTTATACCGATAGTCCTCCCTCCTCGAAATCTAGAATTCGAACCCCCAAATTAGCAAGAAGATGAATATCCTTCACCATACTCCTTTTTCCTTCCTCCATATAAGAAAGGCTGCCCATTGATAATCTAATAAGGGCATCCGCCACCACATTGGCCTTACCCGGGTGATAATGTAGGCTCATGTCATAGTCCTTCAACAACTCCAACCACTGCATCTGTCTAAGATTCAATTCTTTCTGTGTGAGAACATACTGTAAACTTTTATGATCAGTAAATATATCAACATACATCCCATAAAGATAATCGCACCAAATCTTAGTATAAAAAGCACCACCGCTAAATCTAGATCATGTATATGATAGTTTTTCTCATGCACATTAATTTCCTAGATGCATAAGCCACCACCTTACAATGCTGGATAAGTAAACACCCAAGTCCCACCCGGGACGCGTCACAGTAAATCACAAATCCCTCTGTACCATCAAGAAGGGTCAAAACTAGTACAGTAGTTATCTTGTCTTTTAGTTTCTCAAAATTATTCTCATAAGAGTCAAACCATAAAAATTTCACTTTTTTCTGAGTCACTCAAGTAAGTGGAACAACTATGGATGAAAAACTATCTACAAATCTTATGTAATACTTGTCAATCCCAAGAAGCTCTGGATGTTGGTTGGAGCCATGGGTTTGAGCCATTTTCTCATTGCCTCAACCTTTTGAGGGTCAACCTTAATTCCCGGAGTAGAAACAATATGCCCCAGAAGAGTAATAGCACTAATCCAGAAGTCATACTTGGAAAACTTTACATATAACTCATGATCCTTAAGAATCTGAAGGATGATTTCAAGGTGATTGACATTTCCTCCTCACTCATAGAGTATATTAGGATGTCATCAATAAAGACTACAATGAATAAATCTAGAAACTGGCGAAACACCCTATGCATTAGGTCCACAATGATGCAGGGGCATTAGTCGGTCCGAAGGATATAACTAAGTATTCATAATGACCATATCGGGTTCAGAAAGCCATTTTGGGAATGTCAGCCTCTCTAACCTTCAACTGATGGTACCCTGAAAGAATATTTATTTTGGAAAAACATTTGGCACCTTGGAGTTGGTCAAAGAGATCATCGATTCTGGGAAGAGAGTACTTATTTCTAACTATGAATTTGTTCACCTGATAGTAATCTATACACACATAGAGGGATCGATCTTTCTTACGCATGAAGAGTACCGAATCACCCCAGGGAGAGACACTAGGATGAATAAAGCCTTTTTTAAGAAGGTCATTTAACTATTTTTTTCAACTCTTTCAATTCTGTTGGAGCCACTCTGTATGGAAGAATAGAAAATAGGCTAGGGGTCTAGCAATAGGCCAATGCCAAAATCTATCTCCCTATCTAGTGGTATCCCAGGGAGGTCATTTGGAAAGACTTCCATAAATTTATTAACTTTCAGAATAGACTGGAGGTAAGGACTTTTGGTAATAGAATCTTTGACCCAAACATGATGATACAAACAACCCTTCAATAAGAGCTTACAGGCTCTAAGGTACGATATGAATTTCTTTCTAGGGGAAAGAGAATATCCCTCCCTCTTCATCACTGACTCCTTAGGAAAAGAGAAGGTGAACTTTCCGATTATACAGTCTAAGGTAGAATAACATGAATGGAGCCAAACCATTCCCAGAATAGCATCAAAATCAATCATGTTCAGTTCTACAAGATTGGCCACAGTATCATGATGAAAAATAGACACCACACAATTTCTATAAAATCTCCTAGCCACAATTTAATCACCAATAGGAGTGGAAACATAAAAGGGTTTCAAAATATTTTCGGGCTCAAAACCAAAACTAATTACCACATAAGGGGTCACATAAGGCAAGGTAGACCCGGGATCAAGTAACACATACATTTCAGGGGAGAAAATCTGTAACATACCTGTAACAATATTTGGCGAAGCCTCTGAATCTTGGAGGGTAGACAAAGCATATAATCGGTTGTGACCACCTCCTGTAGCAGAAATAGTACCCTTAGGTGGAAAGGCTGTGGAATTAGTTTGGGACTTTACACCTCTAATTTCTCCTCTGGATGAGGGGCAGTCCCTTTGAAGATGACCAAGTCGACCATACGCATAACATACTTTCTCACTGAAAAGCATCTCCCTGGGTGATTTCTTCAACAATTATCACAGCAAGGGTGTGACTTCATAGGCTGAGTCACACTCTCCTGGGACTGAATACCCTGAGCTCTAGGCTTATCTCCTAACTGGAACCACTGCATACCCAAAGGCCACGGTTCAGGGCACTAGCTGAGGACTCGATATTACTCCAAAATTTCTTCTTACACCATTTCATACCCCAAGTACCACCTTGCTATTGACTAACATTCTGATCTGCAGACCTAACTCTCTTAGTCTGCCTCCCCTTTTCCCTTACTTTTGCCTACCTCTTTTTCTCCTCTTCTACGTACTGCATATGCACTGATTACAAAGAAAAATACATGTCCTTGTTCAACATTGTCCCCTTACTTTCTAATTCTAGGTCTTTTGAGAAACCAGATGTGAACGTATTCATGTGAGCCCTCATATTACCTACCAACTCTGGAGTATAATGGGACAGCTGGGCGAACTTTAATGTATATTCTTTAACACTCATATTTCCTTTTTTTATATTCATAAATTCTTCCGTTTTTTCTTTCCACGGCTCCTGGAGGAAGAAACAATCCAAGAAAGCCTCTACAAACTCACCCCACACAGTAAGTTCAACATCTTCGCCCCTCTAATTTCCCACTCATTCTACCACTAGTTAGATACATCCTTTAGTTGAAAGGATGCCAACTCAACCCTTTCAAACTCTTTAGAATGCATGACTCTAAATATTTTAACCATAACGTCAATAAACCCATGAGGTCCTCCTCAACCTTCGTTCCATTAAAGGTGGGTGGGTTCAGCCTTATAAATTAGCCAACCCAAGTGATTTCAGATGAACCAGGCATAGAGCTCTCATTGCCATACCGATGGGACTGAGAATCCACAAGCTGAGCAAACATAAAGATGGACTACCAAAACTCATCATTCGAGACTTCTCTCTGAAGAGGCTTGGTATGATTAACATCAAACTAAGGAGCCTAAGGTGGGCTAATTTTGATTGGAGGAACCCTTGAAGAAGCAACACATTCTGGAGTATGAGCTCTATTAAAAGTTTGTATTCCATGAGTAGGGTGGATGCCCTCAGCACGGGTATTCTGCTTATTGGTCTACGGGGAGGTATGACCAATCTCTAAATATAGGAAATCATAAGTTAGGGAAAAACTAACTAGAACATGAAGAAAAGAGAGACATTCCAAGATTCCTAGTAGCTTCCTCCTTTCAAGTGTGGCGCGATACACACCCATAAAAAGAACTCTACCTGATGCGACTTCGTAGACACCCTTGGAACCTGAACCGTGATCTGATACCATGTTTATGATGACCTAACTAGAGGCCCTGGCCATGACGAGTATCATAAACCATGAAAGCCCAAGAGGCCCCTTAACTTGTCATTATAAGCAAAACCTATCTATTATAATAATGAAGAAGTAAACTGGAAATATGGTAGTTCTTTTATTCCAACTTAACATATGTGAGACATAAGTCCATTAGAAAACCCATAACCATCTATAACAAGTTTATGAAGTCTCTACTAAACTGGAAATAATAATCTATCTGAAATTGGGACAAGGCTCCCTGTTGGACCATGAACTAAAAACAAATGAAATCAACACATGGATAAAAGTCCTTTCGAAATAAGGGAGGATCACCAATTCCAAATGTCTGATAACAATCCACTAAATAGCGGGAAAACAAGACTAGGCCTCCAAACCTAAAATTTAGAGGGTCAATACACAAAAGTACTGGTATATAGAAAAATCCAAAATAATAGGTTATTATACAATATAGGTGAGAGAAGTTTTTAAAACATTTAACATAATATAAATGAAAAGACATGGGTGTAGTTTGATGAATTTCAAATATCTTCTAGTAATCATGCCTCACTTTTTATTTTACTTTTGAGTTAGATGATATACTCGACATTTCTATGATCCCATGGGCTATATGAAATCCTCCCTTAACTCGGTGGATAAGTTCTCAATCCATGTTTTCCACAAGGATTGGAGTTCATAAAATCAAAAATACCCCTCATGTGAGCATACTGTAGTAATCTCCCCATGTGAGATGTCCTAATTATCCTTCTATGTAGGATAACATATGATAACTCCCTCATCTGCAAAACACAATTTTGGGCTATGAGTTATCTTAACTCAAGCCTTCTTCGGGTAATCATCTAAATCTTTTTAAGACAAATTTTGGTGCTTTAAAATCATACTTCATGCTCAAAACATTTAGTGTTTATTCTGTTAAAGGGAATATCATCATCGGGTATCATCATACCCAGACTTGCAAGTCATTCATGTCATCAAATATGCAACCATTATCATTAAAAACATGCAAATTACCATAAAATATATTTATAACATCACTACAGAGTTCTTATTATGGAAACACATGAAATTTTATGCGAACACACTCTCTTCTTGAGACTTAAACATGCGTTGGCCTTTTCAATCATTTAATCACATTTAATTCTTTTATTTAATACAAAGAGTATAGTTATAGCAAAAAAGCACCCTCTCATCAATTCATAACCAACGTCAAATCTATGATTGATCATAAAATATTTGACTTATACTCTAGGACATGCCAATAAATAACCCATATCGTGTAGATCAAGCAAAATCCACATTGAGAGGAAGTTTTCATGAACCATGCTTTCAAGTTAATTCTCAAAAATCACACAACATTAAAACACATGTATATCATTAAAATCTATGGAAAAACTTACGAAATATCATCAGAATGGGTTAATGATGCATATACTTCAAAGTATACACAGAAACCTATCTTATATACATAATTTCATACTTTTAAAACTTATTAAAAACAATACAATACTCCCATGAGGTTTAGGATAGTCCCACATACCTTAAGTTTCTTAACTTGGAAATAAAACCCTAATCTTGAGCTTTCTTGAAGGTTCTTGAAATTGGGGAGATTGAATTCTAGGTTACTTAGGGAAAACAAAGATGAATTTTTGTTCTTGGAAAAATAAAAGGGTTTTCTTTAGAGTGAATTGGAGAAGAAGGGCAAATAATGGCCCAATAAATATCCCAATTCGTGTTATGGAAGATTTGGATTGAGGGGGAAAAGACCCAATTATCCCTCAACCATTTAAATCAGAATTTAACGCAACAACGTCACCATGATGTTGTCCAAATTGTAGTTGTTGATTTCCCTCACCACGACGTGGTGAGTATGATTTCGGTAATAAGGCCGCGATGCGATCTTATTGCAATGACCCACTAGATTCATGATCCAAACATGTCTCAAACATTGTCTAAAAAATCCAAAACTCCCCCAAGACATATTTCCTACATTACTAAACATGATTTAACTCAAAAACCCATGTCTTGGTCTCGAGAGGACCAAAATATAAATCCTCAAAGTTTAGAGGCCTAAAAATGACAAAGTCCCAAACACTTATTGAAAATTTCAAGATTTAAGCCACTTATACATACAACTAAAAGCTGAACTAAGCTAAGAATAGTATAGGGTATTACATTAGGGTTGTAGGGTTAACTAGGGTAAAGGAGATTCCAAGTTGAGAATTGGGTCTTGGAACAAAGGGACTCTTCAAGGTAAGTCTGTAGAGCTCATGAAGATTCTTAGGAAGAGGAAGATTAGTATAGATTGTGTCCAGGAAACCAAATGGGTAGGCTCTAAAGCAAGGGATATGGACGGGTATAAGTTGTGGTACTCGATTAGCATGATGCATTAGGAATGAAGTAGGTATCTTAGTAGAATGAAGATCTTAAGAGGCAGATTGTGGAGGTCAAGAGTTTTAATGATAGGTTTATATTGATTAGATTGGTCATTAGAGGGTCTACTTTAATCATTATTAGTGCCTACGCTCTACAAGTAGGATCGGATGAGGAGGAGATGAGGAACTTATGGGAACTGAATGAAATAAAAGCTTTTCTTTTTGGATTTTCTAGGGCTTTTGGGTTGTGGGTGGTAAATTTGACCTTTCATAAGAGGAAGGAGCACCTTATTACTTTTTATAGTTCGGTGACTAAGACACAAATATACTTTTTGCTACTTAGGAAGGGTGATAGAGCTATTTGTAGAGACTGTAAAGTCATACCTAGCGAGAATCTTTCAACTCAACATAAGTTGTTGGTGTTGGACTTAGTAATCAATTAGGGAAAAAGGAAAAAGAGAGTGGAGGATCGACTCAGGATTAAGTGGGGTAGCTTGACTTTGGCTTGTTATTTATAAATGTGGAAGAATTTTATGACTAGCGGAGCTTGAGATAGTAGAGGGGGTATGGATATTATATAGAAGGCAACTGCTAGTTGCATTAAGGAGACCGCTATATAGGTGTTGGGTGTCTAGAGAGGCTAATCTAGCAAGCACCGGGGGACTGGTGGTGCAATGAAGAAGTTAAAAGGAAGGTGAAGACTAAGAAAGTGGCTTATGCTAAGATGGTTAAGAGCAAGGATGATGAGGATAGGCAGATAAATAGGAAGAAGTACAAAATAGCTAGAAGAGAGGCTAAGTTAGTGGTTACAGTGGCTAAAAATAACAACTTTTGAGAGCTTGTATACAACTTTAGAAGAGAAAGGTAGGGATAAGAAGTTGTATAGGCTTACAAGGCCAGGGAGCGAAGGGTTCATGACCTTGACCAAGTGAAGTGCATCAAGGGAGTGGATGGTACAGTGTTGATTGAGGATGCCCTCATTAGGAAGAAGTGGAATTCCTATTTCCATAAACTTTTGAATGATAAGAGGGACAAATATTTTATGTTGAGGGCCTTGGAAAACTCTAAGAGATGTTACTACTATGGGTATTGTAAGCATATCAAGGTATAGAAGGTCAAGCGAGATATTATTAGGATGCGTAGGGTTAGGTCGACACGGCCAAATAAGATTTTGGTAGATTTTTCGAAAAGTATTATAGGGGAAGGTTTAAAGTGGTTGATAAGGTGGTTTAACATCATTTTTAGGGTGGTGAAGATGCTCAATGATTGGATATGGAGCATGATTATTCCATTATTTAAGAACAAGGGGTTCATTAAGAGTTACAAAAACTATAGGGTATCAAGTTGTCTAGTCATACAATGAAGGTTTGGGAAAGAGTGGTAGATTTGAGGCTGAGGAGGATTGTGACTATATCTGAGAATCAATTTGATTTTATGCCTAGTCGCTCGACTAATGAGGCCATTCACAAAGTGAGGAAATTAGTGGACCAATTTTGGGAGAGGAAATAAAAATTCCACATTGTAGTTATTGATCTTAAGAAGGTGTATGATGGTACGAAGAATCGTATGAGGATGGTATGTAGAGATTTAGAGAACTTTCTTGTTTTGACAAGGATGCATCAGGGATCAACTCTTAGCCTATTTTTATTTGCCTTGGTGATGGATGTTTTGACACGATGTACCCAAGGGAAGATGCTTTTGTGTATGTTATTGTTTATGATATAGTACTAGTTGACAAAATTCGAGGAGGACTTAATGATAAGTTGGTGATTCAGAGATAGACCCTTGAGCCTAAAGGATTTCGGTTGAGAGGAATCAAGATGGAGTACTTGGAATGTAAGTTTAGTGATTCGTCGCTAGAGGCTGATGTGGTAGTGAAGCTAGATTCTCAGTCCATTCAAAAGAGGGATAATTTCAAGTATTTGGGGTCTATTATTCAAGGGAATGATGAGATTTATGAGGATGTGACACACCCTATTAGTGTAGGATGGTTGAAATAAAGGCTCACTTTGGGAGTTTTGTGAGATAAGAAGGTGCCTCCGAAGCATAAAGGTAAGTTCTACAAAGTGTCAATCCAATCAATTATATTGTATGGAGCAGAGTGTTGGCCAGTTAAAAACTCCCACATACAAAAGTTGAAGGTAGTGGAGATGAGGATATTGCGATGGATGTGTGGTCTTACCATAATAGATAAGTTTAGGAATGAGATTAGTCAAGAGAAGGTGGGAGTAGCTTCATTAGAGGATAAGATAGGAGAAATGAGGTTACAATGGTTCAAGCACGTTATAAGGAGGGGCATAGATGCTCTTTTATGAATGTGTGAGACACTGTCTATGGATGGTTTTTGGCGGGTTAGAGATAGGATAAAGAAATATTTAAGGGAGGTAATTAGGCATGATATAGAGCAATTACAGCTTACAGAGGACATGACCCTAGTAGGAAGGTGTGGAGGACGTGCATTAGGGTAGAGGGTTGGGTGATGTTTATGATTTTTGAATATATTGTTTATAGTATTATCTTGTGGTTTGTATTTTTACCTATATTAGATAATAGTGTTAGTTTATTTGGCACACTATACTAGCTTTTATTCTTTTATGTTTTGTGTTTGTTAGACTGTTATCTGTCCTGAGCCAGGGGTCTATCATAAATAACCTCTCTACTTCATTGGGGTAATGGTGTGGTCTGTGTATACTTTACCCTCCACAGACCCCACTATGTGGGAATATACTGGCTATGTTGCTGTTGTTATTGTTGGCATTTTCTCTAAGGTCCCTCCACTCCCCTCTTACAAAATATCATTATGTTTTTTTATAAGTACATCTTTGAATTTCGTATGGTTTTCTTACTTCTAATCCATTATCATTTTCTAACTAACTACATATAATTTTCATATAGATCTGACTATTGGACCTTAAGACTTTTTCATATCGTGAATATGAATGTGTGTGGTTGGGTAGGGGAGAGGGAGAAGAGAATAGACTTTTGAAAATCCTAAGTAAAATGGTACACGAAGTTACTTGATATTATCTTTATCTTCTCCGCTATATGCATATCGGTACACCCTAAAATTGAAAGAACATATTTAATGTGCATTACATGCTAAGCGGATGTGGGTGTTTAGGATAGATAGGTATGCCTTTGAGTTTTTCTATTAATATATAAATTCTCATCATTTTTCCTCAACTTAGGGTGTTGAATTTTCCACCCACTCAAATCATTTTCTTACTAAGCCATTTTCTCCATTTTTGGATGTTGTTTTCTCTAAGGCCCGTCCACTCCCCTCTCTTAAAATATCATTAGATTTTTGGAAAAATTACCTAAAACAACAACTTTAGTTTTGAAACTACTAAAAATTCCTTCATTTTAAAAATATTACTTATATCACAACATTTACTACTTTTACTAAAAATTGAGATACAAATTAAAGCCCACTCATCATATACCCTTTCTTTACCAAATTAAGAACGACTTCTTCCACCATCTACGCCATTAATTCAGGGGCTGATTTCAATTCCCTATTTTTCCTTTAATTCAAAATTTTGAATGAAGGTAAATTTCCCCCCAAAATCTTTTTCAATTTCTTCTAATCTTGTATGACGTTTTTTTTTTCAAAAAAATCTCATTTTTTCCTCCACCATGTGGGTTGTAAATATACTTTTCCTATTGCTCTTGGTTCCTTGCCTTTTATTTCTTGTTAGATTTATCTTATATAAAACAACATTGATTTTCGTGTTACAAAAATCGGTAAATTGGTTTCCAACAGAACTCATGTTCATCAGTACCTTAAAGTTACCGAACTGAACAAAAATGGACAGTAAAATCAGTTTTACAAGAGAGTTTTTCTTTATGACAATTGGTTGTCATCAATCGAAGATTCGAATTAAACTAATTTATTCTCTGGTAAGAAATCTAATAATATTATACTGTTATTGAATGATAATCAGGTCTTTCAAGATGAATTTCTCGGAGAGAGAGTTTCTTGGATAAACAAAGTTGAAAGATTTAGAGGAGTTTGTAATCAAAATTTCTTGTAGAGGATTCAGAAGAAGGATAAACAAAGGACCCTTTGACCCTATCTTTAGCAAATTCATATAGTTTCCGATGATAATGAACAATGAAGAAGAGAACTGAAGTTATTTATGAATAATGGGTCGTCGAAAAATTCTGTAAATGGGCGGTGGAGATCTGTTCCTTTTACACATCCGTCTGCTTTGGATACCAGCCATGGATGTTAGTCTCAAGAATAAGTTGAAATCTAATGTGAGCAATATTAGGTTGAGATACATATTTAGACACTAAAGATACCTTTTTCAATTTCTTGTATCTCTTGTTCTCTGTTTATGTTTTTATACGTATATCTTATTTTTTAAGTTTTAGTGAAATAAGCATATCAAAGATATATATTAGTAAGTTCAAAGATACATATTGTGTACAAGGGGTTTTTGTATGTATCTCACATTATTTTTTATTCTGATTCAATTATTTATACCAAAGATACAGATTCTATAAATTAACAGATACATTTTAACCTTTTTGTCTATCTGGTTTTGTGTTATTGTGGATTTATGTATCTTTTGTTATTTTAGATCTGTGTAATTTTAGGCTTAGATACATATTTACACATACATAATACTTTTTTCAATATCTTATATCTCTTGTTATCTGTTTATGTTTTACATGTAACTCTTGCTTTTAAGTTTCAGCAAAATCAACATACCAAAGATACATGTTAGTAATCTTAAAGATACTTATTGTGTATGAGGGGTATGTTATATGTATCTCGCATTATTTTATTTTTTTAATTTAATTATTTATATCAAAGATACATATTCTGTAAAACAATAGATATAATTTAAGCATTTTTTTTTATCTTTGGTATTGTGTTATTGTAAATTTATGTATCTTTCAAACATAATGCAAGTTGGACCAAAATTAATTTTACAAAATAAGCCAATTTTACCAAAAAAGCCAATTATTTGAGTCGGGGGTCTATCGGAAACAACCTCTCTACTTCTTTAGAGGTAGTGGTATGGATTGCGTACATTCTACCCTCCCCAAACTCCACTAGGTGGGAATATAATGGGTTTGTTGTTATTGTTGTTGAAGCCAACTATGGACCAAAATCAATTTTACCAAAAGGAATATTTACATTAAACAAAAATCAAAATTAGCAATAATGATAGAAATCAAAATTTATCAAAAATACTTCAATTAATCAAAAGCGAAAATTAGCAATGTTGGACCAATATCAAAATTTACCTCAAATACTACTAATATTGACCTAAAAAGAAATTAGCAATAATGGACCAAATCCACCAAATATACTATTTTATTTTAAGCAATCCGAGTAAAAAGTATTTTATTTTATTTGGATTCTTTATTGAGAATCCTAATTTGTAACTGCTACAAGTTCTTCATTCTTTCAAAAAATAAAATTATATTGGACACAGTTTTTTAACCTCTATGTAAAACTTTACACCCATATCATTAGGATGAGCAACGAAGATTAGCTTTCATCAACAATGTATGGGGCTTCAATTTTATTCCTTGTTTCATCGATCTCAAGTTCTGAAGCATCCTTACTTTGAATAATTTGGAACCCTTTAGACATGACGTGTTAAAAATTCATTCACAATTTTCAGAAAAATATTTTATTTTTAGCAATCCGAGTAAAAATTAAGGATTTTATTTTATTTGGATTCTTTATTGCGAATTCTAATTTGTAACCGCTACAAGTTCTTCATTCTTTCAAAAATAAAATTGTATCGGGAATATTTTTTAAACTTTTCTGTAAAACCTTACACCCATATCATTAGGATGAGCAACGGAGATGAGTTTTCATCAATAATGTATGGGGCTTCAATTTTTATCCCTTGTTTCATCGATTTCAAGTTCTGAAGTATCTTTTAACGGGCATGTGTGAATATCTTGAAAAATTCTAACTTTAAAGAGATCAGTCTCCCGCCGGCATGATGCTTTAAATATCCAAACACAATCCTCCGAACGACATCGTAGGACATAGCTGCAATAATGAAAACAAAACTTCAGCATATTTTTTTGAACCTACTGAAAAAATATAATAGATACATAAACTACACAAACGTGTACACCATGTATCTATAACAATACTATTAGGTATCTTTCGTATGTTGATAAATATAAAACTAAAACACAACGAGATATATAATTAAACACAACAATAGTATCTCAAATACAATATTAGAAAAATGTATCATGTGCATAGAAATATGTATATCGGCCTTACAATAAATTTGTATAAAACAATAATTATGTAACGTTAGATACATAACTCATTAAAGTAGAGATAATTAACAACAACTGATACAATAAAGACAGAAATTAGATTTATAACTAATTAATTTTGCAATTTTTTACTGATGGATTTCTTTTTTAAACACATTACTGCACCAACTTTTCCATCAAACAACATTTCACTAGCAGACTTATCTAATGTAATGATGATAAGTGGATACGTCCCAAAACCACGCTCAATTTTCTTAATTTTGATATAAATCTTAACATCCATCTCATTACGAATCAACAATGGTGTCACATTACCATTAACTATGTAACGGGCTTCAATTTGTTTCCTGGTTTCATCAATTACCAGTTCTACAACAATTGTCGAAATCAGTTTTTCGTAAGTTACATATTTACTAGCCACAATTCCATCACTCTTATAGCCCTCGTAGTTGATATCGTTAATCTAAATGGCTGAATAACATAACAACACTGAAATATTCATTGAAATCACTCTGGAAAAAAATCAAGAAATAAAAAAATTGTATGATTTTTTTAACAAGCCGTAAAAAGTTTTTGAAATTTCAAAAAAGATTATGGAAATGTTCTCGTTTAGAATGGTGGAATACCAAACTAATTACCATAAATCATGGGATATTATTTTGTTTTTACCATAATTTGTTAGCTTAATTATTGTTTTAATGCTTCTTTAGCAATTACATTCCTTAAAACATGCTCATCAGTTTAATTAAAACATGTATCTGTAGGATGTATCGAAGTTAAGTAACATGTATCATCAAAGGCTAAATGTTGGAATTTTCTGAAATTTTGAAAATAGTTAGAATTTTTAGTAAATACTTGTAAACATGTCGTTATATATGTAATTTTTACTAGCTTTTTTATATATACATATTAGAATTTCATAAGCTTTTCTTACATCTATTCCAATTTTATTTTGTGACTAACTCGATATAATTTCTTATATAGATCAGACAATTGGACCGTAAGACTTATTAGTATCGCGAATATGTATGTATGTGGTTGGAGGGGGGCGGGTAGGAGGGCAGAAGAGTTTTAACTTTTGGAAATCCTAAGAAAAAAGGTAGACTAATTTACTTGATATTTTATTTTTTCTTCTCCACTATATGACAATCATACTCATCCTAAAAAATATATATATATTTAATGTGCATAGCATGCTAAGTGAATGTGGATGTGCAGGATGGGTAGATACGCTTTTGAGTTTCTCTATATAATAAACAAATTCTCATCATCATTCTTCATATCAAGGTCATGAATTTTCAACCCACTCAAATCATTTTCTTATTGAGCTATTTTATCTATTTTTAGATGTTTTTTTCGGTAAGACCCTTCCACTCTCCTCTCACAAAATATCATTAGCTTTTTAAAAAGTATATCTTTGAATTTGTTATGGTTTTCTTTCTTTTATCCCATTTTCATTTTGTAATTAATTAGATATAATTTTTCTTATATAGATCTGACTATTGGATCTTAAGACTTATTAGTATCACAAATATGGATGCATGTATTTTCGGAGTGGGGGGGGGGGGGAGGGGAGAGAAGGGATAACACTTTTGAAAATCCTAAGCTAAAAGGTACATGAAATTACATGATATATTTTTTATCTTCTCTCGTATATATTAACCGTACTCATCCTAAAACAGAAAGAAAATATTTAATGTGCATTATATTCTAAGTGAATGTGGGTGTGCAGGGTAGGTTGTAATACCACACAAAATTGCATGTCAAATTCAACTCGTAAAGCTCCACGAAAGATCCCAAGACTTGAAAAATTTTGCTAAGTGTTCAAGATTCAACGCTTAGTCTTATTTTAGACCTCCAAACTTCGGAGATTTATTTGGCGATCTTCCCGACATCCGTTTTCCAATCTTCAAGTTTTTTACGATCGGGAAAGCTCTTAGTATATCCCGAGTGAGTTTCAAAATTTTTGGAGTAACGTAAGGGCATGTTTGGGTGCCCAAAATAGAAACCCTGGGCGATTAGCCCACGCCGCCTGCTAACTCCAGTGCTTGCCCAGTTGTTTTTCAGCATTTCAGGGTCAACTTCAAATGATCATAACTCCCTGTATATAATGAAATGTGAGAGCTAATTTATATCAAATGAAATCTATGAGAGTATTCTTTCCAATGAAATTGGTTTTATCCAATTTGGGCATCTGAGTAAAATGTTATGATCAATTTACTTCAGCCTGTCAGACAGTCAACAGAGAGTCAGTTGCGTCTTTTTCTCTTTTCTTAAGGGTATTTTCGTCATCTCTCATACCATATATACTCATAAACACGAATTAACCCCATTTTCAACCAAAATACACTCTTTTCTTCCATTTTCTCTCAATAACAAGAAGATGGTTTTCAATTGGGGATTTAATTTCAAGAATCTTTCCATCAAACTTCCAAGAATCACAAACTAAGGTATGCGTGTGTTGATTTATGAATTCCTTTAATCCATAAATCTCAAAAAAATCAAATTCTAAATTATGTATTATGATATTTATGATGTTGATGGTTGATGATCATGTTGTTGAAATTTGATGATGCCCAAGATGGGATCTTAGTATGTTTGTATGAAACTATGGTGGTATATGATGTATAAACATGTGAAATTGGTGGTTGAATACTTGTAATCTTGATGAATCCACCTATACTAAACAATTGCATGTAAGGTGTTTGTGAAAATACCTAAGAGACTAGAAATCATGATTTTATGACATAATATGTCCTAAATGACTAGTCCATTTTCTATGATTATGTTCAACATGATTTCCATGCAAATTGTTACGCATTGTTGTTATAATATGGAATGTTCGTGAAATTGAATTTATGCAAGTAATTACTTGTTATATGTATTCCCTTTTCGTGACCAAGAATATGATAGCCATGTGTAGTATGAAATCCCCTACTTATGATATTGTCAATTGTGGACTCTATTCGTATGATCAAGTCAGCCATGTGTGTCGGTTTCCTTCCATCGAGTCCTGGGGGTACTTATGCCCAAAATATATAGTTGTGTGCCTAGAGCCATGTCATGTTGTCACGATATTCTCAGTCAACCCATGCTTAGTAGAATTCAGTTAGTCATGTGACTCAGAAAATCTCAGTAATCTCATAAACTTAGCCAATTACAAGACATCAATAGTAATTCCGTCAGTCAATGGAAATTCAATAAACTCAGTACTAATCCAGTTCTACTCAGCACTCAGTAACTTCAATTCTCTCAGTCAGTCCTCAGATCTCAGTAGTATTCCGTCAATCAATGGAACTCGTTAAATTTAGCTTAGCTCTGCTAAGCAACAGTATCAGTCCAGTTAATCAGTTCAATTACTCAGTTCAGTCAGTCATGCTCAGTGTCTATTCATATGGGAGTAGAAGTTAGCACTGGGTGAAACCCAAGGATGGGAACACACACTGTCAGATGAAGGTGTGATTCTTAGTAGTAATCATTGCATTCCAGAATAATGTACCCAGCATAGGTTGAGACATCAACACTGGCATCTTGAGGGTTTATGAGGCGGACATCCTCTATTTTCTTTTGGGGACACTGCCAGATTTGAGGGTCACTCACAACTTTTCTTTACCCATAGCATTGTATTGACATCCTTCCAATCAGGACAAGGATTGGGCCCTAGTTCAGCTACATTAGCATACATGGGGCATGTCGGTTAAACTACTACCTCCTACAATTTTAGTCATTCAGTTTGAGTAAAAGAACTCAGATAGTTCTTCTGAAGATCAGGACTGTCAGATACAGTCAACTCAGATATAGTACGAAATTTAGATAGTTCCATCAGATTTAGGGCTATCTACTATAGTCACCTATGTTATTAGTATCCAGTATCAAGGCTATCAGATATATCACTCAGATATAGTACAAAAGTTAGATAGTTCCATCAGAAATCATTTGCCCATCATATTAGATTTCAGCAAACTCATGCTATCAGTACTTAGTTTCAGGACTGTCAGATACAGTCAATTAGACCAGTCCCTCATAATCAGGACTACCATAAACAATCATTCCTTTATTAGTAATAAAGTATCAGTCTTCTAGTATTCAGTAATAAAGTATCAGTTCCTCACTTATTAGTGATTCACAGATAAATATCAGTAAACACAGTTATTTAGTATCTCAGAATCGATAAAATCATATTGTCAGTATTCAGAGTCAGTAGTCAGTATCGTCACGAGTTTAATAGTACATACTTATGTATGTATATGTTCTCACGTTCATATCAATCAGCATTTTTCATGCATACAAACCCTTTGCATTTAGCCTACCTCACTCGTATACTTAGTACTCTCAGTTTTACGAATGCATTAACGCTATGGTTTTTTCTTTTATGTTACACCATAATTTCAAATACAAGATTTCCAGATCAGCAGTAGCGGTAGAATCTCAGCTATCAGAGTTCCAGAAGTGAGTCCTCGTCTCTCGAGGGCATGATCATTACTTATGTTATGGTTTATTTCAGTTCAGGTTTTCTAGTAGGAGTTAGTTGGGGACATGTCCCATCAACTCCCTATCCAGATAGTCATGTTAGAGGCTTTTTAGACTAGTATGTTTAGACTTCAAATAGTATTACAGTTGTTTTAGGTATTCTATACCCCACTCTCATGTTATGATTATTCCGTTTTAAACCTTATGGACTTACAGTATTATGTATTCCGCATTTATATTCTATATTATGCAGTGTACAGGTACAGATATCATCCATGGATTAGTTTGTGGTACCTAGGGGTCATGGTCACCGTGTAGCATTCCGGTTTAGCAAATCGGGGTGTTACAAACTTAGTATCAGAGCCTAAGGTTAAACAGTGTCCTAGGAAGTCTGAAAGCCACATATAGTAGAGTCTTGTACATGCGTGTGTTGTGCACCACACTTATGTGTAGAAGGATATGATTTGTTTAAGAAACAGTTTCCCTTCTTTTATGTCTCAGATCGGGCTAAAGAAAGGTTTTCTAAGAAAACTCATGTAGATTCTCATCATGATCCACACATGTCAACTTCACCTTATTCCAAGGTAAAAAAAATAGTTAACTCAAGGTCCTAAAGACAGGGCTTTCTCAGACAGTCCTTACCGTCAGTTATGGGATTGGCTACAGACTCGATAATGCCCTATCAGTCCAGTTCTATTCCAAAGTTATACAGATTTCCTTCATAATAATGAGAACTCCTTCTCGAACCCAAATCTAGATAGCATAAACCTAGAGTTAGAAGCTTGAACTCAAAAGCTTAGCAGTAGTAGAGTTGGGATAGTATTATTCAGAGTTATCAGATCATGTATTCTTGGGGATAATTATACCAATCAGTAGGCTTGAATAGTGCAAGCAAGAATGTAAGTATATTGACTTAAAATTAGGTATGAAAGCATGGATGTGATGTTAGTAGTATATAAGGAAACCGCAACAGATGATATGCTTAGTTAGACAGGCAGGTTTCGAACAAAATGTAAGTATGTGATAGTAGATCAAGTAACCAAGTCAGTCTCTCAAATTCTAGTGATACTGCCAGTATAAATAGAAATCAGAAAGCGAAGATGATTCCCGACCCATTCTCATCTTAGTGCAGAGTTTTGCACCTCAGCTATCACAAAACCCACTCAGGAGTTGCATGTCAACTCTGTGGTCACGAACCATGCTCATTTATTTTTTCCCATAAATCATGTATGATTCCCGTTCCTATCATAAGGAGTACCAGTTTACTCCGCAGTACGAATCATGTTTCATGAACACAACTTACTTTTATGCACTTTCCACGGGATCATGTACGCCTTCAGTTCCCAGTATAAGGGGTTCAGTTCCATCTTCCTCAGTGTTACGAATCATGTCCCACGAATGCAGAAACTCCAAACTCAGGTCATGTAGTTCATGACTCATGTACACATATCACGCTTTACAGTATACTCAATTTACATAACTCATACTTTGCCCCTATATATCAGATAAATTCAGATTATGTCATGTATACTCTCAATTCATACCTTCTAGGTAAAAAAAAATATGTTGTTGATATTCTATTTCTCAAAGTTTCAGTCATGTTACAAGATCATCTAGTATCCATTCATACTTCAGGTCAACCTGATTTAATCCTTCAGAAACCTCTCCTTCTGAAATAGTGTAGTGATGAGCAGTTGTTTAGATGAAGGAGAGTAAATGTTTTATGTTAAGAAAAGATTGTTGCATGCTTGTTTTACACGAGGCTGTATTTATGCAGATAAGCTTGAACATCATGTTAGTATGCAAGAAATTGGCTAACAAGGGGTTGTACTTAGAAGTTGTCAAATTGCAGAGTATGATTGTATGTTTAGATCCTGGACTTATGTCAGGACCCCTCACGTAACTATCAATAATTCAGTTACCAGTTACTTAGCTATCAGTGCTTCAGTATCTCAATCTATAGAATTCTGTCATACCCTGAATCCCATTGGAGCAGACTGGCACCCATAGCCGAGGAGGCCCGGGAGAACCCGTTCATAACCTATACTTTCACATCTACATTACTTATGAAAATTAGAAATTTGGGCAGCACTTCGTTGTAAATACAAGAAAACAGTACCTCTATCAGCCCAGCAGACACGCATAAATATATATATATGAACAGTAATTTGGCCGTCAGAGCCATCACATCTATCAACCAAACACTCCTATGGCTATACAATATGTCTACAAAAGCCTCTACATAGATACACAACTGAGTTGGGGTCGGGACAAACTCCCGCCCACAAAAGACTTTTATACAAATACCAAAGGTACATATAGAGACGACTTGGGATGCCCCGAAACAACTGGAGCTCACCACTAACAACAAAATGTCCTGGCTCTTACTGCGGAGGTGTACGGCCTGAAGTACCTGTTCCTGCAGGCATGAATGCAGGTCCTCCGTGAGGGACGCCAGTACGGAAATATGTACTGAGTATGTAAGGCAGTGAGTATCAAGATGAGATACAAAAGATCAACAGAACCAAGATACCAGTGAATAAACAGTATGAGTAGACCACACTTAAAAGAACTGATGGGATACCTGCACAGTATTTTCATATCATTACTTCCCGTAATCCTTATCAATACATAACATATGTCATACAATGGCCAACTGATCAGTGGTACTAATACAATACATTAGGGACCACCGCTGGAATAGCATATATACATAATCTTTATAATACAATGGCCAACTGATCAGTGGTACTAATACATTACATCATATCATCAATTTAAAATACAGACATTCCATTTCTTAATTCAATTAATCTTTGAGATTGGTTACTTTGTGGTCACACTTTATGGAACTTGAAACCATGATACCTCAATAGGTAAAACATGTAAATAGGTAATCAATATCATGAAGATGAAGTAGAGAATCATGGATACCTCATTAAACCATTTCGGAGTCAACAATAGTATATGGACATTTTTTTTGACTAGCCGGACATCTTAAAAGTGAAAACAAGTTCAATTGGTAGTGTCGAAGATCATATGATGTTATTATGTGTCATGTGTCGTAGGACAATGTTGGAAGCTTACATGAGAGTGCCATGGGTCATTATTCATGCCAAAGAATAGATAGAGTATGTCTTACATACCTTGATATAACCACTTCAATACAAGTGACTTCCCGTACTCTTCGAACACTTATCTACAATAAGTCATTTGTGGCAAACTAGTATTAGCAACCAAACCTTACCATTTAGGTATTAACTTCACCAAATAATGTCTAGGAAGTAATCCTTTAGCTCATCAATAAGAGTACTACATACATCCTCTTATACTCCTATTACATTCACATATCATGCATTTTCATGAAATATCCCTCAACACCACTCTTAGCCTTTATTTCCCTTCTTAATCACCATCCAATACCAACATGATCACTAGGCATACATAACCACTAATATAATGATATATCACCACAATTCATCCTCGATAATACAATACAACAACTTCCATAATTTACTACTAACAATTTATACACAACAATTCATAACTATGTTTCTATTTATCTTCCAACATCAAGACAATACTCATAATCCTTTATCAATACTTATTCATGGATAAGAATCAAGAATAAACAATATTCATACCTTAACAATGAACTCTTGTATTTAGAATCCTCCTTACATAACCATGGGGTGCTTCTTGAAGCTTCCGAGATGCTGAACACAACTACGGAACCAATTTGAATTTTCTACGGTTGAATCACAAAATATTTGAGGTTGAAATTGGCTAGGGTTTTCACCTTTCCTAAAATTTGGATAAAATCTGATAAAATTGAGGCTAAGTGCAGGTTTTTAAGACCAATTTTCGTCCAAAGGTAATAGAAAATGACCATTGTTCCCTAAAAATTGAAATAAATCCCGAATCTGTCCCCAGTGGACAGTTTTGGCAGGCTGAAGTAAATCGATCATAACACTTTGCTCCGATATCGGATTTGGGTGAAATTGGTATCATTGTAAATATAATTAAAAGGGCTTTCATTTCATATAAATTAGGCCACCCAGTTCGTTCTGTACAAGGAGTTATGATCGTTTGAACTTAACCCTAAAAATCTGTTTTGAGAGGCTGAAGTAAAACGCGTATAACTCCTTACGCAGATGTTGGATTTGGATGAAAACAATTGCATTAGATATAAGACTCAAAGATATTTCTTTTGATATATGGTAGGTCGCCCAGTTCATTAAATTGAGGAAGTTATGATCGTTCAAAGTTGACCCAAAAACTGGCAGGCCTCAGAATTTTCCTGCTAATTTACTGTTTACAAAAATATGTTTTGAGAGGCTGAAGTAAAACAAGTATAACTCCTTACTCAAATGTTGGATTTGGATGAAACGAATTTCATCGGAAAGAAGACTCTCGGAGATTTTCGTCTATATATAGCAGCTCACACAGTTCCTTTTGTACAAGGAGTTATGATCGTCTCAAGTTGGAGTGCCTAGCTGCAGAAATTTTCCTGCAGAATACTGTTCACAGGCTTCCCGGCCACCGTTTTGAAATTTCGAATGTGCTCTCTTATATGAAATACTCCTCTGTTTTGGGCAAACTTTATATCGTTGGAAAGCTTATTCCAATACCTACACATACAACTAGTGACGGGATACTTCCGAACACCATAAACTTATTTTAACCAATACGCAAGTCTTTAGGACTCCATATAATCGTGATAAGTGTACGAAAAAATTTACGGGGTGTTACATTATCCCCCCCTTAAGAACATTCGTCCTCGAATGTTAGCATAGTTACTCAATTAAGACATTTCCAAGCTTACAATTAACATATTCATCATCATAACATCCTTGCATAAAAATAAACACTTACTTGTTATTGTTCTTCTTCCGTCTCATGAACTTCCTCCTCATCGTTGAATAGGTAAGGGTACTTAATCTTCATCGATTTCTCGGATTCCCATGTGATCTCCTCAACTTGTTGATTCCTCCAAAGTACTTTTACCGATGCTATCTCTTTATTCCTTATCTTTTTAATTTGGCGATCAAGAATAGCAATAGGCATTTCTTCAAAAGTGAGATCTTTTGTAATTTGTACATCTTCCGTAGTAGTGATGTGTGATGGATCTCCGATGTACTTGCGAAGCATCGAAACATGAAATACGAGATGAACTGCTGAGATCTCTTGAGGTAGCTCTAACTCATAAGCAACTTGTCCAAATCTTTGAATGATCTTATACGGACCTATGTATCGTGGACTTAACTTTCCTTTCTTGCCAAACCTCATCACTCCTTTCATTAGTGATACTTTCAAGAATACCCAATCGTCGATAGAAAACTCAAGTCCTATTCTTCTAACATCCTCATAAGATTTGTGTCGACTTTGAGCTGTTGCAAGCCATTGTTGGATCACTTTAACCTTCTCCATTGCTTGATAAACAAGATCCGGTCCAAATAAGACCGCATCACCTGCTTCAAACCATCCTATTGGCGATCTACACTTTCTTCCATACAATGCTTCATTTGGTGCCATTTTGATACTTGAATGATAGCTATTATTGTAGGCAAACTCGATAAGAGGTAGGTGATCATCCCAGTTGCCTTTGAAATCTAATACACATGCTCGTAGCATATCTTCAAATGTCTGGATGGTACGTTCCGCTTGTCCGTCCGTTTGAGGATGAAAATCCATACTTAGATTTACTTGTGTCCCCAAACTCCTTTGAAAAGACTTCCAGAAATTCGCGGTAAATTGGGCTCCTCGATCGGATATAATGGAAATTGGAACTCCATGTAACCGAATGATCTCCTTAATATACAACTTCGCATACTCCTCCGCCATATAAGTTGTCTTAATTGGTTAGAAGTGCGCAGATTTGGTAAGCCTATCGATGATCACCCATATGGAATCAAACTTTCGATATGTACAAGGCAAACCCATGATGAAATCCATATTAATCTTGTCCCACTTCCAGACTGGAAGATCTATACATTGCATGTAACCACCGGGTTTCTGGTGTTCTACTTTGACTCTTTGACAATTCGGACATTAAGCTACAAATTCAGCAATATTCTTCTTCATGTCATTCCACCAATATATTGCTTTCAAATCTTGATACATCTTAGTCGACCCTGGATGGATGGAATACCTTGAACAGTGTGCTTTTGTCATAATTCTCTTTCTTAGCTCAACTACATCAGGTACACATAAACGATTCTGACACTGAAGCACTCCTTCTCTCATAAGCTCAAATGCCTTTGTCGTGCCACTCTGCACATCCTCCTTAAGCTGCAATAAAATTGGATCTGCATACTGCTTCTCTTTCACTTCAGATATCAATGAATATTCCGCTGCATTACGTACAATAACCTCTTCATCTGGAGTTTCGAGAAGTCGAACTCCCAAATTAGCTAGTTGGTGAAGATCCTTAATCATCCCCTACTTTTCTATAGATGCCATTTTATACTTACGACTCAGTGCATCCGATACCACATTCGCTTTCCTTGGATGATACAAGATATCAACATCATAATCTTTCAACAATTCAAGCCATCTCCGCTGCCTCAAGTTTAGATCTTTCTGACTGAAGATATATTGCAGGCTCTTATGATCGGTATATATGTCAACATGAACCCCATATAAGTAGTGGCTCCATATCTTCAAAGCAAATACAACTGCAGCTAGCTCAAGATCATGCGTGGGATAATTCCTCTCATGTGGTCGCAACTGTCTAGATCCATAGGCTATTACTCTACCATGTTGCATTAGTACGCATCCTAAGCCAATTCTCGAAGCATCACAGTACACTGCATACCCTTCTGTGCCTTCAGGAAGTACCAATACCGGTGTAGAAGTCAACTTGCTCTTCAGATCCTGGAAACTCTTTTCACAGGCATCATTCCATTGAAACTTGGAGGCTTTATGCGTCAACTTAGTCAAAGGTGCAGAAATAGAAGAAAAACCTTCAACAAACCTTCTATAATAACCTGCCAACCCGAGGAAACTACGAATCTCCGTAGGCGTCGTGGGTCTTGGCCAATTCTTCACAGCCTCAATCTTCTGAGTGTCAACTTTTATGCCTTCACTGGATACAATATGGCCCAAAAATGCCACTAACTTGAGCCAAAACTCACATTTAGAAAACTTCGCATACAGCTTACGATCACGAAGAATCTGCAATGCCTGCCTTAAGTGATTAACATGGTCCTCTTCTGATCTAGAGTAGACCAGAATATCATCTTTGAAAACTATCACGAACACATCTAGAAACGGCTTAAACAACCTATTCATCAGATCCATAAAAACTGCGGGTGCATTTGTCATCCCGAATGACATAACCAGGAATTCATAATGACCATACCGTGTTCGGAAAGCTGTCTTGGGTATATCTTTATCCTTGACTCTCATTTGATGATAGCCTGATCTCAAGTCAATCTTGGAAAAACACTGGGCACCCTGCAACTGGTCAAATAAATCATCAATTCGAGGAAGGGGGTATTTATTCTTGATAGTCATCTTATTCAATTGCCGATAGTCAATACACATCCTCAGCGAACCATCTTTCTTACGCACAAACAATACTGGTGCTCCCCAAGGGGACATACTAGGCCTGATGAATCCCTTCTCTAGCAAGTCTTTCAGTTGCTCTTTCAATTCTCGCAACTCTGCTTGTGCCATTCTATAAGGAGGAATTGAGATTGGCTGTGTGTCTGGCAACAAATCAATACCAAACTCCACTTCTCGTTCAGGAGGTAAACCTGGTAGTTCTTCAGGAAATACATCAGGAAATTCATTCACAACCGGAACGGTCTGAAAAGTTGGTGGCTCTGCCTCTGTATCCCTTACTCTAACCAGATGGTATATGTACCCCTTGGAAATCATTTTTCTTGCCTTAAAGTAAGAAATAAATCTACCTCTCGGTGCGCCAACATTACCCTTCCATTCAAGGACTGCCTCATTTGGGAAATGGAAATATACCTTCTTAGAACGACAATCTACTGTAGCATAACAAGACGCTAACCAATTCATGCCCATAATAACATCAAAATCTACCATTTCTAACTCAACAAGATCGGCCATCGTATCACGACCACAAATATTCACAACACAATTTCGATAAACATTCCTAGCTATAAGAGATACCCCCACTGGCGTTGATACTTCAAATGTCTTGGCTAATAATTCGGGTGTTCTTCCGAACCTTCCCGAAACCAAAGGAGTAGCATACGATAATGTAGAACCAGGATCAATTAAGGCATACACATCAAATGCAAAGATGGACAACGTACCTGTAACCACGTCTGGAGAAGACTCTAAATTCTGCCGATCTGCTAGGGCATACACACGGTTCTGAGCTCCGCTAGCACTAGCTGCTCCTCTATCACCTCTACCGTGACCCATAGGTTGTGCAAACCTACTCAAAGGAGGCACTAAAGATGATGCAACAGCTCATTCGGTAGGTCGTGTTATACTACCTGTGGTCCTGCGTGGGCAATCTCTAGCCATATGCCCCGGCTTACCGCACCAAAAGCAATTGTTCATCCCAAGCCGACATTCGCCAAAGTAAAATTTTCTACAATTGGGGCACGGGTGTCGTGGAGGTCCCAATTGACTCATACTCTCTTGCCCTTGATACCCCACTATTCGCGAACTCTGATTTTCACTACTTTGCCCGAACTGATTACCTATGAACCTTTGAAATTGCGGTGGAGCACTAATTGCAGGATGAGAAGGTAACGGGCTAGGCAATCTATGAGAGAACGAAGGCCTAAAACCTCCCTGAGATGCCTCAAACTGTCCTATAGCTCTGGGACGCTTAGAATATCTTTTTTCTAATTCCTGGGTTCTTCTTCTTTGCCTCTGATCTTCCATCTTCTGAGCGAAAGCTTGTATCCTCGCTATATCCATGTCCTTGTTCAAAGCAGCAATGGTACAATCTCTAACCAAGTATGGTTCCAATCTATTCACATAGTGATGAACTCTGTCATCCATAGTAGCTACCACATTAGAAGCATATCGAGACAAGAAGTTAAATCGAAGACTATACTCCCTTACACTCATATTACCCTGACAAAGATTTAAGAATTGATCTGCACGGGCCTGACGAGTCTCAAATGGAAGATAATGATCAATAAATGCATTTTTGAACTCTCCCCACGTAGTTGGAGGTGCATCAATACCCCTAGATCATTTCCAATCCTCGTACCACAATATAGCCTCTCCTTTCAGTCTATATGTTGCTAGCTCAACCATCTCTTTACCGGATACATGCATAACATCTAGAGCCCTTTGGGTTTGATCGACAAAGTCCTGCGGGTCTTCATTAATATCTTATCCGGTAAAAGTAGGAGGATCCAATTTTAGAAAATCCTGAGTCCGAAGGTTAGATTCTCTATCCATACCACTAGAACCCATGGTAGGAATAGCTTGCCCTTGAACTTGACCGACAACTATACGCGTCAGAAGTTGTACTGCATCCCTCAAATCTCGATCAACCGCATTAATAGATGGCCCTTCCGGAGGAGAAGAAGCGCCTGATATATGCTCAGCTTGAGACTCACTTTGCTCAGCTTGTGCCGGTGGTGAACTACTAGTACCTTCTCCGGCCACTGCATCTACTCGCTTCCACTTATTCTTTCTCCTTGTAACCGACATCGTCACTATAATAAATAAAAAAGAAACAATTGGATTAAGCGATTGATTATGACTTCATCTCTAATATGGGATCTATTGCACGATCTAAGAAATGAAGAGTGGAAACAATCCCTAAATGTTCAATAGCCTCCTATTTATAGATGTGGTGCACAACACACCGATAAACGAGATTCTGCGTAGACACGGCTTTGTAGACTCACTAGGACGAACTTCTCTGATACAACTTCTGTCATACCCCGAATCCCATTGGAGCAGACTGGCACCCGTAGCCGAGGAGGCCCGGGAGAACCCGTTCATAACCTATACTTTCACATCTACATTACTTATGAAAAATAGAAATTTGGGCAGCACTTCGTTGTAAATAGAAGAAAATAGTACTTGTATCAGCCCAACAGACACGCATAAATATATATATGAACAGTAATTTGGCCGTCAGAACCATCACGTCTATCAACCAAACACTCCTATGGTTGTACAATATGTCTACAAAAGCCTCTACATAGATACACAACTGAGTTGGGGTCGGGACAAACTCCCGCCCACAAAAGACTTTTATACAAATACCAAAGGTACATATAGAGACGACTTGGGATGCCCCGAAACAACTGGAGGTCACCACTAACAACAGAATATCCTGGCTCTTACTGCGGAGGTGTACGACCTGAAATACCTGTTCCTGCAGGCATGAATGCAGGTCCCCCGTGAGGGACATCAGTACAGAAATATGTACTGAGTATGTAAGGCAGTGAGTATCAAGATGAGATACAAAAGATCAACAGAACCCAGATACCAATGAATAAACAGTATGAGTAGACCACACTTAAAAGAACTGATGGGATACCTGCACATTACTTTCATATCACTACTTCCCGTAATCCTTGTCAATACATAACATATGTCATACAATGGCCAACTGATCAGTGGTACTAATACAATACATCAGGGACCACCGCTGGAATAGCATATATACATAATCTTTATAATACAATGGCCAACTGATCAGTGGTACTAATACATTACATCATATCATCAATTTAAAATACAGACATTCCATTTCTTAATTCAATTAATCTTTGAGATTGGTTACTTTGTGGTCACACTTTATGGAACTTGAAACCATGATACCTCAATAGGTAAATCATGTAAATAGGTAATCAATATCATGAAGATGAAGTAGAGAATCATGGATACCTCATTAAACCATTTCGGAGTCAACAATAGTATATGGACATTTTTTTTTACTAGCAGGACATCTTAAAAGTGAAAACAAGTTCAATTGGTAGTGTCGAAGATCATATGATGTTATTATGTGTCATGTGTCATAGGACAATGTTGGAAGCTTACATGAGAGTGCCATGGGTCATTATTCATGCCAAAGAATAGATAGAGTATGTCTTACATACCTTGATATAACCACTTCAATACAAGTGACTTCCCGTACTCTTCGACACTTATCTACAATAAGTCATTTGTGGCAAACTAGTATTAGCAACCAAACCTTACCATTTAGGTATTAACTTCACCAAATAATTTCTAGGAAGTAATCCTTTAGCTCATCAATAAGAGTACTACATACATCCTCTTATACTCTTATTACATTCACATATCATGCATTTTCATGAAATATCCCTCAACATCACTCTTAGCCTTTATTTCCTTTCTTAATCACCATCCACTACCAACATGATCACTAGGCATACATAACCACTAATATAATGATATATCATCACAATTCATCCTCCATAATCCAATACAACAACTTCCATAATTTACTACTAACAATTTATACACAACAATTCATAACTATGTTTCTAGTTATCTTCCAACATCAAGACAATACTCATAATACTTTATCAATACTTATTCATGGATAAGAATCAAGAATAAACAATATTCATACCTTAACAATGAACTCTTGTATTTAGAATCCTCCTTACATAACCATGGGGTGCTTCTTGAAGCTTCCGAGATGGTGAACACAACTACCGAACCAATTCGAATTTTCTACGGTTGAATCACAAAATATTTGAATTTTCTACGGTTGAATCACAAAATATATATATATATATATGTGTGTGTGTTGTCCTGATACAGGTAATTAGACCCTTTTATATGCAGCGAAGTGCTACCCAAATTTTTGGTGACATGTAAGTGAAAGTACAGGTATTTGAACGGGTTATCCCGGGCCTTCTCGACTTTGGGTGCCAGTCCGGTCCGATGGGATTTTGGGTCGTGACATCAGTGCTCATCTTAGAAACTCAGTTTGGTTTCAAACTTGCTTGACCATAGCGTATAGTTATCAGCTACTCAGTTATAGGTATTTCCATACCTCAGTCTATGGAATGTTTCCAACTCACGTAATGCACTTGGTCTTGCATTTTCAAACAATATAGCTTTCAAGAAATCTATGTTTAGTTACCTCATGTTACTCCGTCAGTCCCTTCTTATACCTATGATACTCTATGGCCTTAGCCTAGCTATTCAGATTAAGTATAATTCAGTCTTTCATACCCAGTTTTCAGCTATCAGTCCTTCAGTTAATCAGATAAGTTAGTGTATTTATGCACTCATTTTCAGCTCAGTTCATGCATCATGTCTCAGTTTCAGATCTTAGATATTTAGTCATGACTCAATTCGTAATATCCTTGTGCATCACCTCAGTTTTCCTCAGTATCTCAGTCAAGTTAGCATTCTTCAAGGGACATAGTGTCCCAAGGGGGAGATAAACTATAGCCCCCAAGCTTTCATGATTTAAACATGTTATTTTCTTTGATGAATCTATCTTGGAGGAAGGGTTACTTATGAGACGACTTTATAACTCCAAAAGTCAGCAGTAAGACATGTACTTAATAGCTCGGTTGAATCCACGATACGATACTCTATCCATGTCATGCATTACAGACTCAGTTTAGTACATGTATTATGTTCCAGGTTCAGTTACGTCCTCATGTCCCCGCTCTTGCTTATTAAGTAATTGATCTCAGACTCATCGGTATTTTTACTTCAAGGTAACAGTCTATCTTGAACTTACTCGTTCTTATGTTCAGATTTTAGTACCAAACTTGGTATTTAGTTCCATGCCTAGTTTTTAGTTCAAACTTGGTATCTTTTACCATTGTATGTTCAGTTCCATGTTCACGAGCCAGTTCAGTCATATATTCTCATATTAGATATGCGTGATCAGCTTATTATTGCTTTCAGTCATGCATTCACGTATCATGTCAGACATATAATCATACATAAGATATGCATGGATTTAGCTTGTCAGTTATGCATCAGATATGCATTCTCATTTTGAGAAACATAGGTCATTAGAGCACGTAGTCCTTCATTCATAAACCAGTATAATATGCTCAATTTTTAATCATGTCAGTCATGAACTCATGTCTCAGTAGTAAATGTCTTGTACGTACTCCAGTTTATCATTTTTCCCCTCTCAGTCAGTCTCCTTCGAGGATGAATATTCTCATGGGGCAGATATTGTAATACCCTACAAAATCGCGTGTCAAATTCAGCTCGTAAATCTCCATGAAAGATCCCAAGACTTGGAAAAAAATTTCTAAGTGTTCAAGATTCAACACTTAGTCTTATTTTAGACCTCCAAACTTTGGAGATTTATTTGGCGACCTTCCCAACATCCGTTTTTCAATTTTCAAGTTGCGTTACGATCAAAAAAGCTTGTAGTATATCCTGGGTGAGTTTCGGAGTTTTTGGAGTAGTGTAAGGGCATATTTGGGTGCCTAAAATTGAAGCCCCGGGCGATTAGCCCACGCCGCCTGCTAACTCCAGTGCTTGCCTAGTTTTTTCTCAGCATTTTAGGGTCAACTTCAAACGATCATAACTCCCTGTATATAATGAACTGCGAGAGTTTCTATATATCAAATGAAATCTATGAGAGTATTCTTTCCAATGCAATTGGTTTCATCCAATTTGGGCATCTGAGTAAAACATTATGATCAATTTACTTTAGCTTATCAAACAGTCAACAAAGGGACAGCTGGATCGTTTTCTCTTTTCTTAAGGACATTTTGGTCATCTCCCACCCCATATATACCCATAAACACTGAATTAACCCCCATTTTCAACCTAAATACACTCTTTTCTTCCAATTTCTCTCAAGAACAAGAAGATGATTTTCAATTGGGGATTTAATTTCAAGAATCTTTCCATCAATCTTCCAAGAATCACGAACTAAGGTATGCGTGTGTTGATTTATGGAGTCCAAGTCCCCTAACTTTACGGAGTGTCCTTAAGGAATAATTCACCTCACTGTACCCGAGGTCATGTAATTTTTATCCCAGGATAAAATGGCTTTAGATCCAACAATAGTGGTACCTCAAATTATTGGATTCGTTGAACTCACTCAATGGCTAACGATCACAATGAGTTTTTGTACAGAAGAAGAGTGTTTTTGCTATAAAAATCATGTCTATACCTAAGGAATATGTTAGTTATTTATATCCTTAATGTTCCCCTTTGAAAAAGAAGCATTGGTTCAGCAAAAAGGCACTTATGCAGTACAGTCACGTCACCTGCGCCCAGTCAATGCTGGAACTGCGACCAATCTGCTACCGCAGGTGATACTATCCAAATTCCAGTGACTACCTTTGCTACATCTACTCCCGCAGGTTACTAAGGTGCATGCGCAGATCTCCCTATTATGCAAAACAGTGTGTCTTTTACCTCTAAGGATCGTATCCCTTCGAGGTGCATTATGTATGCGTTGGCATGGCTTAAAAATTGGGCCCCGCACATGGAGAAAAATATTTCTATCAGATTTTTTGGATTAAAATTTCACTTGTTCATCAAGTTTCAAATAAATTTTGTCTAAAAAATAGATCTCATCGATCGATCATTTGACAAATCCAAATCTAAATCCGAAGCTGAAGTCGAGCGAGCGACGACGATGATGTGAGGCACCACTTTGTTCTTGCCTTACTTACCGTGTGGAGTAAGTTTTCCTTTTTATAAACACTTGAAAGTTCCCTTCTCCCACCAATGTGGGAGAATTAGTGGACTTTCCATTAAAAGAGTACACTTTCCAATTTAGTAACTTTTTCCCTCCACTATTTTTCCCTCCATTTTCCATTCATACATACACCTTGAACCCAACAATCCCCCACATGAATGGGGAATGGCTATATTTTGAAGAAAGATACGGACAATTATGTAATTATTGAGCAAAGACTGATTGCATCTGGATAAGTGGGTTTTCCTTTGAACTTTCAGTAGAGAACATGCATTGGATACAATCAGTCAATCGATATATTTGATATCTTTGAACCGTCAAACTTTAATGTACATCTAGACAACACATGTCACACAACCAGACTTTTACCATTTATGGTTCTCACAATTTTCTTCTTTTAAACCACGAACAACTCCCGGTTTCATGAGAACTTAGAGAATAGGCCTTTAATAATATTCTCCTTAAAGCGGCTTCTACTTCGCCCTCACATAGATGATTTCTAAACGTTCAATCCTGTAGATTAAACTATTTGGTTAAATCTAGCAAATTTAGATAATCATTAAAAGACTTCACACCATAAGTCTTATCATCGTTTACTAAACATTGTCTATATCATGAGAATGGGTTGGGTATAATGAATATGTTGAACCTATCATACACAACTTTGTTTGATCTCTTTGAAACTAGCTCTTGGGATATCCTGTCTGTTAGGTAGATTTATTGTCATGCTGACTTTTCCTAGGCCTTAAACCCATTCCCTTGGATGTCCTTTTAACTCCTTCTCTAGATTGGCCTTTTGTAAGTTGATTCGACACATTATCCTTTGACTTTTCATAGTTAACAGTGATAATTCCACTAGAGAGAAGTTCTCTAATGGCATTATGTCTCCGTCTTATGTGATGAGACTTACCATTGTACATCCTGCTACCTGCCCTACCTATTTCTGCTTGGCTATCACAGTGTATACCTACTGGTACCAATGGTTTGGTCCAATAAGGAATATCTTTCAAAAAATTCCAGAGTCATTCTGCTTCTTCACCGGCTTTATCTAATGCGATAAATTTAGATTTCATTATAGAGCAAGCAAACATTTCTGTTTGGATGACTTCCAAGAGATCGCTCCTCTACCGATAGTAAATACATATCCACTTGTGTATTTTACTTCGTTCGATCCGGTGATCCAATTTGCATCACTATATCCTTCAAGTACCGCAGGATATTTATTATAATGAAAAGCATAGTCTTGAGTGTATTTAAGATACCCCAAAACTCTTTTCATCACTATCCAATGAGTTTTATTAGGATTACTCATGTACCGACTCAACTTACTAATAGCACATGCTATGTATGGTTGTGTACAATTCATTATATACATTAAGCATCCCAATACTCTTGCGTATTCCAATTGTGAGTCACTTTCACACTCATTCTTTCAAAGTGCAAAGCTCACATCCAATGGAGTCTTGGCAATACCAAATTCCATATACTTGAATTTGTTAAGTACCTTTTCGATATAATGAGACCGTGACAATGCCAACCTTTGTGGAGTTCTATGGATTCTTATTCCTAAGATCACATCTGCAACTCCAAGGTCTTTCATATCGAACTTGCTCTCAAGCATTCATTTCGTTGCGTTTATGTCTGAAATGTCTCTACTGATGATCAACATGTCATCCACATACAAAGAATTGGTGATTTGGAGTGTCGTTAATGTAAACACATTTATCACATTCATTAATCTTGATCCCGTTTTCCAACATGGTTTGGTCAAACTTCGCATGCCATTATTTAGGTACTTGTTTTAGTCCATAAAGTGACCTAACAAGTTTACACACCTTATTTTCTTTTCCTGGAACCACAAAACCCTCATGTTGTTCCATGTAAATTTCTTCCTCCAATTCTCCATTTACGAATGTTGTTTTCACATCCATTTGATGAATTTCAAGACTATATACTGCTGCCAAGGCAATTAACATCCGAATTGATGTTATCCTCGTTACTGGCAAGTATGTATCAAAGTAATCAAGACCTTCGTTTTGTTTTAAAGCTTTTTACAACAAGTCTTGTCTTGTATTTGTCAATAATACCATCTGCTTTCATTTTTCTTTTGAAGATTTATTTAAAACCTAAAGGTTTATTTCCTGGAGGAAGATCTACCAACTCCCATGTTTTCCATCATCAAAAGTAAAAACTAAGGACTTGCCCTTTCTTCTGCCCTTCGGTCAATATTGAACTCTCTAAATATAACAACAACAACATACCAAGTGTAATCTTATAACATTTTTATGCTGGCCTTACCCATACCATGGGAGTTAGAGAGGTTGTTTTTTATAAACCCTCAGATCAATGTCCCTGTATTATCTTTTTTTTTTTAATGCTCGAGTTTGAGTATCCCAAACAAGTTGTACTAACTAAGAAGAGAGCAAAACAGAAACTACAAGGAAATATGAAAAAAGTAAAAGAAAGGAACAATGGGGGAAAAACGAAGACTTGAAAATTTGATCTTTATATAATAATGATTGGTGATTTTTTTTCATACATAAATAAAAGAAAATCATCAGTATATTACATCATGCTAATATAAGAGATTAAATATATTGTTAATTTCAAGTTTTTGAAGTAAAACTATTTTTCCACAAGGAATAATGGTGAATGAAAGCAAGAATAAAACTTGACATGCAAAAGGAATGGAGATGACATGGTCATTATTTTTGGTCGAGCGAACAGAATGTATTAATAACCACATCACACATGTTATTGCAGACTACACCTCCATCACCTATCACATAACTGTTCTATCCAATCTCTGTCTTTACAAACTTTCCAATGTAAGACTTCATAGATTCTGTCTTTGCTTCCCTGTTGATTATCTTCAACAACCTTTGGGGTCTGATTACTTCTTTGTTCCACCATGCTCCATGATAGATCAGTGCAGCAAGGATTGTTCTTATGAGTGCCCTGCTTATTTCCCCAGTAGTCTTTCGTGCAAGTCCTGTCCAGATGCCCGTCAAATCTTTCCTATGAATCTTCATTTTCAGACAGTCTAGGACTCCCTCCTAGCATAAATTTGAAAATTTACACTCGAAGTATATATGTGTAATGCTTTCTGGACATCTACCACATAATAGGCATTCCTTGTCCTAACATACTCCCATTTTATTTAATCTATCCCTGGTAAGCATCCTCTTGTGCATTGGAAGCCAACAAATAAAACTATGTTTAGTCACATTAGCTTTGTTCCATGCATCCCTCCACCAGGGCCATAGGCTACAATTCCCTCTTCTCCTTCGATAGCTGCTTTGGATTGTGTATTTGTCCCTATTTTGCAGCCAATCATCTCCACAATACCCAGGAGCATATTTCTCTTTGATATAACATATCCTCTTTCAGTATTAGCTCCAGTCCACAGGTGGTTTGCATTGCCACTAATCAACCTATAAGATAATATGCACAACCTATATTAATGGATAAGTTAAATCTTTTAGATGCAAAAAATTTCTAATACTATTACCATCTTGTTCCTTTATCTTCTATCACTATGAGATGTTCTAATCTTTTCATTGAATTTAGATTTAAATATACTTCAAAATTGGGACAAGAAATACATATCTTGACTAGGAGTAAAATGATAACTTGACTCAGAAGTATTGCATATGCAGTGCAATCCAAGTATTATTAATGGAGCCTTTCTTCGTTAGATAAGTAAAAAGTACGATGTTTTGTTCAGACAAAGAGAATCCTGGAGCCTTAAAAGTTGAAGTGAGAACTGGTAACATAAATATGTGCATATATAATGGAAATCAAAGGTTACCTGGATTTGGGAGAAACCTTCTATGGTCATTTGGGAAGCAGCAAAAAGAGCACTCTCAGGATTGAAGATCTCTCAATATACAAAGAAAAACCATTCCTTCAACAGACCAAGCTCAGTAGCTTCTTCATTTTTGAGTCCCATAAACAGATCGCCTCGCAACAATGTGGGATCCATATCTCCAATGAATTCAATTGATTCTTCCAGCAACTGGGACCTGTTAATGAGCACTCGATGTTGTTAAGAGTACATAGTGTTAGCAGCTATCTTGGAGTAGGCGGTTAGCTTCAGGGAGTTAGTTACTTACAAGTTGTTTGTTATATCTAACTAGTAGATAGTGAGCCTCTTAGTTATGATCTCTACTCATAGAAGTTTTCTATAAATACCCATGATTCAAAAAGTGTACACCTCGGTTAATCACACATGTGACTACTCATTTCCGTCTCTAGCTTCTTGAAGCATCATCACTGCTAAATGCCTCCTTACCTCAAAATTCGTTACCTCCTGGTGCTAATATCCCACCAATAATCATCAAAACATTTTGCAAGTATCACAATCAAAAAGCACAGTGAAATCTTTCTTTGCCTCATTTTCTGCCATAAGACATCCGAGCAGTTGAAAAGTTCTGAAGTGCTATTTAACTCCTTCAGTATTACAAGATATTGAAACCACTAGGATATAATAGGCCTGCCATCCCCTTCAACTTGCAATCCAAAGTGGTTTTCCAATTTCTTAAAACACGATTCCATCTTGTCTAGCAAATCGTATAAAATCAGATGCACATCGCATAATATACGATGCAAACATTCAATATACTCTTTTTCACACATGCTTCATTGGTGCCATCCTTCTTTAATGGCAACAATTTCCTCACCAAACACATGTACTCAGTAAAATCATGAAATGCGCTCATAAAAAACTCCACAAACTCAATTGATTCCGTACTCAATTCTAAATCATGGGATAACTCAACCACTACCACCTCACATACGAAATGAAAAAACATCAGGCAATGCTGATAATTCCTTTGTAGTGTTGCTGCTTATGATCCCAACGTCCTCTACTATAGCCCCTACACTTTTCTGACAATAACTAACAAACGATGATCAAGCCCAGCAGCCGCTCTCAGTAGCTTACAACACACTGATCCCACTGGAACACATACATTGTACACAGTTTAAGGCAACACAGTAAATGAAATGACAAATGAACAAATGGATTCACCAGCAATTAATCTCTTAGAATTATCTGGAGATGTCTAGTGTTACCAGAGCTACAGGAACTGATGAGGAGACTAACAATTCCATATGGTCACATAATTTTTCAATATTTTCCTCGGGAGTCATAGTTGTGAACCATAAAACCAACATTATTATACGATCTAAGTCTGAAGGAAAACAAACATTATTTTTCAAAATGTCAGAGATCATTGAAATTAAGCCACTGATGAGTTTCCATGCCTTAGCATGATAAGTGCTCAACATTGAACCAAGTAGTTGTATCGTTTTCTTGACATAGTTAGCCGATGTTCTTTCATACCGGATCAGCTGCTTTCCGTTGTACATTAGTCGCGATGATCAGCTTGTAGGTGTTCAACATGATTTTATCACGAACTATCTCAACTGAGTTTGTAGAAACAAATGAATAACTAGGGTTTTGCCTCTGGGAAATGAACATGCGAAGAACTGAATAGAAATAGTTGGAATGAAACAAATCGATTTTCCCTTTCGCTTTCTGATACGGAGTGATGAAGAAGGAACTTGATCGAGCTAACGCTTGTTGGTGGTGGAGCTGTTGTTGTAGACAGTGTCGGTCATGGTAGAAGTGAAGTGAAAATGGTTTTGTGATACGCAAAGGCAGCACAAAAATGTTTTCTTCAGGTTGAATGAAGAAGAGTGGAGTGGAGTTTCGTTAAAACTTATGAAAAGATTCCATGTTTTCTTAAGTTGTGACGAGACTCCTCACCACACCATTTTTATTACAATTTGGAAAAACCATTTTCTTGTTGTCATTGGCGTACCACAAAACAATTTTCACTTCACTTTACCATGACCGACACCGTCTATAACCGCAGCTCCACCACAACAAGCATCAGCTCGATAAGTTCCATCTTCATCCCTCCGTATCAAAAAGCGAAAGGGAAAACCAAACCATTTCATTCCAACTATTTCTACTTAGTTCTTCGTGTGTTCATTTCCCAGGCAAAACCCTCGTTATTCAAAGCTGATTCTACCGACTCAGTTGAGATGGTTCGTAATAAAATCATGTTGACCATGGGTATACCAGCTAATCATCAACAGCTAACTTGTAAGGAAAAGCAGTTGATTTGCTCTGAACAAAACATTGTCTAACTATGGCATAGAAAATGATACAAATTTGCATCTACTCGATGCAATACAGAGCACATATTATGCTAAGGCATGGAAACTGATTAGTGACTTAATTTCAATGAACTTCAACATTTTGAAAAGCAATGTTTGTTTTTCTTCAGACTCGGATCGTATAATAATGTTGCTTGTATAGTTCACAACTATGACTCTCGAGGATAATATTGAAAAAACATGTGAAGATATGGAATTGTTCGTCTCCTCATCAGTTTTTGCAGCTTTGATAACACTTTATATGTCTCCAAATAATGCTAAGAGATTAATTGATGGCTAATCCATTTGTTCATTTGTCAATTCATTTAGAGTAAAACAACTAGTACCCCTGAACTATGACCAAATTGCTATGACACACTCCAACTTCATAGGAGTCCTATTACCCTCTGAACTAAATTATAGCATATTTTGTCAACCTTTGTAGCTGACGTTACACCTTTTTAGTTGCACCTTTTACATGGCCCTACTTTTACGTAATAAAGGTGTCACATCAGCAGAAAAAGGTGACAAAAATATGTTAAAATTGAGTTCAGGGATAATAGATCCCCTGTGAAGTTGGAGTGTATTGTAGAAACTTTGGCCATAACTCGAGGTGGTACTGGATGCTTATCTCATTCATTTACTATGTTGCCTACAAGTGTATACAATATATGTGTTCCTATAGTATCGTTGTTTTGTAAGCTACTGAGAATGGTTGTTGGGATTGATGATCATTTGTATTGTTGTTGTCGGAGAAGTATAGGGTCTATAGTAGCGGACATTAGGATCATAAGGTTCAACACTACAAAGGAATTATCAACATTTGCTGATATTTTTCTTTTTGTACGTGAGGTAGTAATAGCTGAGTTATCCCATGGTTTAGAATTGAGTATGGGGTCAATTGAGTCTGTGGGGTTTCGAATGAGCACATTGCATGATTTTACTTAGTGACGTGTTTGGTGAGAAATTGTTGCCACTAAAGAAGGATGGCCAGTGAAGTAATGTGTATATAAGATGTTTGCAAGATGAAGGGGAAGGCAAGCCTATTGTATCCTAGTGGTCTCAGTATCTTGTAATACTAGAGGAGAGAAAATAGCACTTCAAAACTTTTAACAGCTTGGAATTCCTTTGGCAGAAGATAGGGCAAAGAAAGTTTTCACTGTGCTTTCCTTTTTTGACATTTGCAAAAAGTTCTGACAATTATTGGTAAGTTATTGAGCACAAGAAGGTAACAGTTTCGAGTAAGAAGACATTTCGCAATGATGATGCTTTAAGAAGTTAGAGATGGAAACAAGGAGTCGCATGAGATGCTCACTGACAGGTCCTATTTTTTGAAGAATCATTTGATAAATTGAAGATGTGCACCCCGCATTGCTGGGAGGCGATATATGTTAGGTGTCAGAAAGTAGTTTCTCTAGTTACTCTTTGATTAGAACAGAGAAAGAGAACTAGGGGAGAGATGAAAAATGAATGCATTTAGCTTTATAGTTACACAGATGTATTATAGAATTACAATAATAGCATGTTTGATATCTTCATTGATAACCCCACTTCCTTGGATTATAGGCCTACGCTACTTAAAACTCTCTCTCTCTTAGGAATAGCATGTGTGTCAAGCCTCACTTGCACGCCTAACTTATGCATTGTATCACCGAATTTGCACTCCAAATACTTTCTTTTGGTCCTACTAAATCTGAACCATTTAGACTCTAGAATTTTTGTTTCCGCATCTCAAACTTAGCATTAACTCCACTTTGCGTTTCATCAATCAATACTATGTCATCAGCAAACAACATACACCAAGACATCTTATCTTGAATGTGCCTCATCAATTTATCCATCGCACGAAAAATAGGAACGGGCTAAGAGTTGATCCTTGGCGCAAACCCATCTCCATTAGGAAGTGCTCTGAGTCTCTTCCTACTATTTTGACCTATAATTTGGATCCATCATACATGTACCATATCACCCAAATGTAATCCATTGATACACCTCTGTCCTCCAGCCATCCCCATAGAACTTCCCTCAAAACTTTTCATAGGCCTTTTCAAGGAGAATGAAATACAGTATGCAAGTCCCTCTTCTTTTCTTGATATTTCTCCACCAGTCAATAATTTGTGCAAGTATGCTTGCCATATTTACTTAATAAGGGTCTGTTCCACTTGCACCTTGCATTGGCCATCCTTGATGCACTTCACTTGATCTTGGGCCCTTTTCTTTCTCGCCTTAGCGAGCTTATACATTTTCTTTTTCTTTTTTTTGTCTCCTAGGTCAGTACATAGTAGTAAGCTACCGTATTAGCTATTGTAACAGCTAACTTAGCCTCCATCTTTGTCGCCTTATAAATATCCTTAAGTGACCGCTTCCCTTCCTTGTCCTTGCACTGTACGAACTTTTCATAAGCAACCATCTTTGTTTCTGCATAGCCTTAGACTTCTCCATTCCAACATCAATCCCTTGGGAAATGGGATGCTCAAACAATTCTTTGACTTCTTGCCTAATGCAACTTATCCCAGATGTTTTTGCATCCTAACTATTACTTCGAGCCCCCATAACCATCAGTTTCTCTATCATTTCTGGAAAGAGGGCACAGGGCCCTTACCCAATCATATAAATTGTTTTTCCTCTTTCCCACTTAATCACTAAGACCATCACCAAAAGCTTGTGTTTGTAAGATTCTTTGTTGGGATAACCTTGTCCTTACAGAGGACTTTACTGCCCTTCCTCAAGAGTAAGTAATCTATCTATTTTTCAGCCATCGTGCTATGGCAGGTAACCAAGTGGTCTTCCATCTTTGGAAAGACCAAATTAGCTGTAAATAACTCAAAAACTTTAGAAAAATGCAAAATCAAGGTTCCACCTACATTTCTATCCCCAAAAACAAAGTTGTCATGCACATCATCAAAACCACTAGAGTTTGCCCAAATGTGGTCGTTGAAGTTCCCACTAATGAATGTATTCGCAGTTTGTGGTATACCCCTTTCCATCTTATTCAAATCCATAACTAACTTGTGAAATAGATCTATTATATGTATAATGAATCTATTTTTCTTTGTGCGTGGATATTTCTTAAATTTAGTTTCAATATCTTTTAATGATTTATTCTTTTCGTAAGATGTGTTCATTAATTTGTGTAGTTTATTATTTTATCCTTTAGTATTTGCAGAGTTACAGATTTCTGTATAATAATTTATCCTAATTGTACTGTAATGTATATCTAATTCTAGATTTTCAATGTTATTTAATATCTTGTGTTGTTCTTCTCGTAGCAAGTTTTTTAAATTATATAAACTATCACAAGTAGTTTTTCCTAAATTTTCTAAGGTTTCTTCTATCCATATTAATTTTTCTTTTAGATTCTCCATTATTTTTCTAATTCGGTTTGTATAATTAATTTCATCATTTAGATTATCTTGATGTTCTCTAGTTTTTCTAATATATTCTAACATCTCTTAATTTGAATAATATACATCTGGGTAATTATCCAGGTATAACTGTGCTATCCAATTTATAGTTTCAATTTCATAGTCTAATACTTTTTCTAATATTATTTTCTTAATATCTATAATTTCTGTATCTCTAAGTATATATAAGATTAAGACTTTAAGATTATCTATCATTTAAAATTGACTAAATATTTTATTATAATATTTTGTAGTTGTTTGTTTTAGTCTTAATAGTTCTTGCATATTTTCATTAAGAAATTCTATATATTTTATATCTTTAGTTTCCATGTATTTGTCTAAATTTACTTTCATCTGTTTTTCTATTAACTGTATATTTCTCATATCTTTTTTCAAAAATTCTAGATATATATAATTTATCATGGTAAGTATTTGTAAGATTAGTTAGGTAGGTATGGTATGTAATTTATTCTAGTCATATAATATTTACCAAATACTTTTTCTAATATGATTTTTCTTATATCTACTACTTTTATATCCTTAAGTGCATACAAAATAATTATTTTAAATTTATCTACCATTACATCAGATAAATAATTATTCATTTTCATAAAATTGTTATTTTCAAAATATTTCCTTCAATCATGTACATAACAAAATATGGTCATCTTAGATTACTATATACTAGATTATTCTTAAATAACATGTTCTTCGGTCACTATTAGCATGGTAATCTAGATACTTTTCCCTTAAACAGCACCTCTACTCTGGTTACTCCCCACCGTGGCTTCTTGCCTCATTGGCTTCACCTTTAGGATGACATAGTTCTTAGGGATTTTTCTCCGTTTCCACTTTACTAATAAACTTCTTAACATATTATTCTTCGAATAATTCTATTATAAAGTAACTAACATGAATTTATTTTATCATACCATGATTGTTGGGAATTATGAATTTAGCTATTCATAATCATAAATAAATATACCTGTATGGGTAGGTTTGATATTTCTAAGGTTTGTTCCTCCATAGCTTTTCCATTGAAATAAATCTGTTTTTTAATAACTAAGCAAAATATTTTTTGTGGACAGGAGAGAGTTTTTGCTTCAACACATGAAGGCTTGCCTTGCAATGCCTTCGGTTCATCTTATTTATAGACTGAATGAATCTTTACAAGAGTCTGCACGTTTTTTAAAATTAGTCTACTTTACAAAAAAAGTCTTCTAATAAGACAAAAATCATTAATGCCTAGACTAATAATAGTCAAAAAGTCTAAAAAGTCTAAAAAATCTAAAGAGTCTAAAAAGTCTAAAACCTAAAAGTTTAGCCTATACAAAAGTTTACGTAAAATAAATTGTGAAAGTTTACATGTTGCTTTCACAATTTAATAGCTTGTCTTCTATTATTAATCCGTTGATATCTTCTCGTTATCGTATCTTCTGCTTTTTTCATATCTCCATTATTGCTTCTTATCTTGTATCTTCCAGCTGGCGTTCTTATCTACTTGGTTGGTTTTTCTTCTATTCTAGCTGAACTTTTGGGATATCATTATCTCCTCCATTACATTTTGAACATTTATGGTATGGATATTTATGTCCAATTGTCTTGCAATATCTGATTAATAAATCTTCTTAAATAAATTTTTCTCTGATAGCTCTGCGATAGGTTCTATCTCTGGTTTGAGTAACGTCAGAATCCATTGTCTAATAGTTTCCATATCTATTTCTCATAATTCCTTTGAATTTTAATATATTAGTATATGATTTCTCGAATAATAACTCCATATGGGATTTTGGTTGCAGTATGTGTTCGCTAGCTCTTGCAAAATTATAGATAGTCCGATAATTCTCTTATTCGCATAAAATTTTGGTATCTCAATTCTAGGTATTTCTGGTTGTGGAATAATATCTTGTGGTATAATCATGTCTCGTGTTATTCCTATCTTTATAACTTGTATGGGCTTTTTAACTTCATCATATAATATCTCTGCTGGTGCCGTGTAAATTTTTATAAAAAATAGGGTACCTTTGGTTATTCTTTTAAAAATGATAAATGCTTCATATATTTCTGGTATAGTGGATATCTCATTTCCGTCAGAGGTATATACAGGACTGAGTAGTCTATATTCATATCAAGTTTTAACTAGACTTGGTTTGGTTTTAGCTAAAGCAATTAGCTTATTATATCCGGTCAATCTTTGGGTTATATAGTTTGTATCTTGTTCTTGGATGTTTATAGCTCAGGGGTTAGTATTTAAAAAGGTTTGTACATTGTAGATATTTTCTATATATGTTCGGGTTGTGTAGTTGTAAGTCTTTTTGTCTTGGTTTAAATTATCTCGGTATGTGGTAATTTGTGGGTGTATAAACATGGGATCTTTTGATATATTTGGTATATATGGTTTATCAAATAGCTTCTTTAGGTTCATATTTGTATTTTTCCTAACTCCTTTGCTTGTACCTGTAGAAGTAGATTGATAAACGTTATGGGTTTTATGGAGTGTCCCATCGTCTCCTTCTAGCTCTGGACCTTTAATGTCGTCCGATTGACATAGTTCTGCACACTGCTGAGTTAGCTGATTTGTAGCTATAGACTTCAGTTTAACTTCATTAGTCTTTAGCTTTTCTATTTCATTACCCATACTGTCCACTTTCATTGAAAGCGTTGTTAGAGTGTTGAGTATTTTTTCTAGAGTATCCTCTTCTATTATATCAGTCTGTGTAGCTTTGTCTTGATATGTAATCTGCAATAACATTTTTTTTAATACTAATTACTTCAATTATAAATGTGAAATTTAATATATTCAAGACTAGTCTCCGAATCTATTTTGTTGTAACTGAATTTTGTATTTTCTTTGTTAACCACCAGCGTACCTGTGTATTATCTGTTCGTACAATAAATTTGCTATATACAATATATGGCTCAAATGCTAACAAACATTTATATAATGAACATAATTCTTTCCTATTTATTTCCCATTTTATTTCTGTTTCATTGAATGTACCTGAGTAGTATCTACAATGGTGTTCTAATTTTTCTGCTTCATATCGGTATTTAAGTACTCCTCCATAACTACATTCACTAGCATCTGCTTCTACTATATATATATAAATTTTTTATTTTCATCTGGAAATTGTAGTTTTGGTAATTCTTTACAAAGTAATTTTATTTTTTGAACTTGTTTTTTTATCTTCTTCATTATAGTTATATTCTACATCCTTTTTTAATTTTTTCTGTAGTGGTTTTAAAATTTTTGCTAATTTTGGAATATATTCTCTTACTTGGTTTACTAATCCTAAAAATGATTGTAATTTCTTTTTTGTATATAATTCTTCTTTCGAATTTATTATTTTTTGTACTATATGTTGTTGCATTTTTACTCCATTCTTATCTATTTGTATTCCTAAAAATTCTATCTGATTTTTCATAATTTCAGCTTTCTTTTCACTTAGACTTATTCCCGATTTTTCTATTATATCTGTAAATTGTCCTAATAATTTTAAATGTTCTTCTTTAGTTTTTGTATATAATAATATATCATCTATGTATACTATACAACTAGATAATTGTTTAAAATATCTATCCATAAAATATTGATATCTACCTTGTGCATTTGTATGTCCAAATGGTAATATGTTCCATTCATAAAATCCTTGTGGTACCGTAAATGCGGTTAATTCTTTAGATTCTTCTTCAAACTTTAAATGGTAAAATCCTGATTTACAATCGAATTTACTAAAATGATTATATCCATGTATTTGTCTTATTTTTAATATCTTATTTGGTATTGAATAATTATATGTCATAGTCTTTGCATTTAAATTTCTATAGTCAATAACCATTCTACTTTTTCCTCTTTTTTGTTCACTATGTTTATTTACTATAAATGTTGGACTATTATGTTTACTATTATTTTTTTGTATATATTGTTTTTCTAATAATTCATCTATATATGCATTTTAAATTCTTTTAAATCGTCAAAATTATATGTTAATGGTTTCTGGGTTATTATACTATTTTTATCTATTAATTCAATTTTTATAGTAGTTTTATGTTTTTCCCATCCTTTTAATGGATCTTCACTATATAATTGTTCTAATTTTTTCTTAATTATTTCTATCCTATTTATTGAAAATATAGTTATTTCTATTTTATTTATCGAAAATACGACTAGTTCTATTGTATCATCAGTATTTTTTATCTTTTCTAACTTTTGTGTATTTTTTTCGCTTCCTTTTATCCAATCTGTTTTCTTTCTTATTTTATTATTAACTCTTTTTGCTCTTACTTTTTGTTTACATGGTGTTGTAAACCACCAATCTGTTCTAGTTATTATATGTGAGTATAATTTATCTAAAAATGACATTTCTAAAAGTATATCTTTTGATGTTAGCTCAAAATTATAAATTTCTTCTATTGTTAATATCTTATCCCATACTTGTATTTTTACATTCCTATCTTTATAAGTAATTAAGTTTCCTTCATTATTAAATCTTTTAACTATTATTGGTGTTTTTAATTTATCCCATTTGCTTTCTGGTAAGCAATTATATCTACATAAATTAGCTTCTGCTCCTGTATCTATCATAGGCGTATAATATCTACTGTAATATCCTTCTACTACTATCTTCATTAATACATATATTTTCATTTTATGTTAAGGCTCTTCTTAAGAGTAATTTCTCTCTGTTATATGTTAAGGTAAATTGTGTATGTTCTATATTATATGGTTTTAGTTGTTCTAGCCATTTTATTCCTAATATTATGTCTGCTTTTTGCATTTCTTCCTTTATTTCAAATTCTATTTTTATTTTTCTAATTCCTATTATTATTTTTTTCTGCCATATTTTTACTATTTATTAAACTTCTATCATTTATCTCTTTATTAATTATTCTTTTTGTTACTAGTGGTATAGTAGCTTTACCTTTTGCACATCTATAGTCTATTACATGTTCCTTTTGGCATACTAAATAATATTCTTCTTTTTTCTTAGTAAATAGATTTCTTATTGTTGGTATTTTAAATATTTTTTCTACACTTAAGTCTAATTCTTTCCTTTTATTTTATCAAATATGTTATTGTCAAATATTATTTTTTGGTCTGATACATAGATGATATATTATTATATACAAAAACTAAAGAAGAGCATTTAAAATTATTAGGACAATTTACAGCTATAATAGAAAAATTGGGAATAAGTCTAAGTGAAAAGAAAGCTGAAATTATGAAAAATCAGATAAAATTTTTAGGAATACAAATAGATAAGAGTGGAGTAAAAATGCAACAACATATAGTACAAAAATAATAAATTCGAAAGAAGAATTAGATACAAAAAAAGAAATTACAATCATTTTTAGGATTAGTACACCAAGTAAGAGAATATATTCCAAACTTAGCAGAAACTTTAAAACCACTACAGAAAAAATTAAAAAAGGATGTAGAATATAACTATAATGAAGAAGATAAAAAATAAGTTCAAAAAATAAAATTACTTTGTAAAGAATTACCAAAACTACAATTTTCAAATGAAAATACAACAACAACAACAACAACAAACCCAGTGTATTCCCACCTAGTGGGGTCGGGGGGGGGGGTAAGATGTGCGCAGTCTATACCTCTAGAAGCAGATATATAGTAGAAGCAGATGCTAGTGAATGTAGTTATGGAGGAGTACTTAAATACCAATATGAAGCAGAAAAATTAGAACACCATTGTAGATACTACTCAGGTACGTTCAATGAAATAGAAATAAAATGGAAAATAAATAGGAAAGAATTATGTTCATTATACAAATGTTTGTTAGCATTTGAGCCATATATTGTATACAACAAGTTTATTGTACGAAAGATAATACACTGGTATGCTGGTGGTTAACAAAGAAAATACAAAATTCAGTTACAACAAAAGAGATTCGGAGACTAGTCTTGAATATATTAAATTTCACATTCATAATTGAAGTAATTAGTACTAACAAAAATGTTATTGCAGATTATATATCAAGACATAGCTACACAGACTAATATAATAGAAGAGGATACTCTAGAAAAAATACTCAACACCCTAACTATGCTTTCAATGAAAGTGGACAGTATGGGTGATGAAATAGAAAAACTAAAGACTAATGAAGTTAAACTGAAGTCTATAGCTACAAATCAGCTAACACAACAGTGTGCACAGCTATGTCAATCGAAACACATTAAAGTCCCAGAGCTAGAAGGAGACGATGGGACACTTCATAAAACCCATACCGTTTATCAATCTACTTCTGCAGGTACAAGCAAAAGAGTTAGGAAAAATACAAATATGAACCTAAACAAGTTATTTTATAAACCATATATACCAAATAAATCAAAAGATCCCATGTTTATACCCCCCAAAAATTACCACATACCGAGATAGTTTAAACCAAGACAAAAAGACTTACAACTACACAGCCCGGACATATATAGAAAATATCTACAATGTACAAACCTTTTTAAATACTACCCCCTGAGTTATAAACATCCAAGAACCAGATACAAACTATATAACCCAAAGATTGACCGGATATAATAACCTAATTGCTTTACCTAAAACTAAACCAAGTCTAGTTAAAACTTGCTATGAATATGGACTACTCAGTACTGTATATACCTCTGACGGAAATGAGATATCCACTATACCAGAAATATATGAAGCATTTATCATTTTTAAAAGAATAACCAAAGGTACCCTATTTTTTATAAAAATTTACACGGCACCAGCAGAGATATTATATGATGAAGTTAAAAAACCCATACAAGTTGTAAAGATAGGAATGACACGAGACATGATTATACCACAAGATATTATTCCACAACCAGAAATACCTAGAGTTGAGATACCAAAATTTTATGCAAATAAGAGAATTATCGGACTATCTACAATTTTACAAGAGCAAGCAAACACATACTGCAACCAAAATCCCATATGGAGTTATTATTCGAGAAATCATGTACTAATATATTCAAATTCAAAGGAATTACGAGAATATGGAAACTATTAGGCAATGGATTCTGACGTTACTCAGATCAGAGACAGAACCTATCGCCAGAGCTATCAGAGAAAAATTTATTTTAGAAGAATTATTAACCAGATATTGCAAGACAACTGGACATAATTATACAGATCATAAATGTTCAAAATGTAATGGAGGAGATAATGATATCCCAGAAGTTCAACTAAAATAGAAGAAAAATCAACCAAGTATATAAGAACGCCAGCTGGAAGATACAAGATAAGAAGCAATAATGGAGATATGGAAAAGCAGCAGATACGACAACAAGAAGATATCAACGGATTAATAATATAATACAAGCTATTAAATTAGTAAAGCAACATGTAAACTTTCACAATTTATTTTACGTAAACTTTTGTATAGGCTAAACTTTTGTATAGGCTAAACTTTTAGGTTTTAGACTTTTTAGACTTTTTGACTATTATAAGTCTAGGCATTAATGATTTTTGTCTTATTAGAAGACTTTTTTTGTAAAGTAGACTAATTTTAAAAAATGTACAGACTCTTGTAAAGATTCATTCAGTCTATAAATAAGATGAACCGAAGGCATTGCAAGGCAAGTCTTCATGTGTTGAAACAAAAAGTCTCTCCTGTCCACAAAAAATATTTTGCTTAGTTATTAAAAAACAGATTTATTTCAATGGAAAAAGTTATGGAGGAACAAACCTTAGAAATATCAAACCTACCCGAACAGGTATATTTATTTATGATTATGAATAGCTAAATTCATAATTCCCAAAAATCATGGTATGATAAAATAAGTTCATGTTAGTTACTTTATAGTAGAATTATTCGAAGAATAATATATTAAGAAGTTTATTAGTAAAGTGGAAACGGAGAAAAATCCCTAAGAACTATGTCATCCTAAAGGTGAAACCAATGAGGCAAGAAGTCGTGGTGGGGAGTAACCAGACTAGAGGCGCTGTTTAAGGGAAAAGTATCTAGATTACCATGCTAATAGTGACCGAAGAACATGTTATTTAATAATAATCTAGTATATAGTAATCTAAGATGACCATATTTTGTTATGTACATGATTGAAGGGAATATTTTGAAAATAACAATTTTATGAAAATGAATAATTATTTATCTGATGTAATGGTAGATAAATTTAAAATACTTATTTTGTATGCACTTAAGGATATAAAAGTAGTAGATATAAGAAAAATCATATTAGAAAACGTATTTGGTAAATATTATATGACTAGAATAAATTACATACCATACCTACCTAACTAATCTTACAAATACTTACCATGATAAATTACATATATCTAGAATTTTTGGAAAAAGATATGAGAAATATACAGTTAATAGAAAAACAGATGAAAGTAAATTTAGACAAATACATGGAAACTAAAGATATAAAATATATAGAATTTCTTAATGAAAATATGCAAGAACTACTAAGACTAAAACAAACAACTACAAAATATTATAATAAAATATTTAGTCAATTTTAAATGTTAGATAATCTTAAAGTCTTAATCTTATATATACTTAGAGATATAGAAATTATAGATATTAAGAAAATAATATTAGAAAAAGTATTAGACTATGAAATTGAAACTATAAATTGGATAGCACAGTTATACCTGGATAATTACCCAGATGGATATTATTCAGATTAAGAGATGTTAGAATATATTAGAAAAACTAGAGAAAATCAAGATAATCTAAATGAAGAAATTAATTATAGAAACCGAATTAGAAAAATAATGGAGAATCTAAAAGAAAAATTAATATGGATAGAAGAAACCTTAGAAAATTTAGTAAAAAGTACTTGTGATAGTTTATATAATTTAAAAAACTCGCTACGAGAAGAACAACACAAGATAATAAATAACATTGAAAATCTAGAATTAGATATACATTACAGTACAATTAGGATAAATTATTATACAGAAATCTGTAACTCTGCAAGTACTACAGGATAAAATAATAAACTACACAAATTAATGAACACATCTTACGAAAAGAATAAATCATTAAAAGATATTGAAACTAAATTTAAGAAATATCCACGCACAAAAAAAAATAGATTCATTATACATATAATAGATCTATTTACAAGTTAGTTATCCACACCCCCTACAAAGTATTCCCTTCAATGACTAGGTTAACCGTCATCATCCTATCCTTAGTCATCCTAACATCCGCCACTTACTTTCTAAGGTTCCCATATACTAAAATGCCTTCTCTATTCCTATCTCTCGATCCTCCTGGGTGCCATAACTTAAGATCCTCCACATTCCATGCCTTGGTACCAACCCACTTAGTGTCCTAAACACACGCTATATGACTCTTCCTCTTCTTTAAAATCTTTTGTAGCTCTGTGGACTTCCCCATCAAGGAGTCATATATTCCAAGACCCTACTCTCAGACTAGGAAAATTTTTAACCCATGTACCGCTCCTACCCTTCTCCCTCGGTCGCGACTGACGACATGACCCTAGTATATCATCATTCACCAAAGCCACCAAATAAGGTTTAAACTACATAGGAAAATACTAATTTAAATGAATTGTCTAAAAGCAAGATAGCAAGAAATAATTTAAAACTATAATGGAAACTTGAAAAAGAGCACACAATCAATAAATTGAATTACACCAAAATCAGAAACAGAGATCAGAACCTGCATTGTGTTTTAAATCTAAAAAGCAATAAAAGAGAACAATACGCAGTACGCTACAAGAGAAGAAGAATAAATATTACGGTAATTATGGAAATGACATTAGCAAAACGAAATTCAAGTCAAAGTTAATATGTACTAGTCTAGGTCTAAATTAACACCAAACAAGAGGTAGAGATCAGAGAAAAGAAGTAATAAAACGTTAATAAAACTGCACCAAAATAGGCAACAATGTTCTATATAGCAAGTCAGAAAAATGTGGGCAGAGAATGAAAACTTGGGAAGATTTAAACAAAATATAGAAAATAGCAAATGACTTTAATAAAAATTAAAGAGATATAAATCATAGGGATTAGGGCGGATTTCTTGGAAACTTTGTAGGATGTTGGCAAAATCTCGTGCTAAAACTAGAGGCCAAATTCTTATTGTCATAGACTCTGCTTGCTAGCCTTGGGTTGCCGGAGTAGTGGAGGTGGATGGTGAACCATAGTAGAGAATGACAGTTGTACATTAGAACCAGCAACAATAGTTTCAGATTCAACTTTTTTGATAAAATCTAGTTGATCTGGAGATCCGAATTTGATTTCTCCAGTCAGATCTAATGGATCTAGAGTTCCAGATTTGATTTCTCTGGTTAGACCTTATTGATCTAGAGTTCTAGATTCGATTTTCTATAATTAGGTTGATCGATCACGAGTTTCAGGTTCAATTTTCTTTGTCCAGATCTGATAAATATGGACTTTCATATTTGATTTCTTTGGTCAGATCTGATAGATTTGGAGTTCCAGAATTGATTTCTCTAGTCAATCTGATAGATTTGGATTTCCAGATTTGATTTCTCTAGTTAGATCTGATAGATTTGAAGTTTCAAATTTTGTTTTCTCCGATCAGTCTGATAGATCTGGAGTTCCAGGTTCAATTTTCTCCAATCAGATCTAATAGATCTAGAGTTCCATATTTGATTTATGTAGTCAAACCTGATAGATTTGGAATTCTAGATTTAATTTTCTTCAATCAGATCTGCTAGATCTGGATTCTAGATGTAATTTTCTCTGGTCAAATCTGATAGTTCTATTGAACCACCAAAATATTTTTTAGCACTTTGCAATGAGAATCTTGAAACTCTCAAAGAAGCAACAATTGTTGGTGGAGAAGTACTGCTGGAAAACAACCAAAATCAATAGCTTTATCGCAACACTGATTAAATTTTTAAAAATTTTTAGTTTGCAGCTTTTTCCACTCAGTTCTTAGAATCAACTTAAAGTAAAAACAATTACAAAAGAACATCTAATATATACTTAGTACAAAAGAATTAACATGGTTGAAATCTTGCTAATCCTAAAAATAAGTAATGTAATATTTTGATACATCTATTAAAACCTAGTTACACGAGGCCCGTGCTAAGTCCGGGCCCAAACTAAAGATATAAAATAACTAATTTTAATTTAAAATATAATTTTTTATATATTTTTTACTTTATGAATAATATAATCTAATTATATGTCAAACATGTCTTGTTAATAAGTTTTCCTAATTAGTAAATTTTTTAATTACATAAGTAGATAATTTTTAAGGAAAAAAATATTTGTGAGTAAAAAAATATTATCAGAGAATTAGAATATATCAGAGGGCCACAAGCAATTCAATATTTTGTAAATAAAATTATTAAAATAATTAAATAATTATAATTGGACGAAGATCATAAATGAAAAACTATTTTTTTTTATAGTTTTGTGAGTATCTAATTGTTTATTTATATACAGAAATAAATTTCTTTTGCTATTTATTGAGTTTTAATTTTGCTCTTTATTTCATGTAGCGAGAGTTTTTGCATAATTCATTTTTTTTATTTTATAAAATCATCTAATACAAAAAAATATTTTCATGACTTCATGTTTATACTATATCTTATAACCTAAATTTAGAGTTTTTACACAAATTAACTTCATAATAATCTACAAGGATACTAAATAATAATTAAACTGCATTAATAGATTACTCCATTCAGTTCATTTACTTGTCGTGCTTATGTTTTACACACCCCCTAAAAAATATCTTATCCATTCCATTTTAGTTATTGTTGTATCTTTTTTCACGTTTGCTAAGAAAAATAATATGTACAAGGTATTATTGATTAAGTTGTCCTATTTATTATATGTCATTTGAGAATTGTACAATATCAATAAGAACTATAATGGTGTAGTTGAAAATAAATGTAAACTTTAATTTTGTATTAAAAATTATTTGGATTGATTTTTTTTTAGCTACAGTGATTCTTAATTAAAGATAGATGGAGTTCTAACTAAAACGTAATTTAATAAGTAACAAGAAGAGACCAATAATAAGAGTCCAAGTGGGAATGATCTTAACAAAAAAAGAAAATGCAGTGTTTCCACCCTGAACTATAAATGAAATTGCTGAGACACACTCCAACATAAATGGAGTCCTATAACTATAAATGAAATTGCTGAGACACACTACCCCCTGTACTAATTAAAACCGTATTTTTTTACAACCTTAAGTGCCTACTTGGAACATATATGTGCCTACATGGACCCTCTATATGTTCATTCACGCACTGTGCCACGTAGGCCTTAAGGTAGCCAAAAATATAATTTTAATTAGTCCAGGGGGTAATAAGACCCCTTTTATGTTGGAGTGTATCTCAACAATTTCGTTTATAGTTCTGGGTGGAAATAGTGTATTTTCTCCAACAAAAATAATAAGGGAATAATAGAAAAAGACATCATTAATTGTCATGTTACATAATCTTAACAAAAAAAAAGTGAAATATCTAAAATACCATTGTGATGACTACCAAAATTGATATACTCTCTTATATATAGTGGTAATGTTGAAGTTAGGACAAGTGACATGTGAAATAAAGTAGCTCCTCTAGTTAATCCTTGATGAGAAAGAAAAAAGGAAGAGACAGGGGAAAAGATGAAAATTGAATATGTGCTTAGTAATAACACATTGATGTTATCACATATTGGAATAAATAAAAAAAGATCTAGCCTGGTGGTAAAAGAAAAAAATTCATGAACTAGTTAGTAATTATAAAATATAATTTAGTCAATAACACTTTCAACTAGTACTATCATTGAATAGTTTTTTTATTTATAAATAAGTAATATTTTGATGTATCTATTAAAATAATATATCTTGAATTCATGATAAATGACATGTGACAAAAAAAAGCTTCTCTAGTTACTCATTGATGAGAACAAAGAAAGTGAGAGCCTCACAAAGAGGTGAACATTGAATATGTGTAGCCTAGTAATAACATATAAATGTTTTCGCTTATCGCAATTAAAAAGAAAATCTAGCTTAGTAGTAAAATTTGACATATTTGAACTTTATGCCCGGAAGAAGACATTCAGTTGTGTTAATACAAGCTAGGACAACAAGAGTCGTGGGATCTTGCAGTGCATAGACAGTTCATCTAAGAACATTGATGAGAGGAGGAGTATACCTATTCACAGTCAGCTGCAAAGGAAAAGGAAGGATGAGAAATACAAGCCAATCAAACCGAAGAGGAAGATAAGAAGTTGTGTCTTATTGATATTCTTTTCAGATTCTTAGGCACAAGTATAGGTTAGGAATTTTGTTGCTTACCTTTTTGGAGCAAGTCATAGTTTGTGGTTGGTCCTCTTTTGTCATTTTTCTTTTTGGATTGGGTCTCTAGACTTTTTTTTAATTTTTTATTATTATCAGTAGAATGGTCTTTGAACCTAAAACTTAATTAAAAAATAAACTTAAACTTAATGCACGTCATGATATTGAAGATGATGATCTTATAAAGAAAAACTATAGGAAACATTTCAAAGGCAAAAGACATTATGAGAGAGGAGAACGAAAGCTTTAGTTGCAAAATTGATTTTTCCCTCATCAATCTTACTTTACGTTATTGTCGTCGTCAGTTATGAAATTGCATAAAGAATATGAAGTAAACCTAATGACTGGAGGATTGACTAATTAATAGATGTTAATCCGTCATCTGATATGGTCATGAGTACAAACAAGATTTATTCTTTATTAAATATTATTAGTTTTGGGCTTTACATAATTGGGCCATGAATAAAATGATAGGAAAAGAATAAAAATAACACTTCATTCTAAAATAATTTTACTAAACTAGCCCCAAAATTTAAATACTTCTAATTAGCTGTTAAACTAATTCCACTTAATAGCTATCATTAACAGAACTTTATACCATGTATACTAGTTGAATACAAGAATCCCTCTTATTCATGTTTTCTTGTATATCCGCGTATAAGGCCTGCATACTTGCTTCCCACCAAATACAAAAAAGTTTATTTTTTACTTTTTATATAAAAATGACATATTTTGTGCAACAATGATACAAATATATATATTTTATAAACCAATGATACAGTTCTGTATAAATCTTATACAAATATATATTTTATATAATAATGATATAATTTATATTCAATCATATACAAAATACATATTACATACAACAATCATATAGTTTTTATACACATTTTATGCAACCCTTAGTTATAATAATTATTTAGATATATATTCTATACAATAAATATACAGTTTCTATACAATCCTGTGCATATACATATTATCTTATAATAAACATTTTCTGTACAATAATTGTACAATTTCTATACACATCCTATACAATCTTTAGTCTTAATAAGTCGATACATATTCTATACAATAATTATATAGCTTCTATACAGATCTTATACATATACATATTTTATACAATCATTGTACAATTCCTATACACATTCATATAGTTTCTATACATGTATCTTACATAGGTACATATTCAATACAACAATTATGGATTTTCAATACAATTGTATTTCTTTATTTAATTTTTTATTTTAAAAAAAGGGAAAGTGGATTTTATCCTCCCAAAATAAATTAGAGAAAAAATAAACTAAAAATTACACAAACACACAACTTATGCTTTCAATATTACAAAAAATCCCAACTCCCTAAACATATTACAAAAATCCCACATATACACAGAATGCTATGTATATGTCGGTTATGTTATGTATATTAATAGGGAGAGAGAGTAAAGTAATTAAAAAAGTGGGAGAGAGTGTAATTACTTTTAAAAAGGTTGGTATTTATGTTATTTATTCAAAAAAAAAAGGAAAACAATTGGAACAAAGGGTCTAGTAAGTCCAAATTGTGAAATGGCGGGTTATTCTCAAAATAGACCCAAATTAGGGTGACTTTCAAATTTTAGCCCCAAATAAAAAGACTTTGTTAAAATAGCCTTAACTTGTTAACTCATATTTTTTTAGATGAAATTACTCCTACTCCAATATATTCGTTCTTAAATCTCTTTCTTCCGCTCTTTCTTCCAAATTTGTAGAATCGACTTTAGCCATTAGGTTTTCTCAGGTATGAATTTCATCATCAAAATTCATTGTGGTAATTTTAGCTTATTGATGCATTGCGGTAAATTTTAACTCGTTATATGTCACACCCCAAATCCCATTGGAGCGGACTGGCACCCGTAGCCGAGGAGGCCCGGGAGAACCCGTTCATAACCTATACTTTCACATCTACATTACTTATGAAAATTAGAAATTTGGGCAGCACTTCGTTGTAAATAGAAGAAAACAGTACCTGTATCAGCCCAGCAGACACGTATAAATATATATATGAACAGTAATTGGCCGTCAGAGCCATCACATCTATCAACCAAACACTCCTATGGTTGTACAATATGTCTACAAAAGCTTCTACATAGATACACAACTGAGTTGGGGTCGGGACAAACTCCCGCCCACGAAAGACTTTTATACAAATACCAAAGGTACATATAGAGACGGCTTGGGATGCCCCGAAACAACTGGAGCTCACCACTAACAACAGAATGTCCTGGCTCTTACTGCGGAGGTGTACGACCTGAAGTACCTGTTCCTGCAGGCATGAATGCAGGCCCCCCCGTGAGGGAAGTCAGTACGGAAATATGTACTGAGTATGTAAGGCAGGGAGTATCAAGATGAGATACAAAAGATCAACAGAACCCAGATACCAGTGAATAAACAGTATGAGTAGACCACACTTAAAAGAACTGATGGGATACCTGCACATTACTTTCATATCATTACTTCCCGTAATCCTTATCAATACATAACATATGTCATACAATGGCCAACTGATCAGTGGTACTAATACAATACATCAGGGACCACCCCTGGAATAGCATATATACATAATCTTTATAATACAATGGCCAACTGATCAGTGGTACTAATACAATACATCATATCATCAATTTAAAATACAGACATTCCATTTCTTAATTCAATTAATCTTTGAGATTGGTTATTTTGTGGTCACACTTTATGGAACTTGAAACCATGATACCTCAATAGTGAAAACATGTAAATAGGCAATCAATATCATGAAGATGAAGTAGAGAATCATGGATACCTTATTAAACCATTTCGGAGTCAACAATAGTATATGGATATTTTTTTGACTAGCCGGACATCTTAAAAGTGAAAACAAGTTCAATTGGTAGTGTCGAACATCATATGATGTTATTATGTGTCATGTGTCGTAGGACAATGTTGGAAGCTTACTTGAGAGTGCCATGGGTCATTATTCATGCCAAAGATTAGATAGAGTATGTCTTACATACCTTGATATAACCACTTCAATACAAGTGACTTCCCGTACTCTTCGAACACTTATCTACAATAAGTCATTTGTGGCAAACTAGTATTAGCAACCAAACCTTACCATTTAGGTATTAACTTCACCAAATAATGTCTAGGAAGTAATCCTTTAGTTCATCAATAAGAGTACTACATACATCCTCTTATACTCTTATTACATTCACATATCATGCATTTTCATGAAATATCCCTCAACATCACTCTTAGCCTTTATTTCCCTTCTTAATCACCATCCAATACCAACATGATCACTAGGCATACATAACCACTAATATAATGATATATCACCACAATTCATCCTCCATAATCCAATACAACAACTTCCATAATTTACTACTAACAATTTATACACAACAATTCATAACTATGTTTCTAGTTATCTTCCAACATCAAGACAATACTCATAATCCTTTATCAATACTTATTCATGGATAAGAATCAAGAATAAACAATATTCATACCTTAACAATGAACTCTTGTATTTAGAATCCTCCTTACATAACCATGGGGTGCTTCTCGAAGCTTTCGAGATGGTGAACACAACTACGGAACCAATTTGAATTTTCTACGGTTGAATCACAAAATATTTGAGGTTGAAATTGGCTAGGGTTTCACCTCTCTTTATAATTGAAGGATATCTGATATATATGAGGCTATTTGCAGGTTTATAAAGACCAATTTTCGTCCAAGAGGTAATAGAAAATGACCATTGTGCCCCAAAAATTGAAATAAATCCCGAATCTGTCCCCAGTGGACAGTTTTGACAGGCTGAAGTAAATCGATCATAACTCTTTGCTACGACATTGGATTTGGGTGAAATTGGTATCATTGTAAATATAATTAAAAGGGATTTCATTTCATATAAATTAGGCCACCCAGTTCGTCCTGTATAAGGAGTTATGATCGTTTGAAGTTTACCCTAAAAATCTGTTTTGAGAGGCTGAAGTAAAACGCGTATAACTCCTTACGCAGATGTTGTATTTGGATGAAACCAATTGCATCGGAAAGAAGACTCTCGGAGATTTTCGTATATATATAGCAGCTCTCACAGTTCTTTTTGTACAAGGAGTTATGATCGTATCAAGTTAGAGTGCCTAGCTGCAGAAATTTTCCTGCAGAATTACTGTTCACAGGCTTCCCGGCCACCGTTTTGAAATTTCGAATGTGCTCTCTTATATGAAATACTCCTCTGTTTTGGGCAAAATTTATATCGTTGGAAAGCTTATTCCAATACCTACACATACAACTATTGACGGGATACTTCTGAACACCATAAACTTAATTTAACCTATATGCAAGTCTTTAGGACTCCATATAATCGCGATAAGTGTACGAAAAAATTTACGGGGTGTTACATTATATAATTAACATTTTGATTTGATTTTTGGGGAGGAAAATGCAAGATGAAGTTGGGCTATGCTGTTGTTGTAGGAACATACTTTTCATTGAGGAATTGTGTCAAACAGGTTTTGGGGAGTTTGTTATTTCCGTTATAATTGTGTTTGAGTAGTTTTCGGGGGTTGGTCTTGGAGTAAAAGGTTGTTAATATGGGATTTAACGATGATCGCAATATTTTTTGGTAAGGACAAACATATAAGATCAAGGTGGTAAAAGAAATTAGTTTTAATTATTTCAAACTAGTGGTATAATTAGCATTAGAAGATGATGAGGAATTGTTAAAAGATGATGAGGAATTGTGTCGAACAAGTTGTGGGGAGTTTGTTACTGCGATTATAATTGTATTTGAGTAGTTGCGGGGGTTTGATCTTGGATGGAAAGGCTGTTATATGATATTTAACGTTGATCGCAATATTTTTTGGGAAGGCCAAATGTATAAGGTCGAGGTGGTACAAAAATAAGTTTGATTGTTTCGATAACTTGAACACAAACGATGAAGCTACCTTGCTTGAAAGCATCTCTAGTTGTCTCTATTTGTTGTACAGGCTTGCATTTCTCTTATACCAAACTGCATATATAAGAATTACTTTATACACCCACCAGAAAGGAAATGTTGTTGTGGGCACGGTGGGAAGCCTGTCATAAAGTTCTGCACTGAAGAGCAATATTATAGTTTTGTGTAGTGATCTCTAGCGATATACAGAGGTGGAAACTAATGGGATCCTTCTATGTGAAAGGAGAAGGAAGCATTATGCATTTATTACCTAAATAATTCCTTCCATCACCTGTAATATTATCAGTGTGTGTGCTAGATAAGCTGGGTAACTTGACTCTCATATGGAAGTTCATATGTACTCCCTCAATCCTTGAAGATAATCTGAATTTCTTATCCACCTAAGTATATTTTGTGCCGGGTGTAACCTTAGGAGGAACTGAGAAAGAAATTGGTGATAGACATCCCAAAATAGGTGAAGGTGCACTTATTGGAGCTAGTGTAACTATACTTGGAAGTATAAAAATAGGGGAAGGTGCAATGGTTGGTGCAGATTCTCTTGTAATGAAGGATGTTCCTCCTCACAGGTTGAGTACTATATGTTTTAAACTTCTGGTTTATCTGTAAAGGAGTTCTGATACTGCATGGAATGGTCCATCTTTAACTATGAAGCATGGTATGTTTTGCTTTAGTAGAAGTATAGTCTTTTCTCTTGAAATTGACTCTATTGCATTTAGTTTTGTTATGATACAATGCTATATATGCATGTATACCAAAGTAGAAATTGGTTTGTTTGTGAAGAAGGGGGAAAAGAAATGTTGAACTCTCTTGCAAGAATTAGCTTTTTGTATTTACTCAAGGAATGAGAAGAAAAATTTGGATGGATCTTTATTAGGCTGTTTTGGATCTTAAAGGATTCTAAAAGGGAGGATTCTGACTCTGGAAAAGGTTTTCTTGGAATATCTAGTTGGAGTTGCTTTTTAAATTACATATGCTTGTCTATATGAATATGAATAACAATAAGGGGAAGAAAAGAGATTAAACATTTAACCCCTTCCCTAGAAAGGCAGTGAAATAACCAGTTAGAGCCTATTTTGTTTTTAAGTGAGCGGAACAATATAGGTTAGGAAATATGAGGGATGTAGGAATGCTCCAGAGTAGTTATTGAACGGATTGATGTTATCCTTTTTGCTATAAAGACGCCGAAAAAATGTCAAAATGTGAGGAAGCCAGAAGATTCCGTGAATTAAAACAAATGGGATCCTAGATGGATATTTTAAAAATAAATATAAAGGTGGAATACGATTGAAAGTGAAAAGAAAACAAAAGGTAATGGCTTTGCAGCATCAATTATGATGATGTTTAGTAATGTTGAAGTAAAAGTTATCCTGAGAAGAATTTTTCCCTAGAATTGTTTCTAATTTCTTTGAATAAGTAAGAGTTGACATATTAGACCCCTAAATTCTCACCAGTCTAATATTCTGGTTGCTCATACAGACTGTTATACTAAAAATTTCACATTCCTTTGTAGTTTACAGCGATTTGCAAAAAAATATAAATTTTGCCGTATAACTGTTTGATTTCATGAGCTACCAATAGTAAACTTACTAGCTTCACCATTCCCTTTGCTTAGAAGTTAATTGCTCATTGCTTTTTACTGCTATATTACAGATGCTAGCAAGGAATTATTTCAAAAAGTAGCCATTAGCTGCAAAGAAACAAGATCCAATGGTGAGATTTCACTATGCAGTATGTTGTTAAAATTAGGGATATATTTTTTTAAGAAAGCAATAGTCATCCAGTTGGACTTGAGCTTTGCTCCTTCAGCGGTTTCTTCCTGGAAGCGATCCGTATCCAAATCAATAAGAATGATGGTTTTGATATTCCAATTGGGGTAATTCGTAAGTATAGCCTAGTTTCTTTGTTTTTCCGGAACTCCAGTAGTCTAATCTGTTGAAAAAGTTTTGATCTTTGCGACTTTTAGCTGTCATAAGCACTCAAGTTTGCCATGTATCAGTAGCAACAGATTTCTGGTTAGTCAATTGATTTTCGCGTAGTTCTTATTGTTCTCTGTGTATTTTCTTGATAGGATCAGTTGCTTAACAGACAATGGCTCAATATTAGAGATTAATGAAGAGACATCTTTATTTGACTAACCCCAATTCACTTCAATGTGTGAAAATGATTTTAATATTTTCACCATCTTTAATACTATAGTATTTCTACACATAGAAAAGTACAGTTCCTTTAAAGTTTAGCCATCTTTCAATCAACGTGTATTGGCATGTAATCAGTGTTGATCTAAATTATGTATTTCTTTCTCCAGGAGATTTGTCAGTTTGTAAATTAGACTCAATAATTCTGTAAGATTGTTTGAATTAGTGCTACAATGAAATAATGGGACAGTGTTGAATAATGTTAAATGTGCCAGAGATACTTGCTCATTAGTATGTTTCACAACATTTTTTGTGTCAAGTATTGACCGGTCTGGAATGCCCCTGTTTTAACTGAGCTCAATCCAATACACCTGAAACCATACAACATATCTTTATTCAATGTCCCAGCATCTAAAAGTTCTAGAATCAAATGCACCTTCTTCAACATATCCAGTCAATCGCAGCTTCTGACTGCGCAGACTGGTTACGAATGTGTAGCAAAATCCATGCACCTTCAGTAAATAATTTAATAGCCTGGAAAGATACCTTTCCCTTTTATATGTATAATATATGGCTCATTAGAAACCACAACCTTTACAACAACTCAAAAATTAATATCCCTCTTTCCACCCCGTTTGCACGAGCTGCGAAATCCATCTTCCTAGCTATGAACCCTCCTCATGTAGGTCCAAAACCTCACTCAACTTGGAAACCACTAGATAAAGGCCTAAAACTAAATTTTGATGGTTCATATAATCACTTAACTAAGGTTGGGGGTGCTGGGGGGTCTTTTGTGACTCACTTGGATCCTGGGTGAATGGTTAGAGTGCTTGTATTAATGTCCATTCACCTCTAGAAGTCGAATGCACCAGTATATTATTTGAACTTATTATTGCTAATAATATGCAGGTATCTTATCTGGAAATTGCCATGGATTTCCTAGAGGTAATCAACTTTTTGGATCCACTCACACAAACTAACAATAACTTAACCCTCTCTTGTAGGGATCTTCTCCTCAGTCTGGGCATGAATCTAGGAGACACAACAATGTAGCTGATAAGCTTGAAAAGCATAGGCAGAAGTTGTCTCAAAGTAGTGGTTTTGAAGTATGAATTGAACCACTTGATTTTATTAACTCTTTAATAAACGAAGACAGTGAAGGGAGAATCTCAAAAATAGATCCAAATCAGTGTGGCTTTCAAATTTTAGCCCCAAATAAAAATATTTTGTAGCTTCATGAAATGTGTCATAAATTCGAAGCTCAAGCTTTGAGATGAAATCTTTTTGTAGCTTTATGAAATGTGTTGTAAAAGCGAAGCTCAAGCTTTGAGATGAAATTTTTTTGTAGCTTTAAGAAGTTTGTCGTAAATCCGAAGTTCAAGCTTTGGAATGAAATTTTTTTGTATCTTTATGAAATTTGTCATAAATCCAAAGATCAAAATGTCATTTCATTTGTACTATACTATATTACAAAACATACTTACCTTTATGTTTTTGGTACAAAATGTACTATATTAATCTGACACTTTCGAGCTTTGAGATGAAATTTGTCTTGCTTTTAGCTTTGTGCAGATGGTAAATGTATTTTTAGTATTTTTTTGATACAAAAATGTATTTTTAACTTAAAATTGGTGCAAATAAATTATGTCATTAAAAAAATAATTGATTTTTAATAAAATAATATATCTTAAATTGTGCCTCATGGGAGAACATTAACACTATTATTCTGTATTAAATTAGCTAATGTTCTGCAAGAGGAAAACTTAGACCTAACAAGATAAGTTATGGCACACAGGTAAGAGTAGACATTATTAGTTTGTATCAACATAATTTAACAATGTCTAACTTATGATGTCTAGTTTTATAATGTCTAACACAGAGTCCACCAAAATAAAAGTTGTGCCCCATGGACAAGAGTTGACTTTACCTTAATTAAGTCTGTAATAATTTGGGAAATAATCTATAACTCTTGCCCTAGAGGCAAGACTTTTAAATGAAAAAAGAACAAGTTGTGCCCTATGGGCAAGATTTGACTTTGCCTTAAGTTTGTAATAATTTAACAAATGATATATAACTCTTGCCCTAGAGGCAAGACTTTTAAATCACAAAAGAACAAGTTGTGCTCCATGGGCAAGAGCTGACTTTGCCTTAAGTCTGTAATGATTTGGTAGATGATCTATGACTCTTTCCCTAGAGGTAAGACTTTTAAATCACAAAAGAACAAGTTGTGCCTCATGGGAAAGAGTTGACTTTGGCTTAAGTCTATAATGATTTGACAAATGATCTATAACTTTTTTCCCTAGAGGTAAGACTTTTAATCACAAAAGAACAAGTTGTGCCCCATGGGCAAGAGTTGACTCTACCTTAAGTCTGTAATAAATTGACAGATGATCTATAACTCTTACCTAGAGGCAAGGCTTTTAAATCACAACAGAATAAGTTGTGCCCTATGGGAAAGAATTGACTTTGCCTTAAGTCTGTAATGATTTAACAAATGATCTATAACTCTTGCCCTAGAGGTAAGACTTTTAAATCACAAAAAAACAAGTTTTGTCCCATGGGAAAGATTAATTTCTCCACTTTGAAGCTTGGCACAAATCTAGAATCTGGTTTCAAACTTGACTTCATCTTCAAGAATAGACACATTTTGTTCCTGCGTTACATTCACCCCCTTGAAATTTGCAATGCTAACACCTCATCGGTCACATGATTTATGTAATCTCTGAATAAGCTCCACAATAGAATCACACTTGGATTCTAGAGACTATATAAAAAAAATGTCAATAACACAATTATTGATATAATTATGTTATTTCTATTGAGTAATAAATCTAATGTGAAAATTACCGTAATATGTCTCATAATCCCATCTAAAGAAGTATCAAGATGAGTCTTAATAGAAGATGTCACTCTCTGAATTAAAATTGTAAAAACATAAAGAAAGATTACTAAAGTAAGTTTGAAATTCAACATTAAATTATGATTTGAACAGTAAAATAATAAAGATATATTCAATATTAAAGAAAAAGAGAGTAACACAAAGTCCACCCAGATAAAAGTTATGCCCCATGGGAAAGATTTGACTCTAACATAGCCTTTATTGATTTAGTAAATGATCTATAACTTTTGTCCAAGAGGCAAGACTTTTAGATCACAAAAAAACAAGTTGTGCCCTATGGGCAAGAGTTGACACTACTGATTTGGCAGATGATCTATAACTCTTGCCCTAGATGCAAGACTAGAAACAAGTCTATGAGCTATTATTAAGTGCCCAACTTTCCTGACAACTTCATCAAGCACTGGAGAACAAGTTAAGCCGTTGAGGGTAAGCTGGATAAGATGTGCACAAAGCCAGCTCTCTCCTAAAAGCTAAGCAACAATCACAAAGTGGAAAATCAACAACTTACTATTAAGTGGTTATTATATATATTTAAGCTAAGTAATAACTGGAACAAATCCAAATAGTTATCACATTGACAATGTAAAGAACATGAAGCTAGAGGCTTATAAGCACAATGGCGGAGAAAAGGACCAGAAATCACAAATATGTACATTAAATACAAATAGTTTGCCCAATTATATAATCTTCCCACTCTTTTTGAAAATGAAGACCTTAACTCAATAAGCTTCTAGTGATTCTACTTTTTATTTCTCATTACAGGTCCTGCAAAGTTGTAGATAAGTCCAAGCAACAATTCATGGTGTTCCTTTCACTAATCTGTTTTTTTCACACACGAATGAAAAAAATCAACTTCTTCTACTAAAAGGAGGTCCTAACTTCTTTATTCACTTTTCTAGTTCTACACGCTTATGCAATGTAAATGAAGCCTTAACATGGCGTCATTCATAGAAGCAATTCAACATAGTTCAAGTATACAACAACAAAACATAAATTAAACCAAAACAGGAAAACATGTTTAATACACACAATAACACCATAAACAACGAGAAGAATATATGAGGAAAATCTAAAAAAAAAAAAGAAGAGAAATAATAAAAATCCAAAATAAAGGTTAAAGTCAAATAAATTTTTAAAAAAGGGGAAAAATGAAGAAATAGATAATGGTTGAGAAAAAAGAGAAAAAAATAAAGGTTGAGACAAATAAAACATGAAATTAAAATTAAATAAAAATAAAAAGTAAAAATAATAAAAAATAAAACACTAATTTAAATAAAAAAATTTAAAACTAGAAGAAAAGTAGAATAATAAAAGTAAAGAAAAAATAAAAATTGAAAATAATAAAAATATAAAATTTAAGAGATAAATGAGTATGGAAAGTTTAAAAATATAGTTGAGGTATAGATGGGCAAAATGGTACTTTTAGTATATTAAAAAGTAAGGAAGGCCATTCTTCAAAGACATTCTTATTTGGGGTCAAATATTTAAAGTCACCCATATTTGGGTCTATGACCTGCAATTTCCTAGACCATTTCACCATTTGGGCCATCTAGACTAGGGGTGGACATTCGGTTTGTTCGATTTGATTATTGAATATCGGTTCGGTTTTTTGATTTTCAGATTGACGAAAATGAAAACCATAACCAAACCAAATTATTTCGGTTTGGTTCGTTTTTTACAAATTCGGTTCGATTATTTTGAATTTTTATTTCGATTTTAAAGATTAAAGTAGTGAGCATTTAAAATTGACGATTTTTTAGAAAAATAATCTTTTGAAAAATAATCTTTTTTTTTAAAACCTATTTTTCATTCTCAAATATAATTAATTCAACATGCATGAAATAATCATAAATATCGACCTCGCTAAGTGATCGCCATTGGCGTGACGGCAGTGGCCGCACTCGGCAGCGACTGCCGATGGCAGTGACGAACTAAGCAAATGAACTGAGCAAACGACTGTCATTGGCGATGTTAAAATTTCAAATGAATTGATGAACTGAGGATGGTTGAGCACTGCTGCAGCCTTCACGTTAATGTTAGGGTCTAAAGCAAAGCAATATATTAGGATTTAGGGTTACTAAATGATTATAATTTATATATTTGTATGTTATATCAGATTATATTATACATTTAGTATATTTACATATATATTAAATTATATATATATATATATATATATTATAATATATTATTTGTATAATTTTGGTTTTTCAGTTTATCCGAATTATTTTTTTGTAGATCCAAAAACCAAACCGTTTAACCAAATTTCTAAAATTTGAAACCGAAACCAATCCGAAAAACCAAAAAATCAAACCAAAATTAAATTTCGATTCGATTTTTTATTTTTTTGTGATTTAAACCAAAATATGCCCAGCCCTAATCTAGACCCTTTGTTCCATTTTTTTTCCTTTTTCTTTTTGACTCCAATTTATTTTGGGAGGCTAAAATCCACTTTTCCTTTTTTTTAAAAAATATAAATAAATAAATAAATAAATACAATTGTGTTGAAAATCCATAATTGTTATATAGAATTAGTAAATCTGTAAGATACATGTATAGAAACTATATGGATGTGTATAGGAATTGTATAATGATTGTATAAAATATGTATATCTATAAGATAGGTATAGAAGTTATATAATTGTTGTATAGAATACGTATCGACTTATTGCAACTAAAGTTTGTATAGGATGTGTATAGAAATTGTACAATTATTGTACAAAAAATATTTATTATAAGATAATATGTATATGTATAAAATTGTATAGAAACGGTATAATTAATGTATAGAATATGCATCTAAGTAATTATTACAGCTAAGGGTTGCATAAAATGTGTATAAAAACCATATGATTATTGCATGGAATGTGTATTTTGTATAAGATTGAGTATAAATTATATCATTATTATATAGAATATATATTTATAGAAGATTTACACAGAAATTGTATCATTAGTTTATAAAATAATATATCTGTATCATTGTTGTACAGAATATGTCATTTTTATATAACAAATAAAAAATAAACTTTTTTGTATTTGGTGGGAATCAAGTATGTGGGACTTATACGCGAATATAAAGGAAAACATGAATAAAAGTTACGTTAATGAGGGCTATTAAGTGGAATTAGTTTAACGGCTAATTAGGAGTATTTAAATTTGGGGGCTAGTTTAGTGAAATTATTTTAGGATGAAATGTTATTTTTATCCTTTTTTGATCATTTTATTCGTGGCCCAAATATGTATATCCCATAACTAATAATATTTAATAAAGAATAAATCTCATCTGTACCATGATTGTTTGATGAACGTATTAGATTAGGTAATAACATCTATTAATTAGTCAATCCTCTAGTCATTAGGTTTACTTCATATTCTTTATTCAATTTCATAACTGACGACAACAATAACGTAAAGTAAGATCAATGAGGCAAAAACCAATTTTCCAACTAAAGCTTTCGTTCTCCTCTCCGATAATGCCTTTTGCCATAGAAATGTTTTCTATAGTGTTTATTTATAAGATCATCATCTTCAAGATCATGGTGTGTATTAAGTTTAAGTTTATTTTTTAATTAAGTTTTAAGTTCAAAAACCATTCTACTGATAATAACAAAAAGACAAATTACACAAATCCCAAACTTAAGGCACCACATTACCAAATATGCCTTACTATTTTAGAAATTACATAAAATCCATTTTCGCATCTTTACTGGTGATACATTTATTGTAAATTGTACACCCTATTTTCTCTCCTCTGTTCACACCTCTCTCATCCAAGATATGCATCTATTTTTTTCCCACAAATTCCTCCCCTAAAATCGCACCCATATTTGCAGATTTTGTGTTAACTTCCTTCTCAACTACCTCAACTTATTTGAACCATAATCTTTTTCAAAATTTGTCAACTACTTCAAAGAGATTACTTGTTTGTTTATGTGGGTTTGAAGTTAGTTTTACCAAGACAAGTCAATATCCATATATGCTTTAAATTATTTTGTGGTAATTTGTTTGATCTTCAATGGCTAATGATGATTCACCCTCATTCGGCTTGGGGATTTCATAAATTGAAATACAAAAAGGTGTTCCTTCTGGTAATCAAGTTTTGGGTTTTACTCCGGGCAATTTTGATTACACCGAGTTAGGTTTTAGTGAAAATCGGTCAAAGCAACGCAATGACCCTGAAAGATTGAAGATTTTAAGACAAGCTTTTGCTGTTAAAAATCAAGATTCCAACATACAAATGGACGATCAGAAGGAAATAGAATATATCCCCAAATCCTCGTTGGAGCAGGTATTATTATCGCGAGTGATACATATAGATGGTAAACATAAAAGAATTGATTGATACATATATGTTTATAATTTAATAGGGATTCAAATGGTATATATATGTTACCACTATATGGATTTTATGGTTATTCATACGATTTATACCTTTTTCATTTTTTTAGTGGGTGATTCATATGCTAATGAGTGATACATATGGTGTTATGTTGATTCATATGGTTGTTACAGTTATTATTTAATTAATTGGTGATTCATATGCTACTTTTGAGTGATACATTTTTTTCACAATCTGATATTTAATTGGTGATACATATAGTGTTCTAGTGATTTATATGGTTTTTATAGTTACACATTTTCATATAGTGTAAGAGTGATTCTATGTGGATCAGTTTTTTTGGTGATACATATGTGATAACACTTTCTATACTCATTTTATTGTTGTTGTAATTTATAAATATGTGCTTCATTTGACATATGAATCATCTTTTGATTTTGTGTTATTGGCAGAATGTTAATTTCATTGTGAAAAAATGACTTGGCCACAACGCAAGGATTGGTAGTGCACACAACATCAATGTAGTAGATATGATTAAAGAAGTTCTGAAGGATGAAGGAATCAGAATTTTTAGAAGCACTTGTTTTGAGTCATTTCTAGACCTCCCTAGTTGTAACTTTCAAGGTTCGATAGCAAGGTGCTTGATGACCTTAGAGGTCCAACACTCATATCAGTATCAACTAAGGGTATTGGTCAACAATACAGTTGTAACGCCCCGCAGTTTGGGCTACAATATAGACCATGACTTCGATGCCTTGTTAATCTTGAAGCCATAAAATCCTATTCCAATACGGCATGTTAATTATTGTGTAGCATGTGAATCCACTCAATCTTGAATTTAGACCATAGAGGTCCTTCTACTCAAGGACGAGTTGAAACTATTTCGATCGACTAAGTTTTAGTGGATGTTGTAAAATATGTTAGTTTCCATCTACCATAACTCTTTGTGTATGTGAAATTAGGAAGCCTACTATGTGTCAAATGATAGGTATTTTAGTTATCTTTCCAACGATACCAATTTGGCTAAAATCTGACACCCAAGCAAGAAGTTATGGCCCTTCAAAGTGATAAACGTCGCCTAACCAATCGCCCATGGCCACTGGAAAGCATAGGCAATAGCCTAGGCGGCGCCTATGTAAACATAGGCATTAGACTAGGTGGCACCTATGTAAACATAGGCTATATCCTAGGCAGCGCCTATGTGAACATAGGCAATGGGATGGGCGGCGCCTATGTAAAGAAATCTAGTGACTTAAACACTCCATGTTGGGGACAAAGTGATCATTTTCCACCCTTACTTAGCCCTAAATCACGAGATTTAGTTCCAAGGACCCCAAAATACATATTCATTCATCAAAAGTGTTCAAAGATTCTCCTTAGGGTTTCAAAATAAAAAACCAAATAGCTCAAGATTTGACCGTAGGTTTTCAATGATAATTACAAATTTGGAATCACCAATCCCCAAGCTTCAAGAAACATCTGTTATCCTTGGAAATAGAGGTACGTGGAGTTATCCTAAAATCTCATGGGTGTAGTTTTTATGAACATGCATGCTTTTAAATGGGGGTTTCAATCAAATGCTAATAACTTGCTTTCAATATGATTTCTAAGTCATTTTTCTTTATGTCATGGGAATTGTTTGCCTATATACTTCAATGGTTGAAACCATGCATATGTGATTTGAGATTTTCCATGGAAGTTTTATAAATATGAATGATAAATTTCTTTCAAATTCCCATGATAATGTCTTGATACCCCATATCATATTGTGACCAACAAAAGAGAGCATGAATTTGAAATAATTATTGTTCACCACTTGCAAATGATGAAGCACCTTGGTTTTTACATGATTATGCATATGTGGATGTGATATTGATGAGTTGCAAGTCGGGTATAACAATACACTTCAGGATACAATATTTGATTGAATAATATAAAATTTTAATAGATTGATTTTACATGAGAAAGATGGATGCCCGAAGAAGGTGTTTGAGACACAAGGGCTCATCGCTGGAAAAACGTGTTTACCGACATGGAATATTGGTACCAGTCTAAGTGATCTTGTGTACTTGACTTCATGTCATTCCCAAATTGGGACTATAGGTAGGAGCCCGGGCTAAGTGATCTTGGGCACTACCACTGGGTCGAGACACCATGCTGTGTGATCTTGTGAGTCTCTCCCCCACTTATACTCTAATCTCGGCGGCAACTGAGGTTTGACAGTTGGTGTAAATTATGTAGGGTATTCCACCTAGCTCAGTTGCATTTCATTGATTGTTGACAAAACTATTGCATTACACCCATATGCTTTCAAATGGTTTGATACGATATTGCTTTATAATGGCTCTCAACTATATTTTGTAAAAATATTATGTTTTGTTTTAATATCTATGCGTGCCAGTACTTTTGTGCTGACCCCCTCCCCTCTCCAACCTCTGAGGTTCAGAGGCCCAATCTAGGGGTCAAGAGAATCAATAGATCTTTCAGACAGAGCTGCAGAGACAAGTGGTGAGCCTTCTATGTTTCGGAAGGTCTTATGTCCTGCATTCCTTTTCTCTTATAGTTAGTTTTAGGGTCTACTAGGAACTTTGTCCCAGTTTATATATGGTTACTTGACTTAGTCACTTGTTAGAGATTTTCGCTGACAGTTGTTTAGAGGTTAATTGATATTGAAGGAACTTTATCTCCCCATTATTGTTTCTTTTCATATTTATAACCATGTTTCCAAATTATTGTGTTTTTCTGCATTACTTTGATCATATGAATTAGGTGCATGATTACTAGACAGATAAGGGTGTTTCGGGACTTCATGGTTTGAAATGTTCGTCACGGCCAGACCTAAGTTTGGGTCATGACAAGCTTGGTATGAAAGCGCGGTTCATGGTCCCAAGGTGTCTGCGAAATCATGTCAGGTAGAGTCTTGTTTATGGGTGTGTAGCGCGCTACACTTATAAGCAGGTGGCTGCTGGGTGTTTAGGAAATGTTTCCCTTCTTTGTGATTTAGTTCGTGCTTCAGAGTCTGAATTGTCCCCTAATCAATGATCACTTGTGTTTTAGAAACACAATTATGCCTCTACGTTGTATCATCGACCATAATGCTCAGGGAGATAAGGTTCGTCATACCCATGGGATACGGACCTATAACAAGGCTCACACTCCAGAATTTTTCCCTACTCTGGGAGTCCCTCCAGTCCCAACCAGTCCACCTAGGGCTCCACGGACTAATGCCAACCGTCCCCCAACTGCTCAGGGAGATATTTCAAATGCAGAATTCAGACGGTCTATTCATATGCTGACACGATTGGTAGATAACCAGTCTTAATGATCGGAAGATATTGGGTCTATATCTGTTACATCTGAGGCTACTAGAGTTAGATATTTCATGAAGATGAACCCACCTAAGTTCACTGGCACCAAGGTCGAGAAAGATCCACAGGAGTTCGTGGATGAGATGGAAAAGATCTTTAAGGTGATGCATGTGGATGAGGTTGAAGGGGTGGATTTAGCAACCTATCAGCTCAAGGACATTGTGAATCAGTGGTATGCCGACTGGGAAGATGAAAAAGGTAAAAGTGCGTAGCCCACAATCTGGGGCAAATTTGTGGGAGCTTTCCTTGATCGATTCTTTCCTCTGGAGTTGAGGGAGACCAAAGTGGAAGATTTTATGAATCTGAAGCAGGGAAGTATGAGTGTCCAGGAGTACACTTTGAAGTTTTATAAACTAGCCCGCTATACGCCAGAGTTGACTAGTAATATGAGAGCCCGGATGAGGAAATTTGCATCTGGCCTTGCTGATAACCTGGTACTTGAGTGCTAGGGGGCTATGTTGAATAAGGAGTTATACTTTTCTCTACTAACCGTTCATATGCATCAGGTGGATGAGAAGAAGAAAAAGATTGTTAAATCTAGAGAGAAAGACAGACATGCTAAGAGAGCTAGATCTGTGGACAAGCACTAGAGTCAGCCGTAGAGTGGTAACTTGGGTAATAATTGGTCTAAGAAGAAGAAGTTTTGGAATAATTCACAGTCAGCTGCCAGTGCCCCAACACCCAGACCACCGACAGATAGAAAAACTCAAAGTTTTCAGACTCCTCATGGGTCCAAAGCTCTAGGTACATAGTCTCAGGGCAGTGTGGCCCAGCAGTGTCGTACTCATCCGCGGTGTGAGGTTTGCGAAAGGAATCATCTAGGGAAGTGCTGGTTTGAGGGGAGAAACTGCTATGCTTGTGGCAAAGTGGGTCACCTTCAGAGAGATTGTTCTTCTGCTGAAGTAAATACAGGGGGGGAGGTCTAAGTCCCAATCTGCCTCCACAACTCCTTTTCCTAAGGGTGCCCCTTCAGCTGCCGGAAGCGGTTGCAACCGGTTATATTCTTTGAGTAACCGCCAAGAGGCGGAAGCTTCACCAGATGTTGTCACCGGTATGTTACAAATCTTTTCTCGTGATGTTTATGTATTGCTTGATCCTAGGTCTACTTTATATTATGTGACTCTTATGTGGCTGTTGGTTTTGGGTTTGAGCCCAAAGTTATTGCAGAACCCTTCTCTGTTTTTACTCCTATAGGTGATTCTGTTATTACTAGAAGGATGTACAGAAATTGAGTTATGTCTATTCATAGTAGGGAAACTGTGGCAGACCTTATAGAATTGGATATGATGGATTTTGATGCCATCCTTGGGATGGACTGGCTCCATTCGTGTTATGCCACCCTTGATTACAGAACTCGAAAGGTCACTTTTTCTTTCCCGAATGAGACTCCAATTGTATGGGTAGGGTGTTCTGTGCAACATAGAGGTCACTTCATCTCTTATCTTAGAGCCCGAAAGCTTATCTCCAAAGGTTGTATGTATCATCTAATCCAAGTAAAAGATTCAAAAGTTGAAAACCTTTCTCTATAGTCAGTCCCTGTAGTGAATAAATTCCCAGAAGGCTTTCCCGAAGATCTCCCAGGGATACCCCCTGATATGGAGATAGATTTTGGCATTGATATGTTACCAGACACTCGTCTTATTTCTCTTTCGCCATACAAAATGGCTCCTGAAGAACTAAAGGAGTTAAAGGAATAGCTTGCAGACCTCCTAGACAAAGGTTTTATTCTTCCTAGTGTTTCCCCATGGGGTGCACTCGTGCTCTTCATGCGAAATAAGAATGGGTCCCTTCGGATGTGCATAGACTACCGTCAGTTAAATAAGATCACTATTAAAACTAAATATCCTTTTCCTATGATTAACAAACTTTTTGACCAGCTTCAGGGTGCCAAGTGTTTTTCAAAAATAGACCTTCATTCAGGTTATCATCAGTTTAAAGTTAGGGAGTCAGACATACCCAGGACAGCCTTCCGAACCCGATACTGTCACTACGAATTTCTAGTCATGTCCTTCGGGTTGACTAATGCCCCTGCAGACTTTATGGATCTTATAAATAGAGTGTTCTGTCAGTTTCTTGACTTGTTCGTCATTGTATTCATTAATGATATTCTGATCTATTCTAAGAGTAAAGAGGATCACGCCAATCACCTCCGAATTATTCTTCAAACCCTTAAGGATAATCAGCTGTATTCCAACTTTTGTAAGTGTGAATTCTTGTTAGACGCTATTGCCTTCCTGGGGCATATTGTGTCCAGTGACGAGATAAGAGTGGATCCCCAGAAAGTTGAAAAAGTGAGAAAATAGCCCAGAGCCTCGACTCCAACTGATATTCGGAGCTTTTTGGGTTTGGCGGGGTATTACAGAAGGCTCGTAGAGAGTTTTTCTTCCATAGCTGCTCCGCTTACTAAACTGACTCAGAAAAAGCTAAAGTTTGTGTGGTCTAACTTTTTTGAAACTAGTTTTGAGTAATTGAAGGATAAGCTGACTACTGCTCCTGTTTTGACCCTTCCCGAGGGTGTATATAATTTTGTGGTTTGTTGTGATGCGTCCCGTATGAGACTTAGTTGTGTATTGATGCAGCATGGTAAGGTGATAGCTTATGCATCTAGGCAGTTAAAGGTGCATGAGTGCAATTACCCCACTCATGACTTGGATTTAGCAGCCGTGGTGTTTGTACTTAGAATTTGGAGGCACTATCTCTAGGAGTGCATGTTGATATTTATACTGACCATAAGAGTTTACAGTATATTTTCTCACAGAAAGAATTGAACCTCAAGCAGAGGCGTTGGACGAAGCTTTTGAAAGACTACGATATGAGTCTGCATTACCATCCGAGCAAGGCAAATGTTGTAGCCGATGCCCTCAGCAGGTTGTCTATGGGCAGCCTTTCTTATGTAGAAGAAGGAAAGAAAGAAATGATGAAGGATATTCACCGCCTTTCTAATCTGGGAGTGCGACTCTTAGATTCCGAGGATAGAGAGGTAATTATTCACGAGTTAGCTAAGTCATCTCTTTGTGCTGAAGTTAAGGAGAAGTAGGTTGAAGATCCCATCTTGATGCAAATCAAGAAACATATGGGTCAACAAAAGATTATGTCGTGAAGGTAGAACACATGAGGCCAGGTGGTAATTCCCAATATATAACCCTACCTTTATGGAAGTGGCAGATAATAAACATGGACTTCATTATAGGACTTCCGAGATCCCAAAATCAGTGTGATTCTATATGGGTGATTGTAGATCGGTTGACCGAGTCAGCCCACGTTTTTCCTGTGGGAACAAATTATTTGGGAGAGGTTTATGCTAAGATTTACATTGAGGAGATAGTTCGATTGCATGGGGCACTAGTGTCCATTATATCCGATAGAGGTACACAGTTTTCATCTCAGTTTTGGAGATCCTTTCAGAAGGGTTTAGGTACACAAGTGAATTTGAGCACAACTTTCCACCCTTAGACAGATGGTCAAGATGAGCATACCATTCAGACCCTCAAATATATGTTGAGGGCATGCATCATTGATTTCAAAGGTAGTTGGGTAGAACACCTGCCACTGGTTGAATTCGCTTACAATATTAGCTACCATGCCAGTATCAAGATGGCTCCTTTTGAGGCTTTGTATGGGAGGAGATGTAGATCTCCGATAGGATAGTATGAAGTGGGTAAGACTCAGTTGTATGTGCCTGATCTTGTTCATCAGGCGATGGAGAAAGTGAAGATCATTAGAGAACGACTCAAGACTGCTCAGAGTCTTCAGATGTCCTATACCGATGTTCGAAGAAGAGAACTAGAGTTTTAAATTTGTGATTAGGTGTTTCTCAAGGTTTCTCCTATGAAAGGAGTTATGCAGTTTGGAAAAATGGGTAAATTGAGACCTCGTTATGTAGGGCCATATCAGATTTTGAAAAAGATTGGTACAGTTGCATATGAGTTAGAATTGCCTGCAAGTTTTGGTTCTATTCATCCGGTATTCCATGTATCCATGTTGAAAAAATGCATTGGAGATAATTCTATGGTATTGCCAGTAGAGGGTATCAAAGTGACATACTCCATATCTTATGAAGAAGAGCCCATCGAAATTTTAGATTGCCAAGTTTGAAAGCTAAGGAGCAAAGATATAGCCTCAGTAAAGGTGCTGTGGAGGAATCAGAAAGTCGAAGAAGCAACTTGGGAGTCAGAAAATGACTTCAGAATTAGATATGCCAATTTATTTGCTTCGGTGAAGGAGGAGATAGAAGGTACTATTCCTATCTTATCTTTTCTAGTCCTTTATTATTATTGAAATCGTGTCTGTCTGTGTCCCGCATCATTATTCAGAGATGAATGATCCTAAGGAGGGGATAATGTAACCCCCCGCAAATCGGGCTACAATATAGACCATGACTTCGATGCCTTGTTAATCTTGAAGCCATAAAATCCTATTCCAATACGGCATGTTAATTATTGTGTAGCATGTGAATCCACTCAAGCTTCAATTTAGACCATAGAGGTCCTTCAACTCAAGGACGAGTTGAAACTATTTCGATCGACTAAGTTTTAGTGGACGTTGTAAAATGTGTCAGCTTCGATCAACCATAACTCTCTGTATATGTCGAATTAGGAAGCCTACTATGTATCAAATGATAGGTATTCGAGTTAGCTTTCAAACGAAACCAATTTGGCTAAAATTTGACACCCGATCAAGAAGTTATGGACCTTCAATGTGATAAACGTCGCCTAACCAATCGTCCATGGCCACTGAAAAGCATAGGCAATAGCCTAGGCGGCGCCTATGATACACATAGGCGATATCCTAGGAGGCGCCTATCTAAAAATAGGTGATAGCCTTGGCGGCGCCTATGTGAACATAGGCAATGGAGTTATCCTAAAATCTCATGGGTGCAGGTTTTATGAACATGCATGCTTTTAACTGGGGGTTTTCAATCAAATGGTAATAACTTGCTTTCCATATGATTTCTAAGTCATTTTTCTTTATGTCATGGGAATTGTTTGCCTATATACTTCAATGGTTGAAACCATGCATATGTGTTTTGAGATTTTCCATGGAAGTTTTATAAATATGAATGATCAATTTCTTCCAAATTCCCATGATAATGTCCTGATACCCCATATCATATTGTGACCAACAAAAGAGAGCATGAATTTGAAATAATTATTGTTCACCATTTGTAAATGATGAAGCACCTTGGTTTTTACATGATTATGCATATGTGAATGTGATATTGATGAGTTGAAAGTTGGGTATGATAATACACTTTAGGATACGATATGTGATTGAATAAGATGAAATTTGAATGCATTGATTTAACATGAGAAAGGTGGATGCCCGAAGAAGGTGTTTGAGACACAAGGGCTCATCGCTGGAAAAACGTGTTTGCCGACACGGAATATTGGTACCAGGCTAAGTGATTTTTTGTACTTAACTTCATGTCATTCCCAAATTAGGACTATAGGTAGGATCCCGGGCTAAGTGATCTTGGGAACTACCATTTGGTCGAGACACCATGCTATTTGATCTTGTGAGTCTCTTCCTCACATATAATCTAATCTCGGTGGCAACTGAGGTTTGACAGTTGGTGTAAGTTATGTAGGGTATTCCACCTAGCTCAGTTGCATTTCATTGATTGTTAAGAAAACTATTGCATTACACCCTTGTGCTTTCAAATGGTTTGATACGAAATTTCTTTATAATGGCTCTCAATTATATTTTGTAAAAATATTATGTTTTCTTTTGATATCTCTGTGTGCCAGTACTTTTGTGCTGACTCCTCGCCTCTCCAACCTCTCAGGTTCAGAGGCCCAGTCTAGGGGTCAAGAGAATCAGTAGATCTTTCAGACAGAGTTGCATAAACAAGTGGTGAGCCTTCTATGTTTTGGAAGGTCTTATGTCCTACAGTCCTTTTCTCTTATATTCAGTTTTAGGGTTTACTGGGGGCCTTGTCCCAGTTTATATACGGTTACTTAAATTAGTCACTTGTTAGAGATTTTCACAGACAGTTGTTTAGAGGTTAATTGATATTGAGGAAACCTTATCTCCCCGTTATTGTTTATTTTTATAGCTATAGCCATGTTTCTGAATTATTGTGTTTTTCCGCATTACTTTGATCATATGAATTAGGTGCATGATTACCAGACAGATAGGGGTGTTTTGTGCCTTCTGTAACGCCCCAGAAAACGGGTCCTGGAGCGTCACACGGTGTTTGAGGATACAAGTAGCCCCAACTAACCCTTTAAGCCATTTTCATTCAATTCAACACAAATCAATGGGGTTTCCATAAATAACCCTCAAATATCAACAGATTAATCATCGTCTAAGAATAATTTTTTTTTAGAAAGATAACAAAATATGACTTATTAGTCAACTCCCAACATCTATACTAGTCTGAAAAGCCTCTAACAAAATCAATAAAACCAGCGAGTCATTGATACATGCCCCAACTGACTCATACTCAGTTATCAAATGTAAACGACTCCATGAAACCAAAATCAGACATCACAGCCTCGGAACATGAGGACTCAGCACAATAGAGGATGTAGAACAGCGTGCCCAAAGAATCACTGTCAAACCTAAAACTGAGCACCTTAACCTACATTCTGAGAAAATGCAGCCCACATCCGAAGATGTGGGTCAGTACCATGGAAAGGAACCGAGTATATAGGGATGTATGCAGTTGTATAAATATCATCATCATAAATATTTATAAGAAATATGTAGGATGTATGAAAGAATCACATAGCCCGAACGAAATCATCATAATCATGAGAGGATGAAATAAGTACAATAACACATGTGAGTCATCATATAATTTGTCAATCACTTTCAGTTCATCAAGAATATCAATTCTCATAATGTAAATATCATTTAAATCTTTCGAAAGAATAACTTTCACAATTTCACTTTCAAATCACTTCACCATTCACCATAGAAATAAGGAAACACACACACACTGGGAGATCCTATAACCGACATAAACCATATGAGCTACATGGAGTCCAACGTACAACCCACGTTGGGGAGAGTCGTCCTATCCTTTCCTTCGGAGTAGGACTATCGATATCAAATCCACACAAATTAGTGATCACTATATAAATTAGCCTTAGGCTCACTCCTACGGGGGTATGTAGTTCTAGGGAATTAAGGTCGCTTTATACCTCCCACTCGGTGCTAAATATTTCTGCCAGACTTAGCTCAGATCATTTCAAATACAATCCACAACAACACAATTTTAGTAATATATAGATATACATCGGGAGCCATCATGCTTTCCATCTATCAAAATCAACCACGTTGTGGATTTCTTTCATACTCGAGTTCAAAGCAACTTCATTAATACCAAAAGGTCAAATCATTCAAAATATCTCAAATATTCAACATCAACGTGCTTATAACACACACTTTCTCAAAAAAACACAATTTCCAATGGGGATTCACGACCCAAATATCAAAATCATGATAAATATCGTTCAAGATTCATGTTTTATATCTCCATACATGTAAATTCATCTTTCAAAATCATAAACATAAAGATTTCATAATAATCATCATAAGATATGGGTTCATGCTTCAAATTCGTAAAAATCAAATAAAAATCATGCCTTTGTAAAGAAAATTACTTTTGGGCACAAGAACGAAAGAGTGTTCTTGTTGAGAAACCCCACATACCTTGAAGGATGAACTTTAGATCGATACTCATTTTTGAGATTTTAATCATGACTTTGAATGGTGGTTCTTGGAGTTATTGAACTAGGAACTTGGAATCTTGAATAAATTTGCAGAATTAATGGTGAACTTTGGAGGTTCTTAAAGTTGGATGTAGGAGCTTAGGGTTTTCTTTTCTAGGGAATTTGATGAAATATAACATATAATGCTTCTAATAGGCTTTAGTATAGGGTTTGGACGGATTTTGGGTGAGGGCGAATGACCAAAACGCCCCTAAATATGAAATAATTCTCGAATCTGTCCTTTGGTGGACTGTTTTGATAATTTGAAGTAGATCAACCATAACGTTTTACTCCGATATCCAAATTGGATGAAACCAATTTCATTAGAAAGAGGACTTGCAGAGATTTCCGTTGATATATAGTAGATCACCCAGATCATTATGTACAAGGATTTATGATCTTTTAAAGTTGGAGAAAAAATACGCCAGGCCTCAGTACTTTTTCCTTCACGTTTTACTGTTCACTACTATTCATGGTTCGATCGGAATGTTCATAACTCATCGCTCGGGTGTCCATTTTGGATGATCCACATTTCTTTGGAAAGCTTATTCGATACTCTACGCAATGGTAGGTCATAATCTAAGGCATTCCGCACGGAAAATTTATAATTCATTGTAGAAGATAGAACCCAACACGTTTACGCACAAAATGTCAACGAAAAATTTCCCGGGGTATTACACCTTTATGATTTGAAACGCTCGTCACGGCCAGGCCTAAGTTTGGGTCGTGACAACAGTTCTTTAATTTTCAATGTACAGTTTGCTATAGTTACCGGGTTGAAATGCATCGACAACGTAGATGATTTTAATTATTGAGACCTTCCATCATGTCGACTACAAAAAAAATATTTTTCGTATTCGATAGAAAATATGAAAAGAAGTGAGTTGGTCATCCTTTTTTTGGCTAAAAAGTGGAAAAAAATATGTAAGATGTGGCAAAAATTGGGATATTCTACTTTATACACACATTTGTATTCTCCAAATTAGATAAAACCAATATCCCCGAGACTTCCATATGGTCAATGACGGAAGTTATAATCGTTTTTCGTGGGAAAAATTGGCTTTTTCAAAACTGATGGCTTCTATTAGTCGGTCGATGAATGAGGTGCAACAGTGTTACCATCTGAGTGGCATGCCATAGGCTCTTCAGATTTGATGGTATGAATGTTGTTCCGAAGTTGATGAATCACTTGTCATTCATCTTCACAATTTAATCACAAGGATGATGTACTGGAAAGTGGTTAAACCAAATCCTAGATATGAGGATCTGATGGATGACATGTTTAGTAAGGTAGTGTTTTTTTAACAGTGATACCTTTGTATGTCTATTGTGAATTTTTAAGGTACTTTTAATTTTTTTGTCTTTTGTGTTATTTTTGTTGCAGCTTGTGTGCAAGAATTTATTCCCGTCACCACAGGAATTGAACCAACTTGATTAGCCCAATCCTCTTGCATTTGGTTCAATAGATCATGGTGCAAATGCAACACATGCAGTATCTGTACATCAACAATCTGATAGGACTGCTCCGATTGAATTGTTTTATGAATTTGATGATTTTAGTACTCCTCCAAATGCAGACCTTCTCAAAAAGTTGAGGGTTGATTCTGGTCCATCTTCACACCTTCCTGCGAAGAAACAAAAAATAGTTGAGGAGTTTGCAAAAGTTAGTTCATGAGTATCAAAGACAAAAATATTCCGAGCAGTTGTCCAAAGATAAATATTTGGCAGGTTCATTAATAGATCATTGTTTCCTTGGATAAAGACAAATTTATGCATAATGTTGAGATGAGGAATGCCGATAAAGAACCTGTTGCTGGAGAAGAAAAGATATCGCTATCGAAGTTAGATTTGGATGATATAATATCTTATGTAAGTATAATATTTTTTTGGTTTGTGGTGTTAATGTTAAAACAGATTATAGGTTAACATGAAATTCAAAATGTTATTCACTATGTAGGTTGACATGAAATTCAATGATCTGCAAAGTTGATGATTGACCATTGTACAGGATTTGTGGTAGTTGTGAAAGAAGGTTTTCTTCATATGATAAGGTATTCATAATTTATCATTAATATCATTAAGTTAAAGTATTATTATAATTTGTTATCTTGCAGGTTGCTAATTATCCAATTCATCAAAGTGAAAAAGATATCCCGGATAGAGAAGGGGATCCTCCTCAATCTCTTAATGAGGAAACCAATTGATGTTAAAAGTGACAATGTTGTAGATGATGCCGAAAAATCATCTAAAGTAGGTGGCACTGACGGAGGAACTGAGGAAAGCTTAAAGATAATTAAATTGACTTAGTTATATGATCAATTTTTTGCAACCTGCACAAAATATTAGCCTCAAATAGTTTATGTGTTATTATTTGAAGTGTTGAAACTATTAAAATAATGGTTTATATGTAAAAATTAAGTAACTCATGTGTATCACTTTGATACATCTGGCATCATATGGATAACTTTGATGCATGCAGTGATACATATAGACAGTTTATCAAGATTACAGTAACAAGTATTTGTTATGTGTTCCTTATGATTTCCCCAAAAGTACATTTTGAACTATGTCAAACAAGAGGGTGAGAGTCCGTACACAGACAAGGTGCAAAAAATGATAGGCATAATATAGCTGCTGAAATAGATGAAGCGGATAAGGGACAATGGCCCAAAGGTAATATCTATTTACTTAAAACGAAAATTGTTTTGTAATTGCCCACAAATATTATTTGTTATTATTTGGTAAGTTTAAGATGTTCATTATAATGGTCACAAACTTATTTTATCTTTTGCATAACAACTTTTCAGTTATAATGTTTTAATCCTATCTACTGATGATTAAAGTTTCAATTACCGAAAGTTGGTTATATGTTATGTAAGTTTTCCAGATGAATCATAATGATACATATTGGTCCATATGTATAATTATGGTACAAATAGATAGTGTAAGAACTTCCAATCTAAACTTCATTATAACACTAAATTAACTTTTTACATACGTCTCATAGGATTCTAAAGAAGACCTTCATAACATAGATGATGATTTATGTAAAGAAATTACATTATTTGTAGCACCATTGACTGCTGCCCATCCAACAAGGATCACTAATAGTGTTGTGGCAGATATTGACACATGCAATTAGGAAGAAAACACTAATAGTCAGTCTTATATTAGTGGTAGTGCTATTGCATCTATTTCTCAAGTCCCTGTTTGCAAGACTAATCTGTCATATGTTAGGGAAAAAACTGCAAAGAACAATGGGCATCCTTCAAAACCATATCAGTCGCCATTTTTCAATGTTTTTTATTCTGGGATAAAATATAATGAAGTCATCTATCCGCTCAAAAAGTTGAACTACCCGTTTGAAGGTCACAACATTTATGAACCATATGTTAAAGAGATCTTCTATAAGTTCTCTTTTTGGATGTTAGTTGGACTGTACAGAACACAAGCTAGTAGGTAAGATTGATGAATCACCTTTCATAATATCATATAGATGTATTACTCTCAATACTGATTGAAATCATAATTTACTTTTAGAAAAGGGAAAGATGAGCACTATACGAGCAAATACATTGACCTTAAACCAAAACTTGATTTTGTAGTTGCACACCCGGTGAAAAAAATTTGGTTTCATAATATGGACCAATCAAGTAAATGTTGGAATTATGAGGTATGCATCAGAGAAATATATATAGAAAATAACAATTTTATTAATTTTTTTCATTCAAGCACAAGTTGATTTTTATAACTTCACCCAACCAAATTGATGTTTGCAGTCTAATTTACCTTTTCTAGTATCAGATGTATCAAAGTGATACATCTGGTACTCATATGTATCACTGTGATACATATGTAAAAAAATGTCACCGCAAGAACTAATCTGTAATACGTATTATTCATATACTACGTAGTTATAAATTCATAAGTATCAACCGTTTTACACTTTGTCGTATTCATGGCTTATATGAATCATATGTTCTTATACATTTTAGTTTTCTATTTCAGCACATCAATGTGGTATTCTACTATCTTAGAAAGAAAGCAAAACTACACACAACCAATGAATATAGATATACCACTGTGAATTGCATGTTTAAGAACTATATTCATGACACATACACTCATTATCACCGAAGCCACTTTGAGATTAATCTTAGCTCTACAGGCTGAAAATATTCGTTTAATGAAAGTGACTTCGATAGAGAGATCAATTTGTTAGATTATTCAAGGCCTATGCATTTCATCCGGTATCCCATGGCATTTGATTGATGAGGTGTATGTGCCAATAAATTATAAGGGGTCGTTTCACTGGGTGTGGCAATAATAGTACTCAAGGAAAGATGTATTCGTGTGTATGACTCGCTAAAAGGTCATGATGATGAGATAAACGATCTTTCTGAAATGTTGTCAACTTATTTGACAATATCTGATTTGTTTCAAAAAAAAAGAGTGCACAGATTGCTCACTACTAGAAGTATACAAGGAAAAAACTGATCAACATCCATTCACTGTTCAGATTATTGATGGGATTGTGCAATAATAAAGCGGTACGTTGTAAGTATCATTTATTAGTTTAAATATATTCTTTTTACATAAGATCTCACAACAACCCATTAAATACCTATTGTTCTATTTTTCAGGGATTGTGACTTGTTTGTAGCGGCATATGCTGAATATTTAAGTTATGGACATCAAATACCTTCTTTAGAGTTTGATCCAGAAAAGCATTGTACAAGATAGACATCCTTGTTATAGGACTATGGTGTGAACAAGGCATGCACCTAATATGTTAGTGACAATCAGGATCTGCTAAAGCCTAAACACACCTTCATTCCACCCGAGGATACAAAGATGATTCATGTTAAACAGTAGTTGTCTAGAATTTGTTGTGTGACAAAAGGATATTATTTTCTTATGTTTGTTGATTTATGGATATTTTGTTTCTTACGTTTGGGGATTTCTAGATAATGTGTTTTATGTTTTTAATGTCATTACATTTAATGTTTCATAAACTAACTAAGAAAGTGAAAGTTATTTATTTCTTGTGTATAGAATCTCAAATTGGGGATAATTGAAGTTGTATTTCAGGTGTCTTACAATTGATATGTATCATAATAATTCTGTTAACAATCACAGATGGTCTAATATGAATCACTAGTAAAAAGATTGTATCACCAACATTCCAGTTATGTTTAATAGCCTTAACAATAAATCACACATCTCTAATATGAATAACATAACTTTAACGAACGATTAATACGAGTCATACAACAGTGTTAAAAATTTTAATATGTTCAACTGAAAACAATATGTTGAAAATATATCACCAATTAACCAGTTGACTTTAATTACTAATATGAATCAGATAACTTTCACGAACAATTAATATGAATCATATAATAGTATTAAAATTTTCAATATGTATCAACTGAAAATAATACGTTGAAAATATATAACCAATTAACCTGTTGAGTTTAATTACTAATATGAATCACACAAATTTAATGAACGGTTAATATGAATCATATAATGGTATTAAAATTTTTAATATGTATCAATTGCCAACATTATGATGAAAATTTATAACCAATTGACCTATTGAGTTTAATAACTAATTTGATTTACATAAATTTCATGAACAATTGATATGAATCATATAACAGTATTAAATTTTTCAAATATGTATCGCTTTGTAATTTCATGTTGGAAATGTTTCACTAACATTCCTCACCTAATGAAATATATAAACAATGTAAAAGGGATGGGTTGTATGAATCACATAACTATCATGAACTCTAAAATATCCGCATCAGAGAATACTACTAATGAATTAAAAATATTGACCAGAAAACAACATTTCTCTTTCCAATGTACACAAAATATCTCAAACAATAAATTTTTGAGTATTTAACTCAAATGATTGAATTCAAAATATTGAACGAAGTAAACAAGTCTGACTCAACTTCAAAGAAAAATGTCACATCTCTAATGGAAAGTAGTTGCAAGTGCGACTGTTATGGTCTTCATACCCACACTTACCACGCGATTTGAGGTTGATGAAACTTTTCTCTATTTTCTTTTGTCTTCCCTTTTTAGGTCATCTTGGTGGGGGTTTATATTTTGGGGATGAAACCACATCTTCAAACACCTCCTGTGGTATATGCCAATCTCGTTTATCGGGCATTGGACACAATGACATTTCATAAGTCTGGACTAATGTCTCCTTCTTGTAGTAACCAGAACAGTATGACTTCATTTCCTTTACATATTTGCTTTTCAAAATATCAATAGCGTGCACGCATGGTATCTCATCAAGCTGAAATCTACCACGGTTTCATGTTCTATTATCCAACCGAACAATGTATTTTCTTCCATTTTCATACACACCGTATATGTAGTTTGTTGATTCCCAAATTTGAAAATATTTTTTTCATAAAGAGTTATGTTAGTCGACGTAATATATGAATCATATATATTATAGATTAAATAAATCTAAATAATGAGATTTCAAGTGGAGGCATATTTGTACAGATGTATCGAAATGATATATTTGAGTTTCAGATGTATCACTTTGATACATCTATTATCAAAAAGTTAAAATAGTCTGCAAATCAAATTGCTTAAAGTATAATAAAAATTAAATAACTTACCATCATACGTGATAACTTTGCCTCGTTCAATTGAAGAATTTATTCAAACTTACCTCCCAATGAGTTTTTGACAAAAAAGTAGACCGGTGTCTATTTTTATGGCTCCATGCACCAAATAAGATTCTGACCTGTTCAAGAAAATCTAAAGCTGGCAGTTCACGTGCCTCAACTAGATGAGAGTTGATAAATTTGCAATGTTGGAAGTCATCATCTTCCCCCTATTTATTGGAGCATGAAATCGTGACCACTTTTCAAATACAACATTTTTTCCAGATATACCTTTAATCTGTTGTCAATATTTTCCACTTACACATAAGATCATCAAAATCATCCAACTTGTACGCTTTAGTCATGGCAAAAAACTCGTTGGTCAGCTTGTCCTTAACTTTTTCTATAATTCTTGCAGACATTATTCCAAAGATGCAAAACACAGGAAAAATATGGTATACATGGATATGCCACACTAACCGCCTTGATTATTCTTTTATGTCTATCAGAGATAATACACGTATTATCGCATTCCCCGAAAGCACACTTAAATTGCTGAAAAACATATGTCTAGGAGGAATTATTCTCAAAATCTACAATCCTATATGCAAGCGACAATATATGTCTTGATACATAAGATCAACCAATCATTAGTTCTAATTTATATAACAATTACCATCATTTGATGGAAAAATAAAAAATAATCACTATGTGCAATATCTGCTCCTTCAAGTGTGCTAGCTGAAACGAATGTTCCCTTATATGGTCTACTCATGTGACATCCGTATACTACCACAACAGGACAACATACTCAAATGCCCTAGTAAAATAATGTAGTGCTACGAGTAGATACATGAACTGATTATCCGGAGGCTTATGCATCCTTATATGTGAATTGGGATAAATAAAATTCAACATGTATATGTAGGAAAGCATTTTCTTATATCCATTTGCTGGTCTCCCTCTCAATATCTTTAAAGCACATTTTTTAGCATGCAACGCCTTTATGTAATCTATGTCTAAACCAAGTTCTCATTTATATCTTCTATAATGTCACTTGGGGTGATTATTCTTTTATGGTTCAACAACTTTGGAGCTATTATTCCAGCTACATAAACAATTGTTGCATGCTTCTGCTCAAAAACTCGGTCCATTCATGGACAGGTGTGTTCATAATTGAAAGTACGTACTATGAATGTATCAGTACCAAGCTTATATGACGCCTTGAATAACCAACTACATTCAGGAGATTTGTAAAGCAAGACATAATTGAAATATACACCAATAAAATGTATCACAACTATGAAGTTTTGTTAATCTGTTATATGAATCACGATTTACCATATGAATCACTATTTAACAAAAAAAATATTGACATATGTATCATGCATATGAATTACCTTTACTCTATAAAACCACAAACATTGAAATTCGTTACCATATGAATTACCATTTATCAATTATAATGATCACATATCTATTATTCAAATGAATCAAACTATAGTTGTTGTGCATTATCAAACTCGGATTAAATGTATCACCATTTTTTCTAACACAATAACACCATCTACCATATGAATAACCATTTTAGAAATATAATTATAACAAATGTATAATTCTTATGAATCACCTTACAAACTACTTATGCGTTATCCAAAAACACCACAATTCACAGTAAGCAAGTTTTTATATGAATCACGTATTACAACAAACAATATCCAAATCCATACTTCAACACAATTCTGTGAAAATTATGCAAATGTATCACAAAAAATTCCAGATCTATCAATTGCAAATTAAATCTGAAATTAATGTTGAAAAACTAAAATCCAACCTCTGTTTGTCGGATCTCTCATCTTTGAAATTGAACCTGTGCTTGATTGTATAGTTACACATTACCGATAAAAGAGTAGCTTTGTTTTTCTACTTTTTCTTCACCTTTACAACACTGTTATAGAAATCACTTTTTACTTGTTCACCACCCACATCAATAGCTGGCAGAGATTCAACGTTACCAACTACATCTACTGCAAATTCAGATGGCTCAACAATATCATAGCACTAAATTGCCAAATCATCAGTGTCAATTACAATATTACTCGTTGTAATACACAACTGATACTTTCTAAATAAAGTTTCATGTTTCAAAATCTGAAGAAAAAGTTTCACAGCCATATCATTATGAATATTCAGTGTTGAAGAATTGCCTTGAACAATGTATTTCCCATGAATTCTTTTCAAAGATACGTCAATATTCAATTGGATTGATATACCATCCATTAAATCGCGGTATGCCATTTTTCATGAATTACAATACCGTCGACCTGATAGTTATCGTACCTAGTTTTTGAAATCTATTCCCCAAAATGACGCAACAAAATAGTCACGAGTTCGATTGAAGTTAGTCAGAAAATTAAGAAGGAAGATCGATTTTTTCCCCAATTCAAAAAAGTTGAGTTTTTAATATGGTTTGCTTCAAAATATTTGGTTTGCTTCAATTTTGAGCTCTTGTCGACTAGAGTTGTGTTTTTAACGCTTGTGACAGTTTTGACGTGATTTGCATTGTTGAAATTAGAGAAAATCCATTACTTCCTTAAATAAAGAACTTATCTGTTTCAAATGTATCACTTTCTTATATGTATCACCGCTTAACATATGTATCTTAAAAAATCGAGATAACATGTAATTAGCAAAATAGTCATAATTTTATGTAATATTACTTAAAGATTTAGGAATTTATGTATGTTTCTCTAAAAAAAAATTAAAATGGCAAAAGAGGACTAGGCCACTATGACTTGCTCCAAAATGGTAAGCAACAAAATTCCTAACCTATACTTGTGCCTTAGAATCTGAAAAGAGTATCAATAAGGCACAACTTCTTATCTTCCTCTTCTGTTTGATAAGCTTGTATTTCTCATCCTTCATTTTCCTTTGCAGCTGACTATGAGTAGGTATACTTCTCATCTCGTTAATGTTCTTAGATGAACTATCTATGCACTGCAAGATCTCACGACCCCTGATGTTAGGTGAAGCCTTTTGATAGATAAAGCTTGTTGTCCCAGCTTGTATTAACACAACATAATATCTTCTTCCGGGAATAAATCTCAAAGATGTCAAATTTTACTACTAAGCTAGATTTTCTTTTTAATTGCAATAAGCGAAAACATTTATATGTTATTACTAGGATACACGTATTCAATGTTCACCTCTTCGTGAGTCTTTCACTTTCTTTGTTCTCATGAATTAGTACCTAGAGAAGCAATTTTTTGTCACATGTCATTTATCGTGACTTCGAGATATATTATTTTAATAGATACATCAAAATATTACTCATTTATAAATAAAAAACTATTCAATGATAGTACTAGTTGAAAGTGCTATTGACTAAATAACATTTCATAATTACTAACTAGTTCACAATTTTTTTTTCTTTTAACACCAGGCTAGATCTTTTTCTATTTATTCCAATATGTTATAACATCAATGTGTTATTATTAATAACATATTTAATTTTCATCTTTTCCCGAGTCTCCTCCTTTTTCCATTCTCATCAAGGAGTAACTAGAGGAGCTACTTTCTTTCACATGTCACTTGTCCTGGCTTCGATATTACCACTATATATAAGAGAGGATATCAATTTTGGTAGTCCTCACAATGTTATTTTAGATATTTCACTTTTTTTTGTTAAGATTACCTAACACGACAGCTAATGGTGTCTTTTTCTAATATATTTTCATTTATGCCCTTATTGTTTTTGTTAGAGAAAATACTCTATTTTCATCCTGAACTATAAACGAAATTGCTGAGACACACTCCAACATAAAGGGGGTCCTATTACACCCTGTTCTAATTAAATTGTATTTTTGGGAACCTTAAGGCCTATGTAGCACACTGCGTGAATCAATATACTGAAGGTCCATGTAGACACACGTATGCACTTAAGGTTGTTAAAAATACAATTTTAATTAGTCCAGGGGATAATAGGACCCCTTTAAGTTGGAGTGTGTCTCAATAATTTCATTTATAGTTCATGGTGAAAACAATACATTTACTCTTTTTGTTGAGATCATTCCCACTTGGACTTTTATTATTGTTCTCTTCTTGTTACTTATTAAATTAGCTTTTAGTTAAAACTCCATCTATCTTTAATTAACAATCACTTTAGCTCAAACAAATCAATCCAAATAATTTTTAATACAAAATTAAAGTTTACATTGATTTTCAATTACACTCTTATAGTTCTTATTGATGTTGCACAATTCTCAAATGACATATAATAAATGGGGCAACTTAATCAATAATTCCTTGTACATATTATTTTCAGTTGAGATGGTTGGTGATAAAATCATGTTGAACACCTACCAGCTGATCATCACGACTAATGTACAAGGGAAAGCAGCTGATCCGGTATGAACGAACATTGTGTAACTATTTCAAGAAAACGATACAACTACTCGGTTCAATGCTGAGCACGTATAATGCTAAGGCGTGGAAACTCATCAGTGGCTTAATTTCAATGATCTCCGACATTTTGAAAAACAATGTTTGTTTTCCTTCAGACTTGGATCGTATAATAATGTTGCTTGTACGGTTCACAACTATGACTCCCGAGGAAAATATTGAAAAATCATGTGGCCATATGGAATTGTTAGTCTCCGCATCAGTTCCTGCAGCTCTGGTAACACTAGAAATCTCCAGATAATGCTAAGAGATTAATTGCTGGTGAATCCATTTTTTCATTTGTCAATTCATTTACTGTGTTGCCTGCAACTTTGTACAATGTATGTGTTCAAGTAGTATCAGTGTGTTGTAAGCTACTGAGAGCGGCTGCTGGGCTTGATGATCATTTGCATAGTTTTTGTCCGAAAAGTGTAGGGTCTATAGTAGAGGACGTTGGGATCATAATCTTCAACACTACAAAGGAATTATTAGCAGTGCATGATGTTTTTCCTTTTCGTACGTGAGGTAGTAGTGGTTGAGTTATCCCATAATTTAGAATTGAGTATGGAATCAATTGAGTTTGTGGAGTTTTCAATGAGCGCATTTCATGATTTTACTGAGTACATGTGTTTGGTGAGGAAATTGTTGCCATTGAAGAAGGATGGCACCAGTGAAAGCAATGTGTGACAAAGAGTATATTGGATGTTTGCATCGTATATTATGCGATTTGCATCTGATTTTGTAAAATTTGCTAGACAAGATGGAATCGTATTTTAGGAAATTGGAAAACTACTTCGGATTGCAAGTTGAAGGGGAAGGCAAGCCTATTATATCTTAGTGGTCTCAATATCTTGTAATACTGAAGGAGTTAAATAGCACTTCACAATTTTTCAACTGCTCGGATGTCTTATGGCAGAAAATGAGGCAAAGAAAGATTTCACTGTGCTTTTTGATTGTGATATCTGCAAAATGTTTTGATGATTATTGGTGGGTTAGTACCACCAGGAGGTAACGAATTTTGAGGTAAGGAGACATTTAGCAGTGATGATGCTTCAAGAAGTTAGATACGGAAATGAGTAGTCACATGTGTGATTAACCGAGCTGTACACTTTTTGAATCAGCAGAGAAGCAAGAAGAAGAAAGAAGGAAGATGAATGAAGTTTGCAGAGAATGAGTAGTTCAATATCGTTCAATTAGTTATCAAAAAAATATTACATGTCGTAGGTATTTATAGAACACTTCTAGAGTAGAGATCATAACTAAGAGGCTCACTATCTACTAGTTAGTTATAACAAACAACTTGCAAGTAACTAACTCCCTGAATCTAATCGCCTACTCCAAGATAGCTGCTAAGACTTTGTACTCTTAACAACATGAGATGTTCATTGACAGGTCCCAGCTCCTGGAAGAATCAATTGAATACATTGGAGATGTGGATCCCACATTGTTGCGAGGCGATCTGCTTCTACGACTCAAACATGAGGAGGCTACTGAGCTTGGTCCGTTGAGGGAATGGTTTTTCTTTGTATGTCGAGAGATCTTCAATCCTGAGAGTGCTCTTTTTGCTGCTTCCCAAATGACCATAGAAGGTTTCCCCAAATCAAGGTAATCTTTGATATCCTTTATATATGCACATATTTATGGACCAGTTCTCACTTCAACTCTTAAGGCTCCAGGATTCACTTGCTCTGAACAAAACATCGTAGTTTTTACTTATCTGACAATGAAAGGCTCCATTAATAATACTTGGATTGCACGGCATATGCAATAATTCTGTCATGACTCCTAGTCAATATATATATATGTATATTGTCTTGTCCTAGTTTTGAAGTATATTTAAAGGCATAATACATAAATATGACCCTAAACTTGACACCAAATTATAACATTAACCTTAAAATTTGATAGTGCACCAGTAGACCCTTTAACTTTACAAAACCTGAACAAAAAAACACTTCGATTTCGCAACTACACGCTTGTACCTCACTTGCTCTAATGTGGATTACTAATCCACTCATATGGTGCCACCTAATAAAAAAAACACATCATAAATATGACCTTAAACTTTGTCGGTGCACAAATAGGCCCTTTAACTACAAAAGTTGAACAAAAAAACCCTTCAATTCCAACGCGAGCTGTTTTGCGTGTACAACACGCGTTTGCCACATAGGATCGGGGTGTTTATTTGTTCAGGTTTTGAATAGTTAAAGGTCCTATTTGTGGACTATCAAAGTTTAAGATAAATGTTATAATTTGGTGTCAAGTTTAGGGTCATATTTATGTATTATGCCATCTTTAAATCTTTATTAAATGAAAAGATTAGAACATCTCATAGTGATAGAAGATAAAAGGAATAAGATTGAAATATAATTAGAATTTTTCTGCATCTAAAAGATTTAACTTAGTCATTAATATATGCTGTGCAAATTATCTTATAGGTTGATTGGTAGCAATACAAACCACCTGTGGACTTGTAGCTGGTACAGCAAGAGCATGTGTCATATCAAATGAAAATATGCTCCTGGGTGTTGTGGAGATGATTGACTGAAAAATAGGGGCAAATACACAATCCAAAGCAGCTATCAATGGAGAAGAGGGATGCATGGAACAAAGCTAATGTGCCTAAACATGAATTTATTTGTTGGCTCCCAATGCACAAGAGGCTGCTTAGCAGGGATAGATTAAATAAAATGTGAGTAAGTCAGGACCCTGGGATGCCGATTATGTGGTAGTTTCCCAGAAAGTATTACACATATATATTTTGAGTGAAAATTTTCAAATTTATGCTAGGAGGGACTCCTAGACTGGCTGAAAATGATGATTCATAGGAATGAATTTACGGGAATCTGGACGGGACTTGCATGAAAGACTACTGGGAAAATAAGCAGGGTACTCATAAGAACAATACTTGCTGCAGTCATCTATCATATATGGCAGGCACAAAATGGAGCATTGTGGAATAAAGAAGTAATCAGACCCCAACGGTTGTTTGAAGATAATCAAAGAGGAAAGCAAAGGCAGAATCTATGAAGTCTTGCATGGGAAGTACGTAAAGACGGATTGGATAGAACAATTATTTGCATAGAGATGTAATAACGTGTGTGATGTGGTTACTAATACATTCTGTTCATTCGACCAAAAAAATGGCGATGTCATCTCCATTCCTTTCGCATGTCAAGCTTTATTCTTGCTTTCATTCACCATTATTCCTTGTGGAAAATATTTTTACTTCAGAAACTTGAAAGTAAATTTATATCAATTAACAATATATTTTTAACTCTTATATGAACATGATGTAATCTATTGATGATTTTCTTTTATTTATATATTCAAAATAAAATGGAAAAAAAATCACCAATCACGATTATATAAAGATCAAATTTGCAAGTCTTCATTTTTTCCCTTTGTTCCTTTCTTTTACTTTTATCATATTTCCTTTTTGCTTCTGTGTTGTTCTCTTCTTTGTTGGTCCAATTTTTTGGGATACTCAAACTCAAGCATTAAAATAAAAATATGATTATATAGGGACATTGATCTGAGAGTCTATCAGAAACAACCTCTCTACCTCCCATGGCATGGGTAAGGCCTATTTACAAATGTTGTAAGATTACAAGGAGTATGTTGTTGTTATATTGAGAGAGTTTGATATTGGCCGAATGGAAGAAGAAAGGGACAGGATATATTATTTATTTAGCATGAGATCCATACCTAAACTTTGCACTGTAATGTAGCTCCAAACTGTAGGTTAATTTTTCTCTGGATCAAAACATCGATATAGCTTATGTAAGATAGTCCAAAACTATTTCTAAAAGCTTAGTGATTTTGTGTAGTGTAACACCCCAGGTAATCGAGCTTAAAATGAGCCTACATGGTCCCTAAATTAAGCGCAAATAACTTTGGGAAGCTAAGGGTGTGGATGGTTTGGGAGGGGTTTTGGGTACAAAATTAGGCCGTGCATCGCGAAGGAGCCATTGCGCTATGGCCCCGCACCATGAGGGTACCACCGTTCTCATTCAGAGCACCTTCCAGATAAGAGTGACTCAGCTTGTCTTTACCTATGGCACAGTACTGACACCCTTCCAGCTGGGTTACAGGTTGTACCCCAATTAAAGCAGAGAAGGGCATGTCGGTTAGATGATTAGCTCCCACAGTCTTAATTTTAGTCTTCAGAATAGAACTCAGTTCGGTTCTACAAAAATCAGGACTGTTAGACACAGTCACCCTATTTAGTATGGAACTTAGAATAGTTCCACGGGATTAGGACTGTCAGATACAATCATTTAGTTTAGTAAAATAGTATCAGTAAAGTCAGATATCAGTAAACCAATGATTCAAAACTCAGTATTCATTATTACCATGACCTCAGATACAGTTTAAGAATTCATGCATGTACTCTTTTTCAGTTATGTTGATGTTATTTAGTTAGTTATTGTTCATGCATACAAACCTATACATATCAGCCTACCTCACCTCACTTAGCATACTAGTACATTCAAAGTACTGACCCATACCTTTCTTTTGCGCTATGATATCTTATATCATAGGTTTAGATGCACGGGCTCCCGATCATACTTAGTAGACTGATCCATCAGCAACAGACTAGTGGTGACTCCTCATTGTTTGAGGAAAGATTTATTATTTAAGTATTTTAGTTGTTAGTTTATTTCAGTAGTCGGAGTTAGTTGGGGACTTGTCCCATCAAATTCTTATTCAGATAGTTAGAGGCTTTTCAGACTAGAGTATTTTTAAACAGATGTTCAGTGTTGGTATTGATGTATCATACTTAGTATTTATTTACATTTTTGAACCTTATGGCAAGTTTCCGCCTAATTTCTGCATAATTATTTAGTTATTACAGCAGGTACCAGTCATGGGTTAACTTGTGGTCCCTCGGGATTATGAGAACCGTGTAGTGTATGAGGTATAGACTCGAGGTATTACAAACTTGGTATCAGATCCTCAGGTTCAATAGAGTCCTAGGAAGTCTGAAAACCATACTTAGTAGAGTCTTGTGCATGGGTGTGTAGCGTGCCACACTTATGGACAAGAGGCTATTAGATGTTTTAGGAAAAACTTCCCTTCTTTCAGTAATCATGTCATGCGGGTGAGTACAAGTTCAAGTTAAACTCTTTGTCTAATCCAAGTTTCTATTCCATTTACAATATATTCCACTAAAGAGGACTAAGGGAAGAGGAATGAGAGACCATCTAGCACCTCAGCCTATCCAGGCAGACCATCTGGGCGAACATGTCTCCCATGCTAAATTCAGAGCATCTTTTACTACCCTAGCTCATTTTGTGAAAGTCTAGAATAAACGCTCAACTGCCGTTAAAACCAACCCAGTGGCCAATATGCTACAACCAGGATTTAGGAATTCACTCAAATGAACCCTCTATATTTTACTAGGTCTAAGTTAAATAAGGACCAATAGGAATTTCTTGATTAGATATAGAAGGTTACAGATATTATTGGGGTAATAGCTAGTGAAAGTGTTGAGTTATCTGCATATCAGTTGCAGGATGTGGCTCACTCATGGTTCAAATAGTGGAAAGTAGAAAGGGCCGCAGATGCAAGGCCCATAGAGTGGGAGGAGATTGTCACTACTTTTCTGGATAGGTTCTTCCCATTGGAGTTGAGGGAAATGAAGGTTTTAGAATTTATTAATCTAAATTAGGGAAACATGACAGTGAAAGAGGATTGTCTCAAGTTTACTCAATTAGATAGATACCTCCTCATGTGGTGGCAGATAGCAGGTCCAGGATAAGTAAGTTTGTATTTGGTGTGTCTAGCAGTGTGGTTAAGGATTTTTGGACCGCAATGTTGATTAAGGAGATGGACATATCCAGGCTCATAGTCCACTCTCAGTAGATAAAGGAGGCTAATAACAGAAAGATGGAGAGGGAGAATAAGAGAGAGAATAGGTAGTTTCAACTTCACTCAGCCTAACTTAGAGGGTGAGAATCGTTCTTAGTTTCACCCAAAATCTTCAGTTCTAACTCCATCCTCAGCCAGTACTCTAGTGTCAAAATTCAGAGACAGCAACAGAGACAGGGCACTAGGCTCTAAGCCTCAGGGTAGTATCAGCAATGCCCAAACCAATCCCCTTTTCCCAAAATATGGCAGAAACCACCAGGGTATCTGCAAGGCTGGCAATGATGTGCGTTTCAGGTGTAGTAAGCCAGGTCACAGAGTTAGAGATTGTCCCCATTCAGTTCCCTGGTATATTATTATGCTTCCAGGGTTAGTTTGGGGTATGTTTTAATGCAGAGAAGTAAGTTCATAGCCTACGCCTCTAGACAGCTTAAGCCCCATGAAAATAACTATCCAACTCATGATCTTGAGTTAGCAACAGTAGTTTTTTCCTTAAAGATTTGAAGGTACTATTTGTATGGTTTTCACATTTATGTGTTCACTGACCATAAAAGCCTATAGTATGTGTTCTCTCAGAAGACCTACACCCCATAAGAGAAGGTGGTTGGAGTTTTTTAAGAACTACCATATGAGTGTTCTGTATCATCCGAGAAACGACAATAGAGTGGTTGATGCTCTTAGTAGGATGTCTACAGTCAGTATTGCTCACATGGATGATGGTAGCAAGAAGTTACCTCAGGAAGTTCATCAGCTTGGCCGACTAGGTGTTCACTTAGTTAATGTAGAAGAAGGTAGTGTATGGGTGTAGAGTAGTTCAGAATCATTCCTGGTTTCTGAAGTGAAGGAAAAATAGGATAGGGATCCCATCCTAGTTAATTTACAAGAATCAGATAGAGATCAGAAGATAGAGGTTTTCTCCCAAGGGGGAATGGTGTATTGCGTTGTTAGGGCTGACTATGTATGCTAGGTATAGATAACCTGAGATAGTAGATTCTTGAAGAAGAGCATGGTAGACGATACTTTATTCATCCAGGGGCCACTAAGATGTATCGTGATTTGCGGGAGATCTATTGATAGAGTGGGATGAAGAGAGATATTGTAGAATTTGTAGCCAAGTGTTCAACATGTCAGTAGGTTAAGATCGAGCATCAGAGGCCTAGTAGGGCTATGCAAAAGTTCAGTATCCCCACTTAGAAGTGGGAAGAGGTGAATATGGATTTTGTGATAGGTTTGCCTCGTACTCGTCGTCAGCACGATTCAGTTTGGGTCATTGTAGACAGGATGACCAAATCAGCTCATTTTCTACCAGTCCATACCTCTTATTCAGCCGAGGACTATGCCAAGATCTATGTTAGAGAATTTTTTAGATTACACGGAGTTTTGTTGTCCATTATCTCAGATAAAGGTACACAGTTCACCTCTCATTTTTGGAAGGCATTTCAGAAGGGTCTTGGTTCCCAAGTTTACCTTAGTACAACCTTTCACCCTCAGATAGATGGTCAAGCAGAAAGGACTATTCAGACTTTAGAGGTATGCCGAGAGAGTGTGCAATAGAATTTAAAGGTAGTTGGGATGACCACTTACCTTTGATTGAGTTTGTATGTAATAAAAACTATCATTCCAACTTTCAGATGGCTCCATTTGAGGTGCTCTATGGGAGGATTTGTAGGTCTCCCATTGGTTGGTTTAAAGTAGGAGAGGATGCAGTGGTAGGTCCTGACTTGGTGTTTGACACCTTAGAGAAGGTTCAGTTGATCAGGGAAAGGCTTAAGATAGCTCACAGCTGATAGAAATCATACACAGATATGTAGAGAAAGGATCTTGAGTTTGAGACTATTAATTATGTGTAATTGATGATCTCTCCTATGAAAGGAGTGAAGAGTTTTGGCAAGAAGGGGAAGCTTAGCCCCTGATATATCGGTCCTTATCGAATTCTCAGCCGTTTAAGAATGGTATCTTATGAGCTTGAGTTTCCTTCAGATTTAGCTTTAGTCCATCCACTTTTTCATGTCTCCTTGCTAAAAAAATGCATAGGTGACCTAGAAGTTGTAGTCCCTGTAGGGAGTATAGATGTTCAGACCAACCTCTTTTATGAGTGGATTCCAGTAGACTTCCTTGACTATCGGATTCACAATAAGAGGAACAAAGAAATCCCTCTAGTCAAAGTTCTTTAACGAAACTATTCAGTTGAGGGAGCTACTTGGGAAGCAGAGACAGATATGTGGACAAAGTATCCTCACCTCTTCTTCATAAACTCAGACTCAGCCCAAGGTAATAGTTTTTCCTTGAACTTAGTTCCATGATCAGATTCTTCTTTATAGACTTTGTACTAGTTATCGTTGTATATTCAGTTGTGTCTTCATAGATAAGATATGCATGTTCAGCATGAGAAACTCCGCTTATTAGCAATCCCAGTCATGTATTCAGGAGTCATGTTTATCTATATAATGTCCATGTTGATCATATCCCATTTCCAAAGAGGAAAAATATCTCTTGGGAAGTTTCCCATGGTCTCAAATAGTCCACCTTAACTTGTTGACAATTCAAACACTTTACCACAAAGTTAGAAACATCTCTTTTTATGTTATTCCACTAGTAAATTTCCTTAAGATCATGATACATTTTGGTAGAGCCAGGGTGAACAACATACTTGTAAGTGAGAGCTTCGTCAAGAATCCTATCCTGTAATCCATCCATATCTAGCACACATAAACGACCTTGGTACCTCAAAACCCCATCACCTCCAGTTTCAAATGCCATTACATTTTGTTGATCAAGATCTTCCTTAATCTGCCTCAAAATTGAATCCCTGGTTTGATTTTCCTTAACTTTTGCACATGGAGAAGATTTTTCTACCTCTTATACAGATACTCCTCCCTCCTCGAAATCTAGAATTTGAACCCCCATATTAGCAAGCAGATTAAAATCCTTCACCATACTCATTTTTCCTTCCTCCATATAAAAAAGGCTGCCCATGGACAATCTGCTAAGGGCATCCGCCACCATATTATCCTAACCCGGGTGATAATGTAGGCTCATGTCATAGTCCTTCAACAACTCCAACCACTGCCTCTATCTGAGATTCTTTTCTTTCTGCGTGAAAACATACTGCAAACTTTTATGATCAGTAAATATATCAACATACATCCCATAAAGATAATTGCGCCAAATCTTTAGTACAAAAAGCACCACCGCTAACTCTAGATCATGTATAGGATAGTTTTTCTCATGCACATTTAATTTCCTAGATGCATAAGCCACCACCTTACAATGCTACAAAAGTACAAATCCAAGTCCCACCCGGGACGCATCACAGCAAATCACAAATACCTCTATACCATCAAGAAGGGTCAAAACTAGTGCAGTAGTTATCTTGTCTTTTAGTTTCTCAAAACTATTCTCACAAGAGTCAAACCATAAAAATTTCACTTTTTTCTGAGTCAATCAAGTAAGTGGAACAACTATGGATGAAAAACTCTCTACAAATCTTATGTAATACCTGCCAAGCCCAAGAAGCTCTGGATGTTGGTTGGAGCCGTGGGTTTGGGCCATTTTCTCATTGCCTCGACCTTTTGAGGGTCAACCTTAATTCCCCGAGTAGAAACAATATTCCCCAGAAGAGTAATATCACTAAGCCAGAAGTCATACTTGGAAAACTTTACATATAATACATGATCCTTAAGAGTCAGAAGGATGATTTAGAGGTGATTGACATGTTCCTCCTCACTCATACAGTAAATCAAGATGTCATCAATAAAGACTACGATGAATAAATCTAGAAACTAGCGAAACACCCTATTTTATTAGGTCCATAATGATGCAGGGGCATTAGTCACTACAAAGGATATAACTAAGTATTCATAATGACCATATCGGGTTCAGAAAGCCATTTTGGGAATGTCAGCCTCTCTAACCTTCAGCTGATGGTACCCTGAAAGAATATTTATTTTGGAAAAAGATTTGGCACCTTGGAGTTGGTCAAAGAGATCATCGATTCTGGGAAGAGAGTACTTATTTTAACTATGAATTTGTTCACCTGACAGTAATCTATACACACATAGAGGGATCCATCTTTCTTACGCATGAAGAGTACCGTATCACCCCAGGGAGAGACACTAGGATGAATAAAGCCTTTGTTAAGAAGGTTATTTAACTATTTTTTTCAAATCTTTCAATTCTGTTTGAGCCATTCTGTATGGAAGAATATAAAATAGGATAGGGGTCTAGCAATAGGTCAATGCCAAAATCTATCTCCCTATCTAGTGGTATCCCAGGGAGGTCATTTGGAAAGACTTCCATAAATTCATTAACTTTCACAATAGACTGGAGGGAAGGACTTTTGGTACTAGAATCTTTGACCCGAACATGATGATACAAACAACCCTTTGATAAGAGCTTACAGGATCTAAGGTACGATATGAATTTCTTTCTAGGGGAAAGAGAATATCCCTACCTTTTCATCACTCACTCATTGGGAAAAGAGAAGGTGAACTTTCCAATTATACAGTCTAAGGTAGAATAACTAGAATGGAGCCAAACCATTTCCAGAATAGCATCAAAATCAATTATGTTCAGTTCTACAAGATTGTCCACAGTATCACGATGAAAAATAGACACCACACAATTTCTATAAAATCTCCTAGCCACAATTTAATCACCAATAGGAGTGGAAACATAAAAGGGTTTCAAAATAATTTTGGTCTCAAAACCAAAACTAATTACCACATAAGGGGTCACATAAGGCAAGGTAGACTCGGGATCAAGTAACACATACATTTCACGGGAGAAAATCTGTAACATACCCGTAACAATATTTGGTGAAGCCTCTGAATCTTGGAGGGTAGACAAAGCATATAACCCGTTGCGACCACCTCCTGTGGTAGAAATAATACCCTTAGGTGGAAAGGTTGTGGAATTATTTTGGGACTTCACACCTCTAATTTCTCCTCTAGGTGAGGGACAGTCCCTTTGAAGAGGACCAAGTCGACCATACGCATAACACACTTTCTCACTGAAAAGCATCTCCCTAGGTGATTTCTTTAAAAATTATCATAGCAAGGGTGTGACTTCACAGGCTGAGTCACACTCTCCTGGGACTGAATACCCTGAGCTCTAGGCTTATCTCCTAACTGGAACCACTGCTCACCCAAAGTCCAAGGTGCAGGGCACTAGCTAAGGACTCAATATTACTCCAAAATTTCTTCTTAGACCATTTCATACCCCAAGTACCACCTTGCTATTGACTAACATTCTGATCTGCAGACCTAACTCTCTTATCTGCCTCCCCTTTTCCCTTACTTTTGCCTGCCTCTTTATCTCCTCTTCTACGTATTGAATATGTACTGATTACAAGTAAAAATACATGTCCTTGTTCAGAATTGTCCCCTTACTTTCTAATTCCAGGTCTTTCAAGAAACCAGATGTGAACTTATTCATGTGAGCCCTCATATTACCTACCAACTCTGGAGCAGAATGGGACAGATGGGTGAACTGCAATGTATATTCTTTAACACTCATATTTCCTTTTTTTATATTCATAAATTCTTCAATTTTTTCTTTCCTCAGCTCCTGGAAAAAGAAAAAATCCAAGAAAGCCTCTACAAACTTACTCCACACAGCAGGTTCAATATCTTCACCCCTATAATTTCCCACTCATTTTACCACTGGTTAGGTATATCCTTTAGTTGATAGGCTGCCAACTCAGCCCTTTCAAACTCTTTAGCATGCATGACTCTAAATATTTTAACCATAATGTCAATAAACTCATGAGGTCCTCCTCAACCTTAGTTCTATTAAAGGTGGGTGGGTTCAGCCTTATGAATTAGCCAACCCGAGTGATTTCAGATGAACCAGGCACAGAGCTCTCATCGCCATACCAATGGGACTGAGAATCCACAAGTTGAGCAAACATAAAGATGGACTGGCAAAACTCATCATTCGAGACTTCTCTCTGAAGAGGCTTGGTATGATTAACATCAAAGTAAGGAGCCTGAGGTGGGCTAATTTCGATTGGAGGAACCCTCGAAGTAGCAACACATTTTGGAGTACGAGCTCTATTAAAAGTATTTATTCCATGAGTAGGGAAAATGCCATCAACATGGGTATTCTGTTTATTGATCTACGGGGAGGCATGACCAATCTCTAAATATAGGATATCATAAGTTAGGGAATGTTCAGACTCTGTAGCACTAACTAGAACATGAAAAAAAGAGAGACATTCCAAGATTTCTAGTAGCTTCCTCCTTTCAAGCGTGGCGCGATACACACCCATAACCGTGCTCTGATACCAAGTTTATGATGACCTAACCAGAGGCCTTGGCCATGACGAGTATCCTAAACCATGAAGTCCCGAGAGGCCACTTAACTTGTCATTATAAGAAAAACCCATCTATTATAATAATTCAGAAGTAAACTGGAAATATGTTAGTTCTTTTATTTCAACTTAACAAATGTGGGACATAAGTCCATTAGAAAACCTATAACCATCTATAACAACTCTATGAAGTATCTACTAAATTGGAAACAACAATCTATCTGAAATTGGGACAAGGCTCCAGGTTGGACCATGAACTAAAAACAAATGAAATCAATACATGGATAAAAGTCCTTTCAAAATAAGGGAGGATCACCAATTCCAAATGCCTGATAACAATCCACTAAATAGCAGAAAAATGAGACTGGGCCTCCAAACCTAAAATATAGAGGTTCAATACACAAACGTACCGGTATATAGAAAAATCCAAAATAATAGGTTATTATACAATATAGGTGAGAGCATTTCATAAAACATTTAACATAAGATAAATGAAAAGACATGGGTATAGTTTGATGAATTTCAAATATCTTCTAGTAATCATGCCTCACTTTTTATTTTACTTTTGAGTTAGATGATATACTCGACATTTCTATGATCCCATGGGCTATATGAAATCATCCCTTAACTCGGTGCCCAAGTTCCAAATCCATGTTTTCCGCAAGGATTGGAGTTTGTACAATCAAAAATACCTCTCATGTGAGCATACTGTAGGAATCTCCCCGTGTGAGATGTCCTAATTATCCTCCCATGTAGGATAACATATCATAACTCCCTCATCGGTAAAACACAATTTTGGGATATGAGTTATCTTAACTCAAGCCTTCTTCGGGTAATCATCTAAATTTCTTTGAGACAAATTTTAGTGCTTTAAAATATTACTTCATGCTCAAAACATTTAGTGTTTATTCTGTTAAAGGGAATATAATCATCGGGTATCATCATACCCAGACTTACAAGTCATCCATGTCATTAAATATGCAACCATTCTCATTAAAAACATACAAATGACCATAAAATATATTTATAACATCACTAGAGAGTTCTTATTATGGAAACACATGAAATTTTATGTGAACATACTCTCTTCTTGAGACTTATACTTTAGTACATGCCAATAAATAGCCCATATCGTGTAAATCAAGCAAAATCCACATTGAGAGGAAGGTTTCATGAACCATGCTTTCAAGTTAATTCTCAAAACTCACACAACGTTCAAACACATGTATATCATTAAAATCTATGGAAAACCTTATGAAATATCATCAAAATGGGTTCATGATGCATATACTTCAAAGTATACACAAAAACCTTTCTTATATACATAATTTCATACTTTTAAAACTTATTAAAAACAATACAATACTCCCATGGGGTTTAGGATATTCCCACATACCTTAAGTTTCTTAACTTGGAAATGAAACCCTAATCTTGATGCTTTCTTGAAGGTTCTTGAAATTGGGGAGCTTGAATTCTAGGTTACTTAGGGAAAACAGAGATGAATTTTTGTTCTTGGAAAAAGGAAAGGGTTTTCTTTAGAGTGAATTGGAGAAGAAGGCAAATAATGGCCTAATAAATGTCCCAATTCATGTAATGAAAGATTTGGGTTGATGGGGAAAAGACCCAATTATCCCTCAACCATTTAAATCAAAATTGGACGCAACAATGTCACCATGATGTTGTCCAAATTGTAGTTGTTGATTTCCCTCACCACGATGTGGTGAGTGTGATTTCGATAATAAGGCCGCGATGCAATCTTGTCTTAATGACCCACTAGATTCATGATCCAAACATGTCTTAAACATTGTCTAAAAGATCCAAAACTCCCCCAAGACATACTTCCTACATTACTAAACATGATTTAACTCAAAAAACCATGTCTTGGGCTCGGGAGGACCAAAATATAAATCCTTAAAGTTTACAGGCCTAAAAATGACAAAGTCCCAAACACTTATTGAAAATTTCAAGACTTAAGTCACTTATACATGCAACTAAAAGCTGAACTAAGCTAAGAATAGTATAGGGTATTACATTAGGGTTGTAGGGTTAAGTAGGGTAAAGGAGATTCCAAGTTGAGAATTGGGTCTTGGAACAAAGGGACTCTTCAAGGAAAGTCTGTAGAGCTCATGAAGATTCTTAGGAAGAGGAGGATTAGTATAGCTTGTGTCCAAGAAACCAAATGGGTAGGCTCTAAAGTGAGGGATATAGACGGGTATAAGTTGTGGTACTCGAGTAACATGATGCATTAGGAATGAAGTAGGTATATTAGTAGAATGAAGATCTTAAGAGGCAGATTGTGGAGGTTAAGAGTTTTAATGATAGGTTTATATTGATTAGATTGGTCATTGGAGGGTCTACTTTAATCATTATTAGTGCCTACGCTCTACAAATAGGATCATATGAGGGGGAGACGAGGAACTTATGGGAACTGAATGAAATAAAAGCTTCTCTTTTGGATTTTCTAGGGCTTTTGGGTTGTGGGTGGTAAATTTGAGCTTTTGTAAGAGGGAGGAGCACCTTATTAGTTATTATAGTTTGGTAACTAAGACACAAATATACTTTTTGCTACTTAGAAAGGGTGATAGAGCTATTTGTAGAGACTGTAAAGTCATACCTAGCAAGAATCTTTCAACTCAACATAAGTTGTTATTGTTGGACTTAGTAATCAATTAGGGGAAAAAAGAGAGTGGAGGATCGACTCAGGATTAAGTGGGGTAGCTTGAATTTAGCTTGTTATTTATAAATGTGGAAGAAGTTTATGACTAGAGGGGCTTGGGATAGTAGAGGCGGTACGGATATTATATGGAAGACAACTGCTAGTTGCATTAGGGGGACTGCTAGATAGGTGTTGGGTGTCTAGAGAGGCTAATCTAGCAAGCACCGAGGGACTGGTGCTGCAATGAAGAAGTTAAAAGGAAGGTGAAGACTAAGAAAGTGGCTTATACTAAGATGGTTAAGAGCAAGGATGATAAGGATAGGCAGATAAATAGGGAGAAGTACAAAGTAGCTAGAAGCAAGGGTAAGTTAGTGGTTACAGTGGCTAAGACAACAACTTTTGAGATCTTGTATGCAACTTTAGAAGAGAAAGGTGGGGATAAGAAGTTGTAAAGGCTTACCAAGGCCAGAGAGCGAAGGGTTCATGAACTTGACCAAGTGAAGTGTATCAAGAGAGAGGATGGTACAATGTTGATTGAGGATGCCCTTATTAGGAAGAAGTGGAATTCCTATTTCCATAAACTTTTGAATGATAATAGGGACAAATATTTTATGTTGGGGGCCTTAGAGAACTCTAAGAGGTGCTACTACTATAGGTATTGTAAGCATATCAAGGTATAGAAGGTCAAGGGAGATATTATGAGGATGCGTAGGGTTAGGTCGACATGGCCAAATAAGATTTTGGTAGATTTTTGGAAGAGTATTAAAGGGGAAAGTTTAAAGTAGTTGATAAGGTTGTTTAACAACATTTTTAGGGTGGTGAAGATGCTCAATGATTGGACATGGAGCATGATTATTCCATTATTTAAGAACAAGGGGTTCATTAAGAGTTACAACAACTATAGGGTATCAAGTTGTCTAGTCATACAATAAAGGTTTGGGAAAGAGTGGTAGATTTAAGGTTGAGTAAGATTGTGACTATATCTGAGAATCAATTTGGTTTCATGCCAGGTCGCTCGACTAATGAGGCCATTCACATAGTGAGGAAATTAGTGGACCAATTTCAGGAGAGGAAAAAGAAATTCCACATTGTATTTATTGATCTTGAGAAGGCATATGACAAATTCCCTGTCACGACCCGAGCCTAGGCCCTAGCCGTGATGAGCATCCCGAACCACGAAGGACCGGAACACCCATTCTCTATTAGGTTATCATGCACAACATTCGTAATAGTAATAAAAAACGGAATTTAAACTGAGTACGGAAAACATGGTCAAGTTCTGCAACAATTTCTGAATAATACTATCTGACATCAGTCTGCAAAATCTCTACTAAGAACTCAAACATCTGTCTGAAAAGAAACTGGGACAAGGCCCCCAGTAAACCAAAACAAAATAAATAAGAGAATATCAAACATAATTAGGCCTTCCAAATAATAGAAGGCTCACCACTGTGAGATCAAGTCTGCAAATCCGAGAATATCTACTGAGTAGCTGGACCCCTAGGTTGTGCCTCAGAACCTGGAGGGATGGGGGGTCAGCATAAAAGTACTGGCACGCGAAGCAATCCAAAATAGTATAATGGAACATATATATATATATATATTAAGTGAAAGCAATATTTCATCAATACATCATGTATAAAAATGTTTCTGAAAAATACATGGGCAATTTCTGAAAACATGCAACCTGTCTGTTCATTTCAAATCATGATTTGTGTTTTACTTCTGTGTTAGGTGGTATTCCCCTAGAAGTCTGATATTCCACGGGCTGTATGGAATCCACCATTGACTCGGCGGGGAAGCCCCCAATCCAAGTGTGCCGCAAGGGTTGGAGTATCTGAGTCTGATACGCCACAGGACATTTAAGTTAGCACATAATAGTATACCCGGTTCGGCAAACCACGGTTTTAGGCGAGTCGCTTGAACTCAAGCCCTCTTCGGGGGTCCACCTAACATCTCTGTATGCCCATTTTTAACCTTTTCTGTACATGCAACATTCTGAATGTCTAAAATCATGAAAGTCTGAAATATCTGTTAGTCTGAGTCTGATATGGCATTAGTCTGAATTGGTATCGTTATACCATGACATTGCAAGTCATGATCTTTCTGAGCCATAATGTATTAAGCAAGAGCTTTCATAAAAATATAGTTTCAGACCACCGAAACATGTAGTTTGTATTAAAGATGTCATGTTCCGAAACTCAAGTCTAATCCATGCAAAACTTTCATCAAACATATGGTGGTCATGTGCATTTTTGGCAAAACCATGCGTTCTTTCATTACATGCATATTCAACATTCAGAACCCTCTCTTTCGTGTTCAAAAATCATATTCCAAACATAGCAAGAGTCAAAGCACTTCATAATCATGATTTCCTTTCAAAACAATTTATATTACGCAGAACATGAAAAACTTTATATTAAGAGAGGGGTTTCATAAAAATCATGCTCTCAATTCATATTTTAGGACAAACACATATATACGTATACATAAAATTTTCAATAACTTTGGGGGAAAGCCAAAAGGCCAAAACAATATCATTAAAGCTTCTAAAACATGAGTATGTACATGAATTTGAAAACCCGATTCTTAAAACATGATTTCTATGCCCATGAGATTTTAGGAAAACCCCGCGTACCTTTTTCTCCATGAATTTTGGGTGTCTATAAAAGCCTACGTTGAGTGGATTCTGAATATGTAATTTGTTTCACGAAGAAGTTTCGGAATAATCGGACCTTCAAGCTTATTTTCTCAAACCCTAGTTGCTTCTCCTCTTAAGTTCTTGAAGGATTAGATTTTGGGATTTTATAGGAGGCTTCAATGTTGTTAATAGGTCCAAATAAATTTAGGAGTGGGTAAGGATGATTTTGGGTTTTGTAAGGACTAAATTGCACTTAAAATAACTCATAACAGAGTGTTTTCGTCACCTGAAACCATAAGTGTGCGCCGCCCTTTGTATTGCATAGATTAAGATAGGCGCCACATTGTGTATCACCTAGACTAAGGTAGGCGCCGCATTGTGTATCACTTGGACAAAGGTAGGCGCTGCATTGTGTATCGCACAACCAGTCCAGTGGCTATGTGCGATTGGTTAGGCGACACACTCTACTTTGAAAAGCCATAACTTCTTGCTCGAGTGTCGGATTTTTGCAAAATTGGTATCGTTGGAAAGCTAACTCTAAGACCTATCATTTGACACATAGTAGGTTCTCTAATTCGACATATACAGAGAGTTACGGTCGATGTAAGATGACACAAATTACAACGTCCACTAAAACTGAAGTCTAAAGTTTAGAAATTATAGTCTAGTATATGCATAACTTTTACGGGGCGTTACATTATCCCCCCTTGGGATCATTCATCCCCGAATGATGACGCGAAAATAGTCACGCACGATTTCAAACAGATTCATACATAGAAGGAAGCATAAAGCAAGAATTGTACCTTCCAATTCGTTATTTGCTGGTTCAAATAGGCTTGGGTATCTCACTTTCATGTTATGCTCCGACTCCCAAGTTGCTTCTTCAACTTTCTGATTTCGCTATAACACTTTCACTGAGGCTATCTCTTTACTTCTCATTTTTCTCACTTGACGATCTAGGATTTCCACGGGCTCTTCCTCATAAGACAAGGAATGGCTCACCTTGATCTCATCAATGGGCACCACCAAAGAGTGATCTCCGATGCACTTCTTCAACATGGATATGTGGAATACTGGATGAACAGAACCCAAGCTTGCAGGCAATTCTAATTCATACGTAACTCCATCTATTCTTCTTACAATCTAATATGGGTCTATATAGCGAGCGCTTAGCTTACCCCTCTTCCTGAAACGCATAACTCCCTTCATGGGAGAAACTTTGAGTAAAACCCAATCCCCAATCTCAAACTCTAACTCTATTCTTTTGACGTCGGCATAGGATTTCTGACGACTCTGAGCTGCCTTAAGTCGTTCCCTAATGAGTTTCACATACTCCATTGACTGATGAACAAGGTCAGGGCCATACATCTACATCTCACCTACTTCATACCAGCCTATTAGAGACCTACATCTCCTACCATATAAGTCCTCAAAAGGTTCCATCTTAATACTAGAGTGGAAGCTGTTATTATAGGCAAACTCTATCAGTGGCAAGTGATCAACCCAACAACCTTTAAAGTCTATTACACAGGCCCTCAACATGTCCTCCAAGGTCTGGATGGTGCGTTCAGCTTGCCCATCAGTCTAAGGATGGAATGCTGTACTTAAGTTCACCTGGGTACCTAAACCTTTCTGAAACGATCTCCAAAACTGAGAAGAAAACTGCGTACCTCGATCGGATATAATGGAAACAGGAGCTCCATGCAAACGGACAATTTCTTCAATGAACATCTTAGCATAATCTTCCCCCGAATAGTTAGTCCTGACAGGTAGAAAATGAGCTAACTTGGTCAGCCTATCTACAATCACCCATATAGAGTCATACTGATTTTGGGACTTCGAAAGTCCTGTAATAAAGTCCATATTGATCATTTCCCACTTCCACGAGGGCAACGCTATTTCTCGGGAAGTACCTCCTGGCCCTAAATGTTCTACTTTCACTTGTTGGCAATTCAAGCACTTAGAAACAAAGTTAGCCACATCTCACTTCATATTATTCCACCAAAACATAGATTTCAAATCATGGTACATCTTAGTAGAACCAGGATGAACAACATACCTCGAGGTGTGAGCTTCATCAAGAATTCTTTCTCGAAGCCCGTCGATATTCGGAACACATAATCTACCCTGAAACCTCAGAATGCCATCACCACCAATTTCAACAGACATCACCTTCTGTTGACCCACATCTTTCTTGATTTGCATCAGGATGGGATCTTCAATCTGCTTCTCCTTCACTTCAGCACAAAGGGATGACTTAGCTAATTCATGAACAATCACCCCTCCGTCTTTGGAATCTAACAGTCGCACTCCCAGATTCGCAAGGCAGTGAATATCCTTCACCATCTCTTTCTTTTCTTCTTCTGGATGAGAAAGGCTGCCCATAGACAATCTGCGAAGGGCGTCGGCTACAACATTTGCCTTTCTCGGATGGTAATGCAGGCTCATATCATAGTCTTTCAGAAGTTCCAACCACCGTCTCTGCCTGAGATTCAATTCTTTCTGTGAGAAAACATACTGCAGACTCTTGTGATCAGTGAAGATATCAACATAAACACTGTACAAGTAGTGCCGCCAAATCTTAAGGCCAAACACCACAGCCGCTAACTCCAAATCATAAGTAGGGTAGTTCCGCTCGTGCACCTTCAACTGTCTAGATACATAAGCTACCACCTTACCGTGTTGCATCAACACGCAGCCAAGTCCCACACGGGATGCTTTACAGTAAAACACAAAACCATCAACACCCTTGGGAAGAGTCAAAACAAGTGCAGTGGTCAGTCTGTCTTTCAACTTCTCAAAACTATTTTCACATAAATCAGACCACACAAACTTTACCTTTTTCTGAGTCAGTTTAGTGAGTGGAGCCGCTATGGATGAAAAACCCTCTACGAATCTTTTATAATAGCCTGCCAAACCCAAGAATCTCTGAATATCGGTTAGAGTCGTGGGTATGGGCCATCTTCTCACTGCCTCAACTTTCTGGGGGTCCACTCTAATCCCGTCACGGGACACAATATGCCCTAAGAAGGCAATAACATCTAGCCAGTACTCACACTTGGAAAATTTGGCATACAACCGATGATCCTTAAGGGTCTGAAGAATAATTCAGAGGTGATCGGCATGATCCTCCTTACTCTTAGAATAAATCGGAATATCATCAATAAATACAATGATAAACGAGTCAAGAAACCGACGGAAAACTCTGTTCATAAGATCCATGAAGGCTGCAGGGGCATTAGTTAACCCGAAGGACATGAAAAGAAACTCACAGTGACCATATCAGGTTCGGAAAGCTGTTCTGGGAATGTCTGACTCCCTAACTTTCAACTGATGATAGCCCGAACGAAGGTCTATTTTTGAAAAACATCTAGCACCCTGAAGCTGGTTAAAAAGATTATCAATCCTAGGAAGAGGATATTTGTTTTTAATTGTGATCTTATTCAACTGACGGTAATCTATGCACATACGAAGGGAACCGTCTTTCTTACGCATGAAAAGTACAGGTGCACCCCAAGGAGATACACTGGGGCGTATAAATCCCTTATCTAGAAAGTCTGATAGCTGCTATTTCAACTCTTTTAGATCTGCAGGAGCCATTCTATATGGCGGAATGGAAATAGGACGGGTATCTGGCAACACATCAATACCAAACTCTATCTCCCTATCAGGGGGTATCCATGGGAGGTCTTCGGGAAAGACTTTTGGAAATTCATTCACCACAGGGACATACTGAAGAGGAGGATTTTCAACTTTAGAGTCCTTGACTCGAATAATGTGATACAAACAACCCTTAGAAATGAGTTTTCGGCTCTGAGGTAAGATATAAAGTGCCCTTTGGGTGCTACGGAATGTCCCTCCCATTCTATCATTGGTTCATTCGGGAAAGAAAAGGTAACTCTATGGGTCCTACAATACAATACAATACAATATAGCATAGCATGAATGGATCCAATCCATCCCTAAGATAGCATCAAATGAAACCATGTCCAACTCTATAAGGTCTGCCACCGTATCCCGACTACCAACAGTCACCACACAACCCCTATATACCCTTCTAGCAACAACAGAACCCCCCACAGGGGTAGAAATAGAAAAGGGTTCAGAAATCACATTGGGCTCAAACCCGAAACCAACAGCCACATAAAGGGTCACATAGGATAAGGTAGATCCGAGATCAAGTAACACACAGACACCACAGGAAAAGATTTGCAACATACCAGTAACAACATCTGGGGAAGCTTCCGCCTCCTGGCGGTTGGTCAAGGCATATAACCGATTGCGATTGTTCCTGGAAGCTCATGTGGCGCCCTTCTGGGACGGGGGTGGCGCTGTGGAATTGCCCTGAAACTTTGCACCACCAGTACTCCTCCTAGCAGATGGACAGTCCCTCTGAAAGTGACCTGGCTGACCACATGAATAACACACAAGTGCGCCCAATTGACATTTCCCCGGATGATTCCTACCATAATTTTCACATCGCGGGTAAGTGCGATGCTGTTGAGCCACACTACCCTGCGACTGAGTAATTGGTGCTCTAGATACATGAGGAGTCTGAAAGCTCTGAGTCTGTCTGTCTGCAGGGGGTCTAGGTGCTGGGGCGCTGGCTGCTGACTGTGTATTATTCCAAAACCTCGTCTTCTTCAACCACCTATTTACCCAGTTACCACTCTGCGGCTGACTCTGGTGCTGGTCCACATATTTGACTCTCTTGGCCTGTCTGTCCTTCTCTCTAGATTCAGCGATCTTTCTCTTCTTCTCTTCCACCTGCTGCATGTGGACTGTCAGTCTAGCAAAGTCTAACTCCCTATTCAACATTGCCCCCCGGCACTCAAGTACCAGGATATCAGCAAGGCCGGATGCAAATTTCCTCATCCGGGCTCTCATATTGCTAGTCAATTCTGGTGCATAGCGGGCTAGTTGATTAAACTTCAAAGTGTACTACTGGACACTCATACTTCCCTGCTTCAGATTCATGAACTCTTCTGCTTTGGCTTCCCTCAACTTCAGAGGAAAGAATCTATCAAGGAAAGCTTCTACAAACTCACCCCAAACTGTAGGCTCAGAACTCTCACCTTTTGCATCTTCCCAGTCTGCATACCACTGATTTGCAACATCCTTAAGTTGATAAGTTTCCAATTCCACTCCTTCAATCTCATCTACATGCATTACCTTAAAGATCTTCTCCATCTCATCCACAAACTCCTGTGGATCTTTCTCCACCTTTGTACCAGTGAATTTAGGTGGATTAATCTTCATGAATTGCTCGACTCTAGTAGCCTTACATGTAACGGATGCAGACCCAACATCTTCCGATCGTTGAGCCTGGTTAGCTACCAGCTGTGTCAGTATATGGATAGACCGTCTGAACTCTGCATTTGAGATATCTCTCTGAGCAGTTGGTGGACGGTTGACATTAGTCTGCGGAGCCCGAGGTGAACTGGTTGGGACTAGAGGGACTCCCAGAGTAGGGACAGGTTCTGGCGTGGAAGCTCTATTACGGGTACGCATCCCATGGGTGGGATGGGCCACATCTGCCTGAGCACTCTAATTGATGTTGCGATGGGAAGGCATAGTCATGTTTTTGAAATACAAGAGATCATTGATTAGGGGACGTTTTAGATTCTGAAGCACAAACTAAATCATAAAGAAGGGAACATTTCTAAACGCCTAGTAGCCTCCTGTTTATAAGTATGGCGCGCTACACACCCATAAACAAGACTCTACCCGACGCATTTTCGTAGACACCCTGGGACAATGAACCATTCTTTGATACCAAGTTTGTCACGACCCGAGACTAGGCCCTAGACGTGACGAGCATCTCGAACCATGAAGGCCCGGAACACCCATTCTCTATCAGGTTATCATGCACAACATTCGTAATCATAATAAAACGCGGAATTTAAACTGAGTACGGAAAACATGGTCAAGTTCTGCAACAATTTCTGAATAATACCATTTGACATCAGTCTGAAAAATCTATACTAAGAACTCAAGCATCTGTCTGAAAAGAAACTGGGACAAGGCCCCCAGTAAACCAAAAACAAAATAAATAAGAGAATGTCTGACATAATTAGGCCTTCCAAATAATAGAAGGCTCACCACTGTGAGATCAAGTCTGCAAATCCAAGAATATCTACTGAGTAGCTGGACCCCAGGTTGTGCCTCAGAACCTGGAAGGAGGGGGGGTGGGGTCAGCACAAAAGTACTGGCACGCGAAGCAATCCAAAATAGTATAATGGAACATATATATATATATACATATTAAGTGAAAGCAATATTTCATCAATACATCATGTATAAAATGTTTCTGAAAAATACATGGGCAATTTCTGAAAACATGCAACCTGTCTGTTCATTTCAAATCATGATTTGTGTTTTACTTCTGTGTTAGGTGGTATTCCCCTACAAGTCTGATATTCCACGGGCTGTATGGAATCCACCATTGACTCGGCGGGGAAGCCCCAAACCCAAGTGTGCCGCAAGGGTTGGAGTGTCTGAGTCTGATACGCCACAGGACATTTAAGTTAGCGCATAATAGTATACCCGGTTTGGCAAACCACGGTTTTAGGCGAGTCGCTTGAATGCAAGCCCTCTTCGGGGGACCACCTAACATCTCTGTATGCCCATTTTTAACCTTTTCTGTGCATGCAACATTCTGAATGTCTAAAATCATGAAAGTCTGAAATGTCTGTTAGTCTGAGTCTGATATGGCATTAGTCTGAATTGGTATCGTCATAACAAGAAATTACAAGTCATGATCTTTCTGATCCATAATGTATTAAGCAAGAGCTTTCATAAAAATATAGTTTCAGACCACCGAAATATGTAGTTTGTATTAAAGATGTCATGTTCCGAAACTCAAGTCTAATCCATGCAAAACTTTCATCAAACATATGGTGGTCATGTGCATTTTTGGAAAAACCATGCGTTCTTTCATTACATGCATATTCAACATTCACAACCCTCACTTTCGTGTTCAAAAATCATATTCCAAACATAGCAAGAGTCAAAGCACTTCATAATCATGATTTCCTTTCAAAACAATTTATATTACGCAGAACATGAAAACTTTATATTAAGAGAGGGGTTTCATAAAAATCATGCTCTCAATTCATATTTCAGGAAAAACACATATATACGTATACATAAAATTTTCAATAACTTTGGGGGAAAGCCAAAAGGCCAAAACAATATCATTAAAGCTTCTAAAACATGAGTATGTACATGAATTTGAAAACCCGATTCTTAAAACATGATTTCTATGCCCATGAGATTCTAGGAAAACCCCGCGTACCTTTTTCTCCATGAATTTTGGGTGTCTATTGAAGCCTACGTCGAGAGGATTCCGTATCTGTAATTTGTTTCACGAAAAATTTTCGGAATAATCGGACCTTCAAGCTTATTTTCTCAAACCCTAGTTGCTTCTCCTCTTAAGTTCTTGAAGGATTAGATTTTGGGATTTTATAGGAGGCTTCAATGTTGTTAATAGGTCCAAATCCATTTAGGAGTGGGTAAGGATGATTTTGGGTTTTGTAAGGACTAAATTGCACTTAAAATAACTCAAAACGGAGTGTTTTCGTCACCTGAAACAATAAGTGTGCGCCGCCCTTTGCATTGTATAGATTAAGATAGGCGCCGCATTGTGTATCTCCTAGACTAAGGTAAGCGCCGCATTGTGTATCGCATGAACTAAGGTAGGCGCTGCATTGTGTATCGCACAACCAGTCCAGTGGCTATGTGCGATTGTTTAGGCGACGCACTCTACTTTGAAGAGCCATAACTTCTTGCTCGAGTGTCAGATTCTAGCAAAATTGGTATCGTTGGAAAGCTAAATCGTAGACCTATCATTTGACACATAGTAGGTTCTCTAATTATACATATACAGAGAGTTATGGTCAATGGAAGCTGACACAAATTGCAATGTCCAGTAAAACTTAAGTCTAAAGTTCAGAAATTACAGTCTAATACATGCATAACTTTTACGGGGCGTTACAGTCGCCAGGGAAATTTTATGGGAGGGATACCTATGGCGTACACTAGGTCAATTTAGGACATGTATGATGGAATGAAGAATCGTATGAGGATGGTATGTAGAGATTCAGAGAACTTTCTTGTTTTGACAAGGATGCACCAGGGATCAACTCTTAGCCTATTTTTATTTGCCTTGGTGATGGATATTTTGACACGATGTACCCAAGGGAAGATGCTTTTGTGTATTTTATTGTTTATGATATAGTACTAGTTGATAAAACTCAAGGAGGAATTAATGATAAGTTGGTGATTCGAAGATAGACCCTTGAGCCTAAAGGATTTTGGTTGACCGGAACCAAGATGGAGTACTTGGAATGTAAGTTTAGTGATTCGTCATAAGAGGATGATGTGGTAGTGAAGCTAGATTCTCAGGCATTCAAAAGAGGGATAATTTCAGGTACTTGGGGTCTATTATTCAAGGGAATGAGGAGATTTATGAGGATGTCACACACCCAATTAGTGTAGGATGGTTGAAATAAAATCTCACTTTGGGAGTTTTGTGCGATAAGAAGGTGCATCCGAAGCTTAAAGGTAAGTTCTACAAAGTGGTAATCCAAGCGATTATATTGTATGGAGCAGAGTATTGGCCAGTTAAGAACTCCCACATACAAAGGTTGAAGGTAGCAGAGATGAGGATATTGCGATGGATGTGTGGTCTTACCAGGATAGATAAGGTTAGGAATGAGATTAGTCAAGAGAAGGTGGGAGTGGCTTCATTAGAGGATAAGATAGGAGAAATGAGGTTACATTGGTCCGAGCACGTTATAAGGAGGGGCATAAATGCTCTTTTATGAATGTGTGAGAAACTGGCTATGGATGGTTTTGGGCGGGTTAGAGATAGGCTAAAGAAATATTGAAGGGAGGTAATTAGGCATGATATGGAGCAATTACAGCTTACAGAGGACAGGACCCTAATAGGAAGGTGTGGAGGACGTGCATTAGGGTAGAGGGTTGGGTTATGTTTATGATTTTTGAATATATTGTTTATAGTATTATCTTGTGGTTTGTATTTTTACCTATATTAGATAACAATGTTAGTTTATTTGGCATACTATACTAGATTTTATTCTTTTATGTTTTGTGTTTGTTATACTGTTATTTGTCCTGAGCCGGGGGTCTATCATAAATAACCTCTCTGCTTCATTGGGGGTAATGGTGTGGTCTGCGTATACTTTACCCTCCACAGACCCCACTATGTGGGAATATACTGGCTATGTTGTTGTTGTTATTGTTGGCATTTTTTCTAAGGTGTCTCCACTCCCCTCTTACTAAATATCATTATGTTTTCTTATAAATACATCTTTGAATTTTGTAAGGTTTTCTTACTTCTAATCCATTATCATTTTCTAACTAACTACATATAATTTTCATATAGATCCGACTATTGGACCTTAAGACTTTTTCATATCGCGAATATGAATGTGTGTGGTTGGGTAGGGGAGAGGGAGAAAAGATTAGACTTTTGAAAATCCTAAGTAAAAAGGTACACGAAATTACTTGATATTATCTTTATCTTCTCCGCTATATGCATATCGGTACACCCTAAAATAGAAAGAAAATATTTAATGTGCATTACATGCTGAGCGGATGTGGGTGTTCAGGATAGGTAGGTATGCCTTTGAGTTTTTCTATTAGTATATAAATTCTCATCATTTTTCCTCATCTTAGGGTATTGAATTTTCCACCCACTCAAATCATTTTCTTACTAAGCTATTTTCTCCATTTTTAGATGTTGTTTTCTCTAAGGCCCGTCCACTCCCCTCTCTTTAAATATCATTAGATTTTTGGAAAAATTACCTAAAACAACAACTTTAGTTTTGAAACTACTAAAAATTCCTTCATTTTAAAAATATTACTTATATCCCAACATTTACTACTTTTACTAAAAGTTGAGATACAAGTTAAAGGCCACTCATTATATACCCTTTCTTTACCAAATTAAGAACGACTTCTTCCACCATCTATGCCATTAATTCAAGGCCTGATTTCAATTCCCTATTTTTCCTCTAATTCAAAATTTTGAATGAAGGTAAATTTCCCCCCAAAATCTTTTTCAATTTCTTCTAATCTTGTATGACGTTTTTTTTTTCAAAAAAATCTCATTTTTTCCTCCACCATGTGGTTTGTAAATATACTTTTCCTATTCTTCTTGGTCCCTTGCCTTTTATTTCTTGTTAGATTTATCTTATATAAAACAACATTGATTTTCGTGTTACAAAAATGGATAAATTGGTTGACAACAGAATTCATGTTCATCAGTACCTTAAAGTTACCGAACTGAACGAAAATGGACAGTAAAATCAATTTTACAAGAGAGTTTTTCTTTATGACAATTGGTTGTCATCAATCGAAGATTCGAATTAAACTAATTTATTCTTCGGTAAGAAATCTAATAATATTATACTGTTATTGAATGATAATCAGGTCTTTCAAGATGAATTTCTCGGAGAGAGAGTTTCTTGGATAAACAAAGTTGAAAGATTTAGAGGAGTGTTTAATCAAAATTTCTTGCAGAGGATTCAGAAGAAGGATAAACAAAGGAACCTTTGACCATATCTTCAGCAAATTCATATAGTTTCCGATGATAATGAACAATGAAGAAGAGAACTGAGGTTATTTATGAATAATGGGTCATCGAAAAATTCTGTAAATGGACGGTGGAGATCTGTTCCTTTTTACACATCCGTCAACTTTGGATACCAGCCATGGATGTCGATCTCAAGAATAAGTTGAAATCTAATGTGGGCAATTTTAGGCTGAGATATATATTTAGACACTAAAGATACCTTTTTCAATTTCTTGTATCTTTTGTTCACTGTTTATGCTTTTATACGTATATCTTATTTTTTAAGTTTTACTGAAATAAGCATATCAAAGATATATGTTAGTAAGTTCAAAGATACATATTGTGTACGAGGGGTTTTTGTATGAATCTCACATTATTTTTTATTCTGATTCAATTATTTATACCAAAGATACAGATTCTGTAAAATAATAGATACATTTTAAGCTTTGTCTATCTAGTTTTGTGTTATTGTGGATTTATGTATGTTTTGTTATTTCAGATCTGTGTAATTTTAGGCTTAGATACATATTTACACATACATGATACTTTTTTCAATATCTTATATCTCTTGTTATCTGTTTATGTTTTACATGTAATTCTTGCTTTTAAGTTTCAGCAAAATCAACATACCAAAGATACATGTTAGTAATCTTAAAGATACATATTGTGTATGAGGGGTATGTTATATGTATCTCGCATTATTTTATTTTTTTAATTTAATTATTAATCTCAAAGATACATATTCTATAAAATAATCGATATAATTTAAGCAGTTTTTTATCTTTGGTATTGTGTTATTGTAAATTTATGTATCTTTCAAACATAATGCAAGTTGGACCAAAATTAATTTTATCAACTAAGCCAATTTTACCAAATAATCCAATTATTTGAGCCGGGGGTCTATCGGAAACCACCTCTCTACTTCTTTAGAGGTAGTGGTATGGACTGTGTACATTCTACCCTCCCCAGACCCCACTAGGTGAGAGTATACTGGGTTTGTTGTTGTTGTTGTTGTTGAAGCCAATTATGGACCAAAATCAATTTTACGAAAAGGAATATTTACATTAAACAAAAATTAAAATTGGCAATAATGATAGAAATCTAAATTTATCAAAAATACTTCAATTAATCAAAAGCCAAAATTAGCAATGTTGGACCAATATCAAAATTTACCGCAAATACTACTAATATTGACCTAAAAAGAAATTAGCAATAATGGACCAAGTCCACCAAATATACTATTTTATTTTTAGCAATCCGAGTAAAAAAGATTTTATTTTATTTGGATTCTTTATTGAGAATCCTAATCTGTAATTGCTACAAGTTCTTCATTCGTTCAAAAAATAAAATTATATTGGACTCAGTTTTTTAACCTCTATGTAAAACTTTACACCCATATCAATAGGATTAGCAACGAAGATTAGTTTTCATCAACAATGTATGGGGCTTCAATTTTATTCCTTGTTTCATCAATTTCAAGTTCTGAAGCATCCTTACTTTGAATAATTTTGAACCCTTTATACATGACGTCTTAAAAATTCATTCACAATTTTCAGTAAAATATTTTATTTTTAGCAATCCGAGTAAAAATTAAGGATTTTATTTTATTTGGATTCTTTATTGTGAATCCTAATTTGTAACCGCTACAAGTTCTTCATTCTTTCAAAAATAAAATTGTATCGGGAATATTTTTTTAACTTTTATGTAAAACCTTACACCCATATCATTAGGATGAGCAACGGAGATGAGTTTTCATCTATAATGTATGGGGCTTCAATATTTATCCCTTGTTTCATCGATTTCAAGTTTTGAAGTATCTTTTAACGGGCATGTGTGAACATCTTGAAAAAATCTAACTTTAAAGAGTTCAGTCTCCCGCCGGCATGATGCTTTAAATATCCAAACACAATCCTCCGAACGACATCGTAGGACATAGCTGCAATAATGAAAACAAAACTTCAGCATATTTTTTTTAACCTACTGAAAAAATATAATAGATGCATAAACTACACAAACGTGTACACCATGTATCTATAACAATACTATTATGTATCTTTCGTATGTTGATATAGATTAAACTAAAACACTACGAGATGTATAATTAAACACAACAATAGTATCTCAGATACAATATTAGAAAAATGTATCATGTGCATTGAAATATGTATATCGGCCTTACAATAAATTTGTATAAAACAATAATTATGTAACGTTAGATACATAACTCACTAAAGTTGAGATAATTAACAACAACCGATACACTAAAGACAGAAATTAGATTTATAACTAATTAATTTTGCAACTTTTTTCTGATGGATTCCTTTTTCAAACACATTACTGCACCAACTTTTCCATCAAACAACATTTCACTAGCAGACTTATCTAATGTAATGATGATCAGTGGATACGTCCCAAAATCACGCTCACTTTTCTTAATTTTGATATAAATATTAACATCCATCTCGTTACGCATCAACAATGGTGTCGCATTACCATCAACTATGTAACAGGCTTCAATTTTTTTCCTTCTTTAATCAATTACCAGTTCTACAACAATTGTCGAAATCAGTTTTTCGTAAGTTACATGTTTACTAGCCAAAATTCCATCACTCTTATAGCCATCGTAGTTGATATCATTAACCTAAATGGCCGAATAACGCAACAACACTGAAATATTCATTGAAATCACTCCGGAAAAAAATCAAGAAATAAAAAAATTGTACGATTTTTTTAACAAGCCGTAAAAAGTTTCTGAAATTTCAAAAAAGATTATGGAAATGTTCTCATTTAGAATGGTGGAATAGCAAACTAATTACCATAAATCATGGGATATTATTTTATTTTTACCATAATTAGTTAGCTGAGTTACTGTTTTAATGCTTCTTTAGCAATTACATTCCTTGAAATGTGCTCATTAGTTTAATTAAAACATGTATCTGTAGGATGTATCGAAGTTAAGTAACATGTATCATCAAAGGCTAAATGTTTGAATTTTCTGAAATTTTGAAAATTGTTAGAATTTTTAGTAAATACTAGTAAACATGTCGTTATATATGTAATTTTTACTAGCTTTTTTATATTTACATATTAGAATTTCATAAGCTTTTCTTACATCTATTCCACTTTTATTTTGTGACTAACTAGATATAATTTCCTATATAGATCAGACAATTGGACCGTAAGACTTATTAGTATCACGAATATGGATGTATGTGGTTGGAGGGGGGCGGGTAGGAGGGCAGAAGAGTTTTAACTTTTGAAAATCCTAAGAAAAAAGGTAGACTAATTTACTTGATTCTTATTTTTTCTTCTCCACTATATGTCAATCATGCTCATCCTAAAATAGAAAGAAAATATTTAATGTGCATAGCATGCTAAGTGAATGTGGATGTGCAGGATGGGCAGATACGCTTTTGAGTTTCTCTATATAATAAACAAATTCTCATCATTATTCTTCATATCAAGCTCATGAATTTTCCACCCACTCAAATCATTTTCTTACTGAGCTATTTTGTCTATTTTTGGATGTTTTTTTCGGCAAGACTCTTCCACTCTCCTCTCACAAAATATCATTAGCTTTTTAAAAAGTATATCTTTGAATTTTTTATGGTTTTCTTTCTTTTATCCCATTTTCATTTTGTAACTAATTACATATAATTTTTATTATATAGATCTGACTATTGGACCTTAAGACTTATTAGTATCACAAATATGGATGCATGTAGTTTCGGGGTCGCGGGGGAGGGGGGGGGGGGGAGAGAGAAGGGATAACACTTTTGAAAATCCTAAGCTAAAAGGTACATGAAATTAGTTGATATATTTTTAATCTTCTCTCGTATATATTAACCGTACTCATCCTAAAAAAGAAAGAAAATATTTAATGTGCATTATATTCTAAGTGAATGTGGGTGTGCAGGGTAGGATGTAATACCCCACAAAATCGTGTGTCAAGTTCAACTCGTAAAGCTCCACGAAAGATCCCAAGACTTGAAAATTTTGCTAAGTGTTAAAGATTCAACACTTAGTCTTATTTCATGAACACAACTTACTTTTATGCACTTTCCACGGGATCATGTGCTCCTTCAGTTCCCAGTATAACGGGTTCAGTTCTAGCTTCCTCAGTGTTACGAATCATGTCCCACGAATGCAGAAACTCCAAACTCAGGTCATGCAGCTCATGACTCATGTACACATGTCACGCTTTACAGTATACTCAATTTCTATGACTCATAATTTGCCCCTATATATCAGATAAATTTAGATTATGTCATGTATACTCTCATTTCATAGCTTCTTGGTAAAAAAAAACATGTTGTTGATATTCTATTTCTCAAAGTTTCAGTCATGTTTCAAGATCAGCTAGTATCCATTTATACTTCAGGTCCTCCTGATTTAATCCTTCAGAAACCTCTCCGTGTAAAACAGTGTAGTGATGAGCAGTTGTTTAGATGAAGGAGAGTAAATGTTTTATGTTAACAAAAGATTGTTGCATGCTTGTTTTACACGAGGGTGTAGTTATGCAGATAAGATTGAACGTCATGTTAGTATGCAAGAAATTGGCTAACAATGGGTTGTACTTAGATGTTGTCAAATTGCAGAGTATGATTGTACGTTTAGATCTTTGACTTATGTCAGGACCCCTCATGTAACTATCAATAATTCGGTTACCAGTCAGTGCTTCAGTATCCCAGTCTATAGAATGCTTAGTCCTCGTGATCCATGTTACGCTCCTAACGATCACATAAATTCATAATGTGTCATGCATACTCTCAGTTTAGATTCCTCGGTGAATCCATGGGGTTGATGTTCCATCCCCCTGTCCACATATACAGCGTCAACTCAGTAATCAATATTCAGTAAAGGACTCAGATGGTCCTACAAGACTATGACTATCAGTAATCAGTTACTCAGCCATCAAGATTCAGTACTTCAATATCAGTCTAAACTTCAGTTATCAGTATTCAATTATTCGAACCCAACACCAGTATGGGTTCCAGTTATAGCATTAGTTAGGATGTCAGCTTCAGATCAGTGCTCATCTTAGAAACTTAGTTTGGTTTCAAACATGATTGACCACATCGTATGGTTATCAGCTACTCAGTTATAGGTATTTCCATACCTCAGTCTATGGAATGTTTCCAACTCATGTAATGCACTTGGTCCTGCATTTTCAAACAATAAAGCTTTCAAGAAATCTATGTTTAGTTACCTCTTGTTACTCCGCCAGTCCCTTCTTATACTTATGATTCTCTATGTCCTCAGCTTAGCTATTCAGATTAAGTACAATTCAGTCTTCCATACCCAATTTTCAGCTATCAGTCCTTCATTTAATCAGATAAGTTAGTGTATTTATGCACTCATGTTCAGCTCAGTTCATGCATCATGTCTCAGTTTCAGATCTTAGATATTCAGTCCCAACTTAATTCGTAAGAGCCTTGTGCATCACCTCAGTTTTCCTCAGTATCTCAATCAAGTTAGAATTATTCAAGGGACATAGTGTCCCAAGGGGGAGATACACTATAGGCCCTGAGCTTTCATGATTTAAACATGTCATTTTCTTTGATGAATCTATCTTGGAGGAAGCATTACTTATGAGACGACTTCTAACTCCAAAAGTCAGCAGTAAGACATGTACTTAATAGCTCGGTTTAATCCACAATACGGTAATCCATCCATGTCATGCATTACAGACTCAGTTTAGTTCATGTATCATGTTCCAGGCTCAGTAAAGTCCTCATGTCCCCGCTATTTCATATTAGGTAATTGATCTCAGACTCATCGGTATTTTCAGTTCAAAGTAATAGTCTATCTTGAACTTACTCGTTCTCATATTCAGATTCTAGTACCAAACTTGGTATTTAGTTCCATGCCAAGTTTTTAGTTCAAACTTGGTATCTTTTACCATTGCATGTTCAATTGCATGTTCACGAGCCAGTTCAGTCATATATTCTCATATCAGATATGCGTGATCAGCTTATCAGTTCTTTCAATCATGCATTCACGTATCATGTCAGACATATAATCATGCATCAAATATGCATGGATTTAGCTTGTCAGTTATGCATCAGATATGCATTCTCATTTTGAGAAACTTAGTTCATCAGAGCACGCAATCCTTCATTCATAAACCAGTATAGTATACTCAGTTTTTTGTCATGTTAGTCATGAAATCATGTCTCAGTAGTGAATGTCTTATACGTACTCCAGTTTATCATTTTCCCCTCTCAGTCAGTCTCATTCGAGGATGAATATTCTCAAGGGGGAGATATTGTAATACCCCACAAAATCACGTGTCAAATTCAGCTCTTAAAGCTCCATGAAAGATCCCAAGACTTGGAATTTTTTTTTCTAAGTGTTCAAGATTCAACACTTAGTCTTATTTTAGACCTCCAAACTTCGGAGATTTATTTGGCGACCTTCCTGACATCCATTTTTCAATTTTCAAGTTGCGTTACGATCGGAAAAGATCGTAGTATATCTCGGATGAGATTTGTAGTTTTTGGAGTAGTGTAAGGGCAAGTTTGGGTGCCAAAAATAGAAGCCCCTGGCGATTAGCCCACGCCGCCTGCTAACTCCAGTGCTTGCCTAGTTTTTTTTCAGCATTTCAGGGTCAACTTCAAACGATCATAACTCCCTGTATATAACGAACTGCGAGAGTTGCTATATATCAAATGAAATCTATGAGAGTATTCTTTCCAATTCAATTGGTTTCATCTAATTTGGGCATCTGCGTAAAACATTATGATCAATTTACTTCAGCTTATCAAATAGTCAACAGAGGGACAGCTGGATCGTTTTCTCTTTTCTTAAGGACATTTTGGTCATCTCCCACCCCATATATAACCATAAACACGGAATTAACCCCCATTTTCAACCAAAATACACACTTTTATTCCATTTTCTCTCAAGAACAAGAAGATGATTTTCAATTGGGGATTTAATTTCAAGAATCTTTCCATCAATCTTCCAAGAATCACGAACTAACGTATGCGTGTGTTGATTTATGGATTCCAAGTCCCCAACTTTACGGAGTGTCCTTAAGGAATAATTCACCTCACTGTACCTAAGGTTATGTAATTTTTATCCCAGGATAAAATGGCCTTAGATCCAACAATAGCAGTACCTAAAATTATTGGATTCGCTGAACTCACTCAACGGCTAACGATCACAATGAGTTTTTGTAGAGAAGAAGAGTGTTTTTCCTATAAAAATCATGTCTATACCTAAGGAATATGTTAGGTATTTATATCCTTAATGTTCCCCTTTGAAAAAGGAAGCATTGGTTCAACAAAAAGGCACCTATGCAGTACAGTCACGTCACCTGCGCTCTGTCAATGCTGGAACTGTGCCCAATCTGCTGCCGCAGGTGATACTATCCAAATTCCAGTGACTACCTTTGCTACACCTATGCCCTCAGGTTACTAAGGTGCATGCGCAGATCTCCCTATTATGCGAAACAATGTGTCTTTTACCTCGAAGGATCGTATCCCTTTGAGGTGCATAATGTATGCGTTGGCATGGCATAAAAATTGGGCCCCGCACATGGAGAAAAATATTTCTATCAGATTCTTTGGATTAAAAATTTCACTTGTTCATCAAGTTTCAAATAAATTTTGTCTAAAAAATAGATATCATCGATCGATTATTTGACAAATCCAAATCTAAATCTGAAGCTAAAGTCGAGCAAGCGACGACGACGATGTGAGGCACCACTTTGTTCTTGCCTTACTTACCGTGTGGAGTAAGTGTTCCTTATTATAAACACTTGAAAGTTACCTTATCCCACCAATGTGGGAGAATTAATGGACTTTCCGTTAAAAGAGTACACTTTCTAATTTAGTAACTTTTTCCCTCCACTATTTTTCTCTCCATTTTCCATTCATACATACACCTTGAACCCAACAATCCCCCACATGAATGGGAAATAGATATTTTGAAGAAAGATACAGACAAACATGTAATCATCGAGCAAAGACTAATTGCATCTGGATAAGTGGGTTTTCCTTTGAACTTTCAATAGAGAACATGCATTGGATGCACTCAGTCAATCGATAGATTTGATATCTTTGAACCGTCAAGCTTTAATGTACATCTAGACAACACATGTCACATAACCATCCTTTTACCATTTATGGTTCTCATAATTTTGTTCTTTTCAACCATAAACAAGTCCCGGTTTCATGAGAGCTTAGAGAATATGCCTTTAATAACATTCTCCTTAAAGCGGCTTCTACTTCACCCTCACATAGGTGATTTCTAAACGTTCAATCATGTAGATTAAACTATTTGGTTAAATCTAGCAAATTTAGGTAATCATTAAAAGAATTCACACCATAAGTCTTATCATCGTTTACTAAACATTGTCTATATCATGAGAATGGATTGGGTATAATGAATATGTTGAACCTATCAGACACAACTTTGTTTGATTTCTTTGAACCTAGCTCTTGAGAAATCATGTTTGTTAGGTAGAGTTATCGCCATGCTGACTTTTCCTAGGCCTTAAGCCCATTCCCTTGGATGTCCTTTTAACTTCTTCTCTAGATAGGCCTTTTGTAAGTGGATTCGACACATTATCCTTTGACTTTTCATAGTCAACAGTGATAATTCCACTAGAGAGAAGTTCTCTATTGGCATTATGTCTCCGTCTTATGTGATGAGACTTACCGTTGTACATCTACTACCTGCCCTAACTATTGCTGCTTGGTTATCACAGTGTATACCTACTGGTACCAATGGTTTGGGCCAATAAGGAATATCTTTCAAAAATTTCCAAAGTCAGTCTGCTTCTTCACCGGCTTTATCTAATGCGATAAATTTAGATTTCATTGTAGAGCAAGCAATACATTTTTTTTGGATAACTTCCAAGAGATCTCTCCTCTACTGATAGTAAATACATATCCACTTGTGTATTTTACTTCATTCGCTCCGGTGATCCAATTTACATCATTATATCCTTCAAGTACCACAGGATATTTATTATAATGCAAAGCATAGTCTTGAGTGTATTTAAGATACCCCAAAACTCTTTTCATCTCTATCCAATGAGTTTTATAGGGATTAATCATGTACCGACTCAACTTAATAATAGCACATTCTATGTATGGTCGTGTACAATTCATTATATACATTAAACATCCCAATACTCTTGAGTACTCCAATTGTGAGTCACTTTCACGCTTATTCTTTCAAAGTGCAAAGCTCACATCCAATGGAGTCTTGGCAATACCAAATTCCATATACTTGAATTTGTTAAGTACCTTTTCGATATAATGAGACCGCGGCAATGCCAACCTTTGTGGAGTTCTATGGATTCTTATTCCTAAGATCACATCCGCAACTCCAAGGTCTTTCATATCAAACTTTCCCTCGAGCATTCATTTTGTTGCGTTTATGTCCGAAATGTCTCTACTGATGATCAACATGTCATCCACATACAAAGACTTAGTGATTTGGAGTGTCGTTAATGTAAACACATTTATCACATTCATTAATCTTGAACCCGTTTTCCAACATGGTTTGGTCAAACTTTGCATGCCATTGTTTAGGTACTTGTTTTAGTCCATAAAGTGACCTAACAAGTTTACACACCTTATTTTCTTTTCCTGGAATCACAAAACCCTCATGTTGTTCCATGTAAATTTCTTCCTCCAATTCTCCATTTAGGAATGTTGTTTTCACATCCATTTGATGAATTTCAAGACCATATACTGCTGTCAAGGCAATTAACATCCGAATTGATGTTATCCTCGTTACTGGCAAGTATGTATCAAAGTAATCAAGACCTTCGTTTTGTTTTAAAGCTTTTTACAACAAGTCTTGTCTTATATTTGTCAATAGTACCATCTGCTTTCATTTTCCTTTTGAAGATCCATTTAAAACCTAAAGGTTTATTTCCTGGAGGAAGATCTACCAACTCCCAAGTTGTCCATCATCAAAACTAAAAACTAAGGACTTGCCCTTTCTTCTGCCCTTCAGTCAATATTAAACTCTCTAAATATAACAACAACAACATACCAAGTGTAATCTTACAACATTTTTGTGCTGGCCTTACCCATACCATGGGAGTTAGAGAGGTTGTTTTTATAAACCCTCAGATCAATGTCCCTGTATTATCTTTTTTTTTTTTAATGCTCGAGTTTGAGTATCCCAAACAAGTTGTACCAACTAAGAAGAGAGCAACACAGAAACTACAAGGAAATTTGAAAAAAGTAAAAGAAAGGAACAATGGGGGGAAAACTAAGACTTGAAAATTTGATCTTTATATAATCATGATTGGTGATTTTTTTCATACATAAATAAAATAAAATCATCATTATATTACATCATGCTAATATAAGAGATTAAATATATTGTTAATTTCAAGTTTTTGAAGTAAAAATATTTTTCCACAAGGAATAATGGTGAATGAAAGCAAGAATAAAACTTGACATGCAAAAGGAATGGAGATGACATGGTCATTTTTTTTGGTCGAGCGAACAGAATGTATTAATAACCACATCACACATGTTATTGCAGACTACACCTCCATCACCTATCACATAACTGTTCTATCCATTCTCCGTCTTTACAAACTTTCCGATGTAAGACTTCATAGATTCTGCCTTTGCTTCCCTGTTGATTATCTTCAACAACCTTTGGGGTCTGATTACTTCTTTGTTCCACCATGCTCCATGATAGATCAGTGCAGCAAGGATTGTTCTTATGAGTGCCCTGCTTATTTCCCCAGTAGTCTTTCGTGCAAGTCCTTTCCAGATGCCCGTCAAATCTTTCCTATTAATCTTCATTTTCAGACAGTCTAGGACTCCCTCCTAGCATAAATTTGAAAATTTACACTCGAAGTATATATGTGTAATGCTTTCTGTGCATCTACCACATAATAGGCATTCCGTGTCATAACATACTCCCATTTTATTTAATCTATCCCTGGTAAGCATCCTCTTGTGCATTGGAAGCCAACAAATAAAACTATGTTTAGTCACATTAGCTTTGTTCCATGCATCCCTCCACCAAGGCCATAGGCTACAATTCCCTCTTCTCCGTCGATAGCTGCTTTGGATTGTGTATTTGTCCCTATTTTGCAGCCAATCATCTCCACAATACCCAGGAGCATATTTCTCTTTGATATAACATATCCTCTTTCAGTATTAGCTCCAGTTCACAGGTGATTTGCATTGCCACTAATCAACCTATAAGATAATATGCATAACCTGTATTAATGGATAAGTTAAATCTTTTAGATGCAAAAAATTTCTAATACTATTACCATCTTGTTCCTTTATCTTCTATTACTATGAGATGTTCTAATCTTTTCATTGAATTTAGATTTAAATATACTTCAAAATTAGGACAAGAAATACATATCTTGACTAGGAGTAAAATGATAACTTGACTCAGAAGTATTGCATATGCAGTGCAATCCAAGTATTATTAATGGAGCCTTTCTTCGTTAGATAAGTAAAAAGTACGATGTTTTGTTCAGACCAAGAGAATCCTGGAGCCTTGAAGTGAGAACTGGTAACATAAATATGTGCATATATAATGGAAATCAAAGGCTTACCTGGATTTGGGAGAAACCTTCTATGGTCATTTGGGAAGCAGCGAAAAGAGCACTCCCAGGATTGAAGATCTCTCAACATACAAAGGAAAACCATTCCTTCAACAGACCAAGCTCAGTAGCTTCTTCATTTCTGAGTCCCATAAACAGATCGTCTCGCAACAATGTGGGATCCATATCTCCAATGAATTCAATTGATTCTTCCAGCAACTGGAACCTGTTAATGAGCATTTGATGTTGTTAAGAGTACATAGTGTTAGCAGCTATCTTGGAGTAGGCGGTTAGCTTCAGGGAGTTAGTTACTTGCAAGTTGTTTGTTATATCTAACTAGTAGATAGTGAGTGTCACACCCCAAATCCCATTGGAGCGGACTGGCACCCGTAGCCGAGGAGGCCCGGGAGAACCCGTTCATAACCTATACTTTCACATTTACATTACTTATGAAAATTAGAAATTTGGGCAGCACTTCATTGTAAATAGAAGAAAACAGTACCTCTATCAACCCAGCAAACACACATAAATATATATATGAACATTAATTGGCCGTCAGAGCCATCACGTCTATCAACCAAACACTCCTATGGCTGTACAATATGTCTACAAAAGCCTCTACATAGATACACAACTGAGTTGGGGTCGGGACGAACTCCCGCCCACAAAAGACTTTTATACAAATACCAAAGGTACATATAGAGACGACTTGGGATGCCCCGAAACAACTGGAGCTCACCACTAACAATAGAATGTCCTGGCTCTTACTGCGGAGGTGTACGACCTGAAGTACCTGTTCCTGCAGGCATGAATGCAGGTCCCCCGTGAGGGACGTCAGTACGGAAATATGTACTGAGTATGTAAGGCAGGGAGTATCAACATGAGATATAAAAGATCAACAGAACCCAGATACCAGTGAATAAACAGTATGAGTAGACCACACTTAAAAGAACTGATGGGATACCTGCACATTACTTTCATATCATTACTTCCCGTAATCCTTATCAATACATAACATATGTCATACAATGGCCAACTGATCAGTGGTACTAATACAATACATCAGGGACCACCCCTGGAATAGCATATATATACATAATCTTTATAATACAATGACCAACTGATCAGTGGTACTAATACAATACATCAGGGACCACCCCTAGAATAGCATATATATACATAATCTTTATAATACAATGACCAACTGATCAGTGGTACTAATACAATACATCAGGGACCACCCCTGGAATAGCATATATATACATAATCTTTATAATACAATGGCCAACTGATCAGTGGTACTAATACAATACATCAGGGACCACCCCTGGAATAACATATATATACATAATCTTTATAATACAATGGCCAACTGATCAGTGGTACTAATATAATACATCATATCATCAATTTAAAATATAGACATTCCATTTCTTAATTCAATTAATCTTTGAGATTGGTTACTTTGTGGTCACACTTTATGGAACTTGAAACCATGATACCTCAATAGGAAAACATGTAAATAGGTAATCATTATCTTGAAAATGAAGTAGAGAATCATGGATACCTCATTAAACCATTTCGGAGTCAACAATAGTATATGGATATTTTTTTGACTAGCCGGACATCTTAAAAGTGAAAACAAGTTTAATTGGTAGTGTCGAAGATCATATGATGTTATTATGTGTCATGTGTCGTAGGACAATGTTGGAAGCCTACTTGAGAGTGCCATGGGTCATTATTAATGCCAAAGAGTAGAAAGAGTATGTCTTACATACCTTGATATAACCACTTCAATACAAGTGACTTCCCGTACTCTTCGAACACTTATCTACAATAAGTCATTTGTGGCAAACTAGTATCAGCAACCAAACCTTACCATTTAGGTATTAACTTCACCAATTAATGTCTAGGAAGTAATCCCTTAGCTCATCAATAAGAGTACTACATACATCCTCTTATACTCTTATTACATTCACATATCATGCATTTTCATGAAATATCCCTCAACATCACTCTTAGCCTTTATTTCCCTTCTTAATCACCATCCAATACCAACATGATCACTAGGCATACATAACCACTAATATAATGATATATCACCACAATTCATTCTTCATAATCCAATACAGCAACTTCCATAATTTACTACTAACAATTTATACACAACAATTCATAACTATGTTTCTAGTTATCTTCCAACATCAAGACAATACTCATAACTCTTTATCAATACTTATTCATGGATAAGAATCAAGAATAAACAATATTCATACCTTAACAATGGACTCTTGTATTTAGAATCCTCCTTACATAACCATGGGGTGCTTCTCGAAGCTTTCGAGATGGTGAACACAACTACGGAACCAATTTGAATTTTCTACGGTTGAATCTTGAGTTATTTGGGATTTTGTTTGAAACCCTAAAGGGTATTATTGAGAGAAAATTAGAGAAAAGGGGTATATTTTGCTGAATTTGGAGCTGAATCAGATGTTATAGACGAATTAGGGGTGAGGTGAAATGACTAAAATGCCCCTAAGAAAACAAGAAAAGTCGAAACTATCCCTCAGTTGACAAACTGACAGGCTGAAGTAAAACGGATATAACTCCTTATTTAGATGTTGTATTTGGATGAAACCAGTTTCATTGGAAAGAAGACTCAAAGATCTTTCGTTTGATATATTATATCTCACACAGTTCATTATATAAAGGGAGTTATGATCGTTTGAAGTTGACCCTGAAATGCTGAAAAAAAACTGGGCAACAGGCTTTGCGTTTTGCTACTGTTTTGAAATCCAAACGCAGCCTTATGCATTCCGAAAAATTCCAAAACTTATCCGAGATGTACTATGAGATTGCCCGATCGTAACGCAACTTGAAAATCTAAAAATGAAGGTCGGGAAGGTCGAGAAGTTGTATCCCGAAGGTTGCCAGCTAAAATGACTCGAAGTTACACTTAGAAAATTTTTTCAAGTTTTTAAGTCTAAGAGCACTCTATTAAAGGCTAATCCATGCACGACTTTTATGGGGTGTTACATTATCTCCCCCTTGGGATCATTCGTCCCCGAATGATGGATTGGAAATGTTGAAGCCTTAAAGGTATGGAATAACGCAGGCACGACATGCCTTCTAATAAAGAATACACTGATCTGAAACATGACCATATGGATATAACTACTGATATTCTGAATTCTTATATCGGACATGCATATCTGATGCATGGAATACACGACTGGAGTCACTCATAAGCTGAGTTCTCATAATGAACATGCAAACCTAATGTATGGATTTGTTATTGAGTTGATCTCATGAACGCAGAACTGAATACATAGATAAGCTGAACTTTTTCTATTGAACGTGCATTTCTAATGCAGGCATATCTGACTGAGATGACACAAGAACGTATGACTGAATACGCAATATCAATTGAGGCGAAGCTTGTAATAAGAATCTATGCACGCAACCAAATGGGGTATCTCCCCCTTGGGATCCTACATCCCTCTATGAGTGTTCAATTCACTAAGATACTTGGAAAATGGAGGAAATGCACACGACACCTATGATTTTGATTCATAACTGAACCTCTAGAATCTGAATCTAGTACATGACGCATAAACTGAATTATACTCGCAACTACTAGTATACTCAATCTTGGAATAGTAACATATCTGAGAATTCGGGTAGCATGATTAATTGAAAAGACAAGCAAACAAATCATGAGAATTTGACTTTCTGACTATTGAACTGATTTGCTGGCTGAACAGACTGAACTACACAGGAAACTTATACCCAATCTGGAGTATCTTATCAACACTCTTCGTAAAAAAAATTCTAGTAGCATTAGGCAGCAAAAGATCTTGGGCATGAGTGACACAATACATCCGACTATAGGATCCCAACATTGACATTACTCTGCAGCCTGGAATATAGACATATAACTCATAAATCATGATAGAATTGTCAGTCCTTAGTCAATGCGACTTCTTACTTCCAAGATTAGCACACTCCTCGAATACTCCCTTAACTGTACTATTTCCCTTAGATACCACATTCATTCGATTCAACTTATAATTCTCATATGGGCATTGATAGCGCTTTCTACAATGTCTATAGTAGCTTAAATCCTTTCACTGTGATCAAGCCTAACTCCAAGTCCCAAAAATACAACATGTCATACCATGATACTAGTCTAAACAATATGATTCAATCTTCCATATCCTTTTAAAGTTCACACCCTAAGCATATCATGCCTTCCCACATTAATGACTAACTCTGAACTCTTACCATAGATTCACTAGCGCATATTGCGTCCCTTTACTAAAATCCCAACATATCGTTCAAGCCAATCTTTATAACCTTATATGAACTTCAACCCAAACACCCATGAAGAAACACTTCACATATTCTCTAAACCACTATTAATATAACTCCCACGCGCTACCCCAAGAACATACACATACAAATTTCCACTAAAACTCACATATATCAAAAACTTGGCCCCAGATCTTACTTCACACTTATGGTCTTATTTAAAACAAGCATACTATAAAGCGTGAGTACATGAGTCATGAGCTACATGACCTCAATTTGGAGTTCATAACTTATGGAATGGGATTTCCGACTACTGAATGAACTGAAACTTCTCATTTTAGAACTTGAAGAGTACATGATTCTCTATCATAAGCATGAACATCAATTTTGATCATTGGACTGAAACGTAAGGCATGAGTAGATATTGGGATAACTGAAAAAAATATACTGAGACAAGAATGGGTTGAGTCTCAACCTCACTTTCTGACGTTCTATATCATCATGAAATCACGACTAGAATCTGAAGGCCTGACTTGGTTATTCGCTCTAACATCTCCCCCTGATATTAAGTTTGGGAGATCCCTTACTAGACTTTAAACTGAAGTACACTCACTGCACTCTGGGGTCTGAAAAACTACTATACACGCATATCATGGCACTTAACCCAAATGACTACACCTGAAAGTGGAAAACATACTGTTAATACTACCTTCTGAGATACACTTTATCATTCTATAGACCCAGCATTCATCATATAATACTTGCACTTACTAACTTCGGTTCTTCATGAGTATCCCCATAGTCGGACAGCACACCCTCTAGTGCTTTAACTCTTATTTCTATTAGTTCAACCTTCAAAAACTCAAACTTAGAATCTAGCACTCAACATGGATATCACCAAGCCTTCAATGAAACATACTACTTCCGACATAGCCTATCAATATCGCGAGTCCAAACTTACATCTCTATACTATGAGAATCAAGATCATATAAAAAGGCTCAACACTATAAATCAAATAAACTTAGGCTCTTGCATACACCACTCAAGCCTATTAGATTACTTCTATAAAACTAGTATCATTAACCAAGAAGTCATCACATCCACCTTCATGGGCATCAATTGTTCAAACTTAATGTCTAGTTCTTAACATGATTTACAATCCAACCTTATACATAATTCTTACAAAACATACATCATAAATCTTAAATCACTATTTTTACAACCACATTTTGACGCTCAACGTCACAACAGATTAAACTCCTCACGTTTTGGGCATGTTTAGAACTATTCGGGCGCGTTTTCGAGCTTGACGGGGCTTCGATAAATGCCCCGCATTGCTGCCAACGTTCCAGCACCTTCTAGATGGTCAAAATAGTCTGGCAGCACATTTATTAGACTTTAGGAAGTTCACGCGGGCTGGTATCAAACTGCAAATTTTCCACTTTAAAAGGTCCACAAAGGTTGGCAAGCATGTGCAGAAATTTCAGCAAGCATGTGCAGGATTTTCAGATTTTCAGCTTGTAGTTGATAATTGTATAGCTTGCATTTTCGTACCTTGTTGACTTAGGGACTTTTAGGTACTATAAATACATGGTGTAAGGCATCATAGGCATCAGCTCATACTTGTTTTATTCAGTAAATACCACCCATGAAGAATACAACATAATTTACTAGTCCATCAAATTGGGACATTTTACCCCAAATACTTGATTTTATCTAGATACTATCCACGACCAAAGCACCTTTATAACATTACTACTACCAAGGAAAAGAAGGTCAAGGGGTAAAGTCACATAATAGACATGATCGACATTAATCTTATATTGTAACCCCATACAATCTTATCTACGTATACGGCCTCTCACATCACGCTTACTTACTTAAGCATACATTTAGTCTGCCTTCAAATTCCACAAACAACCATGAGTCCTTACAACTTACTGGCTAATATAGCCATTTTCACACTTCAAGCAACCTACAAATCACTCTAACTAACAACTCCTTCTCTACAATCTACTAAACAACACACAAGGACGAATAACCTCTTTACCAACTCAATCTCATGCAAACAAATTCAGCAATACATCTATTAAACCAACACAAGAACAACAAGTTGGACAACAAGTTGCTAGTGAATCGAAATAGGCCTCACACGGCTTCACTAGACTTTGATTTTGTATTTTGAACAAGAAAATGAAATGAATGACAAGTCAACTATGCTAGTGAATCGAAAGAGCCCCACACGGCTTCACTAGACTTTATTTATTTTTTTTTTTTTCAACAACACCTTGATGACAAGATTACATGAGATAGAAATTTAATACGCAACATCCAATGAACTAAGAATACACGTATTACGCTGTATAAATAAAATCGGAGTCAAACACTTCCTCCACGGACTACCATACCATCCACACATGCTACTCGTTACCACATTAGTCTATCACCATAGGGGGGGGGGCTGGTAAATCATTCTCGAACATCGGTTATTCAACTAAAATATTCATTTACACAAAAGTCACCCTCACTCTGACTTCTAACTTTGTGACTTCACATCATCAACTTCTTGGTCTAATTTCACTACCAATAAGTCATGACAACAACACTTTTAACGCATACTACTATTCAGGTGGAAATACAGTTCCAACATTCTACTACACATCATCCTCCCTTAAGCAAGACATTTGTAACATAAATTTGAAAGGGACTAAATGCAATTAATACCTGAAGCTGAAAAGCACGATTCCATCAAGATCAATGTCTACATCGGAATCAATACACATTGAAGCACTAACGGACTCTTCTCAAGTCCTTGCACAATTTAAACTCTTATATGGTTCAATCAGAAAGGACCATACCATTAGATTCTAAACTTCTACACTTGAATCACCTCAATAATGAGACATATCGGAGGACATTACAGTAAGGAAAGAATTTGGGATGACTTTTTAATTTCATATGGGCGACATCAAAGCGCGAATAAGAGTATGAAAGAGGAACATTCTGACTCTATTGCACGAACTAAGAAATGAAGAGTGGAAATAATCCCTAAATGTCTAATAGCCTCCTGTTTATAGATGTGGTGCACAACACACCGATAAACGAGATTCTACGTAGACACGGCTTTGTAGACTCACTAGGACGAACTTCTCTGATACCACTTCTATCACACCCCAAATCCCATTGGAGCGGACTGGCACCCGTAGCCGAGGAGGCCCGGGAGAACCCGTTCATAACCTATACTTTCACATTTACATTACTTATGAAAATTAGAAATTTGGGCAGCACTTCATTGTAAATAGAAGAAAACAGTACCTGTATCAACCCAGCAGACACACATAAATATATATATGAACATTAATTGGCCGTCAGAGCCATCACGTCTATCAACCAAACACTCCTATGGCTGTACAATATGTCTACAAAAGCCTCTACAGAGATACACAACTGAGTTGGGGTCGGGACGAACTCCCGCCCACAAAAGACTTTTATACAAATACCAAAGGTACATATAGAGACGACTTGGGATGCCCCGAAACAACTGGAGCTCACCACTAACAATAGAATGTCCTGGCTCTTACTGCAGAGGTGTACGACCTGAAGTACCTGTTCCTGCAGGCATGAATGCAGGTCCCCCGTGAGGGACGTCAGTACGGAAATATGTACTGAGTATGTAAGGCAGGGAGTATCAACATGAGATATAAAAAATCAACAGAACCCAGATACCAGTGAATAAACAGTATGAGTAGACCACACTTAAAAGAACTGATGGGATACCTGCACATTACTTTCATATCATTACTTCCCGTAATCCTTATCAATACATAACATATGTCATACAATGGCCAACTGATCAGTGGTACTAATACAATACATCAGGGACCACCCCTGGAATAGCATATATATACATAATCTTTATAATACAATGACCAACTGATCAGTGGTACTAATACAATACATCAGGGACCACCCCTGGAATAACATATATATACATAATCTTTATAATACAATGACCAACTGATCAGTGGTACTAATACAATACATCAGGGACCACCCCTGGAATAGCATATATATACATAATCTTTATAATACAATGGCCAACTGATCAGTGGTACTAATACAATACATCAGGGACCACCCCTGGAATAACATATATATACATAATCTTTATAATACAATGGCCAACTGATCAGTGGTACTAATATAATACATCATATCATCAATTTAAAATATAGACATTCCGTTTCTTAATTCAATTAATCTTTGAGATTGGTTACTTTGTGGTCACACTTTATGGAACTTGAAACCATGATACCTCAATAGGAAAAACATGTAAATAGGTAATCATTATCATGAAAATGAAGTAGAGAATCATGGATACCTCATTAAACCATTTCGGAGTCAACAATAGTATATGGATATTTTTTTTGACTAGCCGGACATCTTAAAAGTGAAAACAAGTTCAATTGGTAGTGTCGAAGATCATATGATGTTATTATGTGTCATGTGTCGTAGGACAATGTTGGAAGCCTACTTGAGAGTGCCATGGGTCATTATTAATGCCAAAGAGTAGATAGAGTATGTCTTACATACCTTGATATAACCACTTCAATACAAGTGACTTCCCGTACTCTTCGAACACTTATCTACAATAAGTCATTTGTGGCAAACTAGTATCAGCAACCAAACCTTACCATTTAGGTATTAACTTCACCAATCAATGTCTAGGAAGTAATCCCTTAGCTCATCAATAAGAGTACTACATACATCCTCTTATACTCTTATTACATTCACATATCATGCATTTTCATGAAATATCCCTCAACATCACTCTTAGCCTTTATTTCCCTTCTTAATCACCATCCAATACCAACATGATCACTAGGCATACATAACCACTAATATAATGATATATCACCACAATTCATTCTTCATAATCCAATACAGCAACTTCCATAACTTACTACTAACAATTTATACACAACAATTCATAACTATGTTTCTAGTTATCTTCCAACATCAAGACAATACTCATAATTCTTTATCAATACTTATTCATGGATAAGAATCAAGAATAAACAATATTCATACCTTAACAATGGACTCTTGTATTTAGAATCCTCCTTACATAACCATGGGGTGCTTCTCGAAGCTTTCGAGATGGTGAACACAACTACGGAACCAATTTGAATTTTCTACGGTTGAATCTTGAGTTATTTGGGATTTTGTTTGAAACCCTAAAGGGTATTATTGAGAGAAAATTAGAGAAAAGGGGTATATTTTGCTGAATTTGGAGCTGAATCAGATGTTATAGACGAATTAGGGGTGAGGTGAAATGACTAAAATGCCCCTAAGAAAACAAGAAAAGTCGAAACTATCCCTCAGTTGACAAACTGACAGGCTGAAGTAAAACGGATATAACTCCTTATTTAGATGTTGTATTTGGATGAAACCAGTTTCATTGGAAAGAAGACTCAAAGATCTTTCGTTTGATATATTATATCTCACACAGTTCATTATATAAAGGGAGTTATGATCGTTTGAAGTTGACCCTGAAATGCTGAAAAAAAACTGGGCAACAGGCTTTGCGTTTTGCTACTGTTTTGAAATCCAAACGCAGCCTTATGCATTCTGAAAAATTCCAAAACTTATCCGAGATGTACTATGAGATTGCCCGATCGTAACGCAACTGGAAAATCTAAAAATGAAGGTCGGGAAGGTCGAGAAGTTGTATCCCGAAGGTTGCCAGCTAAAATGACTCGAAGTTATACTTAGAAAATTTTTTCAAGTTTTTAAGTCTAAGAGCACTCTATTAAAGGCTAATCCATGCACGACTTTTATGGGGTGTTACAGTGAGCCTCTTAGTTATGATCTCTACTCATAGAAGTTTTCTGTAAATACCCATGACGTGCAATATTTTTTTGATAACTAATTGAACGATAGTAAACTGCTCATTCTCTGCAAACTTCATTCTACTTCCTTCTTTCTTCTTCTTGCTTCTCCAGTGATTCAAAAAGTGTACACCTCGGTTAATCACACATGTGACTACTCATTTCCGTCTCTAACTTCTTGAAGCATCATCACTGCTAAATGCCTCCTTACCTCAAAATTCGTTACCTCCTGGTGCTAATAACCCACCAATAATCATCAAAACATTTTGCAAGTATCACAATCAAAAAGCACAGTGAAATCTTTCTTTGCCTCATTTTCTACCATAAGACATCCGAGCAGTTGAAATGTTCTGAAGTGCTATTTAACTCCTTCAGTATTACAAGATATTGAAACCACTAGGATATAATAGGTCTGCCTTCCCCTTCAACTTGCAATCCGAAGTGGTTTTCCAATTTCTTAAAACACGATTCCATCTTGTCTAGCAAATCGTATAAAATCAGATGCACATCGCATAATATACGATGCAAACATTCAATATACTCTTTTTCACACATGCTTCATTGGTGCCATCCTTCTTTAATGGCAACAATTTCCTCACCAAACACATGTACTCAGTAAAATCATGAAATGCGCTCATTAAAAATTCCACAAACTCAATTGATTCCATACTCAATTCTAAATCATGGGATAACTCAACCACTACCACCTCACGTACGAAAAGAAAAAACATCAGGCAATGCTGATAATTCCTTTGTAGTATTGCTGCTTATGATCCCAACGTCCTCTACTATAGCCCCTACACTTCTCTGACAATAACTATACAAACGCTGATCAAGTCCAGCAGCAGCTCTCAGTAGATTACAACACACTGATACCACTGGAACACATACATTGTACACAGTTTAAGGCAACACAGTAAATGAAATGACAAATGAACAAATGGAGTCACCAGCAATTAATCTCTTAGAATTATCTGGAGATGTCTAGTGTTACCAGAGCTACAGGAACTGATGAGGAGACTAACAATTCCATATGGTCACATGATTTTTCAATATTTTCCTCGAGAGTCATAGTTGTGAACCATACAACCAACATTATTATACGATCTAAGTCTGAAGGAAAACAAACATTATTTTTCAAAATGTCGGAGATCATTGAAATTAAGCCACTGATGAGTTTCCACGCCTTAGCATGATAAATGCTCAACATTGAACCAAGTAGTTGTATCGTTTTCTTGACATAGTTAGCCAATGTTCGTTCATACCGGATCAGCTACTTTCCCTTGTACATTAGTCGCGATGATCAGCTGGTAGGTGTTCAACATGATTTTATCTCGAACTATCTCAACTGAGTTTGTAGAATCAAATGAATAACTAGGGTTTTGCCTCTGGGAAATGTACATGCGAAGAACTGAATAGAAGTAGTTGGAATGAAACAAATCGATTTTCCCTTTCGCTTTCTGATACGGAGTGATGAAGAAGGAACTTGATCGAGCTGATGCTTGTTGGTGGTGGACCTGTGGTTGTAGACGGTGTCGGTCATGGTAGAAGTGAAGTGAAAATGGTTTTGTGATACGCAAAGACAGCACAAAAATGTTGTCTTCAGGTTGAATGAAGAAGAGTGGAGTGGAGTTTCGTTAAAACTTATGGAATCTACTTATGAAAAGATTCCATCTTTTCTTAAGTTGTGACGAGACTCCTCACCCCACCATTTTTATTACAATTTGGAAAAACCATTTTCTTGTTGTCATTGGCGTACCACAAAACAATTTTCACTTCACTTCACCATGACCGACACCGTCTATAACCGCAGCTCCACCACAACAAGCATCAGCTCGATCAAGTTCCTTCTTCATCCCTCTGTATCAAAAAGCGAAAGGGAAAACCAAACCATTTCATTCCAACTATTTCTACTTAGTTCTTCGTGTGTTCATTTCCCAGAGGCAAAACCCGCGTTATTCAAAGCTGATTCTACCGATTCAGTTGAGATGGTTCGTAATAAAATCATGTTGACCTTGGGTATACCCGCTAATCATCAACAGATAACTTGTAAGGAAAAGCAGTTGATTTGCTCTGAACAAACATTGTCTAAGTATGGCATAGAAAATGATACAAATTTGCATCTACTCAATGCAATACAGAGAACATATCATGCTAAGGCGTGGAAACTGATTAGTGACTTAATTTCAATGAACTTCAACATTTTGAAAAGCAATGTTTGTTTTTCTTCAGACTCGGATCGTATAATAATGTTCCTTGTATAGTTCACAACTATGACTCTCGAGGATAATATTGAAAAAACATGTGAACATATGGAATTGTTCGTCTCCTCATCAGTTTTTGCAGCTTTGATAACACTTTATACATCTCCAAATAATGCTAAGAGATTAATTGCTGGCGAATCCATTTGTTCATTTGTCAATTCATTTAGAGTAAAACAACTAGTACCCCTAAACTATGACCAAATTGCTATGACACACTCCAACTTCACAGGAGTCCTATTACCCTCTGAACTAAATTGTAGCATATTTTGTCAACCTTTGTAGCTGACGTGACACCTTTTTAGTTGCACCTTTGACGTGGCCCCACTTTTACGTAATAAAGGTGCCACATCAGCAGAAAAAGGTGACAAAAATATGCTAAAATTGAGTTCAGGGATAATAGATCCCATGTGAAGTTGAAGTGTATTGTAGAAACTGTGGCCATAACTCGAGGTGGTACTGGATGCTTATCTCATTCATTTACTATGTTTCCTACAAGTGTATACAATATATGTGTTCCTGTAGTATCACTATTTTGTAAGCTACTGAGAATGGTTGTTGGGATTGATGATCATTTGTATTGTTGTTGTCGGAGAAGTATAGGGTCTATAGTAGAGGACATTAGGATCATAAGGTTCAACACTATAAAGGAATTATCGACATTGTCTGATATTTTTCTTTTTGTACGTGAGGTAGTAATAGCTGAGTTATCCCATGGTTTAGAATTGAGTATGGGGTCAATTGAGTTTGTGGGGTTTTGAATGAGCACACTGCATGATTTTACTTAGTGACGTATTTGGTGAGAAATTGTTGTCACTAAAGAAGGATGGTCAGTGAAGTAATATGTATATAAGATGTTTGCAAGATGAAGGGGAAGGCAAGCCTATTGTATCCTAGTGGTCTCAGTATCTTGTATTACTAAAAGAGTGAAAATAGCACTTCAAAACTTTTAACAGCTTGGAATTCTTTTGGCAGAAGATAGGGCAAAGAAAGTTTTCACTGTGCTTTCCATTTTTGACATTTACAAAAAGTTCTGACAATTATTGGTAAGTTATTGAGCACAAGAAGGTAGCAGTTTCGAGTAAGAAGACATTTCGTAACTATGATGCTTCAAGAAGTTAGAGACGGAAACAAGGAGTCGCATGAGATGCTCACTGACAGGTCCTATCTGTTTGAAGAATCATTTGATACATTGAAGATGTGCACCCCGCATTGCTGGGAGGCGATATATGTTAGGTGTCAGAAAGTAGTTTCTCTAGTTACTCTTTGATTAGAACAGAGAAAGAGAACTAGGGCAGAGATGAAAAATGAATGCATTTAGCTTTATAGTTACACACATGTATTATAGAATTACAATAATAGCATGTTTGATATCTTCATTGATAACTCCACTTCCTTGGATCATAGACCTACGCTACTTGAAACTTTCTCTTTCTTGGGAATAGCATGTGTGTCAAGCCTCACTTCCACGCCTAACTTACGCATTGTATCACCCAATTTGCACTCCAAATACCTTCTTTTGGTCCTACTCAATCTGAACCATTTAGACTCTAGAATTTTTGTTTCCACATCTCAAACTTAGCATTAACTCCACTTTGCGTTTCATCAATCAATAATATGTCATCAGCAAACAACATACACCAAGACATCTTATCTTGAATGTGCCTCATCAATTTATCCATCACCCGAAAAATAGGAATGGGCTAAGAGTTGATCCTTGGCACAAACCCATCTCCATTAGGAAGTGCTCTGAGTCTCTTCCTACTATTTTGACCTATAATTTGGATCCATCATATGTATCACCCCGTAAATTTTTTCCTACACTTATCGCGATTATATGGAGTCCTAAAGACTTGCGTATGGGTTAAATTAAGTTTATGGTGTTCAGAAGTATCCCGTCAATCGTTGTATGTGTAGGTATTGGAATAATCTTTCCAACGATATAAAGTTTGCCCAAAACAGAGTAGTATTTCATATAAGCGAGCACATTCGAAATTTCAAAACGGTGGCCGGGAAGCCTGTGAACAGTAATTCTGCAGGAAAATTTCTGCAGCTAGGCACTCCAAATTGAGACGATCATAACTCCTTGTACAAAACGAACTGTGTGAGCTGCTATATATAGACGAAAAGCTCCGAGAGTCTTCTTTCCGATGAAATTGGTTTCATCCAAATCCAACATCGGAGTAAGGAGTTATACTCGTTTTACTTCAGCCTCTCAAAACAGATTTTTGTGAACAGTAAATTAGCAGGAAAATACTGAGGCCTTCCAGTTTTTGGGTCAACTTTGAACGATCATAACTTCCTCAATATAATGAACTGGGCAAGCTACCATATATCAAAAGAAAGATATTTTAGTCTCCTTTCTAATGCAATTGGTTTCATCCAAATCCAACATCTGAGTAAGGAGTTATACTCGATTTACTTCAGCCTGTCAAAACTGTCCACTGGGGACAGATTCGGGATTTATTTCAATTTTTAGGGTACAATGGTCATTTTCTATTTGCACGAAAATTGGTCTTAAAAACCTGTACTTAGCCTCAATTTTATCAGATTTTATCCAAATTTTAGGAAAGGTGAAAACCCTATCCAATTTCAACCTCAAATATTTTGTGATTCAACCGTAGAAAATTCAAATTGGTTCCGTAGTTGTGTTCACCATCTCGGAAGCTTCAAGAATCACCCCATGGTTATGTAAGGAGGATCCTAAATACAAGAGTTCATTGTTAAGGTATGAATATTGTTTATTCTTGATTCTTATCCATGAATAAGTATTGATAAAGGATTATGAGTATTGTCTTGATGTTGGAAGATAACTAGAAACATAGTTATGAATTGTTGTGTATAAATTGTTAGTAGTAAATTATGGAAGTTTCTGTATTGGATTATGGAGGATGAATTGTGGTGATATATCATTATATTAGTGGTTGTATGCCTAGTGATCATGTTGGTATTGGATGGTGATTAAGAACGAAAATAAGGCTAAGAGTGATGTTGAGAGATATTTCATGAAAATGCATGATATGTGAATGTAATAAGAGTATAAGAGGATGTATGTAGTACTCTTATTGATGAGCTAAAGGATTACTTCCTAGACATTATTTGGTGAAGTTAATACCTAAATGGTAAGGTTTGGTTGCTAATACTAGTTTGCCACAAATGACTTATTGTAGATAAGTGTTCGAAGAGTACGGGAAGTCACTTGTATTGAAGTGGTTATATCAAGGTATGTAAGACATACTCTATCTAATCTTTGGCATGAATAATGACCCATGGCACTCTCAAGTAAGCTTCCAACATTGTCCTACGACACATGACACATACTAACATCATATGATCTTCGACACTACCAATTGAACTTGTTTTCACTTTTAAGATGTCCGGCTAGTCAAAAAAATGTCCATATACTATTGTTGACTCCGAAATGGTTTAATGAGGTATCCATGATTCTCTACTTCATCTTCATGATACTGATTACCTATTTACATATTTTTCCTATTGAGGTATCATGGTTTCAAGGACCATAAAGTGTGACCACAAAGTAACCAATCTCAAAGATTAATTGAATTAAGAAATGGAATGTCTGTATTTTAAATTGATAATATGATGTATTGTATTAGTACCACTGATCAGTTGGTCATTGTATTATAAAGATTATGTATATATGCTATTCCAGGGGTGGTCCCTGATGTATTGTATTAGTACCACTGATCAGTTGGCCATTGTATGACATATGTTATGTATTGATAAGGATTACGGGAACTAATGATATGAAAGTAATGTGCAGGTATCCCATCAGTTCTTTTAAGTGTGGTCTACTCATACTGTTTATTCACTGGTATCTGGGTTCTGTTGATCTTTTGTATCTCATCTTGATACTCATTGCCTTACATACTCAGTACATATTTCTGTACTGACGTCCCTCACGGGGGACCTGCATTCATGCCTGCAGGAACGGGTATTTCAGGTCGTACACCTCCGCAGTAAGAGCCAGGACATTCTGTTGTTAGTGGTGAGCTCCAGTTGCTTCGGGGCATCCCAAGTCGTCTCTATATGTACTTTTGGTATTTGCATAAAAGTCTTTTGTGGGAGAGAGTTTGTCCAGACCCTAACTCAGTTGTGTATCTATGTAGAGGCTTTTGTAGACATATTGTACAGCCATAGGAGTGTTTGGTTGATAGACATGATGGCTCTGACGTCCAATTACTGTTCATATATATATATTTATGCGTGTCTGCTGGGCTGATACAGGTACTGTTTTCTTCTATTTACAACGAAGTGCTGCCCAAATTTCTAATTTTCATAAGTAATGTAAATGTGAAAGTATAGGTTATGAACGGGTTCTCCCAGGCCTCCTCGGCTACGGGTGCCAATCCGCTCCAATGGGATTTGGGACGTGACAGAAGTGGTATAGAGAGGTTCGTCCTAGTGAGTCTACAAAGCCGTGTCTACGTAGAATCTCGTTTATCGGTGTGTTGTGCACCACATCTATAAACAGGAGGCTATTGGACATTTAGGGATTGTTTCCACTCTTCATTTCTTAGATCGTGCAATAGATCCCATATTAGAGATAAAGTCATAATCAATCGCTTAATCCAATTGTTTCTTTTTTATTTATTATAGTGACGATGCCGGTTACAAGGAGAAAGAATAAGTGAAATTCTAATGGGTCTATTGAAAGGTACAAAACTCATCTTGTTGCAAAAAGGTTTTCACCAGGTTGAAGGCTATGATTTTTCTGAAACATTCAGCCCAGTTGTAAAACCAGCGACAATTCACATTATTCTCCCATTGGCAGTCTCGCAAAAATGGTCCCTACATCATTTAGGTGTTCAAACTGCTTTTTTACATGGCGATCTCGTTGAAGATGTGTTCATGCCTCCACCTCCGGGGTTCGCTCATCCACAATTTCCTTATTATGTCTGCAAACTCCATAAATCATTCTATGGTCTCAAGCGTGCTCCGAGGGACTGGTAAACCAAGCTTCTCCAATTTTTGGTGTCCCTTGAATTTTATCCTTCAAAGACGGATGTTTCATTGTTTATCTACAACTCAGGTGGTATTCGAAACTTACATTTTCGAATAATAAAATAAAGATAAAGCTATTTGTGCGCACGTTAAGGATAGGGCACTAAATTCTCTCGGCGCACAATAGCAGGATTGCAATTGTGGCCAACGGAACGGTGGCTCGACGCCGGAAAACTAATCTACAGACATTAGCGCACACTATGGAACTTTGTGGCAAAACCCCTGATTTTGATGCATTATGAGGGATATTATATGTTCAACTTCGGAGATCGAGATCAGGTACTTCGGTCAGGACCTTAATATTTCAATAACAAGCCATTGATCCTAAAGGAGTGGAAGCTGGACTTTACGTTTGATTAGCAAGTGTTGAGCACTATCCCCATATGGGCGAAATTCCCTGGGTTGCCCGTAGGTTACTGGTCAACTGAAGTCTTAAGCAAGATGGCTAGTGCAGTGGGTAAACCACTATACACGGACAAATTTACCGAGAAGTCGGAGCAAATTTCTTATGCACGAACTGTTATAGAGGTGGACATCTCCCAGCCACTTCCTGAGATGATTACGGTTGAAACACCAACAGGGCCTTGGGACCAACCTGTTACTTATGATTTGGTACCCAAATTCTGCAATAATTGTGTTATGTGTGGGCATGAGGACCGTGAGTGCTGGTGCAACAAAGATGCTGAAGCTGAGCCTGTGCAGCAGGGAAAACGGGGAGTAACCAAAAATCGAAGGAAATGCAACAGGAGGAGGAAGACCAAGCAAGTTTGGATCTCTACGCCTTGATCCCAATCCAGTAGATGTGCAGTGCGTTCAGGGCAATATATCCCTAGAGGTGGGGGTGATACCTCAGGTGCCTAAAACTGTGGAGGGGGGAATGAACACAAGCAACAGACTGCATATACAACATAGTTGGACAGGACCAACCTACCAAACGCTGTAGGAAGCAAGTAGTGGAAGACACTGGTAGAATGGGACAAAGAGGTGAAGCTAGCGGTTCTTCACCACATTGGTACAATCCTCCATGATTTTCTCCACCTGGAATATAAGGGTCCTGAACCAGGCCCATAAGCAAAAAGAGTTGAAACGTTTGCTTGTAAAGAATAAGATTGATGTTCTAGGTTGTGTTGAAACTAAAGTAAAGGAACCTAATATGAAACAAGTGTTGAAGAGGGTAGAAAATGGATGTAATATGGCTTGCAATTATTCCCCTGAATGGGCGAATCTGGCTTATCTGGAAAACCTCTGTGAAAATCAATGTTCTAAAAGTGTCTGACCAGTTTATCCATTGCTTAGTTGAGAACATTGTATCCCAAAGTTCCACGTATCTCACAGTCATCTGTGCTATGGAGGAGATTAGTAAAAGGGAGGAGTTATGGTCTGAATTACTACAACACACACTGATGCCTTCTAATCCATGGGTATTGTGTGGTGATTTCAACAATGTCTTACATTTAGAGGATCGGATGGGAACTCCAGCCACTGCTGCTGAAACTCAAGGCTTTCAAAATCTGATTGACGTTCTACAATTTACACCCTTGAGATCAAAAGGCTGGCAATTCACTTGGTGCAACAAGCAGGAGGGGTCCAACAGGGTCTATGGTAAGATTGATTGGGCATTAGGAAATTATTATTGGATTCAGATTGGACATGTCGAAGATGAGTTTCTAAATCTGAACACACACCTATTTTATTTTAATTAGAGTGTGCCAGTCTGCAAAATTACATCCTAAGCCATTTGGATTTTTCACTAATGTGATGGCACATCCTACATTTCATGATACTATCCAGCAGGCTTGGAACCAGGGTGGTGCTGCTATTAATGTGGAGAAAACTAAAACTGGTTAGGGATTCTCTCAAAGATATAAATTCTTATATGGCCTCCTATATGCAAAAAAATCCAGTTAGCAAGAAAAACTTGAATTTGTACAGTTCCGGCTACAAGGAAACCTCACTTGTCAAATACTTATGAATCAAGAGAAATGACTAGTGGAGGACATTGAAAAGTGGACTGCAGGTGATGAGACAAAAAGCTAGAGCCACATGGATTGAATGTGGTGACTCAAATACCAAATACTTCCATGCCCAATGGAAGCTTAGAGTCACTCATAATGCAATTGTTTCAATTTATACAGAATCAGGTGAAAAACTTACTAACCCCAAGATGGTAGAGGAAGAATTTATTGTTGTGTTTGCTAGTTTAATGTGGGATAAAATCTCCATGGCTTTGTCACCTGAGAAAAACCATGTCCCTCTACTTATATGGGGTTCATGTTGACATATATACCGATCATAAGAGCCTGCAATATATCTTCAGTCAGAAAGATCTAAACTTGAGGCAGCGGAGATGGCTTGAATTGTTGAAAGATTATGATGTTGATATCTTGTATCATCCAGGGAAAACGAATGTGGTAGCGGATGCACTGAGTCGTAAGTCTAAAATGGCATCTATAGAAAAGCAGGGGATGATTAAGGATCTTCACCAACTAGCTAATTTGGGAGTTCGACTTCTCGAAACTCTAGATGAAGAGGTTATTGTACGTAATGCAGCGGAATCTTCATTGATAGCTAAAGTGAAAGAGAAGCAGTATGCAGATCCAATTTTATTGCAGCTTAAGGAGGATGTGCAGAGTGGCACAACAAAGGCATTTGAGCTTACGCGAGAAGGAGTGCTTCAGTGTCAGAATCGTTTATGTGTACCTGATGTAGTTGAGCTAAGAAAGAGAATTATGACAAAAGCACACTGTTCAAGGTATTCCATCCATCCAGGTTCGACTAAGATGTATCAAGATTTGAAAGCAATATATTGGTGGAATGACATGAAGAAGAATATTGCCGAATTTGTAGCTGAATGTCCGAATTGTCAAAGAGTCAAAGTAGAACACCAGAAACTCGGTGGTTACATGCAATGTAAAGATCTTCCAGTCTAGAAGTGGGACAAGATCAATATGGATTTCATCACGGGTTTGCCACGTACATATCGGAAGTTTGATTCCATATGGGTGATCATTGATAGGCTTACCAAATCTGCACACTTCTTACCAGTTAAGACAACTTATACGGCGGAAGAGTATGCGAAGTTGTATATTAAGGAGATCGTTCGGTTACATGGAGTTCCAATTTCCATTATATCCGATTGAGGAGCCCAATTTACCGCGAATTTTTGGAAGTCTTTTCAAAGGAGTTTGGGGACACAAGTAAATCTAAGTACAGCTTTTCATCCTCAAACGGACGGACAAGCGGAACATACCATCCAGACACTTGAAGATATGCTACGAGCATGTGTATTAGATTTCAAAGGCAACTGGGATGATCACCTACCTCTTATCGAGTTTGCCTACAATAATAGCTATCATTCAAGTATCAAAATGGCACCATATGAAGCATTGTATGAAAGAAAGTGTAGATCGCCAATAGGATGGTTTGAAGCAGGTGATGCGGTCTTATTTTGACCGGATCTTGTTTATCAAGCAATGGAGAAGGTTAAAGTGATCCAACAACGGCTTGCAACAGCTCAAAGCAGACACAAATCTTATGTGGATGTTAGAAGAAGAGGACTTGAGTTTTCTATCGGCGATTGGGTATTCTTGAAAGTATCACCAATGAAAGGAGTGATGAGGTTTGGCAAGAAAGGAAAGTTAAGTCCACGATACATAGGTCCATATAAGATCATTCAAAGATTTGGACAAGTTTCTTATGAGTTAGAGCTACCTCAAGAGCTCTCAGCAGTTCATCCCGTATTTCATATTTCGATGCTTCGCAAATACATAGGAGATCCATCGCACATCACTACTATGGAAGATGTACAAATTACAAAAGATCTCACTTTTGAAGAAATGCCTATTGCTATTCTTGATCGCCAAATTAAAAAGATAAGGAATAAAGAGATAGCATCGGTAAAAGTACTTTGGAGGAATCAACAAGTTGAGGATATCACATGGGAAGCCGAGGAAGCGATGAAGATTAAGTACCCTTACTTATTCAACGATGAGGAGGAAGTTCATGAGACGGAAGAAGAACAATAACAAGTAAGTGTTTGTTTTTATGCAAGGATGTTATGATGATGAATATGTTAATTGTAAGCTTGGACATGTCTTAATTGAGTAACTATGCTAACATTCGAGGATGAATGTTCTTAAGGGGGGGATAATGTAACACCCCGTAAATTTTTTCTTACACTTATTGCGATTATATGGAGTCCTAAAGACTTGCGTATGGGTTAAATTAAGTTTATGGTGTTCAGAAGTATCCCGTCAATCGTTGTATTGTAGGTATTGGAATAATCCTTCCAACGATATAAAGTTTTCCCAAAACAGAGTAGTATTTCATATAAGGGAGCACATTCGAAATTTCAAAACGGTGGCCGGGAAGCCTGTGAACAGTAATTCTGCAGGAAAATTTCTGCAGCTAGGCACTCCAAATTGAGACGATCATAACTCCTTGTACAAAACAAACTGTTTGAGCTGCTATATATAGACGAAAAGCTCCGAGAGTCTTCTTTCCGATGAAATTGGTTTCATCCAAATCCAACATCGGAGTAAGGAGTTATACTCGTTTTACTTCAGCCTCTCAAAACAGATTTTTGTGAACAGTAAATTAGCAGGAAAATACTGAGGCCTGCCAGTTTTTGGGTCAACTTTGAACGATCATAACTTCCTCAATATAATGAACTGGGCAAGCTACCATATATCAAAAGAAAGATCTTTTAGTATCCTTTCTAATGCAATTGGTTTCATCCAAATCCAACATCTGAGTAAGGAGTTATACTCGATTTACTTCAGCCTGTCAAAACTGTCCACTGGGGACAGATTCGGCATTTATTTCAATTTTTAGGGTACAATGGTCATTTTCTATTTGCACGAAAATTGGTCTTAAAAACCTGTACTTAGCCTCAATTTTATCAGATTTTATCCAAATTTTAGGAAAGGTGAAAACCCTATCCAATTTCAACCTCAAATATTTTGTGATTCAACCGTAGAAAATTCAAATTGGTTCCGTAGTTGTGTTCACCATCTCGGAAGCTTCAAGAAGCACCCCATGGTTATGTAAGGAGGATCCTAAATACAAGAGTTCATTGTTAAGGTATGAATATTGTTTATTCTTGATTCTTATCCATGAATAAGTATTGATAAAGGATTATGAGTATTGTCTTGATGTTGGAAGATAACTAGAAACATAGTTATGAATTGTTGTGTATAAATTGTTAGTAGTAAATTATGGAAGTTTCTGTATTGGATTATGGAGGATGAATTGTGGTGATATATCATTATATTAGTGGTTGTATGCCTAGTGATCATGTTGGTATTGGATGGTGATTAAGAACGAAAATAAGGCTAAGAGTGATGTTGAGAGATATTTCATGAAAATGCATGATATGTGAATGTAATAAGAGTATAAGAGGATGTATGTAGTACTCTTATTGATGAGCTAAAGGATTACTTCCTAGACATTATTTGGTGAAGTTAATACCTAAATGGTAAGGTTTGGTTGCTAATACTAGTTTGCCACAAATGACTTATTGTAGATAAGTGTTCGAAGAGTACGGGAAGTCACTTGTATTGAAGTGGTTATATCAAGGTATGTAAGACATACTCTATCTAATCTTTGGCATGAATAATGACCCATGGCACTCTCAAGTAAGCTTCCAACATTGTCCTACGACACATGACACATACTAACATCATATGATCTTCGACACTACCAATTGAACTTGTTTTCACTTTTAAGATGTCCGGCTAGTCAAAAAAATGTCCATATACTATTGTTGACTCCGAAATGGTTTAATGAGGTATCCATGATTCTCTACTTCATCTTCATGATACTGATTACCTATTTACATATTTTTCCTATTGAGGTATCATGGTTTCAAGTTCCATAAAGTGTGACCACAAAGTAACCAATCTCAAAGATTAATTGAATTAAGAAATGGAATGTCTGTATTTTAAATTGATAATATGATGTATTGTATTAGTACCACTGATCAGTTGGTCATTGTATTATAAAGATTATGTATATATGCTATTCCAGGGGTGGTCCCTGATGTATTGTATTAGTACCACTGATCAGTTGGCCATTGTATGACATATGTTATGTATTGATAAGGATTACGGGAAGTAATGATATGAAAGTAATGTGCAGGTATCCCATCAGTTCTTTTAAGTGTGGTCTACTCATACTGTTTATTCACTGGTATCTGGGTTCTGTTGATATTTTGTATCTCATCTTGATACTCATTGCCTTACATACTCAGTACATATTTCCGTACTGACGTCCCTCACGGGGGACCTGCATTCATGCCTGCAGGAACGGGTATTTCAGGTCGTACACCTCCGCAGTAAGAGCCAGGACATTCTGTTGTTAGTGGTGAGCTCCAGTTGCTTCGGGGCATCCCAAGTCGTCTCTATATGTACTTTTGGTATTTGCATAAAAGTCTTTTGTGGGAGAGAGTTTGTCCAGACCCCAACTCAGTTGTGTATCTATGTAGAGGCTTTTGTAGACATATTGTACAGCCATAGGAGTGTTTGGTTGATAGACATGATGGCTCTGACGGCCAATTACTGTTCATATATATATATTTATGCGTGTCTGCTGGGCTGATACAGGTACTATTTTCTTCTATTTACAACGAAGTGCTGCCCAAATTTCTAATTTTCATAAGTAATGTAAATGTGAAAGTATAGGTTATGAACGGGTTCTCCAGGCCTCCTCGGCTACGGGTGTCAGTCCGCTCCAATGGGATTTGGGGCGTGACATCATACATGTACCATATCACCCAAATGTAATCCATTGATACACCTGTGTCCTCCAGCCATCCCCATTGAACTTCCCTCAAAACGTTTCATAGGCCTTTTCAAGGATAGTGAAATACAATATGCAAGTCCCTCTTCTTTTCTTGATATTTCTCCACCAGTCAATAATTTGTGCAAGTATGCTTGTCATATTTACTTAATAAGGGTCTGTTCCACTTCCACCTTGCATTGGCCATCCTTGATGCACTTCACTTGATCTTGGGCCCTTTTCTTTCTCGCCTTAGCGAGCTTATACATTTTCTTTTTCTTCCTTTGTCTCCTAGGTTAGTACATAGTAGTAAGCTACCGTCTTAGCTATTGTAACAGCTAACTTAGCCTCCATCTTTGTCGCCTTATAAATATCCTTAAGTGACCGCTTCCCCTCCTTGTCCTTGCACTATACCAACTTTTCATAAGTAACCATCTTTGTTTCTGCATACCCTTAGACTTCTCCATTCCAACATCAATCCCTTGGGAAATGGGATGCCCTTCAACAGCTCAAACAATTCTTTGACTGCTTACCTAATGCAACTTATCCCAGATGTTTTTGCATCCTAACTATTACTTCTAGCCCCCATAACCATCAGTTTCTCTATCATTTCTCGAAAGAGGGCACAGGGAAAGATCCTTACCCAATCATATAAATTATTTTTTCTCTTTCCCACTTAATCACTAAGACCATTACCAAAAGCTTATGTTTGTAAGATTCTTAGTTGGGATAACCTTGTCCTTACAAAGGACTTTACTGCCCTTCCTCAAGAGTAAGTAATCTATCTGTTTTTCAGCCATCGTGCTATGGCAGGTAACCAAGTGGTCTTCCATCTTTGGAAAGACCAAATTAGCTGTAAATAACACAAAAACTTTAGAAAAATGCAAAAGCAAGGTTCCACCTACATTTCTATCCCCAAAAACAAAGTTGGCATGCACATCATCAAAATCACTAGAGTTTTCTCAAATATGGCCGCTGAAGTTCCCTCTAATGAATGTATTCATAGTTTGTGGTTTACCCTTTTCCATCTTATTCAAATCCACCTAAAATTTCTTTTTAACCTCTTCATTCAAGCCTATTTGGGGCGCATAAGAACTAATAACGTTCAAAGTAAGCTCTTCAATGACTAGCTTAATCATCATTATCCTATCCTTAATCATCCTAACATCCGCCACTTACTTTCTAAGGTTCCCATATACTAAAATGCCTACTCTATTCCTATCACGATCGTCCTGGGTTCCATAACTTACACTCCTCCACATTCCAAGCCTTGGTACCAACCCACTTAGTGTCCTAAACACACGCTATATGACTCTTCCTCTTCTTTAAAATCTTTTGTAGCTTTGTGGACTTCCCTATAAAGGAGCCATATATTCCAAGACCCTACTCTCAGACTAGGAAAACTTTTAACCCATGTACCGCTCCTACCCTTCTCCCTCGATCGCGACTTACGACATGATCCTAGTATATCATCATTCACCAAAGCCACCAAATATGGTTTAAACTACATAGGAAAATACTAATTTAAATGAATTGTCTAAAAGCAAGATAGCAAGAAATAATTTGAAACTATAATGGAAACTTGAAAAAGAGCACGCAATCAATAAATTGAATTATACCAAAATCAGAAACAGAGATCAGAACCTGCATTGTGTTGTAAATCTAAAAAGCAATAAAAGAGAACAACACGTAGTACGCTACAAGAGAAGAAGAATAAATATCACGGTAATTATGTAAATGACATTAGAAAAACAAAATTCAAGTCAAAGTTAATACTTACTAGTCTAGGTCTAAATTAACACCAAACAAGAGGTAGAGATCAGAGAAAAGAAGTAATAAAACGTTAATAAAACTGCACCAAAATAGGCAACAATGTTCTATATAGCAAGTCAGAAAAATGTGGGCAGAGAATGAAAACTTGGGAAGATTTAAACAAAAAATAGAAAATAGCAAATGACTTTAATAAAGATTAAAGAAATAGAAATCACAGGGATTAGGGCAGTTTTCTTGGAAACTTTGTAGGATGTTGGCAAATTCTAGTGCTAAAATTAGACGCCAAATTCTTATTGTCAGACTCTGTTTGCTAGCCCTGGGTTGCCGGAGTAGTGGAGGTGGATGGTGAACCATATTAGAGAATGACAGTTGTGCATTAGAACCAACAACAATAGTTTCAGATTCAACTTTTCTGATAAAATCTAGTTGATCTGGAAATTCAAATTTGATTTCTCCAGTCAGATCTAATAGATCTAGAGTTCCAGATTTGATTTCTCTGGTTAGACCTTATTGATCTAGATTTCTAGATTCGATTTTCTATAATTAGATTGATTGATCATAAGTTTCAGGTTCAATTTTCTCTGTCCAGATCTGATAAATATGAAGTTTCATATTTGATTTCTTTTGTCAGATCTGATAGATTTGGAGTTCCAAAATTGATTTCTCTAGTCAATCTGATAGATTTGGAGTTCCAGATTTGATTTCTCTAGTTAGATCTGATAGATTTAAAGTTTCAAATTTTGTTTTCTCCAATCAGTCTTATAAATATGGAGTTTCAAGTTCAAGTTTCTCCAATCAGATCTAATAGATCTAGAGTTCCATATTTGATTTATGTAGTCAAACCTGATAGATTTGGAATTCTAGATTTGATTTTCTTCAATCAGATCTGCTAGATCTGGAAATCTAGATGTCATTTTCTCTGGTCAAATCTGATAGTTCTATTGAACAACCAAAATATTTTTTAGCACTTTGCAATGAGAATCTTGAAACTCAACAATTGTTGGTGGAGAAGTTCTTCTAGAAAACAACCAAAATCAATAGCTTTATCGCAACACTGATTAAATATTTAAAAAAATTTAGTTTGCAGCTTTTTCCACTCAGTTCTTATAATCAACTTAAAATAAAAACAATCACAAAAGAACATCTAAGTGGAAAAATATATATACTTAGTGCAAAAGAATTAACATGGTTGAAATCTTGCTAATCCTAAAAATAAGTAATGTAATATTTTGATACATCTATTAAAAACTAGTTACACGAGGCCCGTGCTAAGCTCGGGCCCAAACTAAAGATATTAAATAATTAATTTTAATTTAAAATATAATTTTTTATATATTTTTTACTTTATGAATCATACAATCTAATTATATGTCAAACATGTCTTGTTAATAAGTTTTAAAGATAGATGGAGTTTTAACTAAAACGTAATTTAATAAGTAACAAGAAGAGACCAATAATAAGAGTCCAAGTGGGAATGATCTTAACAAAAAAAGAAAATGCACTGTTTCCACCCTGAACTATAAATAAAATTGCTGAGACACACTCCAACATAAATGGAGTCCTATAACTATAAATGAATTTGCTGAGACACTCTCCAACATAAATGACGTCCTATTACCCCCTGTACTATTTAAAATCGTATTTTTTACAACCTTAAGTGCCTACTTGGCACATATATGTGCCTACATGGACCCTCAATATGTTGATTCACGCACTGTGCCACGTAGGCCTTAAGGTTGCCAAAAATATAATTTTAATTAGTCCAGGGGGTAATAAGACCCCTTTATGTTGGAGTGTATCTCAACAATTTCGTTTATAGTTCTGGGTGGAAATAGTGTATTTTCTCCAACAAAAATAATAAGGGAATAATAGAAAAAGACATCATTAATTGTCATGTTACATAATCTTAACAAAAAAAGTGAAATATCGAAAATATCATTGTGAGGACTACCAAAATTGATATACTCTCTTATATATAGTGATAATATTGAAGTTAGGACAAGTGACACGTGAAAGAAAGTAGCTCCTCTAGTTACTCCTTGATGAGAATGAAAAAAGGAAGAGACGGGGGAAAAGATGAAAATTGAATATGTACTTAATAATAACACCTTGAAGTTATCACATATTGGAATAAATAAAAAAAGATCTAGCCTGGTGGTAAAAGAAAAAAATTCATGAACTAGTTAGTAATTATAAAATATAATTTAGTCAATAACACTTTCAACTAGTACTATCAGTGAATAGTTTTTTTATTTATAAATAAGTAATATTTTGATGTATCTATTAAAATAATATATCTCGAAGTCATGATAAATGACATGTGACAAAAAAAAGATTCTCTAGTTACTCATTGATGAGAACAAAGAAAGTGAGAGCCTCACAAAGAGGTGAACATTGAATATGTGTAGCATAGTAATAACATATAAATGTTTTCGCTTATTGCAATAAAAAAGAAAATCTAGCTTAGTAGTAAAATTTGACATCTTTGAGCTTTATGCCCAGAAGAAGATATTAAGTTGTGCTAATACAAGCTAGGACAACAAGAGTCGTGGGATCTTGCAGTGCATAGACAGTTCATCTAAGAACATTGACGAGAGGAGAAGTATACCTATTCACAGTCAGTTGCAAAGGAAAAGGAAGGATGAAAAATACAAGATAATCAAACCGAAGAGGAAGACAAGAAGTTGTGTCTTATTGATATTCTTTTTAGATTCTTAGGTGCAAGTATAGGTTAGGAATTTTGTTGCTTTCGTTTTTGGAGCAAGTCATAGTTTGTGGTTGGTCCTCTTTTGTCATTTTTCTTTTTGGATTGGGTCTCTGGACTTTTTAAATTTTTTATTATTATCATTAGAATGGTCTTTGAACCTAAAACTTAATTAAAAAATAAACTTAAACTTAATGCACGTCATGATCTTGAAGATGATGATCTTATAAAGAAAAACTATAGAAAACATTTCAAAGGCAAAAGACATTATCAGAGATGATAACAAAAGCTTTAGTTGCAAAATTGATTTTTCCCTCATCGATCTTACTTTATGTTAGTGTCGTCGTCAGTTATGAAATTGCATAAAGAATATGAAGTAAACCTAATGACTAGAGGATTGACTAATTAATAGATGTTAATCCGTCATCTGATATGGTCATGAGTACAAACAAGATTTATTCTTTATTAAATATTATTATTTATGGGCTTTACGTAATTGGGCCATGAATAAAATGATGGGAAAAGAATAAAAATAACACTTCATTCTAAAATAATTTCACTAAACCAGCCCCAAAATTTAAATACTTCTAATTAGCTGTTAAACTAATTCCACTTAATAGCTATCATTAACAGAACTTTATACCATGTATACTAGTTGAATACAAGAATCCCTCTTATTCATGTTTTCTTGTATACCCGTGTATATGGCCTGCATAGTTGCTTCCCACCAAATACAAAAAAGTTTATTTTTTATTTTTTATATAAAAATGACATATTTTGCGCAACAATGATACAAATATATATATTTTATAAACCAATGATACAGGTCTGTATAAATCTTTTACAAATATATATTTTATATAATAATGATATAATTTATATTCAATCATATACAAAATACATATTACATACAACAATCATATAGTTTTTATACACATTTTATGCAACCGTTAGTTTTATTAATTATTTAGATATATATTCTATACAATAATCATACAGTTTCTATACAATCCTATACATATACATATTATCTTATAATAAACATTTTCTGTACAATAATTATACAATTTCTATGCACATCCTATACAATCTTTAGTTTTAATAAGTCGATACATATTCTATACAATAATTATCTAGCTTATATACAGATCTTATACATATATTTTATACAATCATTGTACAATTCCTATACACATTCATATAGTTTCTATACATGTATCTTACATAGGTACATATTCAATACAACAATTATGGATTTTCAATGCAATTGTCTTTTTTTCTTTAATTTTCTATTTTAAAAAAAGGGAAAGTGGATTTTATCCTCCCAAAATAAATTAGAGAAAAAAAAATTACACAAATACACAACTTATACTTTCAATATTACAAAAAATCCCAACTCCTAAAACATAATACACAAATCCCACATATACACAGAATGCTATGTATATGTCGGCTATGTTATGTATATTAATAGGGAGAGAGAGTAAAGTAATTAAAAAAGTGGGAGAGAGTGTAATTACTTTTAAAAAGGTTGGTATTTATGTTATTTATACAATAAAAAAAGGAAAACAATTGGAACAAAGGGTCTAGTTAGCCCAAATTGTGAAATGGCGGGTTATTCTCAAAAATAGACCCAAATTAGGGTGGTATTTAAATTTTAGCCCCAAATAAAAATACTTTGTTAAAATAGCCTTAACGTGTTAAGTCATAATTTTTTACACGAAATTACCCCTACTCCAATATATTTGTTCTTAAATCTCTTTCTTCCGCTCTTTTTTCCAAATTTGTAGAATCGACTTTAGCCATTAGGTTTTCTCAGGTATGAATTTCATCATCAAAATTCATTGTGGTAATTTTTGCTTATTGATGCATTGCGGTAAATTTTAACTCATTATATAATTAACATTTTAATTTGATTTTTGGGGAGGCAAATGTAAGTTGAAGTTGGGCTATGCTGTTGTTGTAGTAACATACTTTTCATTGAGGAATTGTGTCAAACAGATTTTGGGGAGTTTGTTATTGCCGTTATACTTGTGTTTGAGTAGTTGTCGGAGGTTGGTCTTGGAGGAAAAGACTGTTAATATGGGAGTTAACGATGATCACAATATTTTTTGGTAAGGCCAAACATATAAGGTCAAGATGGTAAAAGAAATTAGTTTCAATTATTTCAAACTAGTGGTATAATTAGCATTAGAAGATGATGAGGAATTGTTCAAAGATGATGAGGAATTGTGTCGAACAGGTTGTGGGGAGTTTGTTACTTCGATTACAATTGTATTTGAGTAGTTGCGGGGGTTTGATCTTGGATGGAAAGGCTGTTAATATGATATTTAACGTTGATCACAATATTTTTTGGGAAGGCCAAACGTATAAGGTCTAGGTGGTACAAAAATAAGTTTGATTGTTTCTATAACTTGAACACAAACTACGAAGCTACCTTGCTTGAAAGCGTCTATAGTTGTCTCTATTTGTTGGACAGGCTTGCATTTCTCTTATACCAAACTACATGTATAAGAATCAATTTATACACCCACCAGAAAGGAAATGTTGTTGTGTGCACGTTGGGAAGCCTGTCATAAAGTTCTGCACTGAAGGGAAATAGTATAGTTTTTGTGTAGTGATCTCTAGAGATGTACAGAGGTGGTAACTAATGGGATCCTTCTACGTGAAAGGAGAAGGAAGCATTATGAATTTATTACCTAAATAATTTATTCCATCACCTGGACTATTATCAGTGTGTGCTATATAAGCTGGGTAACGTGACTCTCATATGGAAGTTCATATGTACTCCCTCAATCCTTAAAGATAATCTGAATTTCTTATCTACCTAAGTATATTTTGTGCAGGGTGTAACCTTAGGAGGAACCGAGAAAGAAATTGGTGATAGACATCCCAAAATAGGTCAAGGTGTACTTATTGGAGCTAGTGTAACTATACTTGGAAATATAAAAGTAGGGGAAGGTGAAATGGTTGGTGCAGATTCTCTTGTACTGAAGGATGTTCCTCCTCACAGGTTGAGTACTATATGTTTTAAACTTCTGTTTTATCTGTAAACGAGTTCTGATACTGCATTGAATGATCCATGTTTAAGTATGAAGCATGGTATGTTTTGCTTTAGTAGCAGTATAGTCTTTTCTCTTGAAATTGGCTCTATTGCATTTAGTTTTGTTATGATACAATGCTACATATGCATGTATACCGAAGTAGAAATTGGTTTTTTTGTGAAAAAGGGGGAAAGGAAATGTTGAACTCTCTTGCAAGAGTTAGCTTTTTGTATTTTCTCAAGGAATGAGAAGAAAAATTAGGATGGATCTTTATTAGGCTATTTTGGATCTTAAAGGATTCTAAAAGGGAGGATTCTGACTCTGGAAAAGGTTTACTTGGAATATCTGGTTAGAGTTGCTTTCTAAATTACATATGCTTGTCTACATGAATATGAAGAACAATAAGAGGGAGAAAAGAGATTAAACATTTAACCCCTTCCCTAGAAAGGAAGTGAAATATCCAGTTAGAGCCTATTTTGGTTTTAAGTGAGCGGAACAATATAGGTTAGGAAATATTAGGGAGGTAGGAATGCTCCAGAGTAGTTATTGAATGGATTGATGTTATCCTTTTTGCTATAAAGACGCGAAAAAAATGTCAAAATGTGAGAAAGCCAGAAGATGCCGTGAATTAAAACAAATGGGATCCTAGATGAATATTTTAAAAATAAACATAAAGGTGGAATACGATTGAAAGTGAAAAGAAAACAAAAGGTAATGGATTTGCAGCATCAATTATGATGATGTTTAGTAATGTTGAAGTAAAAGTTATCCTGAGAAGAATTTTTCCCTAGAATTGTTTCTAATTTCTTTGAATAAGTAAGAGTTGACATATTAGACCCCTAAATTCTCACCAGTCTAATATTCTGGTTGCTCATATAGACTGTTATACTGAAAATTTCACATTCCTTTGTAGTTTACAGCGATTTGCAAAAAAATATAAATTTTGCCGTATAACTGTTTGATTTCATGAGCTATCAATAGTAAACTTACTAGCTTCACCATTCCCTTTGCTTAGAAGTTAACTGCTTATTGCTTTTTACTGCTATATTATAGATGCTAGCAAGAAATTTTTCAAAAAGTAGCCATTAGCTGCAAAGAAACAAGATCCAATGGTGAGATTTCACTATGCAGTATGTTGTTTAAATTAGGGATATATTTTTTTAAGAAACCAATAATCATCCAATTGGACTTGAGCTTTGCTCCTTCAGCGGCTTTTGCCTGGAAGCGAGCCACATCTAAATCAATAATAACGATGTTTTTGATATTCCAATTGGGGTAATTCGTAAGTATATCCTAGTTTCTTTGTTTTTTCGGAACTCCAGTAGTCTAATCTGTTGAAAAAGTTTTGATCTTTGCCACTTTTAGCTGTCATAAACACTCAAGTTTGCCATGTATCAGTAACATCAGATTTCTGGTTAGTCATCTGATTTTTGCGTAGTTCTTATTGTTCTCTATGTCTTTTCTTGACAGGATCAGTTGCTTAACAGACAATGGCTCAATATTAGAGATTAATGAAGAGTCATCATTATTTGGCTAACCCCAATTCACTTCAATGTGTGAAAATGATTTTAATATTTTCACCATCTTTAATACTATAGTATTTCTACACATAGAAAAGTACAGTTCCTTTAAAGTTTAACCATCTTTCAATCGACGTGTATTGGCATGTAATCAGTGTTGATCTAAATTATGTATTTCTTTCTCCAGGAGATTTGTCAGTTTGTTAATTAGACTCAATAATTCTGTAAGATTATTTGAATTAGTGCTACAATGAAATAATGGGACAGTGTTGATTAATGTTAAATGTGCCAGAGATACATGCTCATTAGTATGTTTCACAACATTTTTTGTGTCAAGTATTGACCAGTATGGAATGCGCCTGTTTTAACTGGGCTCTATCTAATACACCTGAAACCATGCAACATATCTTTATTCAATGTCCCAGCATCCAAAAGTTCTGGAATCAAATGCACCTTCTCCCACATATCCAGTCAATCTCAACTTCTGGCTGCGTGGTTACAAATGTGTAGCAAAATCCATGTACCTTCAGTAAATAATTTAATTGCCTGGAAATATGCCTTTCCCTTTTATATGTAGAATATATGGCTCATTAGAAACCACAACCTTTACAACAACTCAAAAATTAATATCCCTCTTTCCACCCCGTTTGCACGAGCTGCGAAATTCATCTTCCTAGCTATGAACCCTCCTCGTGTAGGTCCAAAACCTCACTCAACTTGGAAACCACTAGATAAAGGCCTAAAACTAAATTTTGATGGTTCATATAATCACTTAACTAAGGTTAGGGGTGCTGGGGGGTCTTTCCTGACTCACTTGGATCCTGGTTGAATGGTTAGATTGCTTGTATTAATGTTCATTCACTTCTAGAAGTCGAATGCACCAGTATATTCTTTGGACTTATTATTGCTAATAATATGCAGTTATCTTATCGGGAAATTGCCACGGATTTCCTAGAGGTAATCAACTTTTGGGATCCACTCACACAAACTAACAATAACTTAACCCTCAGGGATCTTCTCCTTGGTCTGGGCATGAATCTAGGAGACACAACAATGTAGCTGATAAGCTTGCGAAGCATAGGCAGAAGTTGACTCCAAGTAGTTGTTTTGAAGTATGAATTGAACCACCTGATTTTATTAACTCTCTAATAAACCAAGACAGTGAAGGGAGAATCTCAAAAGTAGATCCAAATCAGGGTGGCTTTCAAATTTTAGCCCCAAATAAAAATATTTTATAGCTTTATGAAATGCGTCATAAATTCGAAGGTCAAGCTTTGAGATGAAATCTTTTTGTAACTTTATGAAATGTGTTGTAAAAGCGAAGCTCAAGCTTTGAGATGAATTTTTTTTGTAGCTTTAAGAAGTTTGTCGTAAATTCGAAGTTCAAGCTTTGAAATGAATTTTTTTTGTATCTTTATGAAATTTGTCATAAATACGAAGCTCAAAATGTCTTTTCATTTGTACTATACTATATTACAAAACATACTTACCTTTATGTTTTTGGTGCAAAATGTACTATATTAATCCGACACTATTGAGCTTTGAGATGAAATTTGTCTTGCTTTTAGCTTTGTGCAGATGGTAAATGTATTTTTAGTATTTTTTTTGATACAAAAATGTATTTTTAACTTAAAATTGGTGCAAAAAAATTATTTCATTAAAAAAATAATTGATTTTTAATAAAATAATATATCTTAAATTGTGCCTCATGGGAGAACGTTAACACTATTAATCTGTATTAAATTAGCTAATGTTCTGCAAGACTTTTAAATGAAAAAAGAACAAGTTGTGCCCCATGGGCAAGAGTTGACTTTGCCTTAAGTTTGTAATAATTTAACAAATGATCTATATCTCTTGCCCTAGAGGCAAGGCTTTTAAATAACAAAAGACAAGTTGTGCTCCATCGACAAGAGTTGACTTTGCCTTAACTCTGTAATGATTTGGTAGATGATCTATGACTCTTGCCCTAGAGGCAAGACTTTTAAATCATAAAAGAACAAGTTGTGCCTCATGGGCAAGAGTTGTCTTTGGCTTAAGTCTATAATGATTTGACAAATGATCTATAACTCTTTCCCTAGAGGTAAGACTTTTAATCACAAAAGAACAAGTTGTTCCTCATGGGCAAGAGTTAACTCTACCTTAAATCTTTAATAATTTGACAGATGATCTATAAATCTTACCTAGAGACAAGACTTTTAAATCACAATAGAACAAGTTGTGCCCTATGGGAAAGAATTGACTTTGCCTTAAGTCTGTAATGATTTAACAAATGATCTATAACTCTTGCCCTAGAGGCAAGACTTTTAAATCACAAAAGAATAACTTGTGTCCTATGGAAAAGAGGTGTCTTTGCCTTAAGTCTGTAATGATTTGGCAGATGATCTATAACTCTTGCCCTAAAGGCAAGACTTTTAAATCACAAAAGAACAAGTTGTGCCCCCGGGTAAGAGTTAACTTTGCCTTAAGTCTTTAATGATTTGACAAATGATCTATAACTCTTGCCCTAGAGGTAAAACTTGTAAATCACAAACGAACAGGTTGTGCCCCATGGACAAGAGTTGACTTTGCCTTAAGTCTATAATGATTTGACAAATGATTTATAATTCTTTCCCTAGAACCAAGACTTTTAAATCACAAAAGAACAAGTTGTGCCTCATGGGTAAGAGTTGACTTTGCCTAAATCTGTAATGATTTGATAGATGATCTATAACTCTTGCCATAGAGGAAAGACTTTTAAATCACAAAAGAACAAGTTGTGCCTCATGGGCAAGAGTTGACTTTTTAAAAATTAACGTATACCTCATGGACAATAATTTACATAATTTTACAATGTCTAACTTATGAGATACTATATGAATCATGGCGAGAAGAGTTAGCCAAGGTGTTTTAAAGGAACAAGTTGAGACCCATAGACATAACATGTAGTAATGTTTACCTTATAGACAAAACATAGGTCAAGGTATTTAAAAAAATCAACGAATATTTCAAGGACAACAATTATACTATTTCACTAAGTCTAACTAATTGAATTTTATGTAGTTCTTTCCATAGAGGCAAAATGTATCATAGAAATTTTTTTAAAAATTAATGTATGCGAAACAATTTACACCATTTCACTATGTTTAACTTATGAGTTACTCTAACATAAGTTAATAACTCAAAAAAAAGAATATATGATGACCTTTATATAACTTGACAAAAATAAATTCACAAGTAAAAAAGATCAAGATCCAAAATTTGATATTAAAAAGTCGAAAGAGAAAGTAGTAAACTAATAAGAAAAATAAAACAAGAAAAAATAATGCAGTAATTTACAAAAGGCTAAGCAGAAGTCGTGGCAAATTAGTTAAAAGTAAACACTGTCAATTACAACTTGAGTGACTGTCTTTAAACATCATAAAGAAACAAAAGACAAACTTAAATCCTCTTAAGAATTTTCCACATCTTCAGCAGTACAAAATTCATCTTTTTTAGAAATATGATCAGAAACATCGGGTGGCGTTGGAGTTAATAAAGTAAAACTAGGGCCATAATCTTCATCTAATACTTCGCACCGCTTTGTTTTCCTAGAAAGCAAGTCATCCGGAGGTGTTGAAAGATTAATTTCTCCACTTTTAAGCTTGGCACAAATCTTGAATCTGGTTTCAAACTTTACTTCATCTTCAAGAATAGACACATTTTGTTCCTGCGTTTCATTCACCCCCTTGAAATTCGCAATGCCAACACCTCATCCATCACATGATTTATGTTATCTCTGAATAAGCTCCACAATAGAATCACACTTAGATTTTAGAGACTATATAAAAAAAATGTCAATAACACAATTATTGATATAATTATGTTATTTCTATTGAGTAATAAATCTAATGTGAAAATTACCGTAAAAAATCTCATAATCCCATATAAAGAAGTATCAAGATGAGTCTTAATAGAAGATGTCACTCTCTGAATTAAAATTGCAAAAACATAAAGAAAGATTACTAAAGTAAGTTAGAAATTCAACATTAAATTATGATTTGAACAACAAAATAATAAAGATATATTCAATATTAAAGTAAAGAGAGTAACACAAAGTCCACCCAGATAAAAGTTATGCCCCATGGGGAAGATTTGACTCTAGCATAGCCTTTATTGATTTAATAAATGATCTATAACTTTTGCCCAAGAGGAAAGACTTTTAGATCACAAAAAAACAAGTTGTGCCCTATGGGCAAGAGTTGACACTACTGATTTGGCAGATGATCTATAACTCTTGCCCTAGAGGCAAGACTAGAAACAAGTCTATGAGCTATTATTAAGTGTCCAAATTTCCTGACAACTTCAGCAAGCAATGGAGAACAAGTTAAGTTGTTGAGGGTAAGCTGGAGAAGATGTGCACAAAGCCAGCTCTCTCCTAAAAGCTAAGCAACAATCACAAAGTGGAAAATCAACATCTTACTATTAAGTGCTTATTGTATGTATTTAAGCTAAGTAATAACTAGAACAAATCCAACTAGTTATCACATTGACAATGTAAAGAACATGAAGCTAGAGTCTTATAAGCACAATAGCGGAGAAAAGGACCATAAATCACAAATATGTACATTAAATACAAATAGTTTGCCCAATTATATAATCTTCCCACTCTTTTTGAAACTGAAGACCTTAACTCAATAATCTTCCAGTGATTCTACTTTTTATTTCTCATTACAGGTCCTGCAAAGTTGTAGATAAGTCCAAGCAACAATTCATGGTGTTCGTTTCACTAATCTATTTTTTTCACACACGAATGAAAAAAATCAACTTCTTCTACTAAAAGGAGGTCCTAACTTCTTTATCACTTTTCTAGTTCTACACGCTTATGCAATGTAAATGAAGCGTTAACATGGCGTCATTTATAGAAGCAATTCAACATAGTTCAACTAATAAACAACAAAACATAAATTAAACCAAAATAGGAAAACATGTTTAATACACTCAATAACACCATAAAATTTCCTTGTGAAAAGATTTTAATGATAACAGGGTGAACAACTAAATATTCTGTTTTTAGCCTTCTAAAGCTAGATGTTCTCCAGATTCAAGTCTGTAAACCAAACTAAACACACTCCTAAGAGAGTCATTTCAGTATGTGGATTATTAACCTGTGGCATTTTTTGGTTATTAAAACACAAATATCAAAACAATAATAATTACAAGAGCAAGCATTTCCTTGTTGCACCCAAGAGTAAGGATGTGGGACTTTGGTCAGGTAGTCAATGAAGTGTTTGGGAACTATGAGGTCTTGTGTCAAAAATTCAGTGAAGATAAAAAATACTAGGTGATTTCTTCCTATCTATTCTAGCCTTGATGGATAGAGTTACCCGGTACTTGTTGTTGGCAGGTACCCCATGGAATTAGAATATTAGTCAAGGTGTGTGCAAGTTCAACCCATTACCAGGGTCCAAAAACTTCATCAAGTGCTGGAGACAAAGTTGAGCCGTTGAGGGTAAGCTGAAGAAGTTGTGCACAAACCCAACACTCTCCTAAAAGCTAAGCAATAATCACAAAGTGGCAAATCGACAACCTACTATTAAGTGCTTATTATATATAAATTAAGTAATAACTAAAACCAATCCAACTAGTTAGCACATTGACAATATAAAGAACATGAAGCTGGAGGTTTATAAGCACATCGGCCGGATGAAACAACAAAAAAGCACAAATAGCAAAGCTAGAATCTTATAGAGATGATTTCTAACCAAAATAAAAAAATGAACAAAAGGAATAAAGTAACACACTAACATCTTTAGCAGCACAATATCTGGGACACACATAAAAACAGGCAAACAAGCTATCACTGGCCTATATTGCTTTCATAAAGTGAGTTAGTATTATTTATTTCATTATTTGGTCGACCTTAGCCTACAATACTAAACAAATTCAATTGTTACTCTGAATTACTTACAAATTGAGGGATGAACAAGACCGTATACAAATTAAATAGCTAATTGTACTTTGGGATGACAATAAATATCTATCAAATAGACTCACCACTCATCAGTTCACAGTTGTATTTTCTTCTCTTAGATTTCCTACAACTCGTCATGTACAGATTTCAATACTAAGAAAAGTGTTGTGCGATAGTTGTTGTAGCTCCTACTCTAGCTTTATTATCTCTATCATTCAGATATATCACCTAACATCTACCTCAATCATCCAAGAGGAATCCACTATCAATTTTTCATAGGAAATACATGGATTAACTCCCGATATGACAGTAAAAGCAAAACGCTGGGTGTATCGACTTTAAGCGATCTGATATTGCTCCAAGGATAGGATCTAGTTGTCCAACTAATAAAATTAACAGTATACAACTTAAATGTTGCATGTGCTGACTAGTTCAAACATATTTTTCTTTCATAGGTAACTTATCAGCTACCTCTATTTCTTACAATCAATGACTTGTTTACCTACTACCCCACTTCCCTTCCCTCTCTATATTCTCCCCCACACAAATTTTCCACTGTCTAAAAAGGAGAGGATTATAGTAATACATATATAGACACTCAAAGTTAGCCTAAACTGACAATGGAATAAAAGAACACACTAACACCTTTGGCAGCACAGTATCTAGGATACACATAAAAATATGCACAAAATAGGAAAACAAGATGTAAATGGCCTACTGCAGACACTTGAAGCTTATCTGAAAAATAGTCCTAATCCTACCTCATTGTAAGCTAATTCTCAAGTCATTTCACTTTACAAAATTAGAACAAAGTGGTTACATTAAAGTGTTAAACAAACTTAACAAAAAAATCCAATTATTGGCATATTCTTCAGATATTGACGTAAAATTTATGTAAATGATAAACTAAATTTAGTAGAAACTTACATCAACAATGATGTCAATTTAGTTTGAAGGCAAAAGTCCCAAAGAATTGGAATCAGAAGCAACATTCATTTCTTTCTATTAATAGAGTTTGAAGATTTGAGAGGTGCCGGATGAAGAGAAAGAGGAGCAAGAGAAAGAGTATTCGTTGAAGAGAAAAAGGAGCAAGAGAAAGAATATTTGAGAAAATGGGGGAAAAATATAAACAACGAGAAGAATATACGAGGAAAATCTGAAAAAAAAAAGAGAAATAATAAAAATCCAAAATAAAGGTTAAAGACAAATAAATTTTCAAAAAGGGAAAAAAAATGAAGAAATAGATAATGGTTGAGAAAAAAGAGAAGAAAATAAAAGTTGAGACAAATAAATTAAAACATGCAATTAAAATTAAAGTAAACTAAAAAGTAAAAATAATAAAAAATAGAATACTAATTTAAATAAAAAAATTTAAAACTGGAAAAAAAGTAAAATAATAAAAGTAAAAAAAAATAAAAATTGTAAATAATAAAAATATAAAATTTAAGAGATAAATGAGTATGGAAAGTTTAAAAATATAGTTGAGGTATAGAGGGGCAAAATGGTACTTTTAGTATATTAAAAAGTAAGGAAGACTATTCTTCAAAGACATTCTTATTTGGGGTCAAATATCTAAAGTCACCCATATTTGGGTCTATGACCTGCAATTTCTTGGACCATTATTGGCATATTCTTCAGATATTGACGTAAAATTTATGTAAATGATAAACTAAATTTAGTAGAAACTTACATCAACAATGATGTCAATTTAGTTTGAAGGCAAAAGTCCCAAAGAATTGGAATCAGAAGCAACATTCATTTCTTTCTATTAATAGAGTTTGAAGATTTGAGAGGCGTCGGATGAAGAGAAAGAGGAGCAAGAGAAAGAGTATTCGTTGAAGAGAAAAAGGAGCAAGAGAAAGAATATTTGAGAAAATGGGGGAAAAAGATAAACAACGAGAAGAATATACGAGGAAAATCTGAAAAAAAAAAAGAGAAATAATAAAAATCCAAAATAAAGGTTAAAGACAAATAAATTTTTAAAAAGGGAAAAAAAATGAAGAAATAGATAATGGTTGAGAAAAAAGAGAAGAAAATAAAAGTTGAGAGAAATTAAAACATGCAATTAAAATTAAAGAAAAATAAAAAGTAAAAATAATAAAAAATAGAATACTAATTTAAATAAAAAAATTTAAAACTGGAAAAAAAGTAGAATAATAAAAGTAAAGAAAAAATAAAAATTGTAAATAATAAAAATATAAAATTTAAGAGATAAATGAGTATGGAAAGTTTAAAAATATAGTTGAGGTATAGAGGGGCAAAATGGTACTTTTAGTATATTAAAAAGTAAGGAAGACTATTCTTCAAAGACATTCTTATTTGGGGTCAAATATCTAAAGTCACCCATATTTGGGTCTATGACCTGCAATTTCTTGGACCATTTCACTATTTGGGCCATCTAGACTAGGGGTGGACATTCGGTTTGTTCGATTTGATTATTGAATATCGGTTCGGTTTTTTGATTTTCGGATTGACGAAAATGAAAACCATAACCAAACTAAATTATGTCGGTTTGGTTTGGTTTTTACAAATTCAGTTCGATTATTTTGGATTTTTATTTCGATTTTAAAGATTAAAGTAGTGAGCATTTAAAATACGATTTTTTAGAAAAATAATCTTTTGAAAAATAATCTTTTTTTTTTCAAACCTATTTTTCATTCTCAAATATAATTAATTCAACATGCATGAAATAACCATAAATATCGACTTATTGCAACTAAAGATTGTATAGGATGTGTATAGAAATTGTAAAATTATTGTACAAAAAATATTTATTATAAGATAATATGTATATTAAGATTGTATAGAAACTGCATAATTAATGTATAGAATATGGATTTAAATAATTATTATAGATAAGGGTTGCATAAAATGTATATAAAACTATTTGATTATTGTATGGAATATGTATTTTGTATATGATTGAGTATAAATTATATCATTATTATATAGAATATATATTTGTAGAAGATTTATACAGAAATTGTATCATTAGTTTATAAAATAATATATTTTTATCATTGTTGTACAAATATATCATTTACATATAACAAATAAAATATAAACTTTTTTGTATTGGGTGGGAAGCAAGTATGCGGGCCTTATACGCGGATATACAGGAAAACATGAATAAAAGTTCCGTTAACGATGGCTATTAAGTGGAATTAGTTTAACAGCTAATTAGGAGTATTTAAATTTGGGGGCTAGTTTAGTGAAATTATTTTAGAATGAAGTGTTATTTTTATCCCTTTTTGATCATTTTATTCGTGGCCCAAATATGTATATCCCATAACTAATAATATTTAATAAAGAATAAATCTCATTTGTACCATGATTGTTTGATGAACGTATTAGATTACGTAATAACATCTATTAATTAGTCAATCCTCTAGTCATTAGGTTTACTTCATATTTTTTATGTAATTTCACAACTGACGACAACAATAACGTAAAGTAAGATCAATGAGGCAAAAAACAATTTTCCAACTAAAGCTTTCGTTCTCCTCTCCGATAATGCCTTTTGCCACAGAAATGTTTTCTATAGTGTTTCTTTATAAGATCATCATCTTCAAAATCATGGTGTGCATTAAGTTTAAGTTTATTTTTTAATTAAGTTTTAAGTTAAAAATCCATTCTACTGATAATAACAAAAAGAGAAATTATACAAATCCCAAACTTAAGGCACCGTATTACCAAATATCCCTTACTATTTTAGAAATTACATAAAATCCATTTTCGCATCTTTACTGGTGATACATTTATTGTAAATTGTACACCCTATTTTCTCTCCTCTATTCACTCCTCTCTCATCCAAGATACGCATCTGTTTTTTTCCCCACAAATTCCTCCCCTAAAATCGCTCCTATATTTGCAAATTTTGTGTTAACTTCCTTCTCCACTACTTCAACTGATTTGAACCATAATCTTTCAGCATTAAATTTCAAAATTTGTCAACTACTTGAAAGAGATTACTTGTTTGTTTATGTGGGTTTGAAGTTAGTTTTACCAAGACAAGTCAATATCCATAGATGCTTTAAATTATTTTGTGGTAATTTGTTTTATCTTCAATGGCTAATGATGATTCACATTTCACAAATTGAAATACAAAAAGGTATTCCTGCTAGTAATCAAGTTTTGGGTTTTACTCTGGGCAATTTCGATTACACCGAGTTAGGTTTTAGTGAAAATCGGTCAAAGCAACGGAATGACCCAGAAAGATTGAAGATTTTAATACAAGCTTTTGATATTAAAAATCAAGATTCCAATATACAAATGGACGATTAGAAGGAAATAGAATATATCCCCAAATCCTCGTTGGAGCAGGTATTATTATCGCAAGTGATACATATAGATGGTAAACATAAAAGAATTGATTGATACATATATGTTTATAATTTAATTGGGATTCAAATGGTATATATATGTTACCACTATATTGATTTTATGGTTATTCATACTATTTATACCTTTTTCCTTTTTTTAGTGGGTGATTCATATGCTAATGAGTGATACATATGGTGTTATGTTGATTCATATGGTTGTTACAGTTATTATTTAATTAATTGGTGATTCATATGCTACTTTTGAGTGATACATTATTTTCACAATCTGATATTTAATTGGTGATACATATAGTGTTCTAGTGATTTATATGGTTGTTATAGTTACACATTTTCATATAGTGTAACATATGTGATAACACTTTCTATACTCATTTTATTGTTGTTGTAATTTATAAATATGTGATTCATTTGACATATGAATAATCTTTTGATTTTGTGTTGTTGGCAGAATATTAATTTGATTGTGAAAAAACGACTTGCCCACAACGCAAGGATTGGTAGTGCACATAACATTAATGTAGTAGATATGATTAAAGAAGTTCTGAAGGATGAAGGAATCAAAATTTATAGAAGCACTTGTTTTGAGTCATTTCTGGACCTCCCTAGTTGTAACTTTCAAGGTTCGATAGCAAGGTGCTTGATGACCTTAGAGGTCCAACACTCATATCAGGATCAACTAAGGGTATTGGTCAACAATACAGTTGTAATGCCCCACAATTTGGGCTACAATATAGACCATGATTTCAATGCGTTGTTAATCCCGAAGTCATAAAATCCTATACCAATACTGTATGTTAATTATTGTGTAGCATGTGAATCCACTCAAGCTTGAATTTAGACCATAGATGTCCTTCAACTCAAGGACGAGTTGAAACTATTTCGATCGACTAAGTTTTAGTGGATGTTGTAAAATGTGTCAGTTTCCATATACCATAAGTCTTTTTATATATCGAATTAGGAAGCCTACTATGTGTCAAATGATAGGTATTCTAGTTAGCTTTCCAACGATACCAATTTTGCTAAAATCTGACACCCGAACAAGAAGTTATGGCCCTTCAAAGTGATAAGTGTCGCTTAACCAATCGCCCATGGCCACTGGAAAGCATAGGCAATAGCCTAGGCGGCGCCTATCTAAACATAGGCGTTAGCCTAGGTGGTGCCTATGTAAACATAGGCTATAGCCTAGGCGGTGCCTATGTGAACATAGGCAATGGGATGGGCGGCGCCTATGTAAAGAAATCTAGTGACTTAAACACTCCATGTTGGGGACAAAGTGATCCTTTTCCACCTTTACTTAGCCCTAAAGCACGAGATTTAGTTCTAAGGACCCTAAAATACATATTCATTCATCAAAAGTGCTCAAATATTCTCCTTAGAGTTTCAAGATAAAAACCCAAATAGCTCAAGATTTGACCGTAGGTTTTCAAAGATAATTACGTATTTGGAATCACCAATTCGCAAGCTTCAAGAAACATCTATTATCTTTGTAAATAGAGGTACGTGGGGTTATCCTAAAATCTCATGGGTGTAGTTTTTATGAACATGCATGCTTTTAAATGGGGGTTTTCAATCAAATGCTAATAACTTTCTTTCAATATGATTTCTAAGTCATTTTTCTTTATGTCATGGGAATTGTTTGCCTATATACTTCAATGGTTGAAACTATGAATATGTGATTTGAGATTTTCCATGGAAGTTTTATAAATATGAATGATAAATTGCTTTCAAATTCCCATGATAATGTCTTGATACCCCATATCATATTGTGACCAACAAAAGAGAACATAAATTTAAGATAATTATTGTTCACCACTTGTAAATGATGAAGCACCTTGGTTTTTACATGATTATGCATATGTGGATGTGATATTGATGACTTGCAAGTCGGGTATGACGATACACTTAAGGATACGATATGTGATTGAATAAGATAAAATTTGAATGCATTGATTTTACATGAGAATGGTGGATGCCCGAAGAAGGCGTTTGAGACACAAGGGCTCATCGCTGGAAAAACGTGTTTGCCGACACGGAATATTGGTACCAGGCTAAGTGATCTTGAGTACTTGACTTCATGTCATTCCCAAATTGGTACTATAGGTAGGAGCCCGGGGTAAGTGATCTTGGGCACTACTATTGGGTCGAGACCCCATGCTATGTGATCTTGTGAGTCTCTCCCTCACTTACACTCTAATTTTGGCGGCAACGAGGTTTGACAGTTGGTGTAAATTATGTAGGGTATTCCACCTAGCTTAGTTGCATTTCATTGATAGTTGAGAAAACTATTGCATTACACCCATATGCTTTCATATAGTTTGATACGAAATTGCTTTATAATGGCTCTCAACTATATTTTGTAAAAATATTATGTTTTGTTTTTTTATCTATGCGTGCCAGTACTTTTGTGCTGACCCCATCCCCTCTCCAACCTCTCAGGTTCATAGGTCCAGTCTAGGGGTCAAGAGAATCAATAGATCTTTCAGACAGAGTTGCAGAGACAAGTGGTGAGACTTCTATGTTTAGGAAGGTCTTATGTCCTACAGTTCTTTTCTCTTATATTTAGTTTTAGGGTCTACTGGGATCCTTGTTCCAGTTTATATAGAGTTACTTAACTTATTCACTTGTTAGAGATTTTCGTAGATAGTTGTTTAGAGGTTAATTGATGTTGAGGGAACCTTATCTCCCCATTATTATTTCTTTTCATATTTTTAACCATGTTTCCGGATTATTTTGTTTTTCCGCATTACTTTGATCATATGAATTAGGTGCATGATTATTAGACAGATAGGGGTGTTTCGGGCCTTCATGGTTTGAGACGCTTGTCACAGCCGGGCCTAAGTTTGGGTCATGACAAGCTTGGTATCAAAGCGCAGTTCATGGTCCCAGGGTGTCTGCGAAATCACGTCAGGTAGAGTCTTGTTTATGGGTGTGTAGTGCGCCATACTTATAAGTAGGAGGCTGCTAGGCGTTTAGGAAATATTTCCCTTTTTTGTTATTTAGTTCGTGCTTCAGAGTCTGAACTGTCCCCTAATCAATGATCACTTGTGTTTCAGAAACACAATTATGCCTCCTCGTCGTATCATCGATCAGAATGCTCAGGGAGATGAGGTCCGTCCTACCTATTGGATGCGGACCCGTAACAGGGCTCATACTTCAAAATTTGTCCCTACTCCAGGAGTCCCTCCAGTCCCGACTAGTCCACCTCGGTCTCCGCGGACTAATTCTAACCATCCCCCAACTGCTGAGGGAGATATTTCAAATGCAGAATTTAGACGGTCTATTCATATGCTGACACGGTTGGTAGCTAACCAGGCTCAACGATCGGAAGATGTTGGGTCTAATCTGTTACATCTGAGGCTACTAGAGTTAGACATTTCATAAAGATGAACCCACCTAAGTTCACTGGCACCAAGGTCGAGAAAGATCCACAGGAGTTCGTGGATGAGATAGAAAAATTCTTTAAGGTGATGCATGTGGATGAGGTTTAAGGGGTGGAGTTAGCAACCTATTAGCTCAAGGACATTGTGAATCAGTGGTATGCCGACTAGGAAGATGAAAAAGGTGAAAGTGTTGAGCCCACAGTTTGGGGCAAATTTGTGGAAACTTTCCTTGATCGATTCTTTCCTCTGGAGTTGAGGGAGACCAAAACGGAAGATTTTATGAATTTGAAGCAGGGTAGTATGAGTGTCCAGGAGTACACTTTGAAGTTTAATAAACTAACCCGCTATGCACCAGATTTGACTAGTAATATGAGAGCTCGGATGAGGAAATTTGCATTTGGCCTTGCTGATAACCTGGTACTTGAGTGCCAGGGGCTATGTTGAATAAGGATCTAGAGTTTTCTCGACTGACCGTTCATATGTAACAGGTGGAAGACAAGAAGAAAAAGATTGTTGAATCTAAAGAGAAAGATAGACAGGATAAGAGAGCTAGATCTGTGGACCAGCAATAGAGTCAGCGGCAGACAGGTAACTGGGGTAATAATTGGTCGAAGAAGAAGAAGTTATGGAATAATGCACAGTCAGCAGCCAGTGCCCCAACATCCAGACCACCGACAGACAGAAAAAGTCAGAGCTTTTAGACTTCTCATGGGTCCAAAGCTCTAGGTACACAGTCTAAGGGCAGTGCATCCCAGCAACATCATACTCATCCGCGGTGTGAGGTTTGCGAAAGGTATTATATAGGAAAGTGCTGGTTTGAGGGGATAAACTTATATACTTGTGGCAAAGTAGGTTACCTTGAGAGAGGTTGTCCTTCTGCTGGGTAAATATAGGGGAGGGGAGGGGATAAGTCCCAAGATGACTCCACAACTCCTTTTCATAAGGGTGCCCCTTCAGCTGCCGAAAGAGGTTGCTACCGGTTATATTCTTTCACTAACCGCCAAGTGGCAGAAGCTTCACCACATGTTATCACCGGTATGTTCCGAATCTTTTCTCATGATGTTTATGTATTGCTTGATCCCGGGTCTACTTTATCTTATGTAACTCTTATGTGGTTGTTGGTTTCGGGTTTGAGCCCGAAGTTATTATAGAACCTTTCTCTGTTTCTACTCTTGTAGGTAATTCTGTTGTTTCTAGAAGGATGTATAGAAATTGAGTCGTGTCTATTCATAGTAGGGAAACTGTGGCAGACCTTATAGAACTGGATTTGATAGATTTTGATGCCATTCTTAGGATAGACTGGCTCCATTCGTGTTATGCCACCCTTGATTGCAGAACCCGAAAGGTCACTTTTTCTTTCTCGAATGAGACACCAATTATATGGGCAGGGAGTTCTGTGCAACCTAGAGGTCACTTTATCTCTTATCTTAGAGCCTGAAAGCTTATCTCCAAAGGTTGTATGTATCATCTAATCTGAGTAAAAGATTCAAAAGTTGAAAACCTTCCTCTACAGTCAGTCCCTGTAGTGAATGAATTCCTAGAAGTCTTTCCCGAAGATCTCCCAGGGATACCCCCTATAGGGAGATAGATTTTGGCATTGATGTGCTACCAGACACTCGTCCTATTTATATTCTGCCATATAGAATGGCTCCTAAAGAACTAAAGGATTTAAAGGAATAGCTTGCAGACCTCCTAGACAAAGGTTTTATTCTTCCTAGTGTTTCCCCATGGGGTGCACCCATGCTCTTCATGCAAAAGAAGAATGGGTCTCTTCTGATGTGCATAGACTACCGTCAGTTAAATAGGGTCACGATTAAAAATAAATATCCTCTTCCTAGGATTAACGAACTTTTTGACCAGCTTCAGGGTGCCAAGTGTTTTTCACAAATAGACCTTCGTTCGGGTTATCATCAGTTGAAAGTTAGGGAGTCAGACATACCCAAGACAGCCTTCCGAACCCGATATGGTCACTACGAATTTCTAGTTATGTACTTTGGGTTTACTAATGCCCCTGCAGCCTTCATGGATCTTATAAATAGAGTGTTCCATTAGTTTCTTGACTTGTTTGTCATTGTAATTATTGATGATATTCTGATCTATTCTAAGAGTAAAAAGGATCACGCCAATCACCTCCGAATTATTCTTCAGACCCTTAAGGATCATCAGCTGTATGCCAAATTTTCTAAGTGTGAATTCTGGTTAGACGCTATTGCCTTCCTGGGGCATATTGTGTCCAGTGATGGGATAAGAGTGGATCCCCAGAAACTTAAATCAGTGAGAAAATGGCCCGGACCCTCGACTCCAACCGATATTCGGAGCTTCTTGGGTTTGGCGGGGTATTACAGAAGGCTTGTAGAGAGTTTTTCTTCCATAGCTGCTCCGCTTACTAAACTGACTCAGAAAACGATGAAGTTTGTGTGGTCTAACTTGTGTGAAAACAGTTTTGAGGAATTGAAGGACAAGCTGACTACTGCTCCTGTTTTGACCCTTCTCGAGGGTGTAGATGATTTTGTGGTTGTTGTGATGCGTCCCGTGTGGGACTTGGTTGTGTATTGATGTAGCGTGGTAAGGTGATAGCTTATGCATCTAGGCAGTTAAATGTGCATAAGTGCAATTACCCCACTCATGACTTGGAGTTAGCATCCGTGGTGTTTGCACTTAGAATCTGGAGGCACTATCTCTATGGAGTGCATGTTGATATTTATACTGGCCATAAGAGTTTGCAGTATGTCTTCTCACAGAAAGAATTGAACCTCAGGTAGAGGCGTTAGATGGAGCTTTTGAAATACTAAGATATGAGTCTGTATTACCATCCGGGCAAGGCAAATGTTATAGCCGATGCCCTCAGCAGGTTGTCTATAGTCATCCTTTCTTATGTAGAAGAAGGAAAGAAAGAAATGGTGAAGGATATTCACCGCCTTGAAAATCTGGGAGTGCGACTCTTAGATTCCAAAGATAGAGAGGTGATTATTCATGAGTTAGCTAAGTCATCTATTTGTGCTGAAGTTAAGGATAAGTAGGTTGAGGATCCCATCTTGAAGCAAATTAAGAAAGATGTGGGTCAACAGAAGGGTATGTCATTTGAAATTGGTGGTGATGGTATTATGAGATTTCAGGGTAGGTTGTGCGTTCTAAATGTCGATGGGCTACGGGAAAGAATCCTTATTGAGGTGCACACTTCGAGGTATGTCATTCACCCAGGCTCTACTAAGATGTACCAGGATCTGAAAACCTTGTATTGGTGGAATAACATGAAATATGATGTAGCTGATTTTGTGTCCAAGTGTTTGAACTGTCAACAAGTAAAGGTAGAACACATCAGGCCTGGTGGTACTTCCCAATAGATAACCCTACCTTTATGTGTCGTACCTAAAATCCCATTAGAGCGGACTGGCACCCGTAGCCGAGGAGGCTCGGGAGAACCCGTTCATAACCTATACTTTCACATTTACATTACTTATGAAAATTAGAAATTGGGGCAGCACTTCGTTGTAAATAGAAGAAACCGGTACCCGTATCAGCCCAACAGACACGCATAAATATATATATAAATAGTAATTGGCCGTCAGAGCCATCACGTCTATCAACCAAACACCCCTATGGCTGTACAATATGTCTACAAAGTCTCTACATAGATACACAACTGAGTTAGGGTGGACAAACTCCCTCCCACAAAAGACTTTTATACAAATACCAAAAATACATATAGAAACGACTTGGGATGCCCCGAAACAACTGGAGTCACCACTAACAACAGAATGTCCTGGCTCTTACTGCGGAGGTGTACGACTTGAAGTACTTGTTCCTGCAGGCATTAATACAGGTCCCCTGTGAGGGACATCAGTACGGAAATATGTACTGAGTATGTAAGGCAGTGAGTATCAAGATGAGATACAAAAGATCAACAGAACCCAGATACCAGTGAATAAACAGTATGAGTAGACCACACTTAAAAGAGCTGATGGGATACCTGCACATTACTTTCATATCATTACTTCCCGTAATCCTTATCAATACATAACATATGTCATACAATGGACAACTGTTCAGTGGTACTAATATAATACATCAGGGACCACCCCTGGAATAGCATATATACATAATCTTTATAATACAATGGCCAACTGATCAGTGGTACTAATACAATACATCATATCATCAATTTAAAATACAGACATTCCATTTCATAGTTCAATTAATCTTTGAGATTGGTTACTTTGTGGTCAAACCTTATGGAACTTGAAACCATTATACCTAAATAGGAAAAACACGTAAATAGGTAATCAATATCATGAAAATGAAGTAGAGAATCATGGATACCTCATTAAACCATTTCGGTGTCAACAATAGTATATGGACATTTTTTTTGACTAGCCGGACATCTTAAAAGTGAAAACAAGTTCAATTGGTAGCGTCGAAGATCATATTAGGTTATTATGTGTCATGTGTCGTAGGGCAATGTTGGAAGCTTACTTGAGAGTGCCATGGGTCATTATTCATGCCAAATATTGGATAGAGTATGTCTTACATACCTTGATATAACCACTTCAATACAAGTCCAACTTGACTTCCCGTACTCTTCGAACCCTTATCTACAATAAGTCATTTGTGGCAAACTAGTATTAGCAACCAAACCTTACCATTTAGGTATTAACTTCACCGAATAATGTCTAGGAAGTAATCCTTTAACTCATCAATAAGAGTGCTACATACATCCTCTTATACTCTTATTGCATTCACATATCATGCATTTTCATGAAATATCCCTCAACATCACTCTTAGCCTTTATTTCCCTTCTTAATCACCATACAATACCAACATGATCACTAGGGATACATAACCACTAATATAATGATATATCACCACAATTCATCCTCCATAATCCAATACAACAACTTCCATAATTTACTACTAACAATTTATACAAAACAATTCATAACTATGTTTCTGGTTATCTTCCAACATCAAGACAATACTCATAATCCTTTATTAATACTTATTCTTGGATAAGAATCAAGAATAAACAATATTCATACCTTAACAATGAACTCTTGAATTTAGAATACTCCTTACATAACCATGGGGTGCTTCTCGAAGCTTTCGAGATGGTGAACACAACTACGGAACCAATTCAAATTTTCTACGGTTGAATCACAAAATATTTGAAGTTGAAATTAGGCTAGGGTTTCACCTTATCTTAATAATTGGATGATATATGATATATATGAGGATAAGTGTAGGTTTATAAAGACCCATTTTCGTCCAAGAGGTAATAGAAAATGACCATTTTGCCCTAAAAATTTAAATAAATCTGAATCTGTCCCCAGTGGACAGTTTTGACAGGCTGAAGTAAATCGATCATAACTCTTTGCTCCGGTATCGGATTTGGGTGAAACCAATTGAATTGGAAATATAATACAAAGGGATTTTATTTTCATATAAAGTATACCACCCAGTTATTCCTGTACAAGGAGTTATGGTCGTTTAAAGTTGACCCAAAAATCTGTCCCACAATTCTGTTTTTTATTTTTGATAAGCTGTAGTAAAACGGGTATAGCTCCTTACTCAGACATTGGATTTGGATTAAACCAATTTCATCGGAAATAAGACTCTCGGAGATTTTCGTCGATATATAGCAGCTCATACAGTTCGTTTTGTACAAGGAGTTATGATCGTCTAAATTTGATCCAAAAAAATAATTGCCTAGCTACAGTAATTTTCCTGCAGATTTACTGTTCACAGGCTTCCCGGCCACCGTTTTGAAATTTCGAATGTGCTCGCTTATATGAAATACTCCTCTGTTTTGGGTAAACCTTATATCGTTGGAAATCTTATTCCAATACCTACACATACAACTATTGATGGGATACTTCCGAACAGCATAAACTTAATTTAACCCATACGCAAGCCTTTAGGACTCCATATAATCGCGATAAGTGTACGAAAAAATTTACAGGGTGTTACATTGTGTAGGGACGGTGATACGTAACGCCTGCATTCACTTAGGCAAATTCCACATCGGTAGTGAAGGGGAACGAAGTGTGCCTTATAGGTGCATGGATACCTTCAACGTATGTGACGCGTTTTAAAACCGTGAGGGGCCGAGGCTCCAAAGCGGACAATTTCGCATGTGCCGGTGATCTTGGGCTGTTACAGTTGGTATCAGAGCCAGCGCCGGTGCTGTTGGTGGGGCAAACCTCAGCGAGGACGCTGAGTCCCTACGGGGGGTGAGTGTAGGGACGACGATACGTAACGCCTGCATTCACTTAGACAAATACCACATCGGTAGTGAAGGGAAACGAAGTGTGCCTTATAGGTGCATGGATACCTTCAACGTATGTGACATGTTTTAAAACCGTGAGGGTCCTAGGCTGGAGCGGATAATTTCGCATGCGCCGGTGAGCTTGGGATGTTACATTATGGAAGTGGGAGATAATAAACATGGACTTCATTACAGGACTTCCGAGATCTCGAAATCAGTATGATTCTATATGGGTAATTGTAGATCGGTTGACCAAGTTAGCACACTTTTTTCCTGTGAGAACAAATTATTTGGGAGAGGTTTATGCTAAGATTTACATTGAGGAGATAGTTCAATTGCATGGGGCACTAGTGTCCATTATATCCGATAGAGGTACACAGTTTTCATCTCAGTTTTTGGGATCCTTTCAGAAGGGTTTAGGTACACAAGTGAATTTGAGCACAACTTTCCACCCTCAGACGAATGGTCAAGATGAGCGTACCATTCAGACCCTGAAAGATATGTTGAGGGCATGCATTATTGATTTCAAAGGTATTTGGGTAGATCACCTGCCACTGGTTGAATTCGCTTACAATATTAGCTACCATGCCAGCATCAAGATGGCTCCTTTTAAGGCTTTCTATGGGGGGAGATGTAGATCTCCGATAGGATAGTATAAAGTGGGTGAGACTCAGTTGTATGGGCCTGATCTTGTTCATCAGGCGATGGAGAAAGTGAAAATCATTAGAGAACAACTCAAGACTGCTCAGAGTCGTTAGAAGTCCTATGTCAATGTTTAGAGAAGAGAACTAGAGTTTTAAAATGGTGATTGGGTGTTTCTCAAGGTTTTTCCTATGAAAGGAGTTATGCGGTTTGGAAAAGGGGTAAATTGAGCCCTCGTTATGTAAGGCCATATTAGATTTTGAAAAAGATTGGTACAGTTACATATGAGTTAGAATTGCCTGGAAGTTTGGGTTTCGTTCATCCGGTATTCCATGTATCCATGTTGAAGAAATGCATTGGAGATCATTCTATGGTATTTCCAGTAAAGGGTATCAAAGTTACAGACTCCTTGTCTTACGAAGAAGAGCCCATCAAAATTTTAGATCACCATGTTCGAAAGATGAGGAGCAAAGAAATAGCTTCAGTAAAGGTACTGTGGAGGAATCAAAAAGTCGAAGAAGCAACTTGGGATTCAGAAGATGACGTGAGAATTAGATATCCCAATTTGTTTGCTTTGATGAAGGACGAGACAGAAAGTACTATTCCTATTTTATCTTTCCTAGTCCTTTATTATGCTTGAATCGTGTCTGTCTGTGTCCCGCATCATCATTCGGGGATGAATAATCCTAAGGAGGGGATAATGTAACCCCCCGCAATTCGGGATACAATATAGACCATGATTTTGATGTGTTGCTAATCCCGAAGCCATAAAGTCCTATGCCAATACGGCATGTTAATTATTATGTAGCATGTGAATCCAATCAAGTTTGAATTTAGACCATAGAGGTCCTTCAACTCAAGGACGAGTTGAAACTATTTCGATCGACTAAGTTTTCGTGGATGTTGTAAAATGTGTCAGCTTCCATCGACCATAACTCTCTGTATATGTCGAATTAGGAAGCCTACTATGTATCAAATGATAGGTATTCGAGTTAGATTTCCAACGAAACCAATTTGGCTAAAATATGACACGCGAGTAAGAAGTTATGGACCATTAAAGTGATAGGCGTCTCCTAACCAATCGCCCATGGCCACTAGAAAGCATAGGCAATAGCCTAGGCAGCGCCTAAGTAAACATAGGCGATAGACTAGGTGGAGCCTATGCAAACATAGGTGATAGCCTTGGCGGCGCCTATGTGAACATAGGCAATGGGATGGGCAGCGCCTATGTAAAGAAATCTAGTGACTTAAACACTTCGTGTTGGGGACAAAGTGGTCCTTTGTCACCCTTACTTAGCCCTCAAACACGAGATTTAGTTCCAAGGACCCCAAAATACATATTCATTAATCAAAAGTGCTCAAATATTCTCCTTAGGGTTTCAGAATAAAAAACCAAATAGCTCAAGATTTGACCGTAGGTTTTCAAAGATAATTACATATTTGGAATCACCAATCCGCAAGCTTCAAGAAACATCTATTATCCTTGGAATTAGAGGTACGTGGGGTTATCCTAAGATCTCATGGGTGTAGTTTTTATAAACATGCATGCTTTGAAATGGGGGTTTTCAATCAAATGCTAATAACTTGCTTTCAATATGATTTCTAAGTCATTTTTCTTTATGTCATGGGAATTGTTTGCTTGTATACTTCAATGGTTGAAACCATGCATATGTGATTTGAGATTTTCCAAGGAAGTTTTATAAATATGAATGATAAATTGCTTTCAAATTCCCATGATAATGTCTTGATACCACATATCATATTGTGACCAATAAAAAAGAGCATGAATTTGAAATAATTATTGTTCACAACTTGTAAATGAAGAAGCACCTTGTTTTTTCAAGATTATGCATAAGTGGATGTGATATTGATGACTTGTAAGTCGGGTATGACGATACACTTTAGGATACGATATGTGATTGAATAAGATAAAATTTGAATGGATTGGTTTAACATGATAAAGTTGGATGACCGAAGAAGGTGTTTGAGACATAAGGGCTCATCGCTTGAAAAATGTGTTTGCCGACACAGAATATTGGTACCAGGCTAAGTGATATTTTGTACTTGACTTTATGTCATTTCCAAATTGGGACTATAGGTAGGAGCCCGGGCTAAGTACTTTTGTGCTGACCCCCTCCCCTCTCCAACCTCTCAGGTTCAGAGGCCCAGTCTAGGGGTCAAGAGAATCAGTAGATCTTTTAGACAAAGTTGCAGAGACAAGTGGTGAGCCTTCTCTATTTCGGAAGGTCTTATGTCCTGCAGTCCTTTTCTCTTATATTCAGTTTTAGGGTCTACTGGGGCCTTGTCCCAGTTTACATACTGTTACTTGACTTAGTCACTTGTTAGAGATTTTTGCATACATTTGTTTAGAGGTTAATTGATGTTGAGGGAACCTTATCAACCCATTATTATTTCCTTTCATAGCTATAACCATGTTTTTGAATTATTGTGTTTTTCCGCATTACTTTGATCATATGAATTAGGTGCATGATTACCAGACAGATAGGGTGTTTCGGACCTTCTGTAACGCCCCGAAAAATGGGTCCCGGAGCGTCACACGGTGCTTGAGGCTACGAGTAGCCCCAAGCTAACCCTTTGAGCCATTTTTATTCAGTTCAACACAAATCAATGGGGTTTCCATAAATAAACCTCAAATATCTACAGAGTAATAATCGTCCAAGAATAAAAGAATTTTAGAAAGATAACAAAATACAAATTATTAGTCAACTCCCAACATCTATACTAGTCTGACAAACTTCTAAGAAAATCAATAAAACTAGCGAGCCATAGAGACATGCCCCAACTGACTCATACTCAGTTATCAAATGTAAACGACTCTGTGAAACCAACATCAGACATCATATCCTCGGAACATGAGGACTCACCACAATAGAGGATGTAGAACAGCGTGCCCAAAGAATCACTGTTGAACCTAAAACTGAGCATCTGAACCTACATTTCGAGAAAATGCAGCCCACATCCGAAGATGTGGGTCAGTACCATGGAAAGGAATCGAGTATATGGGGGTGTATGTAGTTGTATAAACATCATCATCATAAATTTTTATAAGAAATATGCAGGATGTATGAAAGACTCACATAGCCCGAACAAAATCATCATAATCATGTGAGGATGAAATAAGTACAATAACACATGTGAGTCATCATATAATTTGTCAATCACTTTTATTTCATCAAGAATATCAATTCTCATAATGTAAATATCATTTAAATCTTTTGAAAGAATAACTTTCACAATTCCACTTTCAAAGCACTTCACCATTCACCATAGACATAAGGAAACACACACACACTGGGAGATCCTATAACCGACATAAACCATGTGAGCTACATGGAGTCCAACGTACAACCCACGTTGGGGAGAGCTGTCCTATCCTTTCCATCAGAGTAGGACTATCGATATCAAATCCACACAAACTAGTGATCACTATATAAATCAGCCTCAGGCTCACTCATATGGGGGCACGTAGTTCTAGGGAAGTAATGTCGCTTTATACCTCCCACTCAGTGCTAAATATTTCTCCCGGACTTAGCTCAGATCATTTCAAAGACAATCCACAACAAAAAAATTTCAGTAATATATAACTATACATCGGGGGCCATCATGCATCCCATCTATCAAAATCAACCACGTTGTGGATTTCTTTAACACTCGAGTTCAAAACAACTCCATTAAGACCAAAAGGTCAAATATCGTTCCAATTGGGATTCACGACCCTAATATAAAAACATGATAAATATCGTTCAAGATTCATGCTTTATAATCATCCTAAGATATGGGTTCATGCTTCAAATTCGTAAAAATAAAAAAAAATCATGCCTTTGTAAAGAAAATTACTTTTGGACACAAGAACGAAAGAGAGTTCTTGTTGAAAAAACCCCACATAACTTGAATGATGAAATTTAGATCGATACTCATTTTTGAGATGTTAATCGTGACTTTTAATGATGGTTCTTGGAGTTCTTGAACTAGGAACTTGGAATCTTGAATAAATTTACAGAATTAATGATGAACTTTGGAGGTTCTTGAAGTTGGATGTAGGAGCTTAGGGTTTTATTTTTGAGGGAATTTGATGAAATATAACATATAATGCTTCTAATAGGCTTTAATATAGGGTTTGGATGGATTTTAGATGAGGGGGAATGACCAAAACGCCCCTAAAAATCAAATAATTCTCGAATCTGTCCTTTGTTGGACTGTTTTGATAGTTTGAAGTAGATCAACCATAATGTTTTACTCCGATATCCAAATTGGATGAAACCAATTTCATTAGAAAGAGGACTTTCAGAGATTTCCGTTGATATATAGTAGATCACCCAGATCATTATGTACAAGGAGTTATGAACGTTTAAAGTTGGAGGAAAAATACGCCAGGACTCAGTACTTTTTCCTGCACATTTTACTGGTCACCACTATTGATGGTTCGATCGGAATGTTCATAACACGTTGCTCGGGTTTCCGTTTTTGATGATCCACATATCTTTTAAAAGATTATTCGATACTCTACGCAATGGTGGGTCATAATCTAAGACATTCCGCACGAAAAATTTATAATTCATTCTAGAAGATAGAACCCAACATGTTTACGCATAAAATTTCAGCGAAAAATTTCCTGGGATATTACACCTTTATGATTTGAAACGCTCGTCACGGCCAGGCCTAAGTTTGGGTCATGACAACAGTTCTTTAATTTTCACTCTACAGTTTACTATTGTTACCGGGTTGAAATGCATCGACAACATAGATGATTTTAATTATTTAGACCTTCCATCATGTCGACTACAGAAAAATATTTTTCGTATTCGATAGATAATATGAAAAGAAGTGAGTTGGTCATCCTTTTTTAGCTAAAAAGTGGAAAAAATTATGTAAGATGCGGCAAAAATTGGGATATTGTACTTTATACACACATTTGTATTCTCCAAATTAGATAAAACCAATATCCCTGACACTTCCATATGGTGAATTATGGAAGTTATAGTCGTTTTCCATGGGAAAAGTTGGCTTTTTCAAAACTGATGGCTTCTTTTAGTCGGTCGATGAATGAGGTGAAACGGTATTACCATCTGAGTGGCATGTCATAGGCTCTTCAAATTTGATGGTATGAATGTTGTTCCGAAGTTGATGAATCACATGTCATTCGTGTTCACAATTTAATCACAAGGATGGTGCACTGGAAAGTGGTTAAACCAAAGCCTAGATATGAGGATCTGATGGATGACATGTTTAGTAAGGTAGTGTTTTGTTTACAGTGATACCTTTGTTTGTCTATTGTGAATTTTTAAGGTACTTTTAATTTTTTGGTCTTTTGTGTTATTTTTGTTGTAGCTTGTGTACAAGAATTTATTCCCGTCACCACAGGAATTGAACCAACTTGATTTGCCCAATCCTCTAACATTTGGTTCAATAGATCGTGGTGCAAATGAAGCACAGGCAGTATGTGTACATCAACAATCTAATAGGATTGCTCCGATTGAATTTTTTTTATGAATTTCATGATTTTAGTACTCCTCCAAATGCAGACCTTCTCAAAAAGTTGAGGGTTGATGCTGGTCCATCTTCACACCCTCCTGTGAAGAAACAAAAAATAGTTGAGGAGTCCGCAAAAGTTAGTTCATGATTATCAAAGACAAAAAAATATTCAGAGCAGTTGTCCAAAGATAAAAATTTGGTAGGATCACTAAGAGATCGTTCAGAGCCTCGTGTTTCCTTGGATAAAGACAAATTTATGTATAGTGTTGAGATGAGGGATACCGATAAAGAACCTATTGCTGGAGAAGAAAATATATCACTATCCAAGTTAGATTTGGACGATATAATATCTTATGTAAGTATAATATTTTTTTGGTTTGTTGTGTTAATGTTAAAACAGATTATAGGTTAACATGAAATTCAAAATGTAGGTTGACATGAAATTCAATGATCTGCAAATTTGATGATGGACCATTATACAGGATTTGTGGTAGTTGTGAAAGAAGGTTTTCTTCATATGATAAGGTATTCATAATTTATCATTAATATCAGTAAGTTAAAGTATTATTCTAATTTGTTATCTTGCAGGTTGCTCATTATCCAATTCATCAAAGTGAAAAAGATATCCCGGATAGAGAAGAGGATCCTTCTCAATCTCTTAATGAGGAAAACAATTGATGATAAAAGTGACAATGTTGTAGATGATGCAGGAAAATCATCTAAAGTAGGTGGCACTGACGGAGGAACTGAGGAAAGCTTAAAGATAATTAAATTGACTTAGTTATATGATCAATTTGTTGCAACCTGCACAAAATATTAGCCTCAAATAGTTTATGTGTTATTATTCGAAGTGTTGAAACTGTTAAAATAATGGTGTATATGTAACAATTAAGTATCACTTTGATACATCTGGCATCATATGTATCACTTTGACGCATGCAGTGATACATATAGATAGTTTATCAAGATTACTGTAACAAATATTTGTTATGTGTTCCTTATGATTTCCACAAAAGTACATTTTGACCTATGTCAAACAAGAGGGTGAGAGTCCCTACACAGACAAGGTGCAAAAGATGATAGACATAATATAGCTGCTGAAATAGATGAAGCGGATAAGGGACAATGGCCCAAAGGTAATATCTATTTACTTAAAACGAAAATTGTTTTGTAATTGATCACAAATATTATTTGTTATTATTTGGTAAGTTTAAGATGTTCATTATAATGGTCAAAAACTTATTTTATCTTTTGCATAACAACTTTTCAGTTATAATTTTTTAATCCTATCTACTGATGATTAAAGTTTCAATTACCGAAAGTTGGTTATCTGTTATGTAAGTTTTCCAGATGAATCATAATGATACATATTGGTCCATATGTATCATTATGGTACAAATAGATATTTTAATAACTTCCAATCTAAACTTCATTATAACACTAAATTCACTTTTTACATACGTCTCATAGGATTCTGAAGAAGGCCTTCATAACATAGATGAAGATTTATGTAAAGAAATTACTTTATCTGTAGCACCATTGACTGCTGCCCATCCAACAAGGATCACTAATAGTGCTGTTGACACATGCAATTAGGAAGACAACACTAATAGTCAATATTATATTAGTGGTAGTTCTACTGCATCTATTTCTCAAGTCCCTGTTTGCAAGACTAATCTGTCATAAAAAAACTGCAAAGAGCAATGGTCATCCTTCAAAACTATATCAGTCACCATTTGTCAATGTTTTTTATTCTGGGTTAAAAGATAATGAAGTCATCCATCCGCTCAAAAGGTTGAACTACCCGTTTGAAGGTCACAACATTTATGAACCATATGCGGAAGAGCTCTTCTCTAAGTTCTCTTTTTGCATGTTTGTTGGACTGTACAGAACACAAACTAGTAGGTAAGATTGATGAATCACCTTTCATAATATCATATAGATGTATTACTCTCAATACTGATTTAAATCATAATTTACTTTTAGAAAAGGGAAAGATGAGCACTATACAAGCAAATACATTGACCTTAAACCAAAACTTGATTTTGTAATTGCACACCCGGTGGAAAAAATTTGGTTTCATAATATGGCCCAATCAAGTAAATGTTGGAATTATGAGGTATGCATCAGAGAAATATATATAGAAAATAACAATTTTATTAATTTTTATAATTCAAGCACAACTTGATTTCTATAACATGACCCAACCAAATTGATGTTTGCAGTCTAATTTACCCTTTCTAGTATCAGATGTATCAAAGTGATACATCTGGTACTCATATGTATCACTGTGATACATATGTAAAAAAATGTCACCGCAAGAACTAATCTGTAATACGTATTATTCATATACTACGTTGCTATAAATTCATAAGCATCAACTGTTTTGCACTTTGTCGTATTCATGGTTTATATGAATCACATGTTCTTATTCATTTTAGTTTTCTATCTTAGCACATCGATGTGGTATTCTACTATCTTAGAAAGAAAGCAAAACTACACACAACCAGTGAATATAGATATACCACTATGAATTGCATGTTCAAGAACTACATTCATGACACATACACTCATTATCACAAAAGTCAATTTGAGATTGATCTTAGCTCGCAGGCTGAAAATATTCGTTCAATGAAAGTGACTTCGATAGAGAGATCAATTTGTTAGATTATTCAAGGCCTATGCATTTCAGCCGGTATTCCATGGCATTTGATTGATGAGGTGTATGTGCCAATAAATTATAAGGGGTCGTTTCACTGGGTGTTGGCAATAATAGTACTCAAGGAAAGATGTATTCGTGTGTATGACTCGCTGAAAGGTCATAAAGGTCATGATGATGAGATAAAGGAGCTTTCTGAAATGTTGTCAACTTATTTAACAATATCTGATTTTTTTTGAAAAAAAAGAGTGCACAAATTGCTCACTACTAGAAGTATACAAGGAAAAAACAGATCAACATCCATTCGCTGTTCAGATTGTTGATGGGATTGTGCAACAATAAAGCGGTACGTTGTAAGTATCATCTATTAGTTTAAATATATTCTTTTTACATAAGACCTCACAACAACCAATAAAATACCTATTGTTCAATTTTTCAGGGATTGTGACTTGTTTGTAGCGGCATATGCTAAATATTTAAGTTATGGACATCAAATACCTTCTTCAGAGTTTGATCCAGAAAAGCATTGTACAAGATACACATCCTTGTTATAGGACTATGGTGTGAACAAGGCATGCACCTAATATGTTTGTGACAATCAGGATCTGCCAAGGCCTAAACGCACCTTCATTCCACCCGAGGATACAAAGATGATTCATGTTAAACAGTAGTTGTCTAGAATTTGTTGTGTGACAAAAGGATATTAGTTTCTTATGTTTGTTGATTTATGGATATTTTGTTTCTTACGTTTGGGAATTTCTAGATATTTCAAGATAATGTGTTTTATGTTTTTAATGTCATTACATTTAATGTTTCATAAACTAAGACAGTGAAAGTTATTTATTTCTTGTGTATAGAATCTCAAATTGGCGATAATTGAAGTTGCATTTCAGGTGTCTTACAATTGATATGTAGATAATAATTCTGTTAACAATCACAAATGGTCTAATATGAATCACTAGTAAAAAGTTTGTTGTAGATGTATAACCAACATTCCAGTTATGTTTAATAGCCTTAACAATAAATCACACATCACTAATATGAATATCATAACTTTAACGAACGATTAATATGAGTCATACAACAGTGTTAAAATTTTTAATATGTTCAACTGAAAACAATATGTTGAAAATGTATCACCAATTAACCAGTTGACTTTAATTACTAATATGAATCACATAACTTTCACGAACAGTTAATATGAATCATATAATATTATTAAAATTTTCAATATGTATCAACTGAAAATAATACATTGAAAATGTATAACCAGTTAACCTGTTGAGTTTAATTACTAATATGAATCACACAAATTTAATGAACGGTTAATATGAATCATATAATGCTATTAAAATTTTTAATATGTATCAACTATCAACATTATGATGAAAAATTATAAACAATTGACCTGTTGAGTTTAATAACTAATTTGATTTACATAAATTTCATGAACAATTGATATCAATCATATAACAATATTAAATTTTTCTAATATGTATCGCTTTGTAATTTTATGTTGGAAATGTATCACTAATATTACTCACCTGATGAAATATATAAACAATTTAAAAGGGATGGGTTGTATGAATCATATAACTATCATGAACTCTAACATATCCGCATCAGAGAATACTACTAATGAATTAAAAGCATTGATCAGCAAACAACATTTCTCTTTCCAATGTACACAAAATATCTCAAACAATAATTTTTTGAGTATTTAACTCAAATGATTGAATTCAAAATATTGAACTAAGTAAACAAGTCTGACTCAACTTCAAAGAAAAATGTCACATCTTTAATGGAAAGTAGTTGCAAGCGCGACTATTATGGTCTTCATACCCACACTTACCACGCGATTTGAGGTTGATGAAAAATTTTCTCTATTTTCTTTTGTCTTCCTTTTTTAGGTCTTCCTGGTGGAGGTTTATATTTTGGGGACGAAACCACATCTTCTAACACCTCCTGTGGTACATGCCAATCTCGTTTATCGGGCATTGGACAAAATGACATTTCATAAGTCTGGAATAGTGTCTCCTTCTTGTAGTAACCAGAACAGTATGACTTCATTTCCTTTACATATTTGCTTTTCAAAATGGCAATAGCGTGCGCGCATGGTATCTCATCAAGATGAAATCTACCAAAGTTTCATGTTCTATTATCCAACCGAACAATGTATTTTCTTCCTTCTTCATACACACTGTATATATAGTTTGTTGATTCTCAAATTTGAAAATATTTTTTTCATAAAGAGTTATGTTAGTCGACGTAATATATGAATCATATATATTAAAGATTAAATAAATATAAATAATGAGATTTCAAGTGGAGGCATATTTGTACAAAGGTATCAAAATGATATATTTGAGTTTCGGATGTATCACTTTGATACATCTATTATCAAAAAGTTAAAATAGTCTGCAAATCAAATTTCTTAAAGTATAATAAAAGTTAAATAACTTACCATCATACGTGATAAATTTGCCTCGTTCAATTGAAGATTTTATTAAAACTTACCTCCCAATGAGTTTTTGACAAAAAAGCAGACTGATCTATATTTTTGCGGCTCCATGCACCAAATAATATTCTGACCTATTCAAGAAAATCTAAAGTTGGCAGTTCACGTGCCTCAACTAGACGAGAGTTGATAAATCTGCAATGTTGGAATTCATCATCTTCCCCCTATTTATTGGAGCATGAAATCGTGACCACTTTTCAAATACAACATTTTCTAGATATACCTTTACTCTGTTGTCAATATTTTCCACTTACACATAAGATAATTAAAATCATCCAACTTGTACGCTTTAGTCAACTTGTCCTTAACTCTTTCTATAATTATTGCAGACATTATTTTAAAGATGTAAAACACAGGTAAAATATGGTATACATGCATACACCACACTAACCGCCTTGATTATGCTTTTATGTCTATCAGAGATAATACAAGTATTATCGTATTCCCCGAAAGACACTTAAATTGCTGGAAAAAATATGTCCAGGAGGAATCATTCTCAAAATCTACAACCCCATATGCAAGCGACAATATATGACTAGATACATAAGATCAACCAATCATTAGTTCTAATTTATATAACAATTACCATCATTTGATGGAAAAATATAAAATAATCACTATATGCAATATCTGCTTCTTTAAGTGTGCTAGCTGAAACGAATGTTCCCTTATATGGTCTACTCATGTGACATCCGTCTACTACCACAACAGGCCAACATACTAAAATCCCCTAATAAAAGAATGTAGTGCTACGAGTAGATACATGAACTGATTATCCGGAGGTTTATGCATCCTTATATGTGAATTGGGATAAATAGAATTCAACATGTATATGTAGGAAGGCATTTTCTTATATCTATTTGCTTGTCGCCCTCTCAATATCTTTAAAGCACATTTTTTAGCATGCTACGCCTTTATGTAATCTATAACCAAACCAAGTTCTCATTTATATCTTCAATAATGTCACTTGGGGTGATTATTCTTTTATGGCTCAACAACTTTGTAGCTTTTATTCCAGCTACAAAAACAATTGTTGCATGCTTCTGCTCAAAAACTTGGTCCATTCATGGACAGGTGTGTTCATAATTGAAAGTACGTACTATGAATGTATCAGTACCAAGCTTATATAATGCCTTGAATAACCAACTACATTCAGGAGATTTGTAAAGCAAGACATAACTGAAATATACACCAATAAAATGTATCACAACTATGAAGTTTTGTAATCTTTTATATGAATCACGATTTACCATATGAATCACTATTTAACAAAAAAAATAATGGCATATGTATCATGCATATGAATTACCTTTACTCTATAAAACCACAAACATTGAAATTCGTTACCATATGAATTACCATTTATCAATTATAATGATCACATAATATCATTCAAATGAATCAAACTATAGTTGTTGTGCATTATCAAACTCAGATTAAATGTATCACCATTTTTTCTAACACAATAACACCATCTACCATATGAATAACCATTTTAAAAATATAATTATAAAAAATATATAATTCTTATGAATCACCTTACAAACTACTTATGCGTTATCCAAAAACACCACAATTCACAGTAAGCAAGTTTTTGTATGAATCACGTATTACAACAAACAATATCCAAATCCATACTTCCACACAATTATGTGCAAATTATGCAAATGTATCAATAAAAATTCCAGATCTATCAATTGCAAATTAAATCTGAAATTGATGTTGAAAAACTAAAATCCAACCTCTGTTTGTCAGATCTCTCAGCTCTAAAATTGAACCTGTGCTTGATTATATAGTTATGCTTTACCGATAAAAGAGTAGCTTTGTTTTTCTACTTTTTCTTCACCTTTACAACACTGTTACAGCAATCACTTTTTACTTGTTCACCACCTATATCAATAGCTGGCAGAGATTCAACGTTACCAACTACATCTACTACAAATTCAGATGGCTCAACATTATCGTAGCATTAAATTGCCATATCATCCGAGTCGAAATCATTACTGTCAATTAGAATATTACTCGTCGTAATACACAGTTGATATATTTGAGTTTCGGATGTATCACTTTGATACATCTGTTATAATAATGATATGTTTGAGTTTCGGATGTATCACTTTGATACATCTGTTATCAAAAAGTTAAAATAGTCTGCAAATCAAATTGCTTAAAGTATAATAAAAATTAAATAACATACCATCATACGTGATAACTTTGCCTCGTTCAATTGAAGAATTTATTAAAACTTACCTCCCAATGAGTTTTTGACAAAAAGCAGACCGGTCTCTATTTTTCCGGCTCCATGCACCAAATAAGATTCTGACCTATTCAAGAAAATCTAAAGTTGGCAGTTCACGTGCCTCAACTAGACGAGAGTTGATAAATCTGCAATGTTGGAATTCATCATCTTCCCCCTATTTATTGGAGCATGAAATCGTGACCACTTTTCAAATACAACATTTTCTAGATATACCTTTACTCTGTTGTCAATATTTTCCACTTACACATAAGATAATTAAAATCATCCAACTTGTACGCTTTAGTCAACTTGTCCTTAACTCTTTCTATAATTATTGCAGACATTATTTTAAAGATGTAAAACACAGGCAAAATATGGTATACATGCATACACCACACTAACCGCCTTGATTATGCTTTTATGTCTATCAGAGATAATACACGTATTATCGTATTCCCCGAAAGACACTTAAATTGCTGGAAAAAATATGTCCAGGAGGAATTATTCTCAAAATCTACAACCCCATATGCAAGCGACAATATATGACTAGATACATAAGATCAACCAATCATTAGTTCTAATTTATATAACAATTACCATCATTTGATGGAAAAATATAAAATAATCACTATATGCAATATCTGCTTCTTTAAGTGTGCTAGCTGAAACGAATGTTCCCTTATATGGTCTACTCATGTGACATCCGTCTACTACCACAACAGGACAACATACTAAAATCCCCTAATAAAAGAATGTAGTGCTACGAGTAGATACATGAACTGATTATCCGGAGGTTTATGCATCCTTATATGTGAATTGGGATAAATAGAATTCAACATGTATATGTAGGAAGGCATTTTTTTATATCGATTTGCTTGTCGCCCTCTCAATATCTTTAAAGCACATTTTTTAGCATGCTACGCCTTTATGTAATCTATAACCAAACCAAGTTCTCATTTATATCTTCAATAATGTCACTTGGGGTGATTATTCTTTTATGGCTCAACAACTTTGGAGCTGTTATTCCAGCTACAAAAACAATTGTTGCATGCTTCTTCTCAAAAACTTGGTCCATTCATGGACAGGTGTGTTCATAATTGAAAGTACGTACTATGAATGTATCAGTACCAAGCTTATATAATGCCTTGAATAACCAACTACATTCAGGAGATTTGTAAAGCAAGACATAACTGAAATATACACCAATAAAATGTATCACAACTATGAAGTTTTGCAATCTGTTATATGAATCACGATTTACCATATGAATCACTATTTAACAAAAAACATAATGGCATATGTATCATGCATATGAAGTACCTTTACTCTATAAAACCACAAACATTGAAATTCGTTACCATATGAATTACCATTTATCAATTATAATGATCACATAATATCATTCAAATGAATCAAACTATAGTTGTTGTGCATTATCAAACTCAGATTAAATGTATCACCATTTTTTCTAACACAATAACACCGTCTACCAAATGAATAGCCATTTTAAAAATATAATTATAAAAAATGTATAATTCTTATGAATCACCTTACAAACTACTTATGCGTTATTCAAAAACACCACAATTCACAGTAAGCAAGTTTTTATATGAATCACGTGTTACAACAAACAATATCCAAATCCATACTTCAACACAATTCTGTGAAATTATGCAAATGTATCACAAAACTTCCAGATGTATCAATTGCAAATTAAATCTGAAATTGAAGTTTAAAAACTAAAATCCAACCTCTGTTTGTCAGATCTCTCAGCTCTGAAATTGAACCTGTGCTTGATTGTATAGTTACGCTTTACCGATAAAAGAGTAGTTTTATTTTTCTACTTTTTCTTCACCTTTACAACACTGTTATAGCAATCACTTTTTACTTATTCACCACCCATATCAATAGCTGGCAGAGATTCAACGTTACCAACTACATCTACTGCAAATTCAGATGGCTGAACAATATCATAGCACTAAATTGCCATATCATCCGAGTCGAAATCATCACTGTCGATTACAATATTACTCATTGTAATACACAGTTGATACTTTCTGAATAAAGTTTCATGTTTCAAAATATGATGAAAAAGCTTCACAGCCATATCATTATGAATCTTCAGTGTTGAAGAATTGCCTTGAACAATGTATTTCGCATGAATTCTTTTCAGAGATACGTCAACATTCAATTGAATTGATATACCATTCATTAAATCGCGGTATGACAGTTTTCATGAATTACAATGCCGTCGACCTGATAGTTATCGTACCTAGTTTTTGAAATCCATTCCCTAAAATGACACAACAAAATAGTCACGAGTTCCATTGAAGTTAGTCAGAAAATTAAGAAGGAAGATCGATTTTTTCCCCAATACAAAAAGTTGAGTTTTTAATCTGGTTTGCTTCAAAATAATTGGTTTGCTTCAATTTTGAGCTCTTGTCGACTAGAGTTGCGATTTTAACGTTTGTAACAGTTTTGGCGTGATTTGCATTGTTGAAATCAGAGAAAATTCATTACTTCATTAATAAAGAACTTATCTGTTTTAAATGTATCACTTTCTTATATGTATCACCGCTTAACATATGTATCACTATTTTAAAAAATCGAGATAAAATGTAATTAGCAAAATAGTCATAATTTTATGTAATATTACTTAAAGATTTAGGAATTTATGTATGTTTCTGTAAAAAAAAATTAAAATGGCCAGAGTCCCAATCCAAAAAGAAAAATGACAAAAGAGGACCAGGTCCAAACTATGACTTGCTCCAAAAAGGTAAGCAACAAAATTTCTAACCTATACTTGTGCCTTAGAATCTGAAAAGAGTATCAATAAGACACAACTTCTTATCTTCCTCTTCTGTTTGATAAGCTTGTATTTCTCATCCTTCCTTTTCCTTTGCAGCTGACTATGAGTAGGTATACTTCTCATCTTGTTAATGTTCTTAGATGAACTATCTATGCACTGCAAGATCTCACGACCCTTGATGTTAGGTGAAGCCTTTTGATTGATAAAGCTCGTTGTCCTAGCTTGTATTAACACAACATAATGTCTTCTTCCGGGAATAAATCTCAAAGATGTCAAATTTTACTACTAAGCTAGATTTTCTTTTTAATTGCAATAAGCGAAAACATTTATATGTTATTACTAGGCTACACGTATTCAATGTTCACCTCTTCATGAGTCTTTCACTTTCTTTGTTCTCATTAATTAGTAACTAGAGAAGCAATTTTTTGTCACATGTCATTTATCATGACTTCGAGATATATTATTTTAATAGATACATCAAAATATTACTCATTTATAAATAAAAAACTATTCAATGATAGTACTAGTTGAAAGTGCTATTGACTAAATAACATTTCATAATTACTAACAAGTTCACATTTTTTTTTTCTTTTACCACCAGGCTAGATCATTTTCTATTTATTCCAATATGTTATAACATCGATGTGTTATTATTAAGAACATATTTAATTTTCATCTTTTCCCGAGTCTCCTCCTTTTTCAATTCTCATCAAGGAGTAACTAGAGGAGCTACTTTCTTTCACATGTCCCTTGTCCTGACTTCGATATTACCACTATATATAAGAGAGGATATCAATTTTCGTAGTCCTCACAATGTTATTTTAGATATTTCACTTTTTTTTGTTAAGATTACCTAACACGGCAGCTAATGGTGTCTTTTTCAATATTTTTTCATTTATGCCCTTATTGTTTTTGTTAGAGAAAATACACTATTTTCATCCTGAACTATAAATGAAATTGCTGAGACACACTCCAACATAAAAGGGGGTCCTATTACACCCTGTTCTAATTAAATTGTATTTTTGGGAACCTTAAGTCCTATGTAGCACGCTGCATGAATCAATATATTGAAGGTCCATGTAGACACACGTATGCACTTAAGGTTGTTAAAAGTACAATTTTAATTAGTCCAGGGGGTAATAGGACCCCTTTAAGTTGGAGTGTGTCTCAATAATTTCATTTATATTTCATGGTGAAAACAATACAATTACTCTTTTTGTTGAGATCATTCCCACTTGGACTTTTATTATTGGTCTCTTCTTGTTACTTATTAAATTACCTTTTAGTTAAAACTCCATCTATCTTTAATTAACAATCACTTTAGCTCAAACAAATCAATCCAAATAATTTTTAATACAAAATTAAAGTTTACATTGATTTTCAATTACACTCTTATAATTCTTATTGATGTTGCACAATTCTCAAATGACATATAATAAATGTGGCAACTTAATCAATAATACCTTGTACATATTATTTTTCATAGCAAACGTGAAAAAAGATACAACAATAACTAAAATGGGATGGATAAGATATTTTTGTAAGGTGTGTATAAAACATAAGAACGACAAGTAAATCAACTGAATGGAGTAATCTATCAGTGCAGTTTAATTATTATTTAGTATCCTTGTAGATTATTATGAAGTTAATTTTTGTAAAAGCTCTAAATTAAGGTTATAAGATATAATATAAACTTGAAGTCATGAAAATATTTTATTGTATTAGATGATTTTATATAATGAAAAAAATTAATTATGCAAAAACTCTTGCTACATGAAATAATGAACAAAATTAAAACTCAATAAATATCAAAAGAAATTTATTTCTGTATACAAGTAAACAATTAAATACTCACAAAACCATAAAAATATAAATAGTTTTTTTTATTTATGATATTCATCAAATTATAATTATTAAATTATTTTAAATTATGTTATTTAGAAAATATTGAATTTCTTATGGCCCTATGATATATTCTAATTCTCTGGTAATATATTCTTACAATGTTTTTTTCATAAAAAGTACCTACTTATGTAATTAAAAACTTTAATAATTAGGAAAACTTTTTAAGAAGACATGTTTGACATATCATTAGATTATATTATTTATAAAATAAAAAACATATTACAAATTATATTTTAAATTAAAATTATTATTTTATATCTTGTGTTTGTGCCCGGACTTAGCACGGGCCTCCTGTAACTAGTTTCTAATAGATGTATCAAAACATCACATTACTTCTTTTTAGGATTAGCAAGATTTCAAACATGTTCATTCTTTTGTACTAAGTATATATATTGTTCCACTTAGATGTTCTTTTGTGATTGTTTTTATTTTAAGCTGATTATAAGAACTAAGTGAAAAAAGCTGCAAACTAAAGTATTTTGAAAATTTGATTAGTGTTGTGATAAATCTACTGATTTTGGTTGTTTTCCAGCAGCACTTCTCCACCAACAATTGTTGCTTCTTTGAGAGTTTCAAGATTCTCATTGCAAAGTGATGAAAAATCTTTTGGTGGTTCAATAGAACTATTAGATTTGACCCAGAGAAAATTACATCTGGAACTCTAGATCTAGCAGATCTGATTGAAAAAAAATCAAATCTAGAATTCAGAATCTATCAGATTGACTAGACAAATCAAATACGGAACTCTAGATCTATTAGATGTGATCGGAGAAAATTGAACCTGGAACTCCAAATCTATAAGAGTGATTGGAGAAAATTAAATTTGAAACTTCACATCTATCAAATCTAATTAGAGAAATCAAATCTGCAACTCCATATTTATCAGATTGATAGATAAATCAATTCTGGAACTCCAAATCTATCACATCTGACCAGAGAAATCAAATATGGAGCTCCAAATTTATCAGATATGGCCGGAGAAAATTGAATCTGAAACTTATGATCTATCAATCTAATCGGAGAAAATCAAATCTAGAACTCTAGATCAATAAGATCTGACCAGAGAAATCAAATCTGGAACTCTAGATCTGTCAGATCTGACTGGCGAAATCAAATCTGAATCTCCAGATCAACTAGATCTTATCAGATAAAATTGAATCAGAAACTATTGTTGCTGATTCTAATGCACAACTGTCATTCACTAATATAGTTTACCGTCCACCTCCACTACTCCAGCAACCCAGGGCTAACAAGCGGAGTCTTTGACATAAAATTTTGGGGACTAGTTTTAACACCAGATTTTGCCAACATCCTACAAAGTTTCCAAGAAAACCGCCCTAATCCCTGTGATTTCTATCTCTTGAATCTTAATTAAAGTCGTTTTCTATTTTCTATTTTTTGTTTAAATCTTCCTAAGTTTCCATTCTTGCTATATAGAATGTTGTTGTCTGTTTTGGTACAGTTTTATTAATGCTTCTTTTCTTTGATCCCTACCTCTTGTTTGGTGTTAATTTAGACCTAGATTAGGAAGTATTAACTCTGACTTGAATTTTTTACTAATGTCATTTCCATAATTACCGTGATATTTATTCTTATTCTCTTGTAGCGTACTATGTGTTGTTCTCTTTTATTGCTTTTTAGATTTATAATCCAATGTAGGTTTTGATCTATGTTTCTGATTTTGGTGTAGTTCAATTTATTGATTGCGTGCTCTTTTTCTAGTTTCCATTATAGTTTCGAATTATTTCTTGCTATCTTGCTTTCAGACTATTCATTTAAATTAGTATTTTCTGATGTAGTTTAAACCTTATTTGGTGGTTTTGGTGAATGATGATAGACTAGGGTTATGTCATAAGTCGCGATCGAGGGAGAAAGATAGGAGCAGTACGTGGGTTAAAGGTTTTCCTAGTCTGAGAGTAGGGTCTTGGAATATAAGGATCCTTGATGGGGAATTCCATAGAGCTACTGAAGATTTTAAAAAAGAGGAAGAGTAATATAGCGTGTTTAGGACACTAAATGGGTAGGTACCACGGCTTGAAATGTGGATAAGTTTATGTTATGACACCCAGGAGGATCGAGGGATAGGAATGGAGTAGGCATTTTAGTAGATGGGAACCTTAGCAAGTAAGTGGCGGAGGTTAGGAGGATTAAGGATAGGATGATGACGATTAATCTAGTCTTTGAAGGGCTAACTTTGAACATTATTAGTTCTTATGCGCCCCAAATAGGCTTGAATAGGGAGGTTAAGAAGCACTTTTGGGTGGATTTATAAGATGGTAAGGGGTACACCACATACTGCAAAGACATTCATTGGCGGGAACATCAATGGCCACATTTGGGCAAATTCTAGTGGTTTTGATGATGTGCATGAAAAATTTGTGTTTGGGGATAGAAATGTAGGTGGAACCTTGCTTTTGCATTTTGCTAAAGTTTTTGAGTTATTTATAGCTAATTTGTGCTTTCCAAAGATGGAAGACCACTTAGTTACCTGCCATAGCAAGATGGCTGAAAAACAGATAGATTAGTTATTCTTGAGGAAGGGTAGTAAAGGCCTTTGTAAGGACTGCAACGTTATCCCAAATAAGAATCTTACAAACATAAGTTTTGGGTCATGGACTTAGTGGTTAAGTAAGAAAGAGGAAAAACAATTTATATGATTGGGTAAGGATCTTGCCCTGTGCCCTTTTTCGAGAAATGATAGAGAGGTTATGGGGGCTAGAAGTAATAGTTAGGATGTGGAAACATCTGGAATAATTTACATTAGGCAAGAAGTTAAAGAGCTTTTTGAGTTGTTGAAGGGCATCCCGTTTACCAGGGAATTGATGTTGGAATGGAGAAGTCTAAGGCTAAGCAGAAACAAAGATGGTTTCTTATGAAAAGTTGGTAAAGTGCAAAGACGAGGAGGAGAAGCGGTCATTTAAGGATATTTATAAGGCGACAAAGATGGAGGCTAAGTTAGAGGTGAAAATAGCTAAGACGGTAGGAGATAAAGGCAGAAAAAGAAAATGTACAAACTCGCTAATGCGAGCAAGTAAAGGGCCCAAGATCAAGCGAATTGCATCAAGGATGGCCAATGTAACACCCCGTAAATTTTTTCGTACACTTGTCGCGATTATATGGAGTCCTAAAGACTTGCATATGGGTTAAATTAAGTTTATGGTGTTCGGAAGTATCCCGTCAATAGTTGTATGTGTAGGTATTGGAATAATCTTTCCAACGATATAAAGTTTTCCCAAAACAGAGGAGTATTTCATATAAGCGAGCACATTCGAAATTTCAAAGCGGTGGCCGGGAAGCCTGTGAACAGTAATTCTGCAGGAAAATTACTGTAGCTAGGCAATCCAACTTTAGACGATCATAACTCCTTGTACAAAAAGAACTGTGTGAGCTGCTATATATCAACGAAAACCTCCGAGAGTCTTCTTTCCGATGTAATTGGTTTCCAAATCCAATGTCTGAGTAAGGAGCTATACCCCTTTTACTTCAGCCTATCAAAAAAAAAACAGAATTGTGGGACAGATTTTTGGGTCAACTTTAAACGACCATAACTCCTTTTAAAGGAAGAACTGGGTGGTATACTTTATATCAAAATGAAAGACCTTTGAATTATGTTTCCAATGCAATTGGTTTTACCCAAATCCGATACCGGAGAAAAGAGTTATGATCGATTTACTTCAACCTGTCAAAACTGTCCACTGGGGACAGATTCGGATTTATTTAAATTTTTAGGGCAAAATGGTCATTTTCTATTACCTCTTGGACGAAAATGGGTCTTTATAAATCTGAAATTAGCCTCATTTATATCAGATATTATCCTATTAGTAAGAGAGGTGAAACCCTAGCCAATTTCAACTTCAAATATTTTGTGATTCAACCATAGAAAATTCGAATTGGTTCCGTAGTTGGGTTCACCATCTCGAAAGCTTCGAGAAGCACCCCATGGTTATGTAAGGAGGATCATAAATACAAGAGTTCATTGTTAAGGTATGAATATTGTTAATTCTTGATTCTTATCCATGAATAAGTATTGATAAAGGATTATGAGTATTGTCTTGATGTTGGAAGATAACTAGAAACATAGTTATGAATTGTTGTGTATAAATTGTTAGTAGTAAATTATGGAAGTTGTTGTATTGGATTATGGAGGATGCATTGTGGTGATATATCATTATATTAGTGGTTATGTATGCCTAGTGATCATGTTGGTATTGGATGGTGATTAAGAAGGGAAATAAAGGCTAAGAGTGATGTTGAGGGATATTTCATAAAAATGCATGATATGTGAATGTAATAAGAGTATAAGAGGATGTATGTAGTACTCTTATTGATGAGCTAATGGATTACTTCCTAGACATTATTTGGTTAAGTTAATACCTAAATGGTAAGGTTTGGTTGCTAATACTAGTTTGCCACAAATGACTTATTGTAGATAAGTGTTCGAAGAGTACGGGAAGTCACTTGTATTGAAGTGGCTATATCAAGGTATGTAAGACATACTCTATCTAATCTTTGGCATGAATAATGACCCATGGCACTCTCAAGTAATCTTCCAACATTGTCCTACAACACATGACACATAATAACATCATATGATCTTCGACACTACCAATTGAACTTGTTTTCACTTTTAAGATGTCCGGCTAGTCAAAAAAATGTCCATATACTATTGTTGACTCCGAAATGGTTTAATGAGGTATCCATGATTCTCTACTTCATTTTCATGATATTGATTACCTATTTACATGTTTTTCCTATTGAGGTATCATGGTTTCAAGTTCCATAAAGTGTGACCACAAAGTAACCAATCTCAAAGATTAATTGAATTAAGAAATGGAATGTCTGTATTTTAAATTGATGATATGATGTATTGTATTAGTACCACTGATCAGTTGGCCATTGTATTATAAAGATTATGTATATATGCTATTCCAGGGGTGGTCCCTGATGTATTGTATTAGCACCACTGATCAGTTGACCATTGTATGACATATATTATGTATTGATAAGGATTACGGGAAGTAATGATATGAAAGTAATGTGCAGGTATCCCATCAGTTCTTTTAAGTGTGGTCTACTCATACTGTTTATTCACTGGTATCTGGGTTCTGTTGATCTTTTGTATCTCATCTTGATACTCACTGCCTTACATACTTAGTACATATTTCCGTACTGACGCCCCTCACGGGGGACCTGTATTCATGCCTGCAGGAACAGGTACTTCAGGTCGTACACCTCCGCAGTAAGAGCCAGGATATTCTGTTGTTAGTGGTGAGCTCCAGTTGTTTCGGGGCATCCTAAGTCGTCTCTATATGTACTTTTGGTATTTGTATAAAAGTCTTTTGTGGGCGGGAGTTTGTCCCGACCCCAACTCAGTTGTGTATCTATGTAGAGGCTTTTGTAGACATATTGTACAGTCATAGGAGTGTTTGGTTGATAGACGTGATGGCTCTGACGGCCAATTACTGTTCCTATATATATTTATGTGTGTCTGCTGGGCTGATACAGGTACTGTTTTCTTCTATTTACAATGAAGTGCTGCCCAAATTTCTAGTTTTCATAAGTAATGTAAATGTGAAAGTATAGGTTATGAACGGGTTCTCCCGGGCCTCCTCGGCTACGGGTGCCAGTCCGCTCTAATGGGATTTGGGGTATGACAGAAGTGGTATCAGAGAAGTTCGTCCTAGTGAGTCTACAAAGCCGTGTCTACGTAGAATCTCGTTTATCGGTGTGTTGTGCACCACATGTATAAACAGGAGGCTATTGGACATTTAGGGATTGTTTCCAATCTCCATTTCTTAGATCGTGCAATAGATCCCATATTAGAGATAAAGTCATAATCAATTGCTTAATCCAATTGTTTCTTTTTTATTTATTATAGTGACGATGCCGGTTTCAAGGAGAAAGAATAAGTGGAAGCGAGTAGATGTAGTGGCCGGAGAAGGTACTAGTAAGTCACCACCGGCACAAGCTGAACAAAGTGAGTCTCAAGCTGAGCATATACCAGGCGCTTCTTCTCCTCCGGAAGGGCAGTCTATTAATGCTGTTGATCGAGATTTGAGGGATGCAGTACAACTTCTAACGCGTATAGTTGCCGGTCAAGTTCAAGGGCAAGCTATTCCTACCACAGGTTCTAGTGGTACGGATAGAGAAGCTAGCCTTCGGACATAGGATTTTCTGAAACTGGATCCTTCTACTTTTATCGGATCAGATATTAATGAAGACCCGCAGGACTTTGTCAATCAAACCCAAAGGGCTCTAGATGTTATGCACATATCCGGTAAAGAGATGGTTGAGCTAGCAACATATAGACTGAACGGAGAGGCTACATTGTGGTACGAGGATTGGAAACGATCTAGGGGTATTAATGCACCTCCAACTACGTGGGGAGAGTTCAAAAATGCATTTATTGATTATTATATTCCATTTGAGACTCGTCAGGACCGTGTAGATAAATTCTTAAATCTTCTTCAGGGTAATATGAGTGTAAGGGAGTATAGTCTTCGATTTAACTCCTTGTCTCGATATGCTTATAATGTGGTAGCTACTATGGATGACAGAGTTCATCACTATGTGGATAGATTGGAACCATACTTGGTTAGAGATTGTACCATTGCTGCTTTGAACAAGGACATGGATATAGGAAGGATACAAGATTTCGCTCATAAGATGGAAGATCAGAGGCAAAGAAGAAGAAGCCAGGAATCAGAAAAAGGATATTCTAAGCGGGCCAGAGCTATAGGGCAGTTTATGGCATCTCAGGGAGGTTTTAGGCCTTCGTTCTCTCATAGATTGCCTAGCCCGTTCGGAGGTAATCAGTTCTCTCATAGAAGTGCTCCACCGCAATTCCAAAGGTTCGGAGGTAATCAGTTCGGGCAAAGCAGTGAAAATCAGAGTTCGCGAACAGTGGGGTATCAAGGGCAAGGGAGTATGAGTCAATTAAGACCTCCACGACACCCGTGACCCATATGTAGAAAATATCACTTTGACGAATGTCGGCTTGGGACGAACAATTGCTTTTGGTGCGGTAAGCCGAGGCATATGGCTAAAGATTGCCCACGCAGGACCACAGGTGGTATCACATGACCTACCGGATCAGCTGTTGCGTCATCTTCGGTGCCTCCTTTGAGTAGGGGTGCACAACCTATGGGTCACGGTAGAGGTGATAGAGGAACAACTAGTGCTAGCGGAGCTCAAAACCGTGTGTATGCCCTAGCAGATCGGCAGAATTTAGAGGCTTCTCCAGACGTGGTTACAGGTACATTGTCCATCTTTGTATTTGATGTGTATGCCTTAATTGATCCTAGTTCTACATTATCGTATTCTACTCCTTTGGTTGCGGGAAGGTTCGGAAGAACACCCGAATTATTAGCCAAGCCATTTGAAGTATCAACGCCAGTAGGGGAATCTCTTATAACTAGGAATGTTTATCGAAATTGTGTTGTGAATATTTGTGGTCGTGATACGATGGCCGATCTTGTTGAGTTAGAAATTGTAGATTTTGATGTTATTATGGTCATGGATTGGTTAGCGTCTTGTTATGCTATAGCAGATTGTCGTTCTAAGAAGGTATATTTCCATTTCCCAAATACGGCAGTCCTTGAATGGAAGGGTAATGTTGGAGCGCCGAGAGGTAGATTTATTTCTTACTTTAAGGCAAGAAAAATGATTTCCAAGGGGTACATATACCATTTGGATAGAGTAAGGGATACAGAGGCAGAATCACCAACTTTTCAGACCGTTCTGGTTGTGAATGAATTTCCTGATGTATTTCTTGAAGAACTACCAGTTTTACCTCCTGAACGAGAAGTGGAGTTTGGTATTGATTTGTTGCCATACACACATCCAATCTCAACTCCTCCTTATAGAATGGCACCAACAGAGTTGCGAGAATTGAAATCGCAACTGAAAGACTTGCTAGAGAAGGGATTCATCAGGCCTAGTATGTCCCCTTGGGGAGCACCAGTATTGTTTGTGCGTAAGAAAGATGGTTCGCTGAGGATGTGTATTGACTATCGGCAATTGAATAAGGTGACTATCAAGAATAAATACCCTCTTCCCCGAATTGATGATTTATTTGACCAGTTGCTGGGTGCCCAGTGTTTTTCCAAGATTGAATTGAGATCAGGCTATCATCAAGTGAGAGTCAAGGATAAAGATATACCCCAGACAGCTTTCCGAACACGGTATTTTCATTATGAATTCCTGGTTATGTCATTCGGGCTGACAAATGCACCCGCAGTTTTTATAGATCTAATGAATAGGTTGTTTAAGGCGTTTCTAGATGTGTTCATGATAGTTTTCATAGATGATATTCTGGCCTACTCTAGATCAGAAGAGGACCATGTTAATCACTTAAGGCAGGCGTTGCAGATTCTTCGTGATTGTAAGCTGTATGCGAAGTTTTCTAAATGTGAGTTTTGGCTCAAGTCAGTGGCATTTTTGGGCCATATTGTATCCAGTGAAGGCATAAAAGTTAACACTCAGAAGATTGAGGCTGTGAAGAGTTGGCCAAGACCCACGACGCCTACAGATATTCGTAGTTTCCTCGGGTTGGCAGGTTATTATAGAAGGTTTGTTGAAGGTTTTTCTTCTATTTCTCCACCCTTGACTAAGTTGACGCATAAAGCCTCCAAGTTTCAATGGAATGATGCCTGTGAAAAGAGTTTCCAGGAACTGAAGAGCAAGTTGACTTCTACACCGGTATTGGTACTTCCTGAAGGCACAGAAGGGTATGCAGTGTACTGTGATGCTTCGAGAGTTGTCTTAGGATGCGTACTAATGCAACATGGTAGAGTAATAGCCTATGGCTCTAGACAGTTGCCACCACATGAGAGGAATTATCCCACGCATGATCTTGAGCTAGCTGCAGTTGTATTTGCTTTGAAGATATGGCGCCACTACTTATATGGGGTTCATGTTGACATATATACCGATCATAAGAGCCTGCAATATATCTTCAGTCAGAAAGATCTAAACTTGAGGCAGCGGAGATGGCTTGAATTGTTGAAAGATTTTGATGTTGATATCTTGTATCATCCAGGGAAAGCGAATGTGGTAGCGGATGCACTGAGTCGTAAGTCTAAAATGGCATCTATAGAAAAACAGGGGATGATTAAGGATCTTCACCAACTAGCTAATTTGGGAGTTTGACTTCTCGAAACTCCAGATGAAGAGGTTATTGTACGTAATGCAGCGGAATCTTCATTGATAGCTGAAGTGAAAGAGAAGCAGTATGCAGATCCAATTTTATTGCAGCTTAAGGAGGATGTGCAGAGTGGCACGACAAAGGAATTTGAGCTTACGCGGGAAGGAGTACTTCAGTGTTAGAATCGTTTATGTGTACCTGATGTAGTAGAGCTAAGAAAGAGAATTATGACAGAAGAACACTGTTCAAGGTATTCCATCCATCTAGGGTCGACTAAGATGTATCAAGATTTGAAAGCAATATATTGGTGGAATGACATGAAGAAGAATATTGCCGAATTTGTAGCTGAATGTCCGAATTGTCAAAGAGTCAAAGTAGAACACCAGAAACCCGGTGGTTACATGCAATGTATAGATCTTCCAGTCTGGAAGTGGGACAAGATCAATATGGATTTCATCACGGGTTTGCCTCGTACATATCGGAAGTTTGATTCCATATGGGTGATCATTGATAGGCTTACCAAATCTGCGCACTTCTTACCAGTTAAGACAACTTATACGGCGGAAGAGTATGTGAAGTTGTATATTAAGGAGATCGTTCGGTTACATGGAGTTCCAATCCATTATATCCGATCGAGGAGCCCAATTTACCGCTAATTTCTGTAAGTCTTTTCAAAGGAGTTTGGGGACACAAGTAAATCTAAGTACGACTTTTCATCCTTAAATGGACGGACAAGCGGAACGTACCATCCAGACACTTGAAGATATGCTACGAGCATGTGTATTAGATTTCAAAGGCAACTGGGATGATCACCTACCTCTTATCGAGTTTGCCTACAATAATAGCTATCATTCAAGTATCAAAATGGCACCATATGAAGCATTGTATAGAAGAAAGTATAGATAGCTAATAGGATGGTTTGAGGCAGGTGATGCGGTCTTGTTTGGACCGGATCTTGTTTATCAAGCAATGGAGAAGGTTAAAGTGATCCAACAACGGCTTGCAACAACTCAAAGTCATCACAAATCTTATGCGGATGTTAGAAGAAAAGGACTTGAGTTTTCTATCGACGATTGTTTATTCTTGAAAGTATCACCAATGAAAGGAGTGATGAGGTTTGGCAAGAAAGAAAAGTTAAGTCCACGATACATAGGTCCGTATAAGATCATTCAAAGATTTGGACAAGTTGCTTACGAGTTAGAGCTACCTCAAGAGCTCTCAACAGTTCATTCCGTATTTCATGTTTCGATGCTTCGCAAGTACATCGGAGATCCATTGCACATCACTACTACGGAAGATGTACAAGTTTCAGAAGATCTCACTTTTGAAGAAATGCCTATTGCTATTCTTTATCGCCAAATTAAAAAGATAAGGAATAAAGAGATAGCATCGGTAAAAGTACTTTGGAGGAATCAACAAGTTGAGGAGATCACATGGGAAGCCGAGGAAGCGATGAAGATTAAGTACCCTTACCTATTCAACGATGAGGAGCAAGTTCATGAGACGGAAGAAGAACAATAACAAGTAAGTGTTTATTTTTATGCAAGGATGTTATGATGATGAATATGTTAATTGTAAGCTTGGACATGTCTTAATTGAGTAACTATGCTAACATTCGAGGACGAATGTTCTTAAGGGGGGGATAATGTAACACCCAGTAAATTTTTTCGTACACTTGTCGCGATTATATGGAGTCCTAAAGACTTGCGTATGGGTTAAATTATGTTTATGGTGTTCGCAACTATTGACGGGATACTTCTGAACACCATACACTTAATTTAACCCATACGCAAGCCTTTAGGACTCCATATAATCGCGATAAGTGTACGAAAAAATTTACGGTGTGTTACATTATCCCCCCTTTAAGAACATTCGTCCTCGAATGTTAGCATAGTTACTCAATTAAGATATGTCCAAGCTTACAATTAACATATTCATCATCATAACATACTTGCATAAAAATAAACACTTACTTGTTATTGTTCTTTTTCCGTCTCATGAACTTGCTCCTCATCGTTGAATAGGTAAGGGTACTTAATCTTCATCGCTTCCTCGGCTTCCCATGTGATCTCCTCAACTTGTTGATTCCTCCAAAGTACTTTTACCGATGCTATCTCTTTATTCCTTATCTTTTTAATTTGGCGATCAAGAATAGCAATAGGCATTTCTTCAAAAGTGGGATCTTCTGTAACTTGTACATCTTCCGTAGTAGTGATGTGCGATGGATCTCCGATGTACTTGTGAAGCATCGAAACATGAAATACGGGATGCACTGCTAAGAGCTCTTGAGGTAACTCTAACTCATAAGAAACTTGTCCAAATCTTTGAATGATCTTATACGGACCTATGTATCGTGGACTTAACTTTCCTTTCTTACCAAACCTCATCACTCCTTTCATTGGTGATACTTTCAAGAATACCCAATCTTCAATAGAAAACTCAAGTCCTCTTCTTCTAACATCCACATAAGATTTATGTCGACTTTGAGCTGTTGCAAGCCATTGTTGGATCACTTTAACCTTCTCCATTGCTTGATAAACAAGATCCGGTCCAAATAAGACCGCATCACCTGCTTCAAACCATCCTATTGGCGATCTACACTTTCTTCCATACAATGCTTCATATGGTGCCATTTTGATACTTTAATGATAGCTATTATTGTAGGCAAACTCGATAAGAGGTAGGTGATCATCCCAGTTGCCTTTGAAATCTAATACATATGCTCGTAGCATATCTTCAAGTGTCTGGATGGTACGTTCCGCTTGTCCGTCTATTTGAGAATAAAAAGCCGTACTTAGATTTACTTGTGTCCCCAAATTCCATTGAAAAGACTTCCAAAAATTTGCGGTAAATTGGGCTCCTTGATCGGATATAATGGAAATTGTAACTCCATGTAACCGAATGATCTCCTTAATATACAACTTCGCATACTCTTCCGCCGTATAAGTTGTCTTAACTGGTAAGAAGTGCGCAGATTTGGTAAGCCTATCAATGATCACCCATATGGAATCAAACTTCTGATATGTACGAGGCAAACCCGTGATGAAATCCATATTGATCTTATCCCACTTCCAGACTGGAAGATCTATATATTGCATGTAACCACCGAGTTTCTGGTGTTCTACTTTGACTCTTTGACAATTCGGACATTCGGCTACAAATTTGGCAATATTCTTCTTCATGTCATTCCACCAATATATTGCTTTCAAATCTTGATACATCTTAGTCGACCCTGGATGGATGGAATACCTTGAACAGTGTGCTTCTGTCATAATTCTCTTTCTTAGCTCAAATACATCAGGTACACATAAACGATTCTGACACTGAAGCACTCCTTTTTGCGTAAGCTCAAATGCCTTTGTTGCGCCACTCTGCACATCCTCCTTAAGCTGCAATAAAATTGGATCTTCATACTGCTTCTCTTTCACTTCAGCTATCAATGAAGATTCCGCTGCATTACGTACAATAACCTCTTCATCTGGAGTTTCGAGAAGTTGAACTCCCAAATTAGCTAGTTGGTGAAGATCCTTAATCATCCCCTGTTTCTCTATAGATGCCATTTTAGACTTACGACTCAGTGCATCCGCTACCACATTCGCTTTCCCTGGATGATACAAGATATCAACATCATAATCTTTCAACAATTCAAGCCATCTCCGCTGCCTCAAGTTTAGATCTTTCTGACTGAAGATATATTGCAGGCTCTTATGATCGGTATATATGTCAACATGAACCCCTTATAAGTAGTGGCGCCATATCTTCAAATAAAATACAACTGCAGCTAGCTCAAGATCATGCGTGGGATAATTCCTCTCATGTGGTCGCAAATGTCTAGATCCATAGGCTATTACTCTACCATGTTGCATTAGTACACATCCTAAGCCAATTCTCGAAGCATCACAGTACACTGCATACCCTTCTGTGCCTTCAGGAAGTACCAATACAGGTGTACAATTCAACGTGCTCTTCAGATCCTGGAAACTCTTTTCACAGGCATCATTCCATTGAAACTTGGAGGCTTTATGCGTCAACTTAGTCAAGGGTGCAGAAATAGAAGAAAAACCTTCAACAAACCTTCTATAATAACCTGCCAACCCGAGGAAACTACGTATCTCCGTAGGCGTCGTGGGTCTTGGCCAACTCTTCAGAGCCTCAATCTTCTGAGTGTCAACTTTTATTCCTTCACTGGATACAATATGGCCCAAAAATGCCACTGACTTGAGCCAAAACTCACATTTAGAAAACTTCTCATACAGCTTACGATCACGAAAAATCTGCAACGCCTGCCTTAAGTGATTAACATGGTCCTCTTCTGATCTAGAGTAGACCAGAATATCATCTATGAAAACTATCACGAACACATATAGAAATGGCTTAAACAACCTATTCATCAGATCCATAAAAACTGCGGGTGCATTTGTCAGCCCGAATGACATAACTAGGAATTCATAATGAAAATACCGTGTTTGGAAAGTTGTCTTGGGTATATCATTATCCTTGACTCTCACTTGATGATAGCCTGATCTCAAGTCAATCTTGGAAAAACACTGGGCACCCAGCAACTGGTCAAATAAATCATCAATTCGGGGAAGAGGGTATTTATTCTTGATAGTCACCTTATTCAATTGCCGATAGTCAATACACATCCTCAGCGAACCATCTTTCTTACGCACAAACAATACTGGTGCTCCCCAAGGGGACATACTAGGCCTGATGAATCCCTTCTCTAGCAAGTCTTTCAGTTGCTCTTTCAATTCTCGCAACTCTGCTGGTGCCATTCTATAAGGAGGAATTGAGATTGGATGTGTGTCTGGCAACAAATCAATACCAAACTCCACTTCTCGTTCAGGAGGTAAACCTTGTAGTTCTTATGGAAATACATCAGGAAATTCATTTACAACCGGAACGGTCTAAAAAGTTGGCGGCTCTGCCTCTGTATCCCTTACTCTAACCAGATGGTATATGTACCCCTTGGAAATCATTTTTCTTGCCTTAAAGTAAGAAATAAATCTACCTCTCGGCGCGCCAACATTACCCTTCCATTCAAGGACTACCTCATTTGGGAAATGGAAATATACCTTCTTAGAACAACAATCTACTGTAGCATAACAAGACGCTAACCAATCCATGCCCATAATGACATCAAAATCTACCATTTCTAACTCAACAAGATCGGCCATCGTATCACGACCACAAATATTCACAACACAATTTCGATAAACATTCCTAGCTATATGAGATTCCACTACTGGTGTTGATACTTCAAATGGCTTGGCTAATAATTTGGGTATTCTTCCGAACCTTCCCGCAACCAAAGGAGTAGCATACGATAATGTAGAACCAGGATCAATTAAGGCATACACATCAAATGCAAAGATGGAGAACGTACCTGTAACCACGTCTGGAGAAGCCTCTAAATTCTGCCGATCTGCTAGGGCATACACATGGTTCTGAGCTCCGCTATCACTAGCTGATCCTCTATCACCTCTATCGTGACCCATAGGTTCTGCACCCCTACTCAAAGTAGGCACCGAAGATGAAGCAACAGCTGATCCGGTACGTCGTGTTATACCACCTGTGGTCCTGCGTGGGCAATCTCTAGCGATATGCCCCGGCTTACCGCACCAAAAACAATTGTTCGTCCCAAGCCGACATTCGCCAAAGTGAAATTTTCTACATATGGGGCACGGGTGTCGTGGAGGTCTCAATTGACTCATACTACCTTGCCCTTCATACCCCACTGTTCGCGAACTCTGATTTTCACTGCTTTTCCCGAAATGATTAACTCTGAACCTTTGAAATTGCGGTGGAGCACTAATTGCAGGATAAGAAGATAACGGGCTAGGCAATCTATGAGAGAATGAAGGCCTAAAACCTCCCTGAGATGCCATAAACTGCCCTATAGCTCTGGCCCGCTTAGAATATCCTTTTTCTGATTCCTGGCTTCTTCTTCTTTGCCTCTGATCTTCCATCTTCTGAGCAAAAGCTTGTATCCTCGCTATATCCATGTCCTTGTTCAAAGCAACAATGGTACAATCTCTAACCAAGTATGGTTCCAATCTATCCACATAGTGATGAACTCTGTCATCCATAGTAGCTACCACATTAGAAGCATATCGAGACAAGGAGTTAAATCGAAGACTATACTCCCTTACACTCATATTACCCTGACGAAGATTTAAGAATTGATCTGCATGGGCCTGACGAGTCTCAAATGGAAGATAATGATCAATAAATGCATCTTTGAACTCTCCCCACGTAGTTGGAGGTGCATCAATACCCCTAGATCATTTCCAATCCTCATACCACAATATAGCCTCTCCTTTAAGTCTATATGCTGCTAGCTCAACCATCTCTTTACCAGATATGTGCATAACATCTAGAGCCCTTTGGGTTTGATCGACAAAGTCCTGCGGGTCTTCGTTAATATCTGATCCGGTAAAAGTAGGAGGATCCAGTTTCAGAAAATCCTGTGTCCGAAGGCTAGCTGCTCTATCCGTACCACTAGAACCCGTGGTAGGAATAGCTTGCCCTTGAACTTGACCGGCAACTATACGCATCAGAAGTTGTACTGCATCCCTCAAATCTCGATCAACAGCATTTATAGATGGCCCTTCCGGAGGAGAAGAAGCGCCTGATATATGCTCAGCTTGAGACTCACTTTGTTCAGCTTGTGCCGGTGGTGACTTACTAGTACCTTCTCCGGCCACTACATCTACTCGCTTCCACTTATTCTCTCTCTTTGTAACCGGCATCGTCACTATAATAAATAAATAAAAACAATTGGATTAAGCGATTGATTATGACTTTATCTCTAATATGGGATCTATTGCACGATCTAAGAAATGGAGAGTGGAAACAATCCCTAAATGTCCAATAGCCTCCTGTTTATACATGTGGTGCACAACACACCGATAAACGATATTCTACATAGACACGGCTTTGTAGACTCACTAGAACGAACTTCTTTGATACCACTTCTGTTATACACCAAATCCCATTGGAGCGGACTGGCACCCATAGCCGAGGAGGCCCGGGAGAACCCGTTCATAACCTATACTTTCACATTTACATTACTTATGAAAATTAGAAATTTGGACAGCACTTCGTTGTAAATAGAAGAAAACAGTACCTGTATCAGCCCAGCAGACACGCATAAAAATATATATGAATAGTAATTGGCCGTCAGAGCCATCACGTCTATCAACCGAACACTCCTATGGCTGTACAATATGTCTACAAAAGCCTCTACATAGATACACAACTGAGTTGGGGTCGGGACAAACTCCCTCCCACAAAAGACTTTTATACAAATACCAAAAGTACATATAGAGGCGACTTGGGATGCCCCGAAACAACTGGAGTCACCACTAACAACAGAATGTCCTGGCTCTTACTGCGGAGGTGTACGACCTGAAGTACCTGTTCCTGCAGGCATGAATACAGGTCCCCCGTGAGGGACGTCAGTACGGAAATATGTACTGAGTATGTAAGGCAGTGAGTATCAAGATGAGTTACAAAAGATCAACAGAACCCAGATACCAGTGAATAAACAGTATGAGTAGACCACACTTAAAAGAACTGATGGGATACCTGCACATTACTTTCATATCATTACTTCCCGTAATCCTTATCAATACATAACATATGTCATACAATGGACAACTGATCAGATGTACTAATACAATACATCAGGGACCACCCCTGGAATAGAATATATACATAGTCTTTATAATACAATGGCCAACTGATCAGTGGTACTAATACAATACATCATATCATCAATTTAAAATACAGACATTCCATTTCTTAATTCAACCAATCTTTGAGATTGGTTACTTTGTGGTCACACTTTATGGAACTTGAAACCATGATACCTCAATAGGAAAAACACGTAAATAGGTAATCAATATCATGAAAATGAAGTAGAGAATCATGGATACCTCATTAAACCATTTCGGAGTCAACAGTAGCATATGGACATTTTTTTGACTAGCCGGACATCTTAAAAGTGAAACCAAGTTCAATTGGTAGTGTCGACGATCATATGATGTTATTATGTGTCATGAGTCGTAGGAAAATGTTGCAAGCTTACTTGAGAGTTCCATGGGTCATTTTTCATGCCAAAGATTAGATAGAGTATGTCTTACATACCTTGATATAACCACTTCAATACAAGTGACTTCCCGTACTCTTCGAACACTTATCTACAATAAGTCATTTGTGGCAAACTAGTATTAGCAACCAAACCTTACCATTTAGGTATTAACTTCACCAAATAATGTCTAGGAAGTAATCCATTAGCTTATCAATAAGAGTACTACATACATCCTCTTATACTCTTATTACATTCACATATCATGCATTTTCATGAAATATCCCTCAACATCACTCTTAGCCTTTATTTCCCTTCTTAATCACCATCCAATAACAACATGATCACTAGGAATACATAACCACTAATATAATGATATATCACCACAATTAATCCTCCATAATCCAATACAACAACTTCCATAATTTACTACTAACAATTTATACACAACAATTTATAACTATGTTTCTAGTTATCTTCCAACATCAAGACAATACTCATAATCCTTTATCAATACTTATTCATGGATAAGAATCAAGAATAAACAATATTCATACCTTAACAATGAACTCTTGTATTTAGAATCCTCCTTACATAATCAAGGGGTGCTTCTCAAAGCTTTCGAGATGGTGAACACAACTACGGAACCAATTCGAATTTTCTACGGTTGAATCACAAAATATTTGAAGTTGAAATTAGGCTAGGTTTTCACCTTATCTTAATAATTGGATGATATCTGATATATGAGGCTAAGTGCAGGTTTATAAAGACCAATTTTCGTCCAAGAGGTAATAGAAAATGACCATTTTTCCCTAAAGATTTAAATAAATCCCGAATCTGTCCCCAGTGGACAGTTTTGACAGGCTGAAGTAAATCGATCATAATTCTTTGATCCGGTATCGTATTTGGGTGAAACCAATTGCATTGGAAATATAATTCAAAGTTATTTCATTTTCATATAGAGTATACCACCCAGTTCTTCTTTTACAAGGAGTTCTGATCGTTTAAATTGACCCAAAAATCTGTCCCACAATTCTGTTTTTTTTTTGGTAGGCTGTAGTAAAACTGGTATAGATCCTTACTTAGACATTGGATTTGGATGAAACCAATTTAATCAGAAATAAGACTCTCGGAGCTTTTATTCGATATATAGAAGCTCACACAGTTCTTTTTGTACAAGGAGTTATGATCGTCTAAAGTTGGATTGCCTAGCTGCAGTAATTTTCCTGCAGAATTACTGTTCACAGGCTTCCCGGCCACCGATTTGAAATTTCGAATGTGCTCGCTTATATGAAATACTCCTCTGTTTTGGGCAAACTTTATATCGTTGGAAATCTTATTCCAATACCTACACATAAAACTATTGACGGGATACTTCCGAACACCATACACTTGATTTAACCCATACGCAAGCCTTTAGGACTCCATATAATCGCGATAAGTGTACGAAAAAATTTACGGGGTGTTACAATTCTCTTCAAAAAGGCATGTTGAACACTCCTTTACTTTAACTATCACTATATTGTTACATTTACTTGATATTCATATGTATTAATGGTTACATTAAAGTAAGGGTTGAGGGATTTTCTTGTAAAATACTTGTATTGGTTTCCTCATGTTCTAAAGTTTTTTTATGTGAAAATATAGTGTATTGTAAACTGAAATTGTGTATTAAATAGGGATGGAATTCGGTAACATGGCTTTATAATGTTTATAGTTTTTGCATAGCAATGACATGGACCTAAGACCATATCATAATTTGATTTTTGTACAAGGATTTTATAGTGTTTAGTCCGTCCTTTAAATTATTGCAAGACATTAAATGGGAAAAGGTAAAAAGGATTTTGAAACACCCTTAGGGCCATGATTATGGATTTTTAAAATGGAATTTAGATTCTAAAGTTTTCAGACCCTGTAGAATACTAAGTTTGATTCAGTCCTGTAAAAGCTAGTAAGGGGTCCCAGACTTAGAAAAATTCAGCTAAGTGTTCATTCTTAGAGTTATTTTAGCCTTTGTAAATTGGCGAACCCTTTTCACGACCTTTATGACATTCAAATATCGATTTTTAGGCTAATTCATTATCAGGAATGTCAGTAGGTGTTCTAGGACAAGTTTTGAATTTTTCGGACTTCATTTGAGACACGTTTGGAAGTCTAAACCAGTGGATCGACGTGATCTTGATGTGCTGCATTGCCCATCGTGTCAATGAGTATTTTTTCCCACCTCCCAGTGCAAATTCCAGTGAGCCGATGTGGACTCGAAGCAGTGCGTCGACCATAGTGTCAACCACATCGATGTGATGCATCGGTTTATGTGTCGCTAGGCTAGTTTTCAGTCTACTCTTAGAAGATAAAGGAGGCTAAGAATAGAAAGATGGAGAGGGAGAATAAGAGAGAGAAAATAGGTAGTTTTAACTTCACTCAGCCAAAGTTAGAGGGTGAGAATCGTTCTTAGTTTCACCCAAAATCTTCAGTTCCAACTCCATCCTCAGCCAGTACTCTAGTGTCAAAATTCAGAGACAGTAACAGAGATAGGGCGCCAGGCTCTAAGCCTCAGACAATCCCCTTTTCCCAAAATATGGCAGAAACCACCAGGGTATCTGCATGGCTGGTGGCGATGTGTGTTTCAGGTGTAGTAAGCTAGGTCAAAGAGTTAGAGATTGTCCCCATTCAAGTTCCCAGGGTCAACATAACCGTCCTTCAGCTTAGTCTGGTGGTCCGAATCAGTAGGGTGCCAGTTACTTTTCTAAGATAGACCTCAGATCAGGCTATTATTAGCTCAGAGTCAGAAAATGTGACATTCCAAAAATAGCTTTCAGAACTAAGTATGGTTACTTTGAATTCTTAGTCATGTCATTTGGTCTTATTAATGCCCAACAAATTTCATTGATTTGATGAACCGTGTGTTCAAGTAGTACTTAGATATGTTCATCATAGTCTTCATAGATGACATCCTTGTCTACTCCCGCAGAGAGCCTCATCATGCAGACCATCTCAAAATATTATTACAAACTCTCAAAAACCATTAACTATTTGCCAAATTCAGTAAGTACAAATTTTGGATAAGGTCAGTAGCCTTCCTCGGCCATATCATTTCCGTTGATGGCATTAGAGTTGATCCACAAAAGACCGAAGTAGTGAGAAACTTGCCCAGACCTATCTCTCTATTAGATATTCGAAGTTTCTTGGGTTTGGCTGGCTATTACCGACAGTTTATTAAGGGATTTTCATCTATTTCATCCCCTATGTCCAGATTGACTCAGAAGAAGGTCAAATTTCAGTGGTTAGATTATTGTTAGAAGATTTTTTAGGTGTTGAAGAATCGACTCACTATAGACCCAATTTTGACTCTACCAACTGGTTCAAATGGGTTTGTGGTATATTATGATGCTTCCAGGGTTAGTTTGGGTGTGTTTTAATGTAGAGAGGTAAGTTCGTAGCCTACACCCCTAGACAGCTTAAGCCCCATGAAAAGAACTATCCAACTTATGATCTTGAGTTAGCTACAGTAGTTTTTTCCTTAAAGATTTGAAGGTGCTATTTGTATGGTTTTCACATTTATGGGTTCACCGACCATAAAAGCCTATAGTATGTGTTCTCTCAGAAAGACCTACACCCCATAAGAGAAGGTGGTTGGAGTTTTTTAAGGACTACAATATGAGTGTTCTGTATCATCCGAGAAAAGCCAATATAGTGGTTGATGCTCTTAGTAGGATGTTTATGGGCAGTATTGCTCACATGGATGATGGTAGCAAGAAGTTACCTCAGGAAGTTCATCAGCTTGGCCGACTAGGTGTTCTCTTAGTTAATTTAGCAGAAGGTAGTGTATGGGTGTAGAGTAGTTTAGAATCATCCCTGGTTTCCGAAGTGAAGGTAAAATAGGATAGGGATCCCAGGCTAGCTAAGTTGCAAGAATCAGTTAGAGATCAGAAGATAGAGGTTTTCTCCCAAGGGGGAATGGTGTATTACGTTGTTAGGGCCGACTATGTATGCTAGGTATAGATAACCTGAGATAGCAGATTCTTGCAGAAGAGTATGGTAGGTGATACTTTATTCATCCAGGGTCCACTAAGATGTACCGTGATTTGTGGAAGATATATTGATAGAGTGGGGTGAAGAGAGATATTGTTGAATTTGTAGCCAAGTGCTCAACATGTCAATAGGTTAAGATCGAGCATCAGAGGCCTAGTAGGGCTATGCAGGAGTTCAGTATCCCCACTTAGAAGTGGTAAGAGGTGAATATAGATTTTGTGATAGGTTTGCCTCGTACTCATCATCAGCATGATTCAGTTTGGGTAATTGTAGATAGGATGACCAAATCAGCTCATTTTCTACCAGTCCAGACCGCTTATTCAGCCGAAAACTATGCCAAGCTCTATATTAGAGAATTGGTTAGATTACATGGAGTTTCATCGTCCATTATCTTAGATAAAGGTACACAGTTCACCTCTTATTTTGGGAAGGCATTTCAGAAGGGTCTTCGTTCCCAAGTTTACCTTAGTACAACCTTTCACCCTCAGATAGATGGCCAAGCAGAAAGGACCATTCAGACTTTAGAGGATATGCCGAAAGAGTGTATGATAGACTTTAAAGGTAGGTGGGATGACCACTTACCTTTGATTGAGTTTGCATGTAACAACAACTATCATTCCAACTTTCAGATGGCTCCATTTGAGGTGCTCTATGGGAGGATAGTTAGGTCTCCCATTGGTTGGTTTAAAGTGGGTGAGGTTGCAGTGGTAGGGCCTGACTTGGTGTTTGATACCTTAGAGAAGGTTCAGTTGATCAGGGAAAGACTTAAGACAACTCAGAGCCGATAGAAATCATACACAGATATGCAGAGAAAGGATATCGAGTTCGAGACTATTGATTAAGTGTATTTGATGATCTCTCCTATGAAAAGAGTGAAGAGTTTTGGCAAGAAGGGGAAGCTCAGTCCCTGATATATCGGTCCTTATCAAATTCTCAGCCATTTCAGCAAGGTATCTTATAAGGTTGAGTTTCCTTCAGATTTAGCTTTAGTCCATCCAGTGTTTCTTGTCTCCTTGCTAAAGAAATGCATAGGTGACCTAGAAGTTGTAGTTCCTGTAAGGAGTATAGACGTTCAGAGCAACCTCTTTTATGAGTAGATTCCAGTCGAAATCCTTAACTATTAGATTCGCAGCCTGAGGAACAAAGAAATCCCTCTAGTCAAAGTTCTTTGGAGAAACTAGTTAGTTAAGGGAGCTACTTGGGAAGCAGAGACAGATATGCGGACAAAGTATCCTCACGTCTTCTTCGTAAACTCAAACTCAGCCCAAGGTAACAATTTTTCCTTGAACTTACTCAGTTCCATGATCAGATTCTCCTTTATAGACTTGGTACTAGTTATCGTTGTATATTTAGTTGTGTCTTCATACATAATATATGCATGTTCAGCATGAGAAACTCCGCTTATTAGCAACCCCAGTCATGTATTCAGGACTCATGTTCATCTATATAATGTCCATATTGATCATATCCCATTTCCAAAGAGGAAAAACATCTCTTGGGAAGTTTCCTGTGGTCTCAAATAGTCCACCTTAACTTGTTGACAATTCAAACACTTTACCACAAAGTTAGAAACATCTCTTTTCATGTTATTCCACCAGTAAATTTCCTTAAGATCATGATATATTTTGGTAGAGCTGGGGTGAACAACATACTTGTAAGTGAGAGCTTTATCAAGAATAATATCCTGTAATCCATCCATATCTGGCACACATAAATGACCTTGGTACCTCAAAACCCCATCACCTCCAGTTTCAAATGCCATTACATTTTGTTGATCAAGATCTTCCTTAATCTGCATCAAAATGGAATCCCTGGTTTGATTTTCCTTAACTTTTGCACATAGAGGAGATTTTTCTACCTCTTATACAGACACTCCTCCCTCCTCAAAATCTAGAATTCGGACCCCCAAATTAGCAAGCAGATGAATATCCTTCACCATACTCCTTTTTCCTTCCTCCATATAAGAAAGGCTGCCCATGGATAATCTGATAAGGGCATCCGCCACCACATTGGCCTTACCCGGGTGATAATGTAGGCTCATGTCATAGTCCTTCAACAACTCCAACCACTGCCTCTGTCTGAGATTCAGTTCTGTCTGTGTGAAAACATATTGCAAACTTTTATGATCAGTAAATATATCAACATACATCCCTCATAGATAATCACACGAAATCTTTAGTACAAAAATCACCACCGCTAACTCTAGATCATGTATAGGATAGTTTTTCTTATGCACATTTAATTTCCTAGATGCATAAGCCACCACCTTACAATTCTTCAAAAGCACACACCCAAGTCCCACCCGGGACGCATCACAGTAAATAAAAAATCCCTCTATACCATCAAGAAGGGTCAAAACTGGTGCAGTAGTTATCTTGTCTTTTAGTTTCTCAAAACTATTCTTACAAGAGTCAAACGATAAAAATTTCACTTTTTTCTGAGTCAATCAAGTAAGTGGAACAACTATGGATGAAAAACTCTCTACAAATTTTATGTAATACCTGCCAAGCCCAAGAAGCTCTGGATGTTGGTTGGAGCCGTAGGTTTGGGCCATTTTCTCATTGCCTCGACCTTTTGAGGGCAACCTTAATTCCCCGAGTAGAAACAATATGCCCCAGAAGAGTAATAGCACTAAGCCAGAAGTCATACTTGGAAAACTTTACATACAACTCATGATCCTTATGAGTCTGAAGGATGATTTTGAGGTGATTGACATGTTCCTCCTCACTCATAGAGTATATCAGGATGTCATCAATAAAGACTATGATGAATAAATCTAGAAACTGGTGAAACACTCTATTCATTAGGTCCACAATGATGCAGGGGCATTAGTCAGTCCAAAGGATATAACTAAGTATTCATAATGACCATATCGGGTTTAGAAAGCCATTTTAGGAATGTCAGCCTCTCTAACCTTCAACTGATGGTACCCTGAAAGAATATTTATTTTGCAAAAACATTTGGCACCTTGGAGTTGGTCAAAGAGATCATCGATTCTGGGAAGAGAGTACTTATTTTTAACTATGAATTTGTTCACCTGACAATAATCTATACACATATAGAGGGATCCATCTTTCTTACGCATGAAGAGTACCGGATCACCCCAGGGAGAGACACTAAGATGAATAAAGCCTCTGTTAAGAGGTCATTTAACTATTTTTTTCAACTCTTTCAATTTTGTTGGAGCCATTCTGTATAGAAGAAAAGAAAATAGGCTAGGGGTCTAGCAATATCTCAATGCCAAAATCTATCTCCCTATCTAGTGGTATCCCAGGGAGGTCATTTGGAAAGACTTCCAGAAATTCATTAACTTTCAGAACAGACTGGAGGGAAGCACTTTTGGTTCTAGAATCTTTGACCCGAACATAATGATACAAACAACCCTTTAATAAGAGCTTACAGGCTCCAAGGTATGATAGGAATTTCTTTCTATGGGAAAGAGAATATCCCTCCCTCTTCGTCACTGACTCATTAGGAAAAGAGAAGGTGAACTTTCCGATTATACAATATAAGGTAGAATAACATGAATGGAGCCAAACTATTCCAAGAATAGCATCAAAATCAATCATGTTCAGTTCTACAAGATTGGCCACAGTATCACGATGAAAAATAGACACCACACAACTTCTATAAAATCTCCTAGCCACAATTTAATCACCAATAGGAGTGGAAACATGAAAGGGTTTCAAAATATTTTTAGTCTCAAAACCAAAACTAATTACCACATAAGGGGTCACATAAGGCAAGGTATACTCGGGATCAAGTAACACATACATTTCACGGGAGAAAATCTGTAACATACCCGTAACAATATTTGGCGAAGCCTTTGAATCTTGGAGGATAGACAAAGCATATAATCGGTTGTGACCACCTCCTGTAGCAGAAATAGTATCCTTAGGTGGAAAGGCTGTTGAATTAGTTTGGGACTTCACACCTCTAATTTCTCCTCTAAATGAGGGGAAATCCCTTTGAAGATGACCAAGTCGACCATATGCATAACACACTTTCTCACTGAAAAGCATCTCCCTGGGTGATTTATTCAACAATTATCACAGCGAGGGTGTGACTTCATAGGCTGAGTCACACTCTCCTAGGACTGAATACCCTGAGATCTAGGCTTATGTCCTAACTGGAACCACTTCTCACCCGAAGGCCAAGGTGCAGGGCACTAGCTGAGGACTCGATATTACTATAAAATTTCTTCTTAGACCATTTCATACCCCAAGTACCACCTTGTTATTGACTAACATTCTGATATGAAGACCTAACTCTCTTAGTATGCCTCCCATTTTCCCTTACTTTTGCCTTCCTCTTTTTCTCCTCTTCTACGTACTGCATATGCATTGATTGCAAGGAAAAATACTTGTCCTTGCTCAGCATTGTCCCTTTACTTTCTAATTCCAGGTCTTTCAAGAAACCAGATGTGAACTTATTCATGTGAGCCCTAATATTACCTACCAACTCTGGAGCATAATAGGACAGCTGGGCGAACTTCAATGCATATTATTTAACACTCATATTTCCTTTTCTTATATTCATAAATTCTTCATTTTGTTTATTTCCTCGGCTCCTGGAGGAAGAAACAATCCAAGAAAGCCTCTACAAACTCACCCCACACAACAGGTTTAACATCTTCACCCCTCTAATTTCCCACTCATTTTACCACTGGTTAGGTACATCATTTAGTTGATAGGCTTCCAACTCAACCCTTTCAAACTCTTTAGCATGCATGACTCTAAATATTTTAACCATAACATCAATAAACCCATGAGGTCCTCCTTAACCTTTATTCCATTAATGGTGGGTAGGTTCAGCCTCATGAATTAGCCAACCCGAGTGATTTCAGATGAACCAGGCACAGAGCTCTCATCGCCATACCGATGGGATTGAGAATCCACAAGCTGAGCAAACATAAAGATGGACTGCCAAAACTCATTATTCGAGACTTCTCTCTGAAGAGGCTTGGTAAGATTAACATCAAACTAAGGAGCCTGAGGTGGGCTAATTTTAATTGGAGGAAACCTTGAAGTAGCAACACAATCTGGAGTACGAGCTCTATTAAAAGTCTGTATTCCATGAGTAGGGCGGATGCCCTCAGCATAGGTATTCTGCTTATTGGTCTACGGGGAGGCATGACCAATCTCTAAATATAGGAAATCATATGTTAGGGAATGTTCTGACTCTGTAGCACTAACTAGAATATGAAGAAAAGAGAGACATTCGAAGATTCCTAGTAGCTTCATCCTTTAAAGTGTGGCGCGATACACACCCATAAAAAGAACTCTACCTGACGAAACTTCGTAGATACCCTAGGAATCTGAGCCATGCTCTGATACCAAGTTTGTGATGACCTAACCATAGGCCTTGTCCATGAAGAGTATCCTAAACCATAAAGGCCCGAGAGGCCACTTAACTTGTCATTATAAGCAAAACACATCTATTATAATAATGCAGAAGTAAACTGGAAACATGGTAGTTCTTTTATTTCAACTTTACAAATGTGGGACATAAGTCCATTAGAAAACCCCTAACCATCTATAACAAGTCTATGAAGTCTCTACTAAAATGGAAACAACAATCTATCTGAAATTGGGACAAGGCTCCCGGTTGGACCATGAACTAAAAACAAATGAAATCAACACATGGATAAAAGTCCTTTCGAAATAAGGGAGGATCACCAATTCCAAATGTCTGATAACAATCCACTAAATAGCGGTAAAACGAGATTGGGCCTCCAAACCTAAAATATAGAGGGTCAATACACAAAGGTACTGGTATATAGAAAAATCCAAAATAATACGTTATTGTACAATATAAGTGAGATCATTTCTTAAAACATTTAACATAAGATAACTGAAAATACATGGGTATAGTTTGATGAATTTCAAATATATTCTTGTAATCATGCCGCACTTTTTATTTTACTTTTGAGTTAGATGATATACTCGACATTTCTATGATCCCATGGGCTCTATGAAATCCTCCCTTAACTCGGTGGCCAAGTTCCCAATCCAAGTTTTCCGCAAGGATTGGTGTTCATAAAATCAAAAATACCCCTCATGTGAGAGCATACTATGGGAATATCCCCATGTGAGATGTCCTAATTATCCTCCCATGTAGGATAACATATCATAACTCCCTCATGGGCAAAACACAATTTTGGGCTATGAGTTATCTTAGCTCAAGCCTTCTTCGGGATAACATATCATAACTCCCTAATCGGCAAAACACAATTTTGGGCAATGAGTTATCTTAACTCAAGCCTTCTTTGGGTATTCATCTAACTCTCTTTAAGACAAATATTAGTTCTTTAAAATCATACTTCATGCTCAAAAATTTTAGTTTTTACTCTGTTAAAGGGAATATCATCATCGGGTATCATCATACCCAAACTTGCAAGTCATTCATGTCATCAAATATGCAACCATTCTTATTAAAAACATTCAAATGACCATAAAATATATTTATAACATCACTATAGAGTTCTTATTACGGAAACACATGAAATTTTATGTGAATACACTCTCTTCTTGAGACTTAAACATGTGTTGGCCTTTTCAATCATTTAATCACATTTAGTTCTTTTATTTAATACAAAGAGTATAGTTATAGCAAAAAGTCACCCTCTCATCAATTCATAACCAACATCAAATCTCTGATTGATCATAAAATATTTCACTTATACTTTAGGACATGCCAATAAATAACCCATATCATGTAAATCAAGCAAAATCCACATTGAGAGAAGGTTGCATCAACCATGCTTTCAAGTTAATTCTCAAAACTCACACAACGTTCAAACACATGTATATCATTAAAATCTATGGAAAACCTTATGAAATATCATCAAAATGGGTTCACGATGCATATACTTCAAAGTACACACAAAAACCTTTCTTATATACATAATTTCATACTTTTAAAACTTATTAAAAATAATACAATACTCCCATGAGGTTTAGGATAGTCCCACATACCTTAAGTTTCTTAACTTGGAAATGAAACCCTAATCTGGATGCTTTCTTGAAGGTTCTTGAAATTGGGGATCTTGAATTCTAGGTTACTTAGGGAAAACAAAGATGATTTTTTGTTCTTGGAAAAAGGAAAGGGTTTTCTTTAGAGTGAATTAGAGAAGAAAGGCAAATAATGGCCTAATAAATGTCCCAATTCGTGTTACGAAAGATTTGGGTAGAGGGGGAAAAGACCCAATTATCCCTTAACCATTTAAATCAGAATTGGACACAACAACGTCACCATGATTTTGTCCAAATTGCAGTTGTTGATTTCCCTCACCACGACGTGGTGAGTGTGATTTTGATAATAAGGCCGTGATGCGATCTTATCGCCATGACCCACTAGATTCATGATCCAAATATGCTTCAAACCTTGTCTAAAAAATCCAAAACTCCCCCAAGACATACTTCCTACATTACTAAACATGATTTAACTCAAAAACCCATGTCTTGGGCTCGGGAGGACCAAAATATAAATCCTCAAAGTTTAGAGGCCTAAAAATGATAAAGTCCCAAACACTTATTGAAAATTTCAAGACATAAGCCACTTATACATGCAACTAAAATCTGAACTAAGCTAAGAATAGTATAGGGTATTACATTAGGGTTGTAGGGTTAATTAGGGTAAAGGATATTCCAAGTTGAGAATTGGATCTTGGAACAAAGGGACTCTTCACGGTAAGTCTGTAGATCTCATGAAGATTCTTAGGAAGAGGAGGATTAGTATAGATTATGTCCAGGAAACCAAATGGGTAGGCTCTAAATTGAGGTATATGGACGGGTATAAGTTGTGGTACTCGAATAGCATGATGCATTAGGAATGAAGTAGGTATCTTAGTAGAATGATGATCTTAAGAGGCAAATTGTAGAGGTTAAGAGTTTTAATGATAGGTTTATATTGATTAGATTGGTCATTGGAGGGTCTACTTTAATCATTATTAGTTCCTATGCTCTACAAGTAGGATCGGATGAGGGGAAGACGAGGAACTTATGGGAATTGAATGAAATAAAAGCTTCTCTTTTCAGATTTTCTAGGGATTTTGGGTTGTGGGTGGTAAATTTGAGCTTTCATAAGATGGAGGAGCACCTTATTACTTTTTATAGTTCGGTGACTAAGACACAAATATACTTTTTTCTACTTAAGAAGAGTGATAAAGCTATTTGTAGACACTGTAAAGTCATATGTAGCAAGAATCTTTCAACTCAACATAAGTTGTTGGTGTTGGACTTAGTAATCAATTAGGGAAAAAAGAAAAAGAGAGTGGAGGATCGGCTCAGGATTAAGAGGGGTAGCTTGAATTTAGCTTATTATTTATAAATGTGGAAGAAGTTTATGACTAGAGGGGCTTGGGATAGTATAGGGGGTATGGATATTATATGGAAGACAACTGCTAGTTGCATTAGGGAGACCGCTAGATAGGTGTTGGGTGTCTAGAGAGGCTGATCTAGCAAGCACCGGGGGACTAGTGGTGCAATGAAGAAGTTAAAAGGAAGGTGAAGACTAAGAAAGTGGCTTATGCTAAGATGGTTAAGAGTAAGGATGATGAGGATAGGAAGATAAATAGGGAGAAGTACAAAGTAGCTAGAAGAAAGGCTAAGTTAGTGGTTACAGTGGCTAAGACAACAACTTTTGAGAGCTTATATGCAACTTTAGAAGAGAAAGATGGGTATAAGAAGTTGTACAAGCTTACCAAGGCCAGATATCGAAGGTTTCATGACCTTGACCAAGTGAAGTGCATCAAGAAAGCGGATGGTACAGTGTTGATTGAGGATGCCCTCATTAGGAAGAAGTGGAATTCTTATTTCCATAAACTTTTGAATGATAAGAGGGATAAATATTTTATGTTGGGGGCCGAGAACTCTAAGAGGTGTTACTACTATAGGTATTGTAATCATATCAAGGTATAGAAGGTCGAGGGAGATATTATCAGGATGCGTAGGGTTAGGTCCACATGGACAGATAAGATTTTTGTAGATTTTTGGAAGAGTATTAAAGGGGAGGGTTTAAAGTGGTTAATAAGGTTGTTTAACATCATTTTTAGGGTGGTGGAGATGCTCAACGATTGGAGATGGAGCATGATTATTCCATTATTTCAGAACAAGGGGTTCATTCAGACTATAGGGTATCAAGTTGTCTATTCATACAATGAAGGTTTGGGAAAAAGTGGTAGATTTGAGGCTAAGGAGGATTGTGACTACATCTGAGAATCAATTTAGTTTCATGCCAGGTCGCTCGACTAATGAGGCCATTCACATTGTGAGGAAATTAGTGGACAATTTCAGGAGAGGAAAAAGAAATTCCACAATGTATTTATTGATCTTGAGAAGGCATATGACAAAACCCCCAGGGAGATTTTATGGAAGGGGTACCTATGGCATACACTAGGTCAATTTAGGACATGTATGATGGCACGAAGAATCATATGAGGATGGTATGTAGAGATTCATAGAACTTTCTTGTTTTGACAAGGATGCACCAGGGATCAACTCTTAGCCTATTTTTATTTACCTTGGTGATGGATGTTTTGACACGATGTGCCCAAGGGAAGATGCTTTTGTGTATGTTATTGTTTATGATATAGTACTAGTTGATAAAACTCGAGGAGGACTTAATGATAAGTTGGTGATTCGGAGATAGACCCTTGAGCCTAAAGGATTTCGGTTGAGCAGAACCAAGATGGAGTACTTTGAATGTAAGTTTAGTGATTCATCGCAAGAGGCTTATGTGGTAGTGAAGCTAGATTCTCAGGCCATTCAAAAGATGGATAATTTCAGGTATTTGGTGTCTATTATTCAAGGGAATAATGAGATTTATGAGGATGTCACGCACCTTAATAGTGTAGGATGGTTGAAATAAAGGCCCACTTTGGGAGTTTTGTGCGATAAGAAGGTGCCTCCAAATCTTAAAGGTAAGTTCTACAAATTGGCAATCCAAGCGATTATCTTGTATGAAGCAGAGTATTGGCCAGTTAAGAACTCCCACATACAAAAGTTGAAGGTAGCGGAGATGAGGATATTGTGATGGATGTGTGGTCTTACCAGGATAGATAAGGTTAGGAATGAGATTAGTCAAGAGAAGGTGGGAGTGGCTTCATTAGAGGATAAGATAGGAAAAATGAAGTTACATTGGTTCGAGCACATTATAAGGAAGGGCATAGATGCTCTTTTATGAATGTGTGACACACTGGCTATGGATGGATTTTGGCGGGTTAGAGATAGGCTAAAGAAATATTGAAGGGAGGTAATTAGGCATGATATGGATTAATTACAGCTTACAGAGGACATGACCCTGATAGGATGGTATGGAGGACGTGCATTAAGGTAGAGGGTTGGGTGATGTGTATGATTTTTGAATATATTATTTATAGTATTATCTTGTGGTTTGTATTTTTACCTATATTAGATAACAGTGTTAGTTTATTTGGCATACTATACTAGCTTTTATTATTTTATGTTTTGTGTTTGTTAGACTGTTATCTTTCCTGAGCCGGGGGTCTATCATAAATAACCTCTCTACTTCATTGGGGTAGTGGTGTGGTCTATGTATACTTTACCCTCCACAGACCCCACTATGTGGGAATATACTGGCTATGTTGTTGTTTTTATTGATGGCATTTTCTCTAAGGTCCCTCCACTCCCCTCTTACAAAATATCATTATGTTTTCTTATAAGTACATCTTTGAATTTTGTAAGGTTTTCTTACTTCTAATCCATTATCATTTTCTAACTAACTACATATAATTTTCATATAGATCCGACTATTGGACCTTAAGACTTTCATATCGCGAATATGAATGTATGTGGTTGGGTAGGGGAGAGGAAGAAGAGATTAAAATTTTGAAAATCTTAAGTAAAAAGGTACACGAAATTACTTGATGTTATCTTTATCTTCTCCGCTATATGCATATCGGTACACCCTAAAATAGAAAGAACATATTTAATGTGCTAATCTAAGCGGATGTGGGTGTTCAGGATAGGTAGGTATGCCTTTGATTTTTTCAATTAATATATAAATTCTCAGCATTTTTCCTCATCTTAGGGTATTGAATTTTCCACCCACTCAAATCATTTTCTTACTAAGCTATTCTCTCCATTTTTAGATGTTGTTTTCTCTAAGGCCCGTCCACTCCCCTCTCTTAAAATATCATTAGATTTTTGGAAAAAATACCTAAAACAACAACTTTATTTTTCAAACTACTAAAATTTCCTTCATTTTAAAAATATTACTTATATCCCAACATTTACTACTTTTACTAAAAGTTGAGATACAAGTTAAAGGCCACTCATCATATACCCTTTCTTTAACAAATTATGAACGACTTCTTCCACCATCTATGCCATTAATTCAGGGGTTGATTTCAATTCCCTATTTTTTCTCTAATTCAAAATTTTGAATGAAGGTAAATTTCCCCCCAAAATATTTTTCAATTTCTTCTAATCTTGTATGACATTTTTTTTTAAAAAAATCTCATTTTTTCCTCCACCGTGTGGGTTGTAAATATACTTTTCCTATTGTTCTTGGTCCCTTGCCTTTAATTTCTTGTTAGATTTATCTTATATAAAACAACATTGATTTTCGTGTTACAAAAATTGGTAAATTGGTTGACAACAGAATTCATGTTCATCAGTACCTTAAAGTTACCTAACTAAACGAAAATGGACAGTAAAATTAGTTTTACAAGAGAGTTTTTCTTTATGACAATTGGTTGTCATCAATCGAAGATTCGAATTAAGCTAATTTATTCTCTATTAATAAATTTAGTAATATTTTACTGTTATTGAATGATAATCAGGTCTTTCAAGATGAATTTCTCGGAGAGAGAGTTTCTTGGATAAACAAAGTTGAAAGATTTAGAGGAGTTTGTAATCAAAATTTCTTGCAGAGGATTCAGAAGAAGGATAAACAAAGGACCCTTTGACCCTATCTTCAGCAAATTCATATAGTTTCCGATGATAATGAACAATGAAGAAGAGAACTGAAGTTATTTATGAATAATGGGTCATCGAAAAATTCTATAATGGACGGTGGAGATCTGTTCCTTTTACACATCCGTCTACTTTGGATACCAGCCATGGATGTCGATCTCAAGAATAAGTTGAAATCTAATGTGGGTAATTTTCGGCTGAGATATCAAAGGCTAAATGTTGGAATTTTCTGAAATTTTGAAAATTGTTAGAATTTTTAGTAAATTCTAGTAAACATGTTGTTATATATGTCATTTTTACTAGCTTTTTTATATTTACATATTAGAATTTCATAAGCTTTTCTTATATCTATTCCACTTTTATTTTGTGACTAACTAGATATAATTTCTTATATAGATCAGACAATTGGACCGTAAGACTTATTAGTATCGCAAATATGGATGTATGTGGTTGGAGAGGGGCGGGTAGGAGGGCAGAAGAGTTTTAACTTTTGAAAATCCTAAGAAAAAAGGTAGACTAATTTACTTGATATTTTATTTTTTCTTCTCCACTATATGCCAATCATACTCATCCTAAAATAGAAAGAAAATATTTAATGTGCATAGCATGCTAAGTGAATGTGGATGTGCAGGATGGGTAGATACGCTTTTGAGTTTCTCTATACAATAAACAAATTCTCATCATCATTCTTCATATCAAGGTCATGAATTTTCCACCCACTCAAATCATTTTCTTACTGAGCTATTTTGTCTATTTTTAGATGTTTTTTTTCAGTAAGACCCTTCCACTCTCCTCTCACAAAATATCATTAGCTTTTTAAAAAGTATATCTTTGAATTTGTTATGGTTTTCTTTCTTTTATCCCATTTTCATTTTGTAACTAATTAGATATAATTTTTCTTATATAGATCTGACTATTGGATCTTAAGACTTATTAGTATCCCAAATATGGATGCATGTAGTTTCGGGGTGGGGCGGGGGGGGGGGGGGGGGGGAGAGAAGGGATAACACTTTGAAAATCCTAAGCTAAAAGGTACATGAAATTACTTGATATATTTTTCATCTTCTCTTGTATATATTAACCGTACTCATCCTAAAACAGAAAGAAAATATTTAATGTGCATTATATTCTAAGTGAATGTGGGTGTGCAGGGTAGGTTGTAATAGCCCACAAAATCGCGTGTCAAATTCAACTCGTAAAGCTCCACGAAAGATCCCAAGACTTGAAAAATTTTGCTAAGTGTTCAAGATTCAACACTTAGTCTTATTTTAGATCTCCAAACTTCGGGGATTTATTTGGCGATCTTTCCGACATCTGTTTTTTAATTTTTCAAAGTTTTTTACGATCGGGAAAGCTCTTAGTATATCCGGAGTGAGTTTTGAAATTTTTGGAGTAACGTAAGGGCATGTTTGGGTGCCCAGAATAGAAGCCCCGGGCGATTAGCCCACGCCGCCTACTAACTCCAGTGCTTGCCTAGTTTTTTTTCAGCATTTCAGGGTCAACTTCAAACGATCATAACTTCCTGTACATAATGAACTATGAGAGCTGATTTATATCAAATGAAATCTATGAGAGTATTCTTTCCAATGAAATTGGTTTCATCCATTTTGGGCATCGAAGTAAAATGTTATGATCAATTTACTTCAGTCTGTCAGACAATCAATAGAGGGATAGTTGCGTCTTTTTCTCTTTTCTTAAGTGCATTTTGGTCATCTCCCACACCATATATACCCATAAACACGGAATTATCCCCCATTTTCAACCAAAATACACTCATTTCTTTCATTTTCTCTCAATAACAAGAAGATGGTTTTAAATTGGGGATTTAATTTCAAGAATCTTTCCATCAATCTTCCAAGAATCACGAACTAAGGTATGCGTGTGTTGATTTATGGATTCCTTTAATCCATAAAGCTCAAAAAAATCAACTTCTAAATTATGTATTATGATATTTATGATATTGATGGTTGATGATCTTGTTGTTGAAATTTGATGATGCCCAAGATGGGATCTTAGTATGTTTGTATGAAACTATGGTGGTATATGATGCATAAACATGTGAAATTGGTGGTTGAATAATTGTAATCTTGATGAATCTACCTATACTAAAGAATTGCATGTAAGGTGTTTGTTAAAATACCTAAGAGACTAGAAATCATGCTTTGATGACATAATAGGTCCTAAATGACTAGTCCATGTTCTATGCTTATGTTCAACATGATTTCCATGCAAATTGTTACGCATTGTTGTTGTAATATGGAATGCTCATGAAATTAAATTTATGCAAGTATTTACTTGATATATGTATTCCCTTTTCGTGACCAAGAATATGATAGCCATGTGTAGTATGAAATCCCCTACTTATGATATTATGAATTATGGGCTCTATTCTTATGATCAAGTCAGTCATGTGTGTCGATTTCCTTCCATCGAGTCCTGGGGGTACTTGTGTCCAAAATATATAGCTGTGTGCCTAGAGCCATGTCATGTTGTCACAATATTCTCAGTCAAGCCATGCTCAGTAGAATTCAGTTAGTCATGTGACTCAGGAAATCTCAGTAATCTCATAAACTTAGTCAATTACCAGACATTAATATTAATTCCGCCAGTCAATGGAAATTCAGTAAACTCAGTACCAGTCCAGTTCTACTCAGCACTCAGTAACTTCAGTTCTCTCAGTCAGTCCTCAGATCTCAGTAGTATTCCGTTAATCAATAGAACTAATTAAATTTAGCTTAGCTCAGCTAAGCAACACTATCAGTCCAGTTAATCAGTTCAGTTAATCAGTTCAGTCAGTCATGCTCAGTGTCTATTCAGATGGGAGTAGAAGTTAGCACTGGGTGAAACCCAAGGATGGGAACACACACTGTCAGATGAAGGTATGATTCTTAGCAGTCATCCTTATGTTCCAGAATAATGTACCCAGCATAGGTTTGAGACATCAATACTGGCAGCTTGAGGGTTGATAAGGCGGACATCCTCCGTTCTCTTTTGGGGACACTTCCAGATTTGAGGGTCACTCACAACTTGTCTTTACCCGTGGCACGGCATTGACACCCTTCCAATCAGGACAAGGATTGGACCCTAGTTCATCTACATTAGCATACATGAGGCATGTCGGTTAAACTACTACCTCCCACAATTTTAGTCATTCAGTGTCAGTAAAAGAACTCAGATAGTTCTTCAGAATATCAGGACTGTCAGATACAGTCAACTCAGATATAGTACGAAAATTAGATAGTTCCATCAGATTTAGGGTTGTCTGCTATAGTCACCCATGTTATTAATATCCAGTATCAAGGCTATCAGATATAGTCATTCATATTATCAGCTATATCAGCTATCAGAAATCATTTGCCAATCATATTAGATTTTAGTAAACTCTTGCTATCAGTACTCAGTTTTAGGACTGTCAGATACAGTCAATTAGACCAGTCCCTCATAATCAGGACTACCATAAACAATCACTCCTTTATCAGTAATAAAGTATCAGTCTCCTAGTATTCAGTAATAAAGTATCGGTTCCTCACTTATTAGTGATTCACAGATCAATATCAGTAAACACAGTTATTTAGTATCTCAGAATCGATAAACTCATGTTGTCATTATTCAGAGTAAGTAGTCAGTATCATAACGAGTTCAGTAGTAGTTACTTATGTATGTATATGTTTTCACGTTCTTATCAATCAGCATTGTTCATGCATACAAACCCTTTGCATTTAGCCTACCTCAGTCGTATACTTAGTACTCTCAGTTATACTGATGCATTCACACTATGGTTTTTTCTTTTATGTTACACCATAATTTCAGATACACGATTTCCAGATCAGCGGTAGCAGTAGCATCTCAGCTATCAGAGTTCAGTAGTGAGTCCTCGTCTCTCGAGGGCATGATCATTACTTATGTTATGGTTTATTTCAGTTCAGTTTTTCTAGTCGGAGTTAGTTGGGGATATGTCTCATCAACTCCCTATCCAGACAGTCATGTTAGAGGCTTTTTAGACTAGTATGTTTAGACTTCAGATAGTATTACAGTTGTTTCAGGTATTCTATACCCCACTCTTAAGTTATGATTATTCCGTTTTGAACTTTATGGACTTACAGTATTATGTATTCCACATTTATATTCTATATTATGCAGTGTATAGGTACAGATATCAGTTATGGATTAGCTTATGGTACCTCGAGGTCATGGGCACCGTGTAGCATTTTGGTTCAGCAAATTAGGGCGTTACAAACTTAGTATTAGAGCCTAAGGTTAAACAGTGTCCTAGGAAGTCTGAAAGTCGCATCTAGTAGAGTCTTGTACATGTGTGTGTTGTGGACCACACTTATGTGCAGGAGGATATGAGGTGTTTAAGAAACAGTTTCCCTTCTTTCATATCTCAGATCGTGCTAAAGAAAGGTTTTCTAAGAAAACTCATGTAGATTCTCATCATGATCCACACATGTAAACTTCACCTTACTTCCAAGGTATTAAAAACAGTGAACTCAAGGTCCTAAAGATAGGGATTTCTCAGACAGTCCTTACCGTCAGTTATAGGATTGGCTACAGAATCGGTAATGCCCTATTAGTCCAGTTCTATTCCAAAGTTATACAGATTTCCTTCATGATAATGAGAACTTCTTCTCGCACCCAAATCTAGATATGCCATCAGACCCCTTCTCAAAATTCTATGATAGCATAAACCTAGAGTTAGAAGAATAAACTCAGAAGCTTAGCAGTAGTAGAGTTGGGATAGTATTATTCAGATTTATCATATCATGTATTCATGGGGATAATTATACCAATCAGTAGGCTTGAACAGTGCAAGCAAGAATATAAGTCTATTGACTTAAAATTAGGTATAGAAGTGTGGATGTGATGTTAGTAGTATATGAGGAAACCGCAACAGATGATATGTTTAGTTAGACAGGCAGGTTTCAAACAAAATGTAAGTATGTGATAGTAGATCAAGTAACCAAGTCAGTCTCTCAAATTCTAGTGATAGTGCCAGTATGAATAGAGCCAGTATAAACAGAAAGTAGTAAGTGAAGATGATTCCCGACCCATTCTCATCTCAGTGTAGAGTTTTGCACCTCAGCTATCATGGAACCCACTCAGAAGTTGCATGTCAACTCTATGGTCACTAACCATGCTCATTTATTTTTTCCCATAAATCATGTAAGATTCCTGTTCCTAGCATAAAGAGTCCCAGTTTACTCCGCAGTACAAATCATGTTTCATGAACATAACTTACTTTTATGTACTTTCCACGGGATCATGTGTGCCTTCAGTTCCCAGTATAAGTGGTTCAGTTCCAGCTTCCTCAGTGTTATAAATCATGTCCCACGAATGCAAAAACTCTATACTCAGGTCCTGTAGCTCATGACTTAGGTACACTTGTCACGCTTTATAGTATACTAGATTTCCATGACTCATACTTTGCCCCTATATATCAGATAAATTTAGATTATGTCATGTATACTCTCAGTTCATACCTTCTTGGTAAAAAAACATGTTGTTGATATTCTATTTCTCAAAGTTTCAGTCATGTTTCAAGATCAGCTAGTATCCATTCATACTTCAGGTCCTCCTGATTTAATCCTTTAGAAACCTCTCCTTGTGAAACAGTGTAGTGATGAGTAGTTGTTTAGATAAAGGAGAGTAAATGTTTTATGTTAAGAAAAGATTGTTGCATGCTTGTTTTACACGAGGGTGTAGTTTTGCAGATAAGCTTGAATGTCATGTTAGAATGCAAGAAATTGGCTAACAAGGGGATGTACTTAGAAGTTGTCAAATTATAGAGTATGATTGTACGTTTAGATCCTTGACTTATGTTAGGACCCCTCACGTAAATATCAATAATTCAGTTACCAGTTACTCAGCTATTAGTGCTTCAGTATCTCAGTCTATAGAATTCCTAGTCCTCGTGATCCATGTTACGCTCCTAACGATCACATATATTCATAATGTGTCATGCATACTCTCAGTTTAGATTCCTCGGTGAATCCATGGGGTTGATGTTCCATCCCCCTATCCTTATATACAGCGTCAACTCAGTAATAAATATTCAGTAAAGGACTTAGACGGTCCTACAAGACTATGACTATCAGTAATCAGTTACTCAGCCATCAAGATTTAGTACTTCAGTATCAGTCTAATCTTCAGTTATCAGTATTCAATTATTTGAACCCAACACCAGTATAGGTTCCAGTTATACCATTAGTTAGGATGTCAGCTTCAGATCAGTGCTCATCTTAGAAACTCAATTTGGTTTCAACTTGCTTGACCACAACGTATAGTTATCAGCTACTCAATTATAGGTATTTCCATACCTCAGTCTATGGAATGTTTCCAACTCATGTAATACACTTGGTCCTGCATTTTCAAGCAATATAGCTTTCAAGAAATCTATGTTTAGTTACCTCATGTTACTCCATCAGTCCCTTCTTATACCTATGATACTCTATGGCCTCAGCCTAGCTATTCAAATTAAGTGCAAATCAGTCTTCCATACCCAGTTTTCAGCTATCAGTCCTTCAGTTAATCAGATAAGTTAGTGTATTTATTCACTCATGTTCAGCTCAGTTCATGTATCATGTCTCAGTTTCAGATCTCAGATATTCAGTCACGACTCAATTCGTAAGAGCCTTGTACATCACCTCAGTTTTCCTCAGTATCTCAGTCAAGTTAGAATTCTTCAAGGGACAGTGTGTACCAAGGTGGAGATACAGTATAGGCCCCAAGCTTTCATGATTTAAACATGTTATTTTCTTTGATGAATCTATCTTAGAGGAAGGGTTACTTATGATACGACTTTCTAACTCCAAAAGTCAGCAGTAAGCCATGTACTTAATAGCTCGGTTTAATCCACGATGCGATACTCCATCCATATCATGCATTACAGACTCAGTTTAGTTTATGTATCATATTCTAGGCTCAGTTACGTCCTCATGTTCACGATCTTGCATATTAAGTAATTGATCTCAGACTCATCGGTATTTTCAGTTTAAGGTAACAGTCTATCTTGAACTTACTCGTTCTTATGTTTAGATTTTATTACCAAACTTGGTATTTAGTTCCATGCCTAGTTTTTAGTTCAAACTTGGTATCTTTTACCATTGCATGTTCAGTCACATATTCCCGATCCAGTTCAGTCATATATTCTCATATCAGATATGCGTGATCAGCTTATCAGTGCTTTCAGTCATGCATTCACGTATCATGTCAGACATATAATCATGCATCAGATATGCATGGATTTAGCTTGTCAGTTATGCATCAGATATGCATTCTCATTTTGAGAAACTTAGTTCATCAGAGCACACAGTCCTTCATTCATAAACCAGTATAATATGCTCTGTTTTTAGTCATGTTAGTTATGAACTCATGTCTCAGTAGTGAATGTCTTGTACGTACTCCAGTTTATAATTTTTCCCCTCTCAGTCAGTCTCATTCGAGGATGAATATTCTCAAGGGGGAGATATTATAATACCCCACAAAATTGCGTGTCAAATTCAGCTCGTAAAGCTCCATGAAAGATCCCAAGACTTGGAAAAAATTTTCCAAGTGTTCAAGATTCAACACTTAGTCTTATTTTAGACCTCCAAACATCAGAGATTTATTTGGCGACCTTCCCGACATCTGTTTTTCAATTTTCAAGTTGCGTTACGATCGAAAAAGATCGTAGTATATCATGGGTGAGCTTCGGAGTTTTTGGAGAAGTGTAAGGGCACATTTGGGTGCCCAAAATAGAAGCCCTGGGCGATTAGCCCATGCCACCTGCTAACTCCAGTGCTTGCTTAGTTTTTTTTCAGCATTTCAGGGTCAACTTCAAATGATCATAACTCTCTGTATATAATGTACTGCGAGAGTTGCTATATATCAAATGAAATCTATGAGAGTATTCTTTCCAATGCAATTTGTTTCATCCAATTTTGGCATCTAAGTAAAACATTATGATCAATTTACTTCAGCTTATCAAACAGTCAACAGAGGGACAGCTGCGTCGTTTTCTCTTTTCTTAAGGAAATTTTGGTCATATCCCACCCCATATATACCCATAAACAGGGAATTAACCCCCATTTTCAACCAAAATACACTTTTATTCCATTTTCTCTCAAGAACAAGAAGATGATTTTCAATTGGGGATTTAATTTCAAGAATCTTTCCATCAATCTTCCAAGAATCACGAACTAAGGTATGCATGTGTTGATTTATGGATTCCAAGTCCCCCAACTTTATGGAGTGTCCTTAAGGAATAATTCACCTCACTATAACCGAGTTTATGTAATTTTTATCCCAGGATAAAATGGCTTTAGATCCAACAATAGCGGTACCTTTGGATTCGTTGAACTCACTCAATAGCTAACGATCACAAACAGTTTTTGTAGTGAAGAAGAGTGTTTTTGCTATAAAAATCATGTCTATACCTAAGGAATATGTTAGGTATTTATATCCTAAATGTTCCCCTTTGAAAAGGAAGCATTGGTTCAGCAAAAAGGCACCTATGCAGTACAGTCACGTCACCTGCGCCCAGTCAATGCTGGAACTTTGCCCAATCTGCTGCCACAAGTGATACTATCCAAATTCAAGTGACTACCTTTGCTACACCTACGCCCGCAGGTTACTAAGGTGCATGCGCAGATCTCTATATTATGCAAAACAGTGTGTCTTTTACCTCAAAGGATTGTATCCCTTCGAGGTGCATTATGTATGCGTTAGTATGGCATAAAAATTGGGCCCCGTACATGGAGAAAAATATTTCTATCAGATTCTTTGGATTAAAATTTCACTTTTTCATCAAGTTTCAAATAAATTTTGTCTAAAAAATAGATCTCATCGATCGATCATTTAACAAATCCAAATCTAGATCTGAAGCTGAAGCCGAGCGACGACGACGACGATGTGAGGCACCACTTTGTTCTTGCCTTACTTACTGTGTGGAGTAAGTGTTCCTTATTATAAAAACTTGAAAGTTCCCTTATCCCACCAATGTGGGAGAATTAGTGGACTTTCCATTAAATGAGTACACTTTCCAATTTAGTAACTTTTTCCCTCCACTATTTTTCCCTCCATTTTCCATTCATACATACACCTTTAACCCAACAACCCCCCACATGAATGGGGAATGGCTATATTTTGAAGAAAGATACGGACAAATATGTAATCATTGAGTAAAGACTGATTGCATCTGGATAAGTGGGTTTTCCTTTGAACTTTCAGTAGAGAACATGCATTGGATGCAGTCAGTCAATCGATAGATTTGATATCTTTGAACCGTCAAGCTTTAATGTACATCTAGACAACACATGTAACACAACCAGCCTTTTACCATTTATGGTTCTCGCCATTTTGTTCTTTTCAACCATGAACAAGTCCCGGTTTCATGAGAGCTTAGAGAATAGGACTTTAATAACATTCTCCTTAAAGCGGCTTCTACTTCGCCCTCACATAGGTGATTTCTAAACATCCAATCTTGTAGATTAAACTATTTGGTTAAATCTATCAAATTTAGATAATCATTAAAAGACTTCACACCATAAGTCTTATCATCGTTTACTAAATATTGTCTATATCATGAGAATGAGCTGGGTATAATTAATATGTTGAACCTACCAGACACAACTTTGTTTGATCTCTTTGAACCTAGCTCTTGGGATATCCTGTTTGTTAGGTAGAGTTATCGCCATGCTGACTTTTGATAGGCCTTAAACCCATTCCCTTGGATGTCCTTTTAACTTCTTCTCTAGATATGCATTTTGTAAGTGGATTCAACATATTATCCTTTGACTTTTCATAGTCAACAGTGATAATTCCACTAGAGAGAAGTTCTCTAATGGTATTATGTCTCCGTCTTATGTGACGAGACTTACCGTTGTACATCCTGCTACCTGCCCTACCTATTGCTGCTTGGCTATCATAGTGTATACGTACTGGTACCAATGGTTTGTTCCAATAAGGAATATCTTTCAAAAAATTCTAGAGTCATTCTGCTTCTTCACTGGCTTTATCTACTGTGATAAATTTAGATTTTATTGTAGAGCGAGCAATACATTTCTGTTTGGATGACTTCCAAGAGATAGCTCCTCTACCGATAGTAAATACATATCCACTTGTGTATTTTACTTCGTTCGATCCGGTGATCCAATTTGCATCACTATATCCTTCAAGTACCACAAGATATTTATTATAATGCAAAGCATAGCCTTGAGTGTATTTAAGATACCCCAAAACTCTTTTCATCACTATCCAATGAGTTTTATTGGGATTACTCATGAACCGACTCAACTTACTAATAGCACATGCTATGTATGGTCGTCTACAATTCATTATATACATTAAACATCCCAAAGCTCACATCCAATGGAGTCTTGGCAATACCAAATTCCATATACTTGAATTTGTTAAGTACCTTTTTGATATAAAGAGACCGTGACAATTCCAACCTTTGTGGAGTTCTATGGATTCTCATTCCTAAGATCACATCCGCAACTCCAAGGTCTTTCATATCGAACTTGCTCTCGAGCATTCATTTCGTTGCCTTTATGTCCAAAATGTCTCTACTGATGATCAACATGTCATCGACATACAAAGACTTGGTGAATTGGAGTGTCGTTAATGTAAACACATTTATCACATTCATTAATCTTGAACCCATTTTCCAACATGGTTTGGTCAAACTTCTCATGCCATTGTTTAGGTACTTGTTTTAGTCTATAAAGTGACCTAACAAGTTTACACACCTTATTTTATTTTCCTGGAACCACAAAACCCTCATGTTGTTCCATGTAAATTTCTTCCTCCAATTCTCCATTTAGGAATGTTGTTTTCACATCCATTTGATGAATTTCAAGACCATATACTGCTGCCAAGGCAATTAACATCCGAATTGATGTTATCCTCAGTACTGGCGAGTATGTATCAAAGTAATCAAGATCTTCGTTTTGTTTTAAAGCTTTTTACAACAAGTCTTGTCTTGTATTTGTCAATAGTACCATCTGCTTTCATTTTCCCTTTGAAGATCCATTTAAAACCTAAAGGTTTATTTCCTGGAGGAAGATCTACCAACTCCCAAGTTGTCCATCATCAAAACTAAAAACTAAGGACTTGCCCTTTCTTTTGCCCTTCAGTCAATATTAAACTCTCTAAATATAACAACAACAACATAGCAAGTGTAATCTTACAACATTTTTATGTTGGCCTTACCCATACCATGGGAGTTAGAGAGGTTGTTTTTTATAAACCCTTAGATCAATGTCCCTGTATTATCTTTTTTTTTTTAATGCTCGAGTTTGAGTATCCCAAACAAGTTGTACCAACTAAGAAGAGAGCAACACAGAAACTACAAGGAAATATGAAAAAAGTAAAAGAAAGGAACAATGGGGGGAAAACGAAGACTTGAAAATTTGATCTTTATATAATCATGATTGGTGATTTTTTTTCATACATAAATAAAAGAAAATCATCAGTATATTACATCATGCTAATATAAGAGATTAAATTTATTGTTAATTTCAAGTTTTTGAAGTAAAAATATTTTTCCACAAGGAATAATGGTGAATGAAAGCAAGAACAAAACTTGACATGCAAAAGGAATGGAGATGACATGGTCATTTTTTTTGGTCGAGCGAACAGAATGTATTAATAACCACATCACACATGTTATTGCAGACTACACCTCCATCACCTTTCACATAACTGCTCTATCCAATCTCTGTCTTTACAAACTTTCCGATGTAAGACTTCATAGATTCTTCCTTTCCTTCCCTGTTGATTATCTTCAACAACCTTTGGGGTCTGATTACTTCTTTGTTCCACCATGCTCCATGATAGATCAGTGCAGCAAGGATTGTTCTTATGAGTGCCCTGCTTATTTCCCCAATAGTCTTTCGTGCAAGTCCTGTCCAGATGCCCGTCAAATCTTTCCTATGAATCTTCATTTTCAGACAGTCTAGGACTCCCTCCTAGCATAAATTTGAAAATTTACACTCGAAGTATATATGTGTAATGTTTTCTGGGCATCTACCACATAATAGGCATTCCGTGTCCTAACATACTCCCATTTTATTTAATCTATCCCTGGTAAGCATCCTCTTGTGCATTGGAAGACAACAAATAAAACTACGTTTAGTCACATTAGCTTTGTTCCATGCATCTCTCCACCAAGGCCATAGGCTACAATTCCCTCTTCTCCGTCGATAGCTGCTTTGGATTATGTATTTGTCCCTATTTTGCAGCCAATCATCTCCACAATACCCAGGAGCATATTTCTCTTTGATATAACATATCCTCTTTCAGTATTAGCTCAAGTCCATAGGTGGTTTGCATTGCCACTAATCAACCTATAAGATAATATGCACAACCTATATTAATGGATAAGTTAAATCTTTTAGATGAAAAATTTTTTTAATACTATTACCATCTTGTTCCTTTTTCTTCTATCACTATGAGATGTTCTAATCTTTTCATTGAATTTAGATTTAAATATACTTCAAAATTTCATTGAATTTAGATTAAAATATACTTCAAAATTAGGACAAGAAATACATATCTTAACTAGGAGTAAAATGATAACTTGTCTTAGAAGTATTCCATATGCAGTGCAAGCCAAGTATTATTAATGGAGCCTTTCTTCGTTAGATAAGTAAAAAGTACGATGTTTTGTTCACACCAAGAGAATCCTGGAGCCTTAAAAGTTGAAGTGGGAACTGGTAACATAAATATGTGCACATATAATGGAAATCAAAGGTTACCTGGATTTGGGAGAAACCTTCTATGGTCATTTGGGAAGCAGCAAAAAGAGCACTCTCAGGATTGAAGATCTCTCAACATACAAAGGAAAATCATTCCTTCAACAGACCAAGCTCAGTAGCTTCTTCATTTCTGAGTCCCATAAACAGATCGCCTCGCAACAATGTGGGATCCATATCTCCAATGAATTCAATTGATTCTTCCAGCAACTGGGACCTGTGAGTACATAGTGTTAGCAGCTATCTTGGAGTAGGCGGTTAGCTTCAGGGAATTAGTTACTTGCAAGTTGTTTGTTATATCTAACTAGTAGATAGTTAGCCTCTTAGTTATGATCTCTACTCATAGAAGTTTTCTATAAATACCCATGACGGGTAATATTTTTTTGATAACTAATTGAACGATAGTGAACTGCTCATTCTCTGCAAACTTCATTCTTCTTCCTTCTTTCTTCTTCTTGCTTCTCCAGTGATTCAAAAAGTGTACACCTCGGTTAATCACACATGTGACTACTCATTTCCGTCTCTAACTTCTTGAAGCATCATCACTGCTAAATGCCTCCTTACCTCAAAATTCGTTACCTCCTGGTGCTAATAACCCACCAATAATCATCAAAACATTTTGCAAGTATCACAATCAAAAAGCACAGTGAAATCTTTCTTTGCCTCATTTTCTGCCATAAGACATCCGAGCAGTTGAAAAGTTCTGAAATGCTATTTAACTCCTTCAGTATTACAAGATATTGAAACCACTAGGATATAATAGGCCTGCCTTCCCCTTCAACTTGCAATCCGAAGTGGTTTTCCAATTTCTTAAAACACGATTCCATCTTGTCTAGCAAATCGTATAAAATCCGATGCACATCGCATAATATACGATGCAAACATTCAATATACTCTTTTTCACACATGCTTCATTGGTGCCATCCTTCTTTAATGGCAACAATTTCCTCACCAAACACATGTACTCAGTAAAATCATGAAATGCGCTCATTAAAAACTCCACAAACTCAATTTATTCCATACTCAATTCTAAATCATAGGATAACTCAACCACTACCACCTCACGGACGAAAAGAAAAAACATCAGGCAATGCTGATAATTCCTTTGTAGTGTTGCTGCTTATGATCCCAACTTCCTCTACTATAGCCCCTACACTTTTTTGACAATAACTATACAAACGATGATCAAGCCCAGCAGCCACTCTCAGTAGCTTCCAACACACTGATACCACTGGAACACATACATTGTACACAGTTTAAGGCAACACAGTAAATGAAATGACAAATGAACAAATGGATTCACCAGCAATTAATCTCTTAGAATTATCTGGAGATGTCTAGTGTTACCGGAGCTACAGGAACTGATGAGGAGACTAACAATTCCATATGGTCACATGATTTTTCAATATTTTCCTCGGGAGTCATAGTTGTGAACCATACAACCAACATTATTATACGATCTAAGTCTGAAGGAAAACAAACATTATTTTTCAAAATGTCGGAGATCATTGAAATTAAGCCACTGATGAGTTTCCACGCCTTAGCATGATAAGTGCTCGACATTGAACCAAGTAGTTGTATCGTTTTCTTGACATAGTTAGCCAATGTTCGTTCATACCGGATCAGCTGCTTTCCGTTGTACATTAGTCGCGATGATCAGCTGGTAGGTGTTCAACATGATTTTATCACGAACTATCTCATCTGAATTTGTAGAATCAAATGAATAACTAGGGTTTTGCCTCTGGAAAATGAACATGCGAAGAACTGAATAGAAATAGTTGGAATGAAACAAATCGATTTCCCTTTCGCTTTCTGATACGGAGTGATGAAGAAGGAACTTGATCGAGCTGACGCTTGTTGGTGGTGGAGCTGTGGTTGTAGACGGTGTCAGTCATGGTAGAAGTGAAGTGAAAATGGTTTTGTGATACGCAAAGACAGCACAAAAATGTTCTGATTCCATCTTTTCTTAAGTTGTGACGAGACTCCTCACCCCACCATTTTTATTACAATTTGGAAAAACCATTTTCTTGTTGTCATTGGCGTACCACAAAACAATTTTCACTTCACTTCACCATGACCGACACCGTCTATAGCCGCAGCTCCACCACAACAAGCATCAGCTCGATAAAGTTCCTTCTTCATCCCTCCGTGTCAAAAAGTGAAAGGGAAAACCAAACCATTTCATTCCAACTATTTCTACTTAGTTCTTCGTGTGTTCATTTACCAGAGGCAAAACCCTCGTTATTCAAAGCTGATTGTACCGACTCAGTTGAGATGGTTCGTAATAAAATCATGTTGACTATAGGTATACCAGCTAATCATAAACAGCTAACTTGTAAGGAACAGCAGTTGATTTGCGCTGAACAAACATTGTCTAACTATGGCATAGAAAATGATACAAATTTGCATCTACTCGATGCAATACAGAGCACATATCATGCTAAGGCGTGGAAACTGATTAGAGACTTAATTTCAATGAACTTCAACATTTTGAAAAGCAATGTTTGTTTTTTTTCAGACTCGGATCGTATAATAATGTTGCTTGTATAGTTCACAACTATGACTCTCAAGGATAATATTGAAAAAACATGTGAACATATGGAATTGTTCGTCTCCTTATCAGTTTTTGCAGCTTTGATAACACTTTATACGTTTCCAAATAATGCTAAGAGATTAATTATTGGCGAATCCATTTGTTCATTTGTCAATTCATTTAGAGTAAAACAACTAGTACCCCTGAACTATGACCAAACTGCTATGACACACTCCAACTTCACAGGAGTCCTATTACCCTCTGAACTAAATTGTAGCATATTTTGTCAACCTTTGTAGCTGACGTGACACCCTTTTAGTTACACCTTTGACGTGGCCCCACTTTTACGTAATAAAGGTGCCACATGAGCAGAAAAAGATGACAAAAATATGCTAAAATTGAGTTCAGGGATGATAGATCCCCTGTGAAGTTGGAGTGTATTGTAGAAACTTTGACCATAACTAGAGGTGGTACTGGATGCTTATCTCATTCATTTACTATGTTGCCTACAAGTGTATACAATATATGTGTTCCTATAGTATCGTTGTTTTGTAAGCTACTGAGAATAGTTGTTGGGATTGATGATCATTAGTATTGTTGTTGTTGTTGTCGGAGAAGTATAGGGTCTATAGTAGCGGACATTAGGATCATAAGGTTCAACTCTACAAAGGAATTATCAACATTGGCTGATATTTTTCTTTTTGTACGTGAGGTAGTAATAGCCGAGTTATCCCATGGTTTAGAATTGAGTATGGGGTCAATTGAGTCTGTGGGGTTTCGAATGAGCACATTGCATGATTTTACTTAGTGACGTGTTTGGTGAGAAATTGTTGCCACTAAAGAAGGATGGCCAGTGAAGTAATGTGTATATAAGATGTTTGTAAGATGAAGGGGAAGGCAAGCCTATTGTATCCTAGTGGTCTCAGTATCTTGTAATACTAAAGGAGTGAAAATAACACTTCAAAACTTTTAACAGCTTGGAATTCTTTTGGCAGAAGATAGGGCAAAGAAAGTTCTCACTGTGCTTTCCTTTTTTGACATTTTTAAAAAGTTCTGACAATTATTAGTAAGTTATTGAGCACAAGAAGGTAACAGTTTTGAGTAAGAAGACATTTCGTAACGATGATGCTTCAAGAAGTTATAGATGGAAACAAGGAGCCGCATGAGATGCTCACTGACATGTCCTATTTGTTTGAAGAATCATTTGATACATTGAAGATGTGCACCCCGCATTGCTGGGAGGCAATATATATTAGGTGTCAGAAAGTAGTTTCTCTAGTTACTCTTTGATTAGAACAGAGAAAGAGAACTAGGGGAGAGATGAAAAATGAATGCATTTAGCTTTATAGTTACACACATGTATTATAGAATTATAATAATAGCATGTTTGATATCTTCATTGATAACCCCACTTCCTTGGATCATAGACCTACGCTACTTGAAACTCTTACTCTCTTGGGAATAGCATATGTGTCAAGCCTCACTTCCACGCCTAACTTATGCATTGTATCACCGAATTTGCACTCCAAATACTTTCTTTTGGTCCTACTCAATTTGAACCATTTAGACTCTAGAATTTTTGTTTCCAAATCTCAAACATAACATTAAATCCACTTTGCGTTTCATCAATCAATACTATGTCATCAGCAAACAACATACACCAAGACATCTTATCTTGAATGTGCCTCATCAATTTATCCATCACACGAAAAATAGGAACGGGCTAAGAGTTGATCCTTGGCGCAAACCCATCTCCATTAGGAAGTGCTCTGAGTCTCGTCCTACTATTTTGACCTATAATTTGGATCCATCATACATCTACCATATCACCCAAATGTAATCCATTGATACACCTCTGTCCTCCATACATCCCCATAGAACTTCCCTCAAAACCTTTCATAGGCCTTTTCAAGGATAGTGAAATACAATATGCAAGTCCCTCTTATTTTCTTGATATTTCTCCACCAGTCAATAATTTATGCAAGTATGCTTGTCATATTTACTTAATAAGGGTCTGTTCCACTTGCACCTTGCATTGGCCATCCTTGATGCACTTCACTTGATCTTGGGCCCTTTTCTTTCTTGCCTTAGCGAGCTTATACATTTTCTTTTTCTTCCTTTGTCCCCTAGGTCAGTACATAGTAGTAAGCTACCATCTTAGCTATTGTAATAGCTAACTTAGCCTCCATCTTTGTCACCTTATAAATATCCTTAAGTGACCGCTTCCCCTCCTTGTCCTTGCACTGTACCAACTTTTAATAAGCAACCATCTTTGTTTCTGCATAGCCTTAGACTTCTCCATTCCAACATCAATCCCTTGGGAAATGGGATGCCCTTCAACAGCTCAAACAATTCTTTGACTTCTTGCCTAATGCAACTTATCCCAGATGATTTTGCATCCTAACTATTGCTTTTAGCCCCCATAAACATCAGTTTCTCTATCATTTCTCGAAAGAGGGCACAGGGCAAGATCCTTACCCAATCATATAAATTGTTTTTCCTCTTTCCCACTTAATCACTAATACCATCACCAAAAGCTTATGTTTTTAAGATTCTTAGTTGGGATAACCCTGTCCTTACAAAGGACTTTATTGCCCTTCCTCAAGAGTAAGTAATCTATCTGTTTTTCAGCCATCGTGCTATGGCAGGTAACCAAGTGGTCTTCCATTTTGGGAAAGACCAAATTAGCTGTAAATAACTCAAAAACGTTAGAAAAATGCAAAAGCAAGGTTCCACCTACATTTCTATCCCCAAAAACAAAGTTGTCATGCACATCATCAAAACCACTAGAGTTTGCCCAAATGTGGCTGTTGAAGTTCCCGCTAATGAATGTATTCGCAGTTTGTGGTATACCCCTTTCCATCTTATTCAAATACATCTAAAATTTCTTCTTAACCTCTTTATTCAAGCCTATTTGGGGCGCATAAGAACTAATAACGTTCAAAGTAAGCCCTTCAATGACTAGCTTAATCGTCATCATCCTATCCTTAATCATCCTAACATCCGCCACTTACTTTCTAAGGTTCCCATATACGAAAATGCCTACTCTATTCCTATCCCTCGATCCTCCTGGGTTCCATAACATAAACTTCTCCACATTCCAAGACTTGGTACCAACCCACTTAGTGTCCTAAACACACGCTATATGACTCTTCCTCTTCTTTAAAATCTTTTGTAGCTCTGTGGACTTCCCCATCAAGGAGTCATATATTCCAAGACCCTACTCTCAGACTAGGAAAACTTTTATCCCATGTACCGCTCCTACCCTTCTCCCTCGGTCGCAACTTACGACATGACCCTAATATATCATCATTCACCAAAGCCACCAAATAAGGTTTAAACTACATAGGAAAATACTAATTTAAATGAATTGTCCAAAAGCAAGATAGCAAGAAATAATTTGAAACTATAATGGAAACTTGAAAAAGAGCAAGAAATCAATAAATTAAATTACACCAAAATCAGAAACAGAGATCAGAACCTGCATTGTGTTGTAAATCTAAAAAGCAATAAAAGAGAACAACACGTAGTACGCTACAAGAGAAGAAGAATAAATATCACGGTAAATATTGAAATGAAATTAGCAAAACAAAATTCAAGTAAAAGTTAATACTTACTAGTCTAGGTCTAAATTAACACCAAACATGAGGTAGAGATCAGAGAAAAGAAGTAATAAAACGTTAATAAAAATGCACCAAAATAGGCAACAATGTTCTATATAGCAAGTCAGAAAAATGTGGGCAGAGAATGAAAACTTGGGAAGATTTAAAAAAAAAATAGAAAATAGCAAATGACTTTAATAAAGATTAAAGAGATAGAAATCACAGGGATTAGGGCGGTTTTCTTGGAAACTTTGTACGATGTTGGCAAAATCTAGTGCTAAAACTAGACGCCAAATTCTTCTTGTCAGAGACTCTGCTTGCTAGCCCTGGGTTGCCAGAGTAGTGGAGGTGGATGGTGAACCATATTAGAGAATGACAGTTGTACATTAGAACCAACAACAATAGTTTCAGATTCAACTTTGCTGATAAAATCTAGTTGATCTGGAGATCTAGATTTGATTTCTCCAGTCAGATCTAATAGATCTAGAGTTCCAGATTTGATTTCTCTGGTTAGACCTTATTGATCTAGAGTTCTAGATTCGATTTTCTATAATTAGGTTGATCGATCAGGAGTTTCAGGTTCAATTTTCTCTATCCAGATCTGATAAATATGGAGTTTCATATTTGATTTCTTTGGTCAGATCTGATAGATTTGGATTTCCAGAATTGATTTCTCTGGTCAATCTGATAGATTTGAAGTTTCAGATTTGATTTCTCTAGTTTGATCTGATAGATTTAAAGTTTCAAATTTTGTTTACTCCGATCAGTCTGATAGATCTGGAGTTCCAGGTTCAATTTTCTCCAATCAGATCTAATAGATCTAGAGTTCCATATTTGATTTATGTAGTCAAACCTAATAGATTTGGAATTCTAGATTTGATTTTCTTCAATCAGATCTGCTAGATCTAGAAATCCAATTATAATTTTCTCTGGTCAAATCTAATATTTCTATTGAACCACCAAAATATTTTTTAGCACTTTGCAATGAGAATCTTGAAACTCTCAAAGAAGCAACAATTGTTGGTAGAGAAGTTCTGCCGGAAAACAACCAAAATCAATAGCTTAATCGCAACATTGATTAAATTTTTAAAAATTTTTAGTTTGCAGCTTTTTCCACTCAGTTCTTATAATCAACTTAAAATAAAAACAATCACAAAAGAACATCTAAGTGGAAAAATATATATACTTAGTACAAAAGAATTAACATGGTTGAAATCTTGCTAATCCTAAAAATAAGTAATGTAATATTTTGATACATCTATTAAAAACTAGTTACACGAGGCCCGATATTAAATAACTAATTTTAATTTAAAATATAATTTTTTATATATTTTTTACTTTATGAATAATATAATATAATTATATGTCAAACATGTCTTGTTAATAAGTTTTCCTAATTATTAAAGTTTTTAATTACATAAGTAGATAATTTTTAAGGAAAAAAATATTTCTGAGTAAAAAAATATTACCAGAGAATTAGAATATATCAAAGGGCCCACAAACAATTCAATATTTTGTAAATAACATGATTTAAAATAATTAAATAATTATAATTGGACGAAGATCATAAATAAAAAACTATTTATTTTATAGTTTTATGAGTATCTAATTGTTTATTTATATACAGAAATAAATTTCTTTTGATATTTATTGAGTTTTAATTTTTCTCCTTATTTCATGTAGCGAAAGTTTTTGCATAATTTATTTTTTTATTTAATAAAATCATCTAATACAACAAAATATTTTCATGACTTCATGTTTATATTATATCTTATAACCATAATTTAGAGCTTTTACACAAATTAACTTCATAATAATCTACAAGGATACTAAATAATAATTAAACTGCATTAATAGATTACTCCATTCAGTTCATTTACTTGTCGTGCTTATGTTTTACACACCCCTAAAAAATATCTTATCCATTCCATTTTAGTTATTGTTGTATCTATTTTCCACGTTTGCTAAGAAAAATAATATGTACAAGGTATTATTGATTAAGTTGTCCTATTTATTATATGTCATTTGAGAATTGTACAATATCAATAAGAACTATAAGGGTGTAGTTGAAAATAAATGTAAACTTTAATTTTGATTAAAAATTATTTGGATTGATTTTTTTTAGCTAAAGTGATTGTTAATTAAAGATAAATGGAGTTTTAACTAAAACGTAATTTAATAAGTAACAAGAAGAGACCAATAATAAGAGTCCAAGTGGGAATGATCTTAACAAAAAAAAAAATACACTGTTTTCACCCTGAACTATAAATGAAATTGCTGAGACACACTCCAACATAAATGGAGTCCTATAACTATAATTAAATTGCTGAGACATACTCCAACATAAATGGAGTCCTATTACCCCTGTACTAATTAAAACCGTATTTTTTACAACCTTAATTGCTTACTTGGCACATATATGTGCCTACATGGACCCTCAATATGTTGATTCACGCACTATGCCACGTAGGCCTTAAGGTTGCCAAGAATATAATTTTAATTAGTCTAGGGGGTAATAAGACCCCTTTTATGTTGGAGTGTGTCTCAGCAATTTCGTTTATAGTTTTGGGTGGAAATAATGTGTTTTCTCCAACAAAAATAATAAGAGAATAATAGAAAAAGACATCATTAATTGTCATGTTAGATGATCCTAACAAAAAAAAGTGAAATATCTAAAATATCATTGTGAGGACTACCAAAATTGATATACACTCTTATATATAGTGGTAATGTTGAAGTTAGGACAAGTGACATGTGAAAGAAAGTAGCTCCTCTAGTTACTCCTTGATGAGAATGAAAAAAGGAAGAGACGGGGGAAAAGATGAAAATTGAATATGTGCTTAATAATAACACATTGATGTTATCACATATTTGAATAAATAAAAAAAGATCTAGCCTGGTGGTAAAAGAAAAAAATTCATGAACTAGTAGTAATTATAAAATATAATTTAGTCAATAACACTTTCAACTAGTACTATCATTGAATAGTTTTATTTTTTTATAAATAAGTAATATTTTGATGTATCTATTAAAATAATATATCTCGAAGTCATGATAAATGACATGTGACAAAAAAAAAAATCTTCTCTAGTTACTCATTGATGAGAACAAAGAAAGTGAGAGCCTCACAAAGAGGTGAACATTGAATATGTAGCCTAGTAATAACATATAAATGTTTTTGCTTATTGCAATTAAAAAGAAAATCTAGCTTAGTAGTAAAATTTGACATCTTTGAACTTTATGCCCGGAAGAAGACATTAAGTTGTGTTAATACAAGCTAGGACAACAAGAGTCGTGGGATCTTGCAGTGCATAGACAGTTCATCTAAGAACATTGACGAGAGGAGAAGTATACCTATTCACAGTCAGCTGCAAAGGAAAAGGAAGGATGAGAAATACAAGCTAATCAAACCGAAGAGGAAGATAAGAAGTTGTGTTTTATTGATATTCTTTTCAGATTCTTAGGGACAAGTATAGGTTAGGAATTTTGTTGCTTACCTTTTTGGAGAAAGTCATAGTTTGTGGTTGGTACTCTTTTGTCATTTTTCTTTTTGGATTGGGTCTCTGGACTTTTTTAATTTTTTATTATTATCATTAGAATGGTCTTTGAACCTAAAACTTAATTAAAAAATAAACTTAAACTTAATGCACATCATGATCTTGAAGATGATGATCTTATAAAGAAAAACTATAGAAAACATTTCAAAGGCAAAAGACATTATCAGAGAGGAGAAAGAAAGCTTTAGTTGCAAAATTGATTTTTCCCTCATCGATCTTACTTTACGTTATTGTCGTCGTCAGTTATGAAATTGCATAAAGAATATGAAGTAAACCTAATGACTAGAGGATTGACTAATTAATAGATGTTAATCCGTCATCTGATATGGTCATGAGTACAAACAAGATTTATTCTTTATTAAATATTATTAGTTATGAGTTTTACGTAATTGGACCATGAATAAAATGATGGGAAAAGAATAAAAATAACAATTCATTCAAAAATAATTTCACTAAACTAGCCCCAAAATTTAAATACTTCTAATTAGCTGTTAAACTAATTCCACTGAATAGCTATCATTAACAGAACTTTATACCATGTATACTAGTTGAATACAAGAATCCCTCTGATTCATGTTTTCTTGTATATCCGCTAAGGCCTACATACTTGCTTCCCACCAAATACAAAAAAGTTCATTTTTTATTTTTTATATAAAAATGACATATTTTGTGCAACAATGATACAAATATATATATATTTTTAAACCAATGATACAGTTCTATATAAATCTTATACAAATATATATTTTATATAATAATGATATAAGTTATATTCAATCATATACAAAATACATATTACATACAACAATTATATAGTTTTTATACACATTTTATGCAACCCTTAGTTGTAATAATTATTTAGATATATATTCTATAAAATAATTATACAGTTTCTATACAATCCTATACAAATACATATTATCTTATAATAAACATTTTATGTACAATAATTGTACAATTTCTATACGCATCCTATATAATCTTTAGTTTTAATAAGTCGATACATATTCTATACAATAACTATATAGCTTCTATACAGATCTTATACATATACATATTTTATACAATCATTGTAAAATTCCTATACACATTCGTATAGTTTCTATACATGTATCTTACATAGGTACATATTCAATACAACAATTATGGATTTTCAATACAATTGTATTTCTTTAATTAATTTTTTATTTTATAAGAAGGAAAAGTGGATTTTATCCTCCCAAAATAAATTAGAGAAAAAAAAACTAAAAATTACACAAATACACAACTTATGCTTTCACTATTACAAAAAATCCCAACTCCCTAAACATATTACAAAAATCCCACGTATACACAGAATGCTATGTATATGTTGGCTATGTTATGTATATTAATAGGGAGAGAGATTAAAGTAATTAAAAAAGTGGGAGAGAGTGTAATTACTTTTAAAAAGGTTGGTATTTATGTTATTTATACAAAAAAAAAAAAGAAAAACAATTGGAACAAAGGGTCTAGTAAGCCTAAATTGTGAAATGGTGAGTTATTCTAAATAATATACCCAAATTAGGGTGGCTTTCAAATTTTATCCCCAAATAAAAAGACTTTGTTAAAATAGCCTTAACTTGTTAACTCATATTTTTTTAGATGAAATTACCCCTATTCCAATATATTCATTCTTAAATCTCTTTCTTCCGTTCTTTCTTCCAAATTTGTAGAATCGACTTTAGCTGTTAGGTTTTCTCAGGTATGAATTTCATCATCAAAATTCATTGTGGTAATTTTAGCTTATTGATGCATTGCGGTAAATTTTAACTCGTTATATAATTAACATTTTGATTTGATTTTTCGGGAGGCAAATGCAAGCTGAAGTTGGGCTATGCTGTTGTTGTAGTAACATACTTTTCATTGAGGAATTGTGTCAAATAGGTTTTGTGGAGTTTGTTATTGCCGTTATAATTGTGTTTGAGTAGTTGTCGGGGGTTGGTCTTGGAGGAAAAGACTGTTAATATGGAAGTTAACGATGATCGCAATATTTATTGGTAAGGACAAAAATATAAGGTCAAGATGGTAAAAGAAATTAGTTTCAATTATTTCAAACTAGTGGTATAATTAGCATTACAAGATGATGAGGAATTGTGTCGAACAGGTTATGGGGAGTTTGTTACTGTGATTATAATTGTATTTGAGTTGTTGTGGGGGGTTTGATCTTGGATGGAAAGGCTGTTAAATGATATTTAATGTTGATCGCAATATTTTTTGGGAAGGCCAAACATATAAGGTCGAGGTGGTACAAAAATAAGTTTGATTGTTTCTATAACTTGAACACAAACTACGAAGCTATCTTGCTTGAAAGTGTCTCTAGTTGTCTCTGTTTGTTGGACAGGCTTGCATTTCTCTTATACCAAACTGCATATATAAGAATCAGTTTATACACACACAAGAAAGGAAATGTTGTTGTGGGCACGGTGGGAAGCTTGTCATAAAGTTCTACACTGAAGGGCAATAATATAGTTTTGTGTAGTGATCTCTAGCAATGTACAGAGGTGGTAATTAGTGGGATCCTTCTACGTGAAAGAAGAAGGAAGCATTATGCATTTATTACCTAAATAATTCATTCCGTCACCTGGACTATTATCAGTGTGTGTTATATATGACTCTCATATGGAAGTTCATATGTACTCCCTTAATCTTTGAAGATAATCTGAATTTCTTATCCACCTAAGTATATTTTGTGCAGGGTGTAACCTTAGGAGGAACCGAGAAAGAAATTGGTGATAGATATCCCAAAAGTAGGTCAAGGTGCACTTATTGGAGCTAGTGTAACTATACTTGGAAATATAAAAATAGGGGAAGGTGCAATGGTTGGTACAGATTCTCGTGTAATGAAGGATGTTCCTCCTCACAGGTTGAGTACTATATGTTTTAAAATTCTGGTTTATCTGTAAAGGAGTTCTGATACTGCATGGAATGGTCCATCTTTAACTATGAAGCATGGAATGTTTTGCTTTAGTAGCAGTATAGTCTTTTCTCTTGTAATTGGCTCTATTGCATTTAGTTTTGTTATGATACAATGCTACATATGCATGTATACAGAAGTAGAAATTGGTTTGTTTGTGAAGAAGGGGGAAAAGAAATGTTGAACTCTCTTGCAAGAGTTAGCTTTTTGTATTTACTCAAGGAGTGAGAAGAAAAATTAGGATGGATCTTTATTAGGTTGTTTTGGATCTTGAAGGATTCTAAAAGGGAGGATTCTGACTCTAGAAAATATTTCTTAGAATATCTGGTTGGAGTTGCTTTCTAAATTACATATGCTTGTCTACATGAATATGGAGAATAATAAGTGGGATAAAAGAGATTAAACATTTAACCCCTTCCCTAGAAAGGCAATGAAATATCTAGTTAGAGCCTATTTTGGTTTTAAGTGAGCGGAACAATATAGGTTAGGAAATATGAGAGAGGTAGGAATGCTCTAGAGTAGTTATTGAATGGATTGATGTTATCTTTTTTGCTATAAAGACGCGGAAAAAATGTCAAAATGAGAGGAAGCCAGAAGATGCCGTTAATTAAAAAAAATGGGATTCTAGATGGATATTTTAAAAATAAACATAAAGGTGGGATACGATTGAAATTGAAAAGAAAACAAAAGGTAATGGCTTTGCAACATCAATTATGATGATGTTTAGTAATGTTGAAGTAAAAGATATCCTGAGAAGAATTTTTCCCTAGAATTGTTTCTAATTTCTTTGAATAAGTAAGAGTTGACATATTAGACCCCTAAATTCTCACCAGTCTAATATTCTGGTTGCTCATACATACTATTATACTGAAAATTTCATATTCCTTTGTAGTTTAGAGCGATTTGCTAAAAAATATAAATTTTGTCGTATAACTGTTTGATTTCATGAGCTACCAATAGTAAACTTACTAGCTTCACCATTCCCTTTGCTTAGAAGTTAACTGCTCATTGGTTTTTACTGTTATATTACAGATGCTAGCAAGGAAGTTTTTCAAAAAGTAGCCATTAGCTTCAAATAAACAAGATCCAATGGTGAGATTTCACTATGCAGTATGTTGTTTAAATTAGGGATATATTTTTTTAAGAAACCAATAGTCATCCAGTTAGACTTGAGCTTTGGTCCTTCAGCGGCTTCTGCCTGGAAGCGAGCCACATCCAAATCAATAATAACGATGTTTTTGATAGTTCAATTAGGGTAATTCGTAAGTATATCCTAGTTTCTTTGTTTTTTCGAAACTCCAGTAGTCTAATCTGTTGAAAAAGTTTTGATCTTTGCCACTTTTAGCTGTCATAAACACTCAAGTTTGCCATGTATCAGTAGCATCAGATTTCTAGTTAGTCATCTGATTTTCGCATAGTTCTTATTGTTCTCTATGTCTTTTCTTGACAGGATCAGTTTCTTAACAGACAATGGCTCAATATTAGAAACTAATGATATAGGATTTCTAAACATAGAAAAGTAAAGTTCCTTTAAAGATTGATCATCTTTCAATCGACGTGTATTGGCATGTAATCAGTGTTGATCTAAATTATGTATTTCTTTCTCCAGGAGATTTGTCAATTTGTAAATTAGACTCAATAATTTTGTAAGATTGTTTGAATTAGTGCTACAATGAAATAATGGGACAGTGTTGATTAATGTTAAATATGCCAGAGATATTTGCTCATTAGTATGTTTCACAACATTTTTTGTGTAAAGTATTGATCAGTATGGAATGCGCCTATTTTAATTAAGCTCTATCCAATACACCTGAAACCAAGCAACATATCTTTATTCAATGTCCCAGCATCCAAAAGTTCTGGAATCAAATGCACCTTCTCCCACATATCCAGTCAATCGCAACTTCTGACTGTGCAGACTTGTTACGAATGTGTAGTAAAATCCATGCACCTTCAGTAAATAATATAATAGCCTGGAAAGATGCCTTTCCCTTTTATATGTAGAATATATGGCTCATTAGAAACCACAACCTTTACAACAACTCAAAAATTAATATCCCTCTTTCCACCCCGTTTGCATGAGCTGCGAAATTCATCTTCCTAGCTATGAACCCTTCTCGTGTAGGTCCAAAACCTCACTCAACTTGGAAACCACTATATAAAGGCCTAAAACTAAATTTTGATGGTTCATATAATCACTTAACTAAGGTTGGGGGTGCTGGGGGGTCTTTCGTGACTCACTTGGATCCTGGGTGAATGGTTAGAGTGCTTGTATTAATGTCCATTCACCTCTAGAAGTCAAATGCACCAGTATATTGTTTGGACTTATTATTGCTAATAATATGCAGGTATCTTATCTGGAAATTGCCACGTATTTCCTAGAGGTAATCAACTTTTTGGATCTACTCACACAAACTAACAATAACTTAACCCTCTGTTGTAGGGATCTTCTCCTCAGTCTGGGCATGAATCTAGGAGACACAAAAATGTAGCTGATAAGCTTGCTAAGCATAGGCAGAAGTTGACTCCAAGTAGTTGTTTTGAAGTATGAATTGAACCACCTGAGTTTATTAACTCTCTAATAAACGAAGACAGTGAAGGGAGAATCTCAAAAATAGATCCAAATCAGGGTGGCTTTTAAATTTTAGCCCCAAATAAAAATATTTTGTAGCTTTATGAAATGTGTCATAAATTCGAAGCTCAAGCTTTGAGATGAAATTTTTTTGTAGCTTTAAGAAGTTTGTCGTAAATCCTAAGTTCAAGCTTTGAAATGAAATTTTTTTTTGTATCTTCATGAAATTTGTCATAAATACGAAGCTCAAAATGTCATTTCATTTGTACTATACTATATTACAAAACATACTTACCTTTATGTTTTTGGTACAAAATGTACTATATTAATGCGACGCTTTCGAGCTTTGAGATGAAATTTGTCTTGCTTTTAGCTTTGTGCAGATGGTAAATGTGTTTTTAGTATTTTTTTGATACAAAAATGTATTTTTAACTTAAAATTGGTGCAAATAAATTATGTCACTAAAAAAATAATTGATTTTTAATAAAATAATATATCTTAAATTGTGCCTCATGGGAGAACGTTAACACTTTTAATCTGTATTAAATTAGCTAATGTTCTGCAAGAGGAAAACTTAAACCTAACAAAATAAGTTATGTCACGCAGGTCAGAGTAGACATTATTAGTTTGTATCAACGTAATTTAACAATGTCTAACTTACGATGTCTAGTTTTATAATGTCTAACATAGAGTCCACCAAAATAAAAGTTGTTCCCCATGGACAAGAGTTGACTTTACCTTAATTAAGTCTGTAATGATTTGACAGATAATCTATAACTCTTGCCCTAGAAGCAAGTCTTTTAAATGAAAAAAGAACAAGTGTCCCCCATGGGCAAGAGTTGACTTTGCTTTAAGTTTTTAATAATTTAACAAATGATCTATAACTCTTGCCCTATCGGCAAGACTTTTAAATCACAAAAGAACAAGTTGTGCTCCATGGGCAAAAGTTGACTTTGCCTTAAGTCTGTAATGATTTGGTAGATGATCTAAGACTCTTGCCCTAGAGGCAAGACTTTTAAATCACAAAAGAACAAGTTGTGTCCCATTGGCAAGAGTTGACTTTGGCTTAAGTGTATTATGATTTGATAAATGATCTATAACTCTTTCCCTAGAGGTAAGACTTTTAATTATAAAAAAAAAAATAGTGCCCCATGTGCAGGAGTTGACTCTACCTTAAGTCTGTAATAATTTGACAGACGATCTATAACTCTTACCTAAAGGCAAGACTTTTAAATCACAATAGAACAAATTGTGCCCTATGGGAAAGAATTGACTTTGACTTAAGTCTGTAATGATTTAACAAATGATCTATAACTCTTGCCCTAGAGGCATGACTTTTAAATCACAAAAGAACAAGTTGTTTCCCATGGGAAAGAAGTGTCTTTGCCTTAAGTTTGTAATGATTTGACAGATGATCTATAACTTTTACCTTAGAGGCAAGACTTTTAAATCACAAAATAACAAGTTGTGCCCCCCGGGCAAGAGTTGACTTTGCCTTAAGTCTTTAATGATTAGACAAATGATCTATAACTCTTGCCCTAGAGGTAAAACTTGTAAATCACAAACGAACAAGTTGTACCCCATGGACAATAGTTGACTTTGCCTTAAGTCTATAATGATTTGACAAATGATTTATAATCCTTGACCTAGAAGCAAGACTTTTAAATCACAAAAGAACAAGTTGTGCCTCATGGGCAAGAGTTGGCTTTGCCTAAATCTGTAATGATTTGATAGATGATCTATAACTCTTGCCATAGAGGAAAGACTTTTAAATCACAAAAGAACAAGTTGTGATCCATGGGCAAGAGTTGACTTTTTAAAAATTAATGTATACCTCATGGACAATAATTTACATAATTTTACAATGTCTAACTTATGAGATACTCTATGAATCATGTCAAGAAAAGTTAGTCAAGGTGTTTTAAACGAACAAGTTGAGACCCATAGACATAACATGTAGTAATGGTTACCTTAAAGACAAAACATAGGTCAAGGTCTATGAGCTATTATTAAGTGCCCAACTTTCCTGAAAACTTCAGCAATCACTGGAGAACAAGTTAAGCCATTGAGGGTAAGCTGGAGAAGATGTGCACAAAGCCATCTCTCTCCTAAAAGCTAAGCAACAATCACAAAGTGGAAAATCAACATCTTACTATTAAGTTCTTATTATATATATTTAAGCTAAGTAATAACTGGAATAAATCCAACTAGTTATCACATTGACAATGTAAAGAACACGAAGCTAGAGGATTATAAGCACAATAGCGGAGAAAAGGACCAGAAATCAAAAATATGTACATTAAGTACAAATAGTTTGCCCAATTATATAATCTTCCCACTCTTTTTGAAAATGAAGACCTTAACTCAATAGGCTTCCAGTGATTCTACTTTTTATTTCTCATTACAGATCCTGCAAAGTTGTAGATAAGTCCATGAAACAATTCATGGTGTTCCTTTCACTAATCTATTTTTTTTACACATGAATGAAAAAATCAACTTCTTCTACTAAAAGGAGGTCCTAACTTCTTTATTCACTTTTCTAGTTCTACACGCTTATGCAATGTAAATGAAGCCTTAACATGGCGTCATTCATAGAAGCAATTCAACATAGTTCAACTAATCAACAGCAAAACATAAATTAAACAAAAACAGGAAAATATATTTAATACACTCAATAACACCTTAAAATTTCTGTATGAAAAGATTTTAATGATAACAGGGTGAACAACTAAATGTTCTGTTTTTAGCCTTCTAAAGCTAGATTTTCTCCAGATTCAAGTCCGTAAACCAAACTAAACACACTCCTACGAGAGTCATTTCAGTATGTGGATTATTAACTGTCACACCCCAAATCCCATTGGAGCAGACTGGCACCCGTAGCCGAGGAGGCCCGGGAGAACCCGTTCATAACCTATACTTTCACATTCACATTACTTATGAAAATTAGAAATTTGGGCAGCACTTCGTTGTAAATAGAAGAAAACAGTACCTGTATCAGCCCAGCAGACACACATAAATATATATATAAACAGTAATTGGCCGTCAGAGCCATCACGTCTATCAACCAAACACTCCTATGGCTGTACAATATGTCTACAAAAGCCTCTACATAGATACACAACTGAGTTGGGGTCGGGACAAACTCCCGCCCACAAAAGACTTTTATGCAAATACCAAAAGTACATATAGAGATGACTTGGGATGCCCCGAAACAACTGGAGCTCACCACTAACAACAGAACGTCCTGGCTCTTACTGAGGAGGTGTACGACCTGAAGTACCTGTTCCTGCAGGCATGAATGCAGGTCCCCCGTGAGGGACGTCAGTACGGAAATATGTACTGAGTATGTAAGGCAGTGAGTATCAAGATGATATACAAAAGGTCAACAGAAACCAGATACGAGTGAATAAACAGTATGAGTAGACCACACTTAAAATAACTGATGGGATACCTGCACATTACTTGCATATCATTACTTCCCGTAATCCTTATCAATACATAACATATGTCATACAATGGCCAACTGATCAGTGGTACTAATACAATACATCAGGGACCACCCCTGGAATAGCATATATAGATAATCTTTATAATACGATGGCCAACTGATCAGTGGTACTAATACAATACATCAAATCATCAATTTAAAATATAGACATTCCATTTCATAATTCAATTAATCTTTGAGATTGGTTACTTTGTGGTCACACTTTATGGAACTTGAAACCATGATACCTCAATAGGAAAAACATGTAAATAGGTAATCAATATGATGAAGATGAAGTAGAGAATCATGGATACCTCATTAAACCATTTCGGAGTCAACAATAGTATATGGACGTTTTTGACTAGCCGGTCATCTTAAAAGTGAAAACAAGTTCAATAGGTAGTGTCGAAGATCATATGATGTTATTATGTGTCATGTGTCGTAGGACAATTTGGAAGCTTACTTGAGAGTGCCATGGGTCATTATTCATGCCAAAGAGTAGATAGAGTATGTCTTACATACCTCGATATAACCACTTCAATACAAGTGACTTCCCGTACTCTTCGAACACTTATCTACAATAAGTCATTTGTGGCAAACTAGTATTAGCAACCAAACCTTACCATTTAGGTATTAACTTCACCAAATAATGCCTAGGAAGTAATTCTTTAGCTCATCAATAAGAGTACTACATACATCCTCTTATACTCTTATTACATTCACATATCATGCATTTTCATGAAATATCCCTCAACATCACTCTTAGCCTTTATTTCCCTTCTTAATCACCATCCAATACCAACATGATCACTAGGCATACATAACCACTAATATAATGATATATCACCACAATTCATCCTCCATAATCCAATACAGCAACTTCCATAATTTACTACTAACAATTTATACACAACCAGTCATAACTATGGTTTTAGTTATCTTCCATCATCAAGACAATACTCATAATCCTTTATCAATACTTATTCATGGATAAGAATCAAGAATAAACAATATTCATACCTTAACAATGAACTCTTGTATTTATGATCCTCCTTACATAACCATGGGGTGCTTTTTGAAGCTTCCGAGATGGTGAACACAACTACGGAACCAATTTGAATTTTCTACGGTTGAATCACAAAATATTTGAGGTTGAAATTGGTTAGGGTTTTCACCTTTCCTAAAATTTGGATAAAATCTGATAAAATTGAGGCTAATTGCAGGTTTTTAAGACCAAGTTTTCGTCCAAATAGAAAATGACCATTGAGCCCTAAAAATTGAAATAAATCCCGAATCTGTCCCCAGTGGACAGTTTTGACAGGCTGAAGTAAATCGATCATAAATCTTTGCTCCGATATCGGATTTGGGTGACATTGGTATCATTGAAAAGATAATTAAAAGGCCTTTCATTTCATATAAATTAGGCCACCCAGTTCGTCCTGTACAAGGAGTTATGATCGTTTGAAGTTGACCCTAAAAATCTGTTTTGAGAGGCTGAAGTAAAACGCGTATAACTCCTTACGAAGATGTTGGATTTGGATGTAACCAATTGCATTAGAAATAAGACTCAAAGATATTTCTATTGATATATGGTAGATCACCCAGTTCATTATATTGAGGACGTTATGATCGTTCAAAGTTGACCCAAAAACTGGCAGGCCTCAGTATTTTCCTGCTAATTTACTGTTCACAAAAATCTTTTTTGAGAGGCTGAAATAAAACGAGTATAACTCCTTACTCAGATGTTGGATTTGAATGAAACCAATTTCATTAGAAAGAGGACTCTCGGAGATTTTCGTCTATATATAGCAGCCCACACAGTTCCGTTTGCACAAGGAGTTATGATCGTCTCAAGTTGGTGTGCCTAGCTGCAGAAATTTTCCTGCAGAATCACTGTTCACAGGCTTCCCGGCCACCGTTTTGAAATTTCGAATGTGCTCGTTTATATGAAATACTCCTCTGTTTTTGGCAAACTTTATATCTTTGGAAAGCTTATTCCAATACCTACTCATACAACTATTGACGGGATACTTTCGAACACCATAAACTTAATTTAACCCATACGCAAGTCTTTAGGACTCCATATAATCGCGATAAGTGTACGAAAAAAATTTACGGGGTGTTACATTATCCCCCCCTTAAGAACATTCGTCCTCGAATGTTAGCATAGTTACTCAGTTAAGACATGTCCAAGCTTACAATTAACATATTCATCATCATAACATCCTTGCATAAAAACAAACACTTACTTGTTATTTTTCTTCTTCCGTCTCATGAACTTCCTCCTTATCGTTGAATAGGTAAGGGTACTTAATATTCATCGCTTCCTCGGCTTCCAATGTGATCTCCTCAACTTTTTGATTCCTCCAAAGTACTTTTACCGATGCTATCTCTTTATTCCTTATCTTTTTAATTTGGCGATCAAGAATAGCAATAGGCATTTCTTCAAAAGTGAGATCTTTTGTAATTTGTACATCTTCCGTAGTAGTGATGTGCGATGGATCTCCGATGTACTTGCGAAGCATCGAAACATGAAATACGGGATGAACTGCTGAGAGCTCTTGAGGTAGCTCTAACTCATAAGCAACTTGTCCAAATCTTTGAATGATCTTATACGGACCTATGTATCGTGGACTTAACTTTCCTTTCTTGCCAAACCTCATCACTCCTTTCATTGGTGATACTTTCAAGAATACCCAATCGTCGATAGAAAACTCAAGTCCTCTTCTTCTAACATCCGCATAAGATTTGTGTCGACTTTGAGCTGTTGCAAGTCGTTGTTGGATCACTTTAACCTTCTCCATTGCTTGATAAACAAGATCCGGTCCAAATAAGACCGCATCACCTGCTTCAAACCATCCTATTGGCGATCTACACTTTCTTCCATACAATGCTTCATATGGTGCCATTTTGATACTTGAATGATAGCTATTATTGTAGGCAAACTCGATAAGAGGTAGGTGATCATCCCAGTTGCCTTTGAAATCTAATACACATGCTCGTAGCATATCTTCAAGTGTCTAGATGGTACGTTCCGCTTGTCCGTCCGTTTGAGGATGAAAAGCCGTACTTAGATTTACTTGTGTCCCCAAACTCCTTTGAAAAGACTTCCAGAAATTCGCGGTAAATTGGGTTCCTCGATCGGATATAATGGAAATTGGAACTCCATGTAACCGAACGATCTCCTTAATATATAACTTCGCATACTCTTCCGCCGTATAAGTTGTCTTAACTGGTAAGAAGTGCGCAGATTTGGTAAGCCTATCAATGATCACCCATATGGAATCAAATTTCCGATATGTACGAGGCAAACCCGTGATGAAATCCATATTGATCTTGTCCCACTTCCAGACTGGAAGATCTATACATTTCATGTAACCACCGGGTTTCTGGTGTTCTACTTTGACTCTTTGACAATTCGGACATTCAGCTACAAATTCGGCAATATTCCTCTTCATGTCATTCCACCAATATATTGCTTTCAAATCTTGATACATCTTAGTCGACCCTGGATGGATGGAATACCTTGAACAGTGTGCTTCTATCATAATTCTCCTTCTTAGCTCAACTACATCAGGTACACATAAACGATTCTGACACTGAAGCACTCCTTCTCGCGTAAGCTCAAATGCCTTTGTCGTGCCACTCTGCACATCCTTCTTAAGCTGCAATAAAATTGGATCTGCATACTGCTTCTCTTTCACTTCAGCTATCAATGAAGATTCCGCTGCATTACGTACAATAACCTCTTCATCTGGAGTTTCGAGAAGTCGAACTCCCAAATTAGCTAGTTGGTGAAGATCCTTAATAATCCCCTGCTTTTCTATAGATGCCATTTTAGACTTACGACTCAGTGCATCCGCTACCACATTCGCTTTCCCTGGATGATACAAGATATCAACATCATAAACTTTCAACAATTCAAGCCATCTCCGCTGCCTCAAGTTTAGATCTTTCTGACTGAAGATATATTGCAGGCTCTTATGATCGGTATATATGTCAACATGAACCCCATATAAGTAGTGGCGCCATATCTTCAAAGCAAATACAACTGCAGCTAGCTCAAGATCATGCGTGGGATAATTCCTCTCATGAGGTCGCAACTGTCTAGAGCCATAGGCTATTACTCTACCATGTTGCATTAGTACGCATCCTAAGCCAATTCTCGAAGCATCACAGTACACTGCATACCCTTTTGTGCCTTCAGGAAGTACCAATACCAGTGTAGAAGTCAACTTGCTCTTCAGATCCTGGAAACTCTTTTCACAGGCATCATTCCATTGAAACTTGGAGGCTTTATGCGTCAACTTAGTCAAAGGTGCAGAAATAGAAGAAAAACCTTCAACAAACCTTCTATAATAACCTGCCAACCCGAGGAAACTACGAATCTCCGTAGGCGTCGTGGGTCTTGGCCAATTCTTCACAGCCTCAATCTTCTGAGTGTCAACTTTTATGCCTTCACTGGATACAATATGGCCCAAAAATGCCACTGACTTGAGCCAAAACTCACATTTAGAAAACTTCGCATACAGCTTACGATCACGAAGAATCTGCAATGCCTGCCTTAAGTGATTAACATGGTCCTCTTCTGATCTAGAGTAGACCAGAATATCATCTATGAAAACTATCACGAACACATCTAGAAACGGCTTAAACAGCCTATTCATCAGATCCATAAAAACTGCGGGTGCATTTGTCAGCCCAAATGACATAACCAGGAATTCATAATGACCATACCGTGTTCGGAAAGCTGTCTTGGGTATATCTTTATCCTTGACCCTCACTTGATGATAGCCTGATCTCAAGTCAATCTTGGAAAAACACTGGGCACCCTGCAACTGGTCAAATAAATCATCAATTCGGGGAAGGGGGTACTTATTCTTAATAGTCACCTTATTCAATTGCCGATAGTCAATACACATCCTCAGCGAACCATCTTTCTTACGCACAAACAATACTAGTGCTCCCCAAGGGGACATACTAGGCCTGATGAATCCCTTCACTAGCAAGTCTTTCAGTTGCTCTTTCAATTCTCGCAACTCTGCTGGTGCCATTCTATAAGGAGGTATTGAGATTGGCTGTGTGTCTGGCAACAAATCAATACCAAACTCCACTTCTCGTTCAGGAGGTAAACCTGGTAGTTCTTCAGGAAATACATCAGGAAATTCATTCACAACCGGAACGGTCTGAAAAGTTGGCGGCTCTGCCTCTGCATCCCTTACTCTAACCAGATGGTATATGTACCCCTTGGAAATCATTTTTCTTGCCTTAAAGTAAGAAATAAATCTACCTCTCGGCGCGCCAACATTACCCTTCCATTCAAGGACTGCCTCATTTGGGAAATGGAAATATACCTTCTTAGAACGGCAATCTAATGTAGCATAACAAGACGCTAACCAATCCATGCCCATAATAACATCAAAATCTACCATTTCCAACTCAACAAGATCGGCCAAAGTATCACGACCACAAATATTCACAACACAATTTCGATAAACATTCCTAGCTATAAGAGATTCCCCCACTGGCGTTGATACTTCAAATGGCTTGGCTAATAATTCGGGTGTTCTTCCGAACCTTCCCGCAACCAAAGGTGTAGCATACGATAATGTAGAACCAGGATCAATTAAGGCATACACATCAAATGCAAAGATGGACAACGTACCTGTAACCACGTCTGGAGAAGCCTCTAAATTCTGCCGATCTGCTAGGGCATACACACGGTTCTGAGTTCTGCTAGCACTAGCTGCTCCTCTATCACCTCTACCGTGACCCATAGGTTGTGCACCCCTACTCAAAGGAGGCACCGAAGATGACGCAACAGCTGATCCGGTAGGTCATGTTATACTACCTGTGGTCCTGCATGGGCAATCTCTAGCCATATGCCCTGTCTTACCGCACCAAAAGCAATTATTTGTCCCAAGCCGACATTCGCCAAAGTGAAATTTTCTACAAATGGGGCACGGGTGTCGTGGAGGTCTCAATTGACTCATACTCCCTTGCCCATGATACCCCACTGTTCGCGAACTCTGATTTTCACTGCTTTGCCCGAACTGATTACCTCTGAACCTTTGAAATTGTGGTGGAGCACTAATTGCAGGATAAGAAGATAACGGGCTAGGCAATCTATGAGAGAACGAAGGCCTAAAACCTCCCTGAGATGCCACAAACTGCCCTATAGCTCTGGGCCGCTTAGAATATCCTTTTTCTGATTCCTGGGTTCTTCTTCTTTGCCTCTGCTCTTCCATCTTCTGAGCCTCGCTATATCCATGTCCTTGTTCAAAGCAGCAATGGTACAATCTCTAACCAAGTATGGTTCCAATCTATTCACATAGTGATGAACTCTGTCGTCCATAGTAGCTACCACATTAGAAGCATATCGAGACAAGGAGTTAAATCGAAGACTATACTCTCTTACACTCATATTACCCTGACGAAGATTCAAGAATTGATCTGCACGGGCCTGACGAGTCTCAAATGGAAGATAATGATCAATAAATGCATTTTTGAACTCGCCCCACGTAGTTGGAGGTGCATCAATACCCCTAGATCGTTTCCAATCCTCGTACCACAATATAGCCTCTCCTTTCAGTCTATATGCTGCTAGCTCAACCATCTCTTTACCGGATACATGCATAACATCTAGAACCCTTTGGGTTTGATCCACAAAGTCCTGCGGGTCTTCATTAATATCTGATCCGGTAAAAGTAGGAGGATCCAGTTTCAGAAAATCCTGAGTCCGAAGGCTAGCTGCTCTATCCATACCACTAGAACCCGTGGTAGGAATAGCTTGCCCTTGAACTTGACCGGCAACTATACGCGTCAGAAGTTGTACTGCATCCCTCAAATCTCGATCAATAGCATTAATAGACGGCCCTTCCAGAGGAGAAGAAGCGCCTGATATATGCTCAGCTTGAGACTCACTTTGCTCAACTTGTGCCGGTGGTGACTTACTAGTACCTTCTCCGGCCACTGTATCTACTCGCTTCCACTTATTCTTTCTCCTTGTAACCGGCATCGTCACTATAATAAATAAAAAAGAAACAATTGGATTAAGCGATTGATTATGACTTTATCTCTAATATGGGATCTATTGCACGATCTAAGAAATGAAGAGTGGAAACAATCCCTAAATGTCCAATAGCCTCCTGTTTATAGATGTGGTGCACAACACACCGATAAACGAGATTCTACGTAGACACGACTTTGTAGACTCACTAGGACGAACTTCTCTGATACCACTTCTGTCACACCCCAAATCCCATTGGAGCAGACTGGCACCCGTAGCCGAGGAGGCCCGGGAGAACCCGTTCATAACCTATACTTTCACATTCACATTACTTATGAAAATTAGAAATTTGGACAGCACTTCGTTGTAAATAGAAGAAAACTGTACCTGTATCAGCCCAGCAGACACGCATAAATATATATATAAACAGTAATTGGCCGTCAGAGCCATCACGTCTATCAACCAAACAATCCTATGGCTGTACAATATGTCTACAAAAGCCTCTACATAGATACACAACTGAGTTGGGGTCGGGACAAACTCCCGCCCACAAAAGACTTTTATGCAAATACCAAAAGTACATATAGAGACGACTTGGGATGCCCGGAAACAACTGGAGCTCACCACTAACAACAGAACGTCCTGGCTCTTACTGAGGAGGTGTACGACCTGAAGTACTTGTTCCTGCAGGCATGAATGCAGGTCCCCCGTGAGGGACGTCAGTACGGAAATATGTACAGAGTATGTAAGGCAGTGAGTATCAAGATGATATACAAAAGGTCAACAGAAACCAAATACGAGTGAATAAACAGTATGAGTAGACCACACTTAAAATAACTGATGGGATACCTGCACATTACTTGCATATCATTACTTCCCGTAATCCTTATCAATACATAACATATGTCATACAATGGCCAACTGATCAGTGGTACTAATACAATACATCAGGGACCACCCCTGGAATAGCATATATAGATAATCTTTATAATACGATGGCCAACTGATCAGTGGTACTAATACAATACATCAAATCATCAATTTAAAATATAGACATTCCATTTCATAATTCAATTAATCTTTGAGATTGGTTACTTTGTGGTCACACTTTATGGAACTTGAAACCATGATACCTCAATAGGAAAAACATGTAAATAGGTAATCAATATGATGAAGATGAAGTAGAGAATCATGGATACCTCATTAAACCATTTCGGAGTCAACAATAGTATATGGACGTTTTTGACTAGCCGATCATCTTAAAAGTGAAAACAAGTTCAATAGGTAGTGTCGAAGATCAAATGATGTTATTATGTGTCATGTGTCGTACGACAATTTGGAAGCTTACTTGAGAGTGCCATGGGTCATTATTCATGCCAAAGAGTAGATAGAGTATGTCTTACATACCTCGATATAACCACTTCAATACAAGTGACTTCCCGTACTCTTCGAACACTTATCTACAATAAGTCATTTGTGGCAAACTAGTATTAGCAACCAAACCTTACCATTTAGGTATTAACTTCACCAAATAATGCCTAGGAAGTAATTCTTTAGCTCATCAATAAGAGTACTACATACATCCTCTTATACTCTTATTACATTCACATATCATGCATTTTCATGAAATATCCCTCAACATCACTCTTAGCCTTTATTTCCCTTCTTAATCACCATCCAATACCAACATGATCACTAGGCATACATAACCACTAATATAATGATATATCACCACAATTCATCCTCCATAATCCAATACAGCAACTTCCATAATTTACTACTAACAATTTATACACAACCAGTCATAACTATGGTTTTAGTTATCTTCCATCATCAAGACAATACTCATAATCCTTTATCAATACTTATTCATGGATAAGAATCAAGAATAAACAATATTCATACCTTAACAATGAACTCTTGTATTTATGATCCTCCTTACATAACCATGGGGTGCTTTTTGAAGCTTCCGAGATGGTGAACACAACTACGGAACCAATTTGAATTTTCTACGGTTGAATCACAAAATATTTGAGGTTGAAATTGGTTAGGGTTTTCACCTTTCCTAAAATTTGGATAAAATCTGATAAAATTGAGGCTAATTGCAGGTTTTTAAGACCAAGTTTTCGTCCAAATAGAAAATGACCATTGAGCCCTAAAAATTGAAATAAATCCCGAATCTGTCCCCAGTGGACAGTTTTGACAGGCTGAAGTAAATCGATCATAAATCTTTGCTCCGATATCGGATTTGGGTGACATTGGTATCATTGAAAAGATAATTAAAAGGTCTTTCATTTCATATAAATTAGGCCACCCAGTTCGTCCTGTACAAGGAGTTATGATCGTTTGAAGTTGACCCTAAAAATCTATTTTGAGAGGCTGAAGTAAAACGCGTATAACTCCTTACGAAGATGTTGGATTTGGATGTAACCAATTTCATTAGAAATAAGACTCAAAGATCTTTCTATTGATATATGGTAGATCACCCAGTTCATTATATTGAGGACGTTATGATCGTTCAAAGTTGACCCAAAAACTGGCAGGCCTCAGTATTTTCCTGCTAATTTACTGTTCACAAAAATCTGTTTTGAGAGGCTGAAATAAAACGAGTATAACTCCTTACTCAGATGTTGGATTTGAATGAAACCAATTTCATTAGAAAGAAGACTCTCAGAGATTTTCGTCTATATATAGCAGCCCACACAGTTCCGTTTGCACAAGGAGTTATGATCGTCTCAAGTTGGTGTGTCTAGCTGCAGAAATTTTCCTGCAGAATCACTGTTCACAGGCTTCGCGGCCACCGTTTTGAAATTTTGAATGTGCTCGCTTATATGAAATACTCCTCTGTTTTGGGCAAACTTTATATCGTTGGAAAGCTTATTCCAATACCTACTCATACAACTATTGACGGGATACTTTCGAACACCATAAACTTAATTTAACCCATACGCAAGTCTTTAGGACTCCATATAATCGCGATAAGTGTACGAAAAAAATTTACGGGGTGTTACATTAACCTGTGACATTTTTTTGGTTATTAAATCACAAATATCAAAAGAATAATAATTACAAGAGCAAGCATTTCCTTCTTGCACCCAAGAGTAAGGGTGTGGGACTTTGGTCAGGTAGTCAATGAAGTGTTTGGGAACTATGAGGTCTTGCATCCAAAATTCATTGAAGATAAAAATACTAGGTGATTTCTTCCTATCTATTCTAGCCTTGATGGATTGAGTTACCCGGTACTTGTTGTTGGTAGGTACCCCACAGAATTAGAATATTAGTCAAGGTGTGTGCAAGTTCAACCCATTACCAGGGTCCAACAACTTCATCAAGTACTGGAGACAAATTTGAGCCATTGAGGGTAAGCTGAAGAAGTTCTGCACAAACCCAACAATCTCTTAAAAGCTAAGCAATAATCACAAAGTGGAAAATCGACAACCTACTATTAAGTGCTTATTATATAATAATTAAGTAATACCTAAAACTAATCCAACTAGTTAGCACATTGACAATATAAAGAACATGAAGCTGGAGGTTTATAAGCACATCGGCTGGAGGTAACAACAAAAAACACAAATATCCAAGCTAGAATCTTATAGAGATGATTTCTGACCAAAATAAAAAAAGAACAAAAGGAATAAAGTAACACACTAACATCTTTAGCCGCACAATATCTGGGACACACATAAAAACAGGAAAACAAGCTATCACTGGATTATATTGCTTTCATAAAGTAAGTTAGTATTATTTATTTCATTATTTGGCCGACCTTGGCCTACAATACTAAACAAATTCAATTGTTACTCTAAATTACTTACAAATTGAGGGATGAACAAGACCGTATACAAATTAAATAGATAATTGTACTTTGGGATGACAATAAATATCTATCAAATAGGCTCACCACTCATCAGTTCATAGTTGTATTTTCCTCTTTTAGATTTCCTACAACTCGTCATGTACAGATTTCAATACTAAGAAAAGTGTTGTGCTATAGTTGTTGTAGCTCCTACTCTAGCTCTATTATCTCTATCATTCGGATATATCACCTAGCATCTACCTCAATCATCCAAGAGGAATCCACTATCAATTTTTCATTTAAAATACATGGATTAACTCCCGATATGACAGTAAAAGCAAAACGTTGGGTGTATCGACTCTAAGCGGTCTGATATTGCTCCAAGGATAGTATCTAGTTGTCCAACAAATAACATTAACAGTATATAACTTAAATGTTGCATGTGCTGACTAGTTCAAACATATTTTTCTTTCATAGGTAACTTATCTGCTACCTTTATTTATTACAATCAATGACTTGTTTACCTATTACCCCACTTCCCTTCTCTCTCTATCTTCTCCTCCACACAAATTTTCCACTGTCTAAAAAGGAGAGGATTATAGTAATACGTATATAGACTCTCAAAGTTAGCCTAAACTGACAATGGAATAATGGAATACACTAAGACCTTTGGCAGCACAGTATCTAGGATACACATAAAAATATGCACAAAATAGGAAAACAAGTTGTAAATGGCCTACTGCAGACACTTTGAAGCTTATCTGAAAAATAGTCCTAATTGTACCTCATTGTAAGCTAATTCTCAAGTCATTTCACTTTACAAAATTAGAACAAAGTGGTTACATTAAAGTGTTAAACAAACTTAACAGAAAAATACAATTATTGGCATATTCTTCAGACGTTGACGTAAAATTCATGTAAATGATAAACTAAATTTAGTAGAAACTTACATCAACAATAATGTCAATTTACTTTGAAGGCAAAAGTCCCAAAGAATTGGTATCAGAAGAAACATTCATTTCTTTCTGTTAATCGAGTTTGAAGATTTGAGAGGTGTCGGATAAAGAGAAAGAGGAGCAAGAGAAAGAATATTTGAGAAAATGGGGGAAAAAGATAAACAACGAGAAGAATATATGAGGAAAATCTGAAAAAAAAAGAAGAGAAATAATAAAAATCCAAAATAAAGGTTAAAGACAAAAAAATATTTAAAAAAGGAAAAAAATGAAGAAATAGATAATGTTTGAGAAAAAAGAGAAGAAAATAAAGGTTGAGACAAATAAATTAAAACATGAAATTAAAACTAAAGAAAAAATAAAAAGTAAAAATAATAAACAATAGAATACTAATTTAAATAAAAAATTTAAAACTGGAAAAAATATAGAATAATAAAAGTAAAGAATAAATAAAAATTGAAAATAATAAAAATATAAAATTTGAGAGATAAATGAGTATGGAACGTTTAAAAATATAGTTGAGGTATAGAGGGGCAAAATGGTACTTTTAGTATAATAAAAAGTAAGGAAGACTATTCTTCAAAGACATTCTTATTTGGGGTCAAATATCTAAAGTCACCTATATTTGGGTCTATGACCTGCAATTTGCTGGACCATTTCACTATTTGGGTCTATTTGATTGCTGAATATCGGTTCCGTTTTTTGATTTTCGGATTGGCGAAAATGAAAACCATAACCAAACCAAATTATTTCGGTTTGGTTCGGTTTTTACAAATTCGGTTTGACTATTTCGAATTTTTATTTTGATTTTAAAGATTAAAGTAGTGAGCATTTAAAATTGATGATTTTTTAGAAAAATAATCTTTTGAAAAATAATCTTTTTTTTTTCAAACCTATTTTTCATTCTCAAATATAATTAATTCAACATGCATGAAATAACCATAAATATCGACCTCGCTGAGTCATCGCCGTTGGCGTGACGGCAGTGGCCGCCCTCGGTAGCGACTGCCGATCGCAGTGACCAACTAAGCAAACAACTGTCATTGGCGTTGTTGAAATTTCAAATGAATTGACGAACTGAGGATGGTTGAGTGCTGCTGCAGCCTTCACGTTAATGTTAGGGTCTAAAGCAAAGCAATATATTAGGATTTAGGGTTACTAAATGATTATAGTTTATATATTTATATGTTATATCAGATTATATTATACATTTAGTATATTTACATATATATTAAATTATATATATATATATGTATTATAATATATTATTTATATAATTTTGTTTTTTCGGTTTATCTGAATTGTTTTTTTGTAAATCCAAAAACCAAATCGTTTAACGAAATTTCTAAAATTTGAAACCGAAACCAATCCGAAAAACCAAAAAATCAAATAAAAATTAAATTTCGGTTCGATTTTTTGTTTTTTTTTCGATTTAAACCAAAATATGCCCAGCCCTAATCTAGACCCTTTGTTCCATTTTTTTCCTTTTTTTTTTGGCTCCAATTTATTTTGGGAGGCTAAAATCCACTTTTACTTTTTTTTTTAAATAAATAAATAAATAAATAAAATTGTATTGAAAATCCATAATTGTTATATAGAATTAGTACCTATGTAAGATACATGTATAGAAACTATATGGATGTGTATAGGAATTGTATAATGATTATTTAAAATATGTATATCGATAAGATCTGTTTAGAAATAGAATATGTATCGACTTATTGCAACTAAAGATTGTATAATATGTGTATAGAAATTGTACAATTATTGTACAAAAAATATTTATTACAAGATAATATCTATATGTATAAGATTGTAAAGAAATGGTATAATTAATGTATAGAATATGTATCTAAATAATTATTACAGCTAAGGGTTGCATAAAATGTGTACAAAAACTATATGATTATTGTATGGAATATGTATTTTGTATATGATTGAGTATAAATTATATCATTATTATATAGAATAAATATTTGTAGAAGATTTACACGGAAATTGTATCATTAGTTTGTAAAATAATATATTTGTATCATTGTTGTATAAAATATGTCATTTTTATATAACAAATAAAAAATAAAATTTTTTTGTATTGAGTGGGAAGCAAGTGTGCGGGCCTTATATGCGGATATACAGGAAAACATGAATAAAAGTTCCGTTAACGATGGCTATTAAGTGGAATTAGTTTAACGGCTAATTAGGAGTATTTAAATTTGGGGGCTAGTTTAGTGAAATTATTTTAGAATGAAGTGTTATTTTTATCCTTTTTTGATCATTTTATTCGTGGCCCAAATATGTATATCCCGTAACTAATAATATTTAATAAAGAATAAATCTCATCTGTACCATGATTGTTTGATGAACGTATTAGATTAAGTAATAACATCTATTAATTAGTCAATCCTCTAGTCATTAGGTTTACTTAATATTCTTTATGCAATTTCATAACTGATGACAACAATAACGTAAAGTAAGATCAATGAGGCAAAAACCAATTTTCCAACTAAAGCTTTCGTTCTCCTCTCCGATAATGCCTTTTGCCATAGAAATGTTTTCTATAGTGTTTCTTTATAAGATCATCATCTTCAAGATCATGGTGTGCATTAAGTTTAAGCTTATTTTTTAACTAAGTTTTAAGTTAAAAAACCATTCTACTGATAATAACAAAAAGACAAATTACACAAATCCCAAACTTAAGGCACCACATTACCAAATATCCCTTACTATTTTAGAAATTATATAAAATCCATTTTGGCATCTTTACTGGTGATACATTTATTGTAAATTGTACACCCTATTTTCTTTCCTCTATTCATACCTCTCTCATCCAAGATACGCATCTATTTTTTTCCCACAAATTCCTTACCTAAAATTGCTCCCATATTTGCAGATTTTGTGTTAACTTCCTTCTCCACTACTTCAACTGATTTGAACCATAATCTTTCAGCATTAAATTTCAAAATTGTCAACTACTTCAAAAAGATTACTTGTTTGTTTATGTGGGTTTGAAGTTAGTTTTACCAAGACAAGTCAATATCCATATATGCTTTAAATTATTTTGTGGTAATTTATTTGATCTTCAATGGCTAATGATGATTCACCCTCATTCGGCTTGGGGATTTCACAAATTGACATACAAAGAGGTGTTCCTGCTAGTAATCAAGTTTTTGGTTTTACTGCGGGCAATTTTGATTACACCAAGTTAGGTTTTAGTGAAAATCGATCAAAGCAACGCAATGACCCTGAAAGATTGAAGATTTTAAGACAAGCTTTTTCTGTTAAAAATCAAGATTCCAACAAACAAATGGACGATCAGAAGGAAATAGAATATATCCCCAAATCCTCGTTGGAGCAGGTATTATTATCACAAGTGATACATATAGATGGTAAACATAAAAGAATTGATTGATACATATATGTCTATAATTTAATAGGGATTCAAATGGTATATATATGTTACCACCATATGGATTTTATGGTTATTCATACGATTTATACCTTTTTTCATTTTTTTTAATGGGTGAGTCATATGCTAATGAGTGATACATATGGTGTTCTGTTGATTCATATGGTTGCTACAGTTATTATTTTAATTAATTGGTGATTCATATGCTACTTTTGAGTGATACATTTTTTTTACAATCTGATATTTAATTGGTGATATATATAGTGTTCTAGTGATTTATATGGTTTTTAGAGTTACACATTTACATATAGTGTAAGAGTGATTCTATGTGGATCAGTTTTTTTGGTGATACATATGTCATAACACTTTCTATACTCATTTTATTGTTGTTGTAATTTATAAATATGTGATTCATTTGACATATGAATCATCTTTTTATTTTATGTTGTTGGCAGAATGTTAATTTGATTGTGAAAAAATGACTTACCCACAATGTAAGGATTAGTAGTGCACACAACATCAATGTAGTAGATATGATTAAAGAAGTTCTGAAGGATGAAGGAATCGGAATTTTTAGAAGCACTTGTTTTGAGTCATTTCTGGACCTCCCTAGTTGTAACTTTCAAGTTTCGATAGCAAGGTGATTGGTGACCTTAGAGGTCCAACACTCATATCAGGATCAACTAAGGGTATTGGTCAACAATACAGTTGTAACACCCCGCAATTTGGGCTACAATATAGAGCATAATTTTGATGCGTTGTTAATCCCGAAGCCATAAAATCCTATTCAAATAGGGTATGTTAATTATTGTGTAGCATGTGAATCCACTCAAACTTGAATTTAGACCATAGAGGTCCTTCAACTCAAGGACGAGTTGAAACTATTTCGATCGACTAGATTTTAGTGGATGTTGTAAAATGTGTCAGGTTCCATCTACCATCACTCTTTGTATATGTCGAATTAGGAAGCCTACTATGTGTCAAATGATAGGTATTCGAGTTAGCTTTCCAACGATACCAATTTGGCTAAAATCTGACACCCGAGCAAGAAGTTATGGCCCTTTAAAGTGATAAGCGTCGCCTAACCAATCGCCCATGGCCACTGGAAAGCATAGGCAATAGCCTAGGCGGCGCCTATGTAAACATAGGCATTAGCCTAGGTTGCGTCTATGTAAATATAGGCGATATCCTAGGCGGCGCCTATGTGAACATAGGCAATGGGATAGGCGGCGCCTATGTGAACATAGGCAATAGGATGGGCGGGCGCTTATGTAAAGAAATCTAGTGACTTAAACACTCCATGTTGGGGACAAAGTGATCCTTTTCCACCCTTACTTAGCCCTAAAACACGAGATTTAGTTCCAAGGACCCCAAAATACATATTCATGCATCAAAAATGCTCAAAGATTCTCCTTAGGGTTTCAAAATAAAAACCCACATAGCTCAAGATTTGACTGTAGGTTTTCAAAGATAATTACGTATTTGCAATCACCAATCCGCAAGCTTCAAGAAACATCTATTATCCTTGGAAATTGAGGTATGTCGGGTTATCCTAAAATCTCATGGGTGTAGTTTTTATGAAAATGCATGCTTTTAAATGGGGGTTTTAAATAAAATGCTAATAACTTGCTTTCAATATGATTTCTAAGTCATTTTTTTTTAATGTCATGGGAATTGTTTGCCTATATAGTTTAATAGTTGAAACCATGCATATGTGATTTGATATTTTCCATGGAAGTTTTATAAATATGAATGATAAATTGCTTTCAAATTCCCATGATAATGTCTTGATACCCCATATCATATTGTGACCAACAAAAGAGAGCATGAATTTGAAATAATTATTGTTCACCACTTGTAAATGATGAAGCACCTTGGTTTTTACATGATTATGCATATGTGGATGTGATATTGATGACTTGCAAGTCGGGTATGACGATACACTTCAGGATACGATTTGTGATTGAATAAGATGAAATTTGAATGCATCGATTTTACATGAGAAAGGTGGATGCCCGAAGAAGGTGTTTGAGACACAAGGGCTCATCGCTGGAAAAATGTGTTTTCCAACATGGAATATTGGTACCAGGCTAAGTGATCTTGTGTACTTGACTTCATGTCATTCCCAAATTGGGACTATAGGTAGGAGCTCGGACTAAGTGATCTTGAGTACTACCATTGGGTTGAGACACCATGCTATGTGATCTTGTGAGTCTCTCCCTCACTTATACTCTAATCTGGGCGGCAACTGAGGTTTAGCAGTTGGTGTAAATTATGTTGGCTATTCCACCTAGCTCAGTTGCATTTCATTGATTGTTGAGAAAACTATTGCACTACACCCATATGTTTTCAAATGGTTTTATACAAAATTGCTTTATAATGGCTATCAACTGTATTTTGTAAGAATATTATGTTTTGTTTTGATATCTATGCTTGCCAATACTTTTGTACTGACCCCCTCCTCTCTCCAACCTCTCAGGTTCAGAGGCCCAGTCTAGGGGTTAAGAGAACTAATTGATCTTTCAGACAGAGTTGCAAAGACAAGTGGTGAGCCATCTATGTTTCGGAAGGTCTTATGTCCTACAGTCCTTTTCTCTTATATTTAGTTTTAGGTCTACTGGGAGCCTTGTCCCAGTTTATATACGATTTCTTGACTTAGTGACTTGTTAGAGATTTTCGCAGACAGTTGTTTAGAGGTTAATTGATGTTGAGGGAACCTTATCTCCCCATTATTGTTTCTTTTCATATTTATAACCATGTTTTTGAATTATTGTATTTTTCCGCATTACTTTGATCATTTGAATTAGGTGCATGATTACCCAACAGATAGGGGTGTTTCGGGCCTTCATGGTTTGAAACGCTCATCACGGCCATGCCTAAGTTTGGCTCGTGACAAGCTTGGTATCAAAACGCAGTTTATGGTCCCAGGGTATCTGCGAAATCACATCAGGTAGAGTTTTGTTTATGGGTGTGTAGAGCGCCACACTTATAAGCAGGAGGTTGCTAGGCATTTAGGAAATGTTTCCCTTCTTTTTGATATAGTTCGTGCTTCAGCGTCTGAACTGTCCCCTAATCAATGATCACTTGTGTTTCAGAAACACAATTATTCCTCCACGTCATATCATCGATCAGAATGCTTAGGGAGATGAGGTCCGTCCCACCCATGGTATGCGGACCCATAACAAGGCTCACACTCCAGAATTTGTCCCTATTCCGGGAGTCCATCCAATCCCGACCAGTCCACCTCGGGCTCCATAGACTAATGGCAACCATCCCCCAACTGCTCAGGGAGATATGTCAAATGTAGAATTCAGACGGTCTATTCATATGCTGACATGGTTGGTAGCTAACCAGGCTCGACGATCGGAAGATGTTAGGTCTGCATCTGTTATATCTAAGGCTACTAGAGTCGGACATTTCATGAAGATGAACCTACCTAAGTTCACTGGGACCAAGGTCGACAAAGATCCACAGGTGTTCGTGGATGAGATAGAAAAGATATTTAAGGTGATACATTTAGATGATGTTGAAGGGATGGAGTTAGCAACCTATCAGCTCAAGGACGTTGCGAATCAGTGGTATGCCTACTGGGAAGATGAAAAAGGTGAAATTGCTGAGCCCACAGTTTTGGGGCAAATTTGTGGAAGCTTTGCTGGATTGATTCTTTTCTTTGGAGTTGAGAGAGACCAAAGTGGAAGATTTTATGAATTTGAAGCAGGGCAGTATGAGTGTCCAACAGTACACTTTGAAGTTTAATAAACTAGCCCGCTATGCACCAGAGTTGACTAGTAATATGAGAGCCCGAATGAGGAAATTTGCATCTGGCCTTACTGATAACCTGGTACTTAAGTGACATGGGGCTATGTTGAATAAGGAGTTAGACTTTGCTCGACTGACTGTTCATATGCAACAGGTGGAAGAGAAGAACAAAAAGATTGTTTAATCTAGAGAGAAAGACAGACAGACTAAGAGAGCTAGATCTGTGGACCAGCACCAGAGTCAGCCGCAAAGTGTTAACTGGGGTAATAATTGGTCGAAGAAGAAGAAGTTTTGGAATAATGCACAGTCAGCAGCCAGTGCCCCAGCACCCAGACCACCGACAGACAGAAAAACTCAGAGTTTTCAGACTCCTCATAGGTCCAAAGCTCTAGGTACACAGTCTCAGGGCAGTTTGGCCCCGCAGCGTCGTACTCATCCGCGGTGTAAGGTTTAAGAAAGGAATCATCTAGGGAAGTGCTGGTTTGAGGGGAGAAATTGCTATACTTGTGGCAAAATGGGTCACCTTCAGAGAGATTGTCCTTCTACTGGAGTAAACTCGAGGGGGGGGGAGGGGGAGGGGGGCTAAGTCCCAAGCTGCCTCCACAACTCTTTTTCCTAAGGGTGCCCCTTCAGCTGCCGGAAGCGGTTGCAACCGGTTATATTCTTTGACTAACTGCCAAGAGGTGGAAGCTTCACCAGATGTTGTCACCGGTATGTTATGAATCTTTTCTCGTGATGTTTAAGTATTGCTTGATCCCGGGTCTACTTTATCTTATGTGACTCTTATGTGGCTGTTGGTTTCGGGTTTGAGCCTGAAGTTATTGTTGAACCCTTCTCTGTTTCTACTCCTGTAGGTGATTCTGTTGTTGCTAGAAGGATGTATAGAAATTTAGTCATGTCTATTCATAGTAGGGAAACTGTGACAGACCTTATAGAACTAGATATGATGGATTTTGATGCCATCCTTGGGATGGACTAGCTTCATTCGTGTTATGCCACCCTTGATTACAGAACCCGAAAGGTCACTATTTCTTTCCCTAATGAGACACCAATTGTATGGGCAGAGAGTTCTGTGCAACCTAGAGGTCACTTTATCTTTTATCTTAGATCCCGAAAGCTTATCTCCAAAGGTTGTATGTATCATCTAATCCGAGTAAAAGATTCAAAAGTTGAAAATCTTCATCTAAAATTCCTCGAAGTGTTTCCCGGAGATCTCCCAGGGATACCCCCTGATATGGAGATAGATTTTGGCATTGAAGTGTTACCAGACACTTTTCCTACTTCTATTTCGCCATATAGAATGGCTCCTGAAGAACTAAAGGAGTTAAAGGAATAGCTTGCAGACCTCCAAGACAAAGGTTTTATTCTTCCTAGTGTTTCCCCATGGGGTGCACCCGTGCTCTTCGGGCAAAAGAAGGGATGTGTCCCTCCGGATATGCATAGACTACCGTCAGTTAAATAAGGTCACGATTAAAAATAAATATCCTCTTCCTAGGATTATTGAACTTTTTGACCAGCTTCAGGGTGCCAAGTGTTTTTCAAAAATATACCTTCGTTCGAGTTATAATCAGTTGAAATTTAGGGAGTCAGACATACCCAAGACAGCCTTCCGAACCCGATATGGTCACTACGAATTTCTAGTCATGTCCTTCGGGTTGACTAACGCCCCTGCAGCCTTCATGGATCTTATAAATAGAGTGTTCCATCAGTTTCTTGACTTGTTCTTCATTGTATTTATTGATGATATTATGATCTATTCTAAGAGTAAAGAGGATCACGCCAATCACCTCCAGATTATTCTTCAGACCCTTAAGGATTATCAGCTGTATGCCAAATTTTCTAAGTGTGAATTCTGGTTAGACGTTATTGCCATCCTGGGAATATTGTGTCTAGTGACAGGATAAGAGTGGATCCCCAGAAAGTTGAAGCAGTGAGAAAATGGCCCAGACCCTCGACTCCAATCGATATTCAGAGCTTCTTAGGTTTGGCGGGATATTACAGAAGGTTCGTAGAGAGTTTTTCTTCCATAGCTGCTACGCTTACTAAACTGACTCAGAAAAAAGATGAAGTTTGTGTGGTCTACCTTGTGTGAAAATAGTTTTGAGGAATTGAAGGACAAGCTGACTACTGCTTTTGTTTTTACCCTTCCCGAGGGTGTAGATGATTTTGTGGTTTATTGTTGTCATACCCCAAATCCCATTGGAGCGGACTGGCACCCGTAGCCGAGGAGACCCGGGAGAACCCGTTCATAACGTATACTTTCACATTTACATTACTTATGAAAATTAGAAATTTGGGCAGCACTTCGTTGTAAATAGAAGAAAACAGTACTTGTATCAGCCCAGCAGACACGCATAAATATATATATAAACAGTAATTGGCCATCAGAGCCATCACGTCTATCAACCAAACACTCCTATGGATGTACAATATGTCTACAAAAGCCTCTACATAGATACACAACTGAGTTAGTGTCGGGACAAACTCCCGCCCACAAAAGAATTTTATACAAATACCAAAAATACATATATAAACGACTTGGGATGCCCCGAAACAACTGGAGCTTACCACTAACAACAGAATGTCCTGGCTCTTACTGCGGGGGTGTACGACCTAAAGTACCTATTTTTGTAGGCATGAATACAGGTCCCCCGTGAGGGACGTCAGTACGGAAATATGTACTGAGTATGTAAGGCAGTGAGTATCAAGATGAGATACAAAAGACCAATAGAACCCAGATACCAGTGAATAAACAGTATGAGTAGACCACACTTAAAAGAGCTGATGGGATACCTGCACATTACTTTCACATCATTACTTCCCGTAATCCTTATCAATACATAACATATGTCATACAATGGACAACTGATCAGTGGTACTAATACAATACATCAGGGACCACCCCTGGAATAGCATATATACAAAATCTTTGTAATACAATGGCCAACTGATCAGTGGTACTAATACAATACATCATATCATCAATTTAAAATACAGACATTCCATTTCTTAATTCAATTAATCTTTGAGATTGGTTACTTTTTGGTCACACCTTATGGAACTTGAAACCATGATACCTCAATAGGAAAAACACGTAAATAGGTAATCAATATCATGAAAATGAAGTAGCGAATCATGGATACCTCATTAAACCATTTCGGAGTCAACAATAATATATGGACACTTTTTTGACTAGCCGGACATCTTAAAAGTGAAAACAAGTACAAGTGGTAGCGTCGAAGATCATATGAGGTTATTATGTGTCATGTGTCGTAGGGCAATGTTGGAAGCTTTCTTGAGAGTGCCATGGGTCATTATTCATGCCAAAGATTAGATAGAGTATGTCTTACATACCTTGATATAACCACTTCAATACAAGTCCAACTTGACTTCCCGTACTCTTCGAACCCTTATCTACAATAAGTCATTTGTGGCAAACTAGTATTAGCAACCAAACCTTACCATTTAGGTATAAACTTCACCAAATAATTTCTAGGAAGTAATCCTTTAACTCATCAATAAGAGTGGTACATACATCCACTTATACTCTTATTACATTCACATATCATGCATTTTCATGAAATATCCCTCAACATCACTCTTAGCCTTTATTTCCCTTCTTAATCACCATCTAATACCAACATGATCACTAGGCATACATAACCACTAATATAATGATATATCACCACAACTCATCCTCCATAATCAAATACAACAACTTCCATAATTTACTACTAACAATTTATACAAAACAATTCATAACTATGTTTCTGGTTATCTTCCAACATCAAGACAATACTCATAATCCTTTATCAATACTTATTCATGGATAAGAATCAAGAATAAACAATATTCATACCTTAACAATGAAATATTGCATTCAGAATCCTCCTTACATAACCATGGGGTGCTTCTCGAAGCTTTCGAGATGGTGAGCACAACTACGGAAGCAATTCGAATTTTCTACGGTTGAATCACAAAATATTTGAAGTTGAAATTAGGCTAGGGTTTTACCTTCTATTAATAATTGGATGATATATGATATATATGAGTCTATGTGTAGGTTTATAAAGACCCATTTTCGTCCAAGAGGTAATAGAAAATGACCATTTTGCCCTAAAAATTTAAATAAATCCGAATCTGCCCCAGTGGAGAGTTTTAACAGGCTGAAGTAAATCGATCATAACTCTTTGCTCCGGTATTGGATTTGGGTGAAACCAATTGAATTGGAAAGATAATGCAAAGGGATTTCATTTTTATATAAAGTATACCACCCAGTGATTCCTTTAAAAGGATTAATGGTTGTTTAACGTTGACCCAAAAATCTGTCCGACAATTCTATTTTTTTTTATAGGCTGTAGTAAAACGGGTATAGCTCCTTACTAAGATATTTGATTTGGATGAAACTAATTTCATCGGAAAGAAGACGCTCGGAGATTTTCGTCGATATATAGCATCTCACACAGTTCTTTTTGTCCAAGGAGTTATGATCGTCCAAAGTTGATCGGAAAAAATAATTGCCTAGCTGCAGTAATTTTCCTGCAGATTTACTGTTCACAGGTTTCCGGGCCACCGTTTTGAAATTTTGAATGTGCTCGCTTATATGAAATACTCCTCTATTTTGGGGAAACTTTATATCGTTGGAAAGCTTATTCCAATACGTACACATACAACTATTGACGGGATACTTCCGAACACCATAAACTTAATTTAACCCATACGCAAGCCTTTAGGACTCCATATAATCGCGATAAGTGTACGAAACAATTTGCGGGGTGTTACATTCTCCCCCACTTAAGAACATTCGTCCTCGAATGTTAGCATAGTTACACAATTAAGACATGTCCAAGCTTACAATTAACATATTCATCATCATAACATACTTGCATAAAAATAAACACTTACTTGTTATTGTTATTCTTCCGTCTCATGAACTTTCTCCTCATCGTTGAATAGGTAAGGGTACTTAATATTCATCGTTTCCTCGGCTTCCCATGTGATCTCCTCAACTTTTTGATTCCTCGAAAGTACTTTTACCGATGCTATCTTTTTATTCCTTATCTTTTTAATTTGGCGATCAAGAATAGCAATAGGCATTTCTTCAAAAGTGAGATCTTCTGTAACTTGTACATCTTCTATAGTAGTGATGTGCGATGGATCTCCGATGTACTTGCGAAGCATCGAAACATGAAATACGGGATGAACTACTGAGAGCTCTTGAGGTAGCTCTAACTCATAAGCAACTTGTCCAAATCTTTGAATGATCTTGTACGGACCTATGTATCGTGGACTTAACTTTCCTTTCTTGCCAAACCTCATCTCTCCTTTCATTGGTGATACTTTCAAGAATACCCAATCGTCGCTAGAAAACTCAAGTCCTCTTCTTCTAACATTTGCATAAGATTTGTGTTGACTTTGAGTTGTTTCAAGCCGTTGTTGGATCACTTTAAGTTTCTCCATTGCTTGATAAACAAGATCCGGGCCAAACAAGACCGCATCACCTGCTTCAAACCATCCTATTGGAGATCTACACTTTTTTCCATACAATGCTTCATATGGTGCCATTTTGATACTTGAATGATAGCTATTATTGTAGGAAAACTCGATAAGAGGTAGGTGATCATCCCAGTTGCCTTTGAAATCTTATACACATGCTCGTAGCATATCTTCAAGTGTCTGGATGGTACGTTCCACTTGTCCGTCCGTTTGAGGATGAAAAGCCGTACTTAGATTTACTTGTGTCCCTAACCTCCTTTGAAAAGACTTTCATAAATTCACGGTAAATTTTGCTCCTTGATCGGATATAATGGAAATTGGAACTCCATGTGTCCGAACGATCTCCTTAATATACAACTTCGCATACTCTTCCGCTGTATAAGTTGTCTTAACTGGTAAGAAGTGCGCAGATTTTGTAAGCCTATCAATGATCACCCATATGGAATCAAACTTCTGATATGTACGAGGCAAACCCGTGATGAAATCCATATTGATCTTGTCCCACTTCCAGACTTGAAGATCTATACATTGCATGTAACCACCAGGTTTCTGGTGTTCTACTTTGACTCTTTGACAATTCGGACATTCAGCTACAAATTCGGCAATATCCTTCTTCATGTCATTCCACCAATATATTGTTTTCAAATCTTGATACATCTTAGTCAACCCTGGATGGATGGAATACCTTGAATAGTGTGCTTCTGTCATAATTCTCCTTCTTACCTCAACTACATCAGGTACACATAAATGATTCTGACACTGAAGCACTCCTTCTCATGTAAGCTCAAATGCCTTTGTCGTGCCACTCTACACATCCTCCTTAAGATGCAATAAAATTGGGTCTGCATACTGTTTCTCTTTCACTTCATCTATCAATGAAGATTCCACTTTATTACGTACAATAACCTCTTCGTTTGGAGTTTCGAGAAGTCGAACTCCCAAATTAGCTAGTTGGTGAAGATCCTTAATTACCCCCTGCTTTTCTATAGATGCCATTTTAGACCTACGACTCAGTGCATCCACTACCACATTCCCTTTTCATGGATGATACAAGATATCAACATCGTAATCTTTCAACAATTTAAGCCATCTCCGCTGCCTCATGTTTAGATCTTTTTGACTGAAGATATATTGCAGGCTCTTATGATCAGTATATATGTCAACATGAACCCCATTTAAGTAGTGGCACCATATCTTAAAAGCAAATACAACTACAGCTAGCTCAAGATCATGTGTGGGATAATTCCTCTCATGTGGTTACAACTGTCTATAGACATAGGCTATTACTCTACCATGTTGCATTAATACGCATCCTAAGCCACTTCTCGAAGAATCACAGTACACTGCATACCCTTCTGTGCCTTCAAGAAGTACCAATACCGGTGTAGAAGTCAACTTGCTCTTCAGATCTTGGAAACTCTTTTCACAGGCATCATTCCATTGAAACTTGAAGGCTTTATGCGTCAACTTAGTCAAGGGTGCAGAAATAGAAGAAAAACCTTCAACAAACCTTTGATAATAACCTGCCAACCCGTGTAAACTACGAATTTCCATAGGCGTTGTGGGTCTTGGCCAATTCTTCACAGCCTCAATCTTCTGAGTGTCAACTTTTATGCCTTCACTGGATACAATATGGACCAAAAATGCCACTGACTTGAGCCAAAACTTACATTTAGAAAACATCGCATACTGCTTACGATCACGAAGAATCTGCAACGCCTGCCTCAAGTGATTAATATGGTCCTCTTCTGATCTAGAGTAGACCATAATATCATCTATGAAAACTATCACGAACACATCTAGAAACGGCTTAAACAACATAGTCATCAGATCCATAAAAACTGTGGGTGCATTTGTCATCCCGAATGACATAACCAGGAATTCATAATGACCATACCGTGTTCGGAAAGCTGTCTTGGGTATATCTTTATCCTTGACTCTCACTTGATGATAGCCTGATCTCAAGTCAATCTTGAAAAAACACTGGGCACCCTGCAACTGGTAAAATAAATCATCAATTCGGGGAAAAGGGTATTTATTCTTGATAGTCACCTTATTCAATTACCGATAGTCAATACACATCCTCAGCGAACCATCTTTCTTACGCACAAACAATACTGGTGCTCCCCAAGGGGACATACTAGGCCTGATGAATCCGTTCTCTAGCAAGTCTTTCAGTTACTCTTTCAATTCTCGCAACTCTGCTGGTGCTATTCTATAAGGAGGAATTGAGATTGGCTGTGTGTCTGGAAACATATCAATACCAAACTCCACTTCTCGTTCAGGAGGTAAACCTAGTAGTTCTTATGGAAATACATCAGGAAATTCATTCACAACCGGAACGGTCTGAAAAGTTGGCGGCTCTGCTTTTGTATCCCTTACTCTAACCAAATGGTATATGTACCCCTGGGAAATCATTTTTCTTGCCTTAAAGTAAGAAATAAATCTACCTCTCGGCGCGCCAACATTACCCTTCCATTCAAGGACTGCCTCATTTGGGAAATGGAAATACACCTTCTTAGAACGGCAAACTACTGTAGCATAACAAGACGCTAACCAATCCATGCCCATAATAATATCAAAATCTATCATTTCTAACTCAAAAAGATCGGCCATCGTATCACGACAACAAGTATTCATAACACAATTTCGATAGACATTCCTAGCTATAAGAGATTCCCCCACTGGCGTTGATACTTCAAATGGCTTAGCTAATAATTCGGGTGTTCTCCCGAACCTTCCCGCAGCCAAAGGAGTAGCATATGATAATGTAGAACCAGGATCAATTAAGGCATACACATCAAATGCAAAGATGGACAACGTACCTATAACCACATCTAGAGAAGCCTCTAAATTCTGCCGGTCTGCTAGGGCATACACACAGTTCTGAGCTCCACTAGAACTAGCTGCTCCTCTATCACCTCTACCATGACCCATAGGTGGTGCATCCCTACTCAAAGGAGGCACCGATTATGACACAACAACTGATACAGTAGGTCGTGTTATACCACTGTGGTCCTGCGTGGGAAATCTCTAGCCATATGCCTCGGCCTACTGCACCAAAAGAAATTATTCGTTCCAAGCCGACATTCACCAAAGTTAAATCTTCTACACATGGGGCACAAGTGTCGTGGAGGTCTCAATTGACTCATACTCCCTTGCCCTTGATACCCCACTGTTTGCGAACTCTGATTTTCACTGCTTTGCCCGAACTGATTACCTCTGAACCTTTGAAATTATGGTGGAGCACTAATTACAGGATAAGAAGATAACGGGCTAGGCAATCTATGAGAGAATGAAGGCCTAAAACCTCCTTGAGATGCCATAAACTGCCCTATAGCTCTGGCCCGCTTAGAATATCCTTTTTTTGATTCCTGGGTTCTTCTTCTTTGCCTCTGATCTTCCATCTTCTGAGCGAAAGCTTGTATCCTCGCTATATCCATGTCCTTGTTCAAAGCAGCAATGGTACAATCTCTAACCAAGTATGGTTCCAATCTATCTACATAGTGATGAACTCTGTCATCCATAGTAGCTACCACATTAGAAGCATATCGAGACAAGGAGTTAAATCGAAGACTATACTCCCATACACTCATATTACCCTGACGAAGATTTAAGAATTGATCTGCACGGGCCCGACGAGTCTCAAATGGAAGATAATAATCAATAAATGCATCTTTGAACTCTCCCCACGTAGTTGGAGGTGCAACAATACCCCTAGATCGTTTCCAATCCTCGTACCACAATATAGCCTCTCCTTTCAGTCTATATGCTGCTAGCTCAACCATCTCTTTACCGGATATGTGCATAACATCTAGAGCCCTTTAGGTTTGATCGATGAAGTCCTGCGGGTCTTCGATAATATCTGATCCGGTATAAGTAGGAGGATCCAGTTTTAGAAAATCCTGTGTCCGAAGGCTAGCTGCTTTATCCGTACCACTAGAACCCGTGGTAGGAATAGCTAGACCTTGAACTTGATCGGCAACTATACACGTCAGAAGTTGTACTGCATCCCTCAAACCTCGATCAACAACATTAATAGATGGCCGTTCCGGAGGATAAGAAGCTCCTGATATTTGCTCAGCTTGAGACTCACTTTGTTCAGCTTGTGTCGGTGGTGACTTACTAGTACCTTCTCCGGCCACAACATCCACTCACTTTCACTTATTCTTTCTCCTTGTAACCGGCATCGTTACTATAATAAATAAAAAACAATTGGATTAAGCGATCGATTATGACTTTATCTCTAATATGGGCTCTATTACACGATCTAAGAAATGGAGAGTGGAAACAATCCCTAAATGTCCAATAGCCTCTTGTTTATACATGTGGTGCACAACACACCGATAAACGAGATTCTACGTAGACACGACTTTGTATACTCACTAGGATGAACTTCTCTGATACCACTTCTGTCATACCCCAAATCCCATTGGAGCGGACTGGCACCCGTAGCCGAGGAGGCCCGGGAGAACCCGTTCATAACCTATACTTTGACATTTACATTACTTATGAAAATTAGAAATTTGGGCAGCACTTCGTTGTAAATAGAACAAAACAGTACCTGTATCAGCCCAGCAGACACGCATAAAAATATATATAAACAGTAATTGGCCGTCAGATCCATCACATCTATCAACCAAACACTCCTACGGTTGTACAATATGTCTACAAAAGCCTATACATAGATACACAACTGAGTTAGGGTCGGGACAAACTCCAGCCCACAAAAGACTTTTATACAAATACCAAAAATACATATAGAAACGACTTGGGATGCCCCGAAACAACTGGAGCTCACCACTAACAACAGAATGTCCTGGCTCTTACTGCGGGGGTGTACGACCTGAAGTACCTGTTCCTGCAGGCATGAATATAGGTCCCTCGTGAGGGACGTCAGTAAGGAGATATGTACTGAGTATGTAAGGCAGTGAGTATCAAGATGAGATACAAAAGACCAACAGAACGCAAGTACCAGTGAATAAATAGTATGAGTAGACCACACTTAAAAGAGCTGATGGGATACCTGCACATTACTTTCATATCATTACTTCTCGTAATCCTTATCAATACATAACATATGTCATACAATGGCCAACTGATCAGTGGTACTAATACAATACAACAGGGACCACCCCTGGAATAGAATATATACATAATTTTTATAATACAATGGCCAACTGATCAGTGGTACTAATACAATACATCATATCATCAATTTAAAATACAGACATTCCATTTCTTAATTCAATTAATCTTTGAGATTGGTTACTTGGTGGTCACACCTTATGGAACTTGAAACCATGATACCTCAAAAAGTAAAACACAAAAATAGGTAATCAATATCATGAAAATGAAGTAGAGAATCATGGATACCTCATTAAACCATTTTGGAGTCAACAATAGTATATGGACAGTTTTTTGACTAGCAGGACATCTAAAAAGTGAAAACAATTTCAATTGGTAGCGTCGAAGATCATATGAGGTTATTATGTGTCATGTGACATGTGTCGTAGGGCAATGTTGGAAGCTTACTTGAGAGTGCCATGGGTCATTATTCATGCCAAAGAATAGATAGAGTATGTCTTACATACCTTGATATAACCACTTCAATACAAGTCCAACTTGACTTCCCGTACTCTTCGAACCCTTATCTACAATAAGTCATTTATGGAAAACTAGTATTAGCAACCAAACCTTACCATTTAGGTATCAACTTCACCAAATAATGTCTAGGAAGTAATCCTTTAACTCATCAATAAGAGTGCTATATACATCATCTTATACTCTTATTACATTCACATATCATGCATTTTCATGAAATATCCCTCAACATCACTCTTAGCCTTTATTTCCCTACTTAATCACCATCTAATACCAACATGATCACTAGGCATACATAACCACTAATATAATGATATATCACCACAATTCATCCTCCATAATCAAATACAACAACTTCCATAATTTACTACTAACAATTTATACAAAACAATTCATAACTATGTTTCTGGTTATCTTCCAACATCAAGACAATACTCATAATCCTTTATCAATACTTATTCATGGATAAGAATCAAGAATAAACAATATTCACACCTTAAAAATGAACTATTGAATTTATAATCCTCCTTACATAACCATGGGGTGCTTCTCGAAGCTTTCGAGATGGTGAACACAACTATGGAACCAATTCGAATTTTCTACAGTTGAATCACAAAATATTTGAAGTTGAAATTAGGCTAGGGTTTTACCCTCTCTTAATAATTGGATGATATATGATATATATGAGTCTAAGTGTAGGTTTATAAAGACCCATTTTCGTCCAAGAGGTAATAGAAAATGACCATTTTGCCCTAAAAATTTAAATAAATACGAATCTGTCTCCAGTGGACAGTTTTGACAGGTTGAAGTAAATCGATCATAACTCTTTGCTCCGGTATCGGATTTGGGTGAAACCAATTGAATTAGAAAGATAATTCAAAGGGATTTAATATTCATATAAAGTATACCACCCAGTGATTCCTGTACAAGGAGGTCGTTTAAAGTTGACCCAAAAATCTGTCCGACAATTCTGTTTTTTTTTTTGAGAGGCTGTAGTAAAACGGGTATAGCTCCTTACTAAGACATTGGATTTAGATGAAACCAATTTCATCGGAAAGAAGACTCTCGGAGATTTTCGTCAATATATAGCATATCACACAGGTCTTTTTGTCCAAGGAGTTATGATCGTCCAAAGTTGATCCAATAAAATAATTGCCTAGCTGCAGTAATTTTCCTGCAGATTTACTGTACACATGTGCTCGCTTATATGAAATACTCCTCTGTTTTGGGCAAACTTTATATTGTTGGAAAGTTTATTCCAATAACTACACATACAACTATTGACGGGATACTTCCGAACACCCTAAACTTAATTTAACCCATACGCAAGCCTTTAGGACTCCATATAATCGCGATAAGTGTACGAAAAAATTTACGGGGTGTTACATTCTCCCCCACATAAGAACATGCGTCCTCGAATGTTAGCATAGTTACTCAATTAATACATGTCCAAGCTTACAATTAACATATTCATCATCATAACATACTTGCATAAAAATAAACACTTACTTGTTATTGTTCTTCTTCCGTCTCATGAACTTCCTCCTCATCATTGAATAGGTAAGGGTACTTAATATTCATCGCTTCCTTGGCTTCCCATGTGATCTCCTCAACTTTTTGATTCCTCCAAAGTACTTTAACCGATGCTATCTTTTTATTCCTTATCTTTTTAATTTGGCGATCAAGAATAGCAATAGGCATTTCTTCAAAAGTGAGATCTTTTGTAACTTGTACATCTTCTATATTAGTGATGTGCGATGGATCTCCGATGTACTTGCAAAGCATCGAAACATGAAATACGGGATGAATTGCTAGAGCTCTTGAGGTAGCTCTAACTCATAAGCAACTTGTCCAAATCTTTGAATGATCTTGTACGGACCTATGTATCGTGGACTTAACTTTCCTTTCTTGCCAAACCTCATCACTCCTTTCATTGGTGATACTTTCAAGAATACCCAATCGTCGATAGAAAACTCAAGTCCTCTTCTTCTAACATTTGCATAAGATTTGTGTTGACTTTGAGTTGTTTCAAGCCGTTGTTGGATCACTTTAAGTTTCTCCATTGCTTGATAAACAAGATCCGGGCCAAACAAGACCGCATCACCTGCTTCAAACCATCCTATTGGCGATCTACACTTTCTTCCATACAATGCTTCATATGGTGCCATTTTGATACTTGAATGATAGCTATTATTGTAGGCAAACTCGATAAGAGGTAGGTGATCATCCCAGTTGCCTTTGAAATCTAATACACATGCTCGTAGCATATCTTCAAGTGTCTGGATGGTACGTTCCACTTGTCCGTCCGTTTGAGGATGAAAAGCCGTACTTAGATTTACTTGTGTCCCTAACCTCCTTTGAAAAGACTTTCATAAATTCACGGTAAATTTTTCTCCTTGATCGGATATAATGGAAATTGGAACTCCATGTGACCGAACAATCTCCTTAATATACAACTTCGCATACTCTTCCGCTGTATAAGTTGTCTTAACTTGTAAGAAGTGCGCAGATTTGGTAAGCCTATCAATGATCACCCATATGGAATCAAACTTCTGATATGTACGAGGCAAACCCGTGATGAAATCCATATTGATCTTATCCCACTTCCAGACTGGAAGATCTATGCATTTCATGTAACCAGCGGGTTTCTGGTGTTCTACTTTGACTATTTGACAATTCGGACATTCAACTACAAATTCGGCAATATCCTTCTTCATGTCATTCTACCAATATATTGTTTTCAAATCTTTATACATCTTAGTCGACCCTGGATGGATTGAATACCTTGAACAGTGTGCTTCTATCATAATTCTCTTTCTTAGCTCAACTACATCAGGTACACATAAACGATTCTGACACTGAAGCACTCCTTCTCGCGTAAGCTCAAATGCCTTTGTCGTGCCACTCTGCACATCCTCCTTAAGCTGCAATAAAATTGGGTCTGCATACTGCTTCTCTTTCACTTTATCTATCAATGAAGATTCCACTGTATTACGTTCAATAACCTCTTCGTCTGGAGTTTTGAGAAGTCAAACTCCCAAATTAGCTAGTTGGTGAAGATCCTTAATCATCCCCTGCTTTTCTATGGATGCCATTTTAGACTTACGACTCAGTGCATCCACTACCACATTCGCTTTCCCTGGATGATACAAGATATCACCATCGTAATCTTTCAACAATTTAAGCCATCTCCGCTGCCTCATGTTTAGATCTTTCTGACTAAAGATATATTGCAGACTTTTATGATCAGTATATATGTCAACATGAACCCATATAAGTAGTGGCACCATATCTTAAAAGCAAATACAACTACAACTAGCTCAAGATCATGTGTGGGATAATTCCTCTCATGTGGTCGCAACTGTCTATAGCCATAGGCTATTACTCTACCATGTTGCATTAATACGCATCCTAAGCCACTTCTCGAAGCATCACAGTACACTGCATACCCTTCTGTGCCTTCAGGAAGTACCAATACCGGTGTAGAAGTCAACTTGCTCTTCAGATCTTGGAAACTCTTTTCACAGGCATCATTCCATTAAAACTTGGAGGCTTTATGCGTCAACTTAGTCAAGGGTGCAGAAATAGAAGAAAAAACTTCAACAAACCTTCGATAATACCCTGCCAACCCAAGGAAACTATGAATCTCTGTAGGCGTTGTGGGTCTTGGCCAATTCTTCACAGCCTCAATCTTCTGAGTGTCAACTTTTATGCCTTCACTGGATACAATATGGCCCAAAAATGCCACTGACTTGAGCCAAAACTTACATTTAGAAAACATCGCATACTGCTTACGATCACGAAGAATCTGCAACGCTTGCCTCAAGTGATTAATATGGTCCTCTTCTGATCTAGAGTAGACCATAATATCATCTATGAAAACTATCACGAACACATCTAGAAACGGCTTAAACAACATAGTCATCAGATCCATAAAAACTGTGGGTGCATTTGTCATCCCGAATGACATAACCAGGAATTCATAATGACCATACCGTGTTCGGAAAGCTGTCTTGGGTATATCTTTATCCTTGACTCTCACTTGATGATAGCCTGATCTCAAGTCAATCTTGAAAAAACACTGGGCACCCTGCAACTGGTAAAATAAATCATCAATTCGGGGAAAAGGGTATTTATTCTTGATAGTCACCTTATTCAATTACCGATAGTCAATACACATCCTCAGCGAACCATCTTTCTTACGCACAAACAATACTGGTGCTCCCCAAGGGGACATACTAGGCCTGATGAATCCGTTCTCTAGCAAGTCTTTCAGTTACTCTTTCAATTCTCGCAACTCTGCTGGTGCCATTCTATAAGGAGGAATTGAGATTGGCTGTGTGTCTGGAAACATATCAATACCAAACTCCACTTCTCGTTCAGGAGGTAAACCTAGTAGTTCTTATGGAAATACATCAGGAAATTCATTCACAACCGGAACGGTCTGAAAAGTTGGCGGCTCTGCTTTTGTATCCCTTACTCTAACCAAATGGTATATGTACCCCTGGGAAATCATTTTTCTTGCCTTAAAGTAAGAAATAAATCTACCTCTCGGCGTGCCAACATTACCCTTCCATTCAAGGACTGCCTCATTTGGGAAATGGAAATACACCTTCTTAGAACGGCAAACTACTGTAGCATAACAAGACGCTAACCAATCCATGCCCATAATAATATCAAAATCTATCATTTCTAACTCAAAAAGATCGGCCATCGTATCACGACAACAAGTATTCACAACACAATTTCGATAGACATTCCTAGCTATAAGAGATTCCCCCACTGGCGTTGATACTTCAAATGGCTTAGCTAATAATTCGGGTGTTCTCCCGAACCTTCCCGCAGCCAAAGGAGTAGCATATGATAATGTAGAACCAGGATCAATTAAGGCATACACATCAAATGCAAAGATGGACAACGTACCTATAACCACATCTAGAGAAGCCTCTAAATTCTGCCGGTCTGCTAGGGCATACACACAGTTCTGAGCTCCACTAGAACTAGCTGCTCCTCTATCACCTCTACCATGACCCATAGGTGGTGCATCCCTACTCAAAGGAGGCACCGATTATGACACAACAACTGATACAGTAGGTCGTGTTATACCACTGTGGTCCTGCGTGGGAAATCTCTAGCCATATGCCTCGGCCTACTGCACCAAAAGAAATTATTCGTTCCAAGCCGACATTCACCAAAGTTAAATCTTCTACACATGGGGCACAAGTGTCGTGGAGGTCTCAATTGACTCATACTCCCTTGCCCTTGATACCCCACTGTTTGCGAACTCTGATTTTCACTGCTTTGCCCGAACTGATTACCTCTGAACCTTTGAAATTATGGTGGAGCACTAATTACAGGATAAGAAGATAACGGGCTAGGCAATCTATGAGAGAATGAAGGCCTAAAACCTCCTTGAGATGCCATAAACTGCCCTATAGCTCTGGCCCGCTTAGAATATCCTTTTTTTGATTCCTGGGTTCTTCTTCTTTGCCTCTGATCTTCCATCTTCTGAGCGAAAGCTTGTATCTTCGCTATATCTATGTCCTTGTTCAAAGCAGCAATGGTACAATCTCTAACCAAGTATGGTTCCAATCTATCCACATAGTGATGAACTCTGTCATCCATAGTAGCTACCACATTAGAAGCATATCGAGACAAGGAGTTAAATCGAAGACTATACTCCCATACACTCATATTACCCTGACGAAGATTTAAGAATTGATCTGCACGGGCCCGACGAGTCTCAAATGGAAGATAATGATCAATAAATGCATCTTTGAACTCTCCCCACGTAGTTGGAGGTGCATCAATACCCCTAGATATTTTTCGATCCTCGTACCACAATATAGCCTCTCCTTTCAGTCTATATGCTGCTAGCTCAACAATATCTTTATCAGATATGTGCATAACATCTAGAGCTCTTTAGGTTTGATCGACGAAGTCCTGCGGGTCTTCATTAATATCTGATCCGGTAAAAGTAGGAGGATCCAGTTTTAGAAAATCCTGTGTCCTAAGTCTAGCTGCTCTATCCGTACTACTAGAACCCGTGGTAGGAATAGCTAGCCCTTGAACTTGACCGGCAACTATACACGTCAGAAGTTGTACTGCATCCCTCAAACCTCGATCAACAGCATTAATAGATGGCCCTTCTGGAGGAGAAGAAGCTCCTGATATTTGCGCAGCTTGAGACTCACTTTGTTCAGCTTGTGCCAGTGGTGACTTACTAGTACCTTCTCTGGCCACTACATCCACTCACTTCCACTTATTCTTTCTCCTTGTAACCGGCATCATTACTATAATAAATAAAAAAACAATTGGATTAAGCAATCGATTTTGACTTTATCTCTAATATGGGCTCTATTACACGATCTAAGAAATGGAGAGTGGAAACAATCCCTAAATATCCAATAGCCTCCTGTTTATAGATGTGGTGCACAACACACCGATAAACGAGATTCTACGTAGACACGACTTTGTATACTCACTAGGATGAACTTCTCTGATACCACTTCTGTCATACCCCAAATCCCATTGGAGCGGACTGGCATCCGTAGCCGAGGAGGCCCGGGAGAACCCGTTCATAACCTATACTTTGACATTTACATTACTTATGAAAATTAGAAATTTGGGCAGCACTTCGTTGTAAATAGAACAAAACAGTACCAATATCAGCCCAGCAGACACGCATAAATATATATATATAAATAGTAATTGGCTGTCAGATCCATCACATCTATCAACCAAACACTCCTATGGCTGTACAATATGTCTACAAAAGCCTATACATAGATACACAACTGAGTTAGGGTCGGGACAAACTCCCGCCCACAAAAGACTTTTATACAAATACCAAAAGTACATATAGAGATGACTTGGGATGCCCCGAAACAACTGGAGCTCACCACTAACAATAGAATGTCCTGGCTCTTACTGCGGGGGTGTACGACCTGGAGTACCTGTTCCTGCAGGCATGAATACAGGTCCCCTGTGAGGGACGTGATTATGGAAATATGTACTGAGTATGTAAGGCAGTGAGTATCAAGATGAGATACAAAAGTCCAACAGAACACAGATACCAGTGAATAAACAGTATGAGTAGACCACATTTAAAAGAGCTGATGGGATACCTGCACATTACTTTCATATCATTACTTCTCGTAATCCTTATCAATATATAACATATGCCATACAATGGACAATTGATCAGTGGTACTAATACAATACATTGGGGACCACCCCTGGAATAGAATATATACATAATATTTATAATACAATGGCCAACTGATCAGTGGTACTAATACAATACATCATATCATCAATTTAAAATACAGACATTCCATTTCTTAATTCAATTAATCTTTGAGATTGGTTACTTTGTGGTCACACCTTATGGAACTTGAAACCTAGATACCTCAATAGGAAAAACATGTAAATAGGTAATCTATATCATGAAAATGAAGTAGAGAATCATGGATTCCTCATTAAACCATTTCGGAGTCAACAATAGTATATGGACAGTTTTTTGACTAGCCGGACATCTTAAAAGTGAAAACAAGTTCAATTGGTAGCGTCGAAGATCATATGAGGTTATTATGTGTCATGAGTCGTAGGGCAATGTTGGAAGCTTACTTGAGAGTGCCATGGGTCATTATTCATGCCAAAGATTAGATAGACTATGTCTTACATACCTTGATATAACCACTTCAATACAAGTCCAACTTGACTTCCCGTACTCTTTGAACCCTTATCTACAATAAGTCATTTATGGAAAACTAGTATTAGCAACCAAACCTTACCATTTAGGTATCAACTTCACCAAATAATGTCTAGGAAGTAATCCTTTAACTCATCAATAAGAGTGGTATATACATCATCTTATACTCTTATTACATTCACATATCATGCATTTTCATGAAATATCCCTCAACATCACTCTTAGCCTTTATTTCCCTTCTTAATAACCATCTAATACCAACATGATCACTAGGCATACATAACCACTAATATAATGATATATCACCACAATTCATCTTCCATAATCCAATACAACAACTTCCATAATTTACTACTAACAATTTATACAAAACAATTCATAACTATGTTTCTGGTTATCTACCAACATCAAGACAATACTCATAATCCTTTATCAATACTTATTCATGGATAAGAATCAAGAATAAACAATATTCATACCTTAAAAATGAACAATTGAATTTATAATCCTCCTTACATAACCATGGGGTGATTCTCGAAGCTTTCGAGCTGGTGAACACAACTATGGAACCAATTCGAATTTTCTACGGTTGAATCACAAAATATTTGAAGTTGAAATTAGGCTAGGGTTTCAACTTCTCTTAATAATTGGATGATATATGATATATATGAGGCTAAATGTATGTTTATAAAGACCAATATTCGTCCAAGAGGTAATATAAAATGATCATTTTGCCCTAAAAATTTAAATAAATCCCGAATCTGTCCCCAGTGGACAGTTTTGACAGGCTGAAGTAAATCGATCATAACTCTTTGCTGTGGTATCGTATTTGGGTGAAACCAATTTCATTGGAAATATAATTAAAAGGAATTTCAATTTCATATAAAGTATACCACCCAGTGATTCCTGTACAAGGAGTTATGGTCATTTAAAGTTGACCCAAAATTCTGTCCCACAATTCTGTTTTTTTTTATAGGCTGTAGTAAAACGGGTATAGCTCCTTACTCAGACATTGGATTTGGATGAAACCAATTTCATCGGAAATAAGACTCTCGGAACTTTTCGTCGATATATATAAGCTCACACAATTCTTTTTGTCCAAGGAGTTATGATCGTCTAAAGTTGATCCAAAAAAATAATTGCATAGCTGCAGTAATTTTCCTGCAGAGTTACAGTTCACAGGGTTCTCGGCCACCATTTTGAAATTTTGAATGTGCTCGCTTATATGAAATACTCCTCTGTTTTGGGCAAACTTTATATCGTTGGAAAGCTTATTCCAATACCTACACATACAACTATTGATGGGATACTTCCGAACACCATAAACTTAATTTAACCCATACGCAAGCCTTTAGGACTCCATATAATCGTGATAAGTGTACGAAAAAATTTACGGGGTGTTACAATTGTGATGCGTCTCATGTGGGACTTGGTTGTGTATCGATGCAGCGTGGTAAGGTGATAGTTTATTCATCTAGTAAGTTAAAGGTGCATGAGTGCAATTACCCCACTCATGACTTGGAGTTAGCAGCCGCGGTGTTTGCACTTAGAATCTGGAGGCACTATCTCTATAGAGTGCATGTTGATATTTATACTGACCATAAGATTTTACAGTATGTTTTCTCATAGAAATAATTAAACCTCAGGCAGAGGCGTTGGATAGACGTTTTGAAAGACTACGATATGAGTCTGCATTACCATCTGGGAAAGGCTAATGATATAGCCGACGCCCTCAGCTGGTTGTCTATAGGCAACCTTTCTTATGTAGAAGAAGGAAAGAAAGAAATGGTGAATGATATTCACCGCCTTGCAAATCTGGGAGTGCGACTCTTAGATTTTAAAGATGGAGAGGTGATTATTCATGAGTTAGCTAAGTCATCTCTTTGTGCTGAAGTCAAGGAGAAGCAGGTTGAAGATCCAATCTTGATGCAAATCAAGAAAGATGTGGGTCAATAAAAGGTTATGTCGTTTGAAATTGGTGGTGATGGTATTCTGAGATTTCAGGGTAGGTTGTGCGTTCTGAATGTTGATGGGCTACGGGAAAGAATACTCAATGAGGCACACACTTCGAGGTATGTCATTCACCCAGGCTCTACTAAGATGTACCAGGATCTGAAAACCTTGTATTGGTGGAATAACATGAAATTTGATGTAGCTGATTTTGTGTCCAAGTGTTTGAACTGTCAACAAGTGAAGGTAGAACACATGAGGCCAGGTGTTACTTCCCAATAGATAACCCTACCTTTATGGAAGTGTAAGATAATAAATATGGACTTCATTATAGGACTTTCGAGATCCCGAAATTAGTATGATTCTATATGGGTTATTGTAGATCGGTTGACCAAGTTAGCCTACTTTTTTCCGGTGAGAACAAATTATTTGGGAGAGGTTTATGCTAAGATTTACATTGAGGAGATAGTTCAATTTCATGGGGCACTAGTGTCCATTATATCTGATAGAGGTACGCAGTTTTCATCTCAGTTTTGGAGATCCTTTCAGAAGGGTTTAGGTATACACATGAATTTGAACACAACTTTCCACTCTCAGATAGATGGTCAAGATGAGCGTACCATTCAGACCCTCAAAGATATGTTGAGGGCATGCCTCATTGATTTCAAAGGTAGTTAAGTCAATCACCTGCCACTGGTTGAATTCTCTTACAATATTAGCTACCATGCCAGTATCAAGATAGCTCCTTTTGAGGCTTTGTATGGGAGGAGATGTAGGTCTCCAATAGGATAGTATGAAGTGGGTGAGACTCAGTTGTATGGGCCTGATCTTGTTCATCAGGTGATGGAGAAAGTGAAGATCATTAGAGAATGACTCAAGATTGCTCAGAGTCATCAGAAGTCCTATGCCGATGTTCAGAGAAGAGAACTAGAGTTTTAAATTAGTGATTGGGTGTTTCTCAAGTTTTCTCCTATGAAAGGAGTTATGTGGTTTGGAAAAAGGGGTAAATTGATCCCTCGTTATGTAGGGCCATATCAGATTTAGAAAAAGATTGGTACAGTTGCATGAGTTAGAATTGCCTGCAAGTTTGGGTTCCATTCATCCGGTATTCCATATATCCATGTTGAAGAAATGCATTGGAGATCATTCTATGGTATTGCCAGTAGAGGGTATCAAAGTGACAGAATCCTTGTCTTACGAAGAAGATCCCGTCAAAATTTTAGATCGCCAAGTTTGAAAGTTGAGGAGAAAAGAGATAGCTTCAATAAAGGTGCTGTAGAGGAATCAGAAAGTCGAAGAAGCAACTTGGGAGTCAGAAGATGACTTGAGAATTAGATATCCCAATTTGTTTGCTTCGATGGAGTAGGAGACATAACGTACTATTCCTATCTTATCTTTCCTAGTCCTTTATTATGCTTGAAATCGTGTCTGTCTGTGTCCCACATCATCATTCAGGGACGAATGATCCTAAGGAGGGGATAATGTACCCCCCCGCAATTTGGGCTACAATATAGACCATGATTTCGATGCTTTGTTAACATGTTAATTATTGTGTAGCATGTGAATCCACTCAAGCTTGAATTTAGACCATAGATGTCCTTCAACTCAAGGAAGAGTTGAAACTATTTCGATCAACTAAGTTTTAGTGGACGTTGTAAAATGTGTCACCTTCCATCGACCATAACTCTCTGTATATATCGAATTAGGAAGCCTACTATGTGTCAAATGATAGGTATTCAAGTAAGCTTTTCAATGAAACCAATTTGGCTAAAATATGACACCCGAGAAAGAATTTATGGACCTTCAATGTGATAAGCGTCGCCTAACCAATCGCCCATGGCCACTGGAAAGCATAGGCAATAGCCTAGGCGGCGCCTATGTAAACATAGGCGATAGCCTAGACAGAACCTATGTAAACATAGGCGATAGCCTTGGCGGTGCCTATGTTAACATAGGCAATGGGATGGGCGGCGCCTATGTAAAGAAATCTAGTGGCTTAAATACTCCGTGTTGGGGACAAAGTGGTCCTTTTCCACCCTTAATTAGTCCTAAAACAAGAGATTTAGTTCCAAGGACCCCAAAATACATATTCATTCATCAAAAGTGCTCAAAGATTCTCCTTAGGGTTTCAAAATAAAAACCCAAATAGCTTAAGATTTGACCGTAGGTTTTCAAAGATAATTACATATTTGGAATCACCAATCCTCAAGCTTCAAGAAACATCTATTATCCTTGGAAATAGAGGTACGTGGGGTTATCCTAAAATCTCATGGGTGTACTTTTTATGAACATGCATGCTTTTAAATGGAGGTTTTCCTTCAAATGCTAATAACTTGCTTTCAATATGATTTCTAAGTCATTTTTCTTTATGTCATGGGAATTGTTTGCCTATATACTTCAATGGTTGAAACCATGCATATGTGATTTGAGATTTTCCGTGGAAGTTTATAAATATGAATGATAAATTACTTTCAAATTCCCATGATAATGTCTTGATACCCCATATCATATTGTGACCATCAAAAGATAACATGAATTTGAAATAATTATTGTTCACCACTTGTAAATGATGAAGCGCCTTGGTTTTTACATGATTATGCATATGGATGTGATATTCATGACTTGAAAGTCTGGTATGATGATACACTTCAGGATACGATAGGTGATTCAATAAGATAAAATTTGAATACATTGATTTAACATTAGAAAGGTAGATGCTCGAAGAAGGTGTTTGAGACACAAGAACTCATCGCTGGAAAAAAGTGTTTGCCGACACGGAATATTGGCACCAGGCTAAGTGATATTGTGGACTTGACTTCATATCATTCCCAAATTGGGACTATAGGTAGGAGCCCAGGCTAAGTGATCTTGGCCACTACCATTGGGTTGAGACAGTATGCTATGTAATCTTTTGAGTCACTCTCTCACTTATACTCAAATCTTGGCGGCAACCGAGGTTTGACAGTTGGTGTAAATTATGTTGGGTATTCCACCTAGCTTAGTTAAATTTCATTGATTGTTGAGAAAACTATTGCATTACACCCTTGTTTTTTCAAATGGTTTGATATGAAATTGCTTTATAATGGCTCTCAATTATATTTTGTAAAAATATTATGTTTTGTTTTGATATCTCTGCGTGCTAATACTTTTGTGCTGACCCCCTCCCCTCTCCAACCTCTCAAGTTTAGAGGCCCAGTCTAGGGGTCAAGAAAATCAGTAGATCTTTCAGACTGAGTTGCAGAGACAAGTGGTGAGCCTTCTATGTTTCGGAAGGTCTTTTGTCTTGCAGTCCTTTTCTCTTATATTTAGTTTTAGGGTCTACTGGGAGCCTTGTCCCAGTTTATATACGGTTACTTAACTTAGTCAGTTGTTAGAGATTTTCACAGATATTTGTTTAGAGGTTAATTGATGTTGAGGGAACCTTATCTCCCCATTATTGTTTCTTTTCATATCTCTAACCATGTTTCTGTATTATTGTGTTTTTCTGCATTACTTTGATCATATGAATTAGGTGCATGATTACCAGACAGATAAGGGTGTTTTGGTCCTTCTGTAACGCCCCGAAACACGGGTCCCAGAGCGTCACACGGTGCTTGAGGCTACGAGTAGCCCCAAGCTAACCCTTTGAGCCATTTTCATTCAGTTTAACACAAATCAACGGGGTTTCCATAAATAACCCTCAAATATCAACAGAGTAATCATCGTCCAAGAATAAAAGAATTTTATAAAGATAACAAAATACGACTTATTAGTCAACTCCCAACATCTATACTAGTCTGACAAGACTATAAGAAAATCAATAAAACCAGCGATCCATTGAGACTATATAGATCAAGTTCTCATTTATATCTTCAATAATGTCACTTGGGGTGATTATTCTTTTATGGTTCAACAACTTTGGAGCTGTTATTCCAGCTACAAAAACAATTGTTGCATGCTTTTGCTCAAAAACTCGGTCCATTCATGGACAGGTGTGTTCATAATTGAAAGTACGTACTATGAATGTATCAGTACCAAGCTTATATGACGCCTTGAATAACCAACTACATTCAGGAGATTTATAAAGCACGACATAACTGAAACATACACCAATAAAATGTATCACAACTATGAAGTTTTGTTAATTTGTTATTTGAATCACGATTTACCATATGAATCACTATTTAACAAAAAAATAATGACATATGTATCATGCATATGAATTACCTTTACTCTATAAAACCACAAACATTTAAATTCGTTACCATATGAATTACCATTTATCAATTATAATATCACATATTTATCATTCAAATGAATCAAACTATAGTTCTTGTGCATTATCAAACTCGGATTAAATGTATCACCATTTTTTCTAACACAATAACACCTTCTACCATATGAATCACCATTTTAAAAATATAATTATAACAAATGTATAATTCTTAGAATCACCTTACAAATTACTTATGCATTATCCAAAAACACCACAATTCACAGTAAGCAAGTTTTTATATGAATCACGTATTACAACAAACAATATCCAAAACCATACTTCAACACTATTCTGTGCAAATTATGCAAAATGTAACACAAAAATTCCAGATGAATCAATTTCAAATTAAATCTGAAATTGATATTGAAAAACTAAAATCCAACCTCTATTTGTCAGATCTCTCATCTCTGAAATTGAACCTGTGCTTGATTGTATAGTTACGCATTACCGATGAAAGAGTAGCTTTGTTTTCTACTTTTTCTTCACCTTTACAACACGGTTATAGCAATCACTTATTACTTGTTCACCACCCATATCAATAGCTGGCAGAGAGTCAACATTACCAACTACATCTATTGCAAATTCAGATGGCTCAACAATATCATAACACTAAATTTCCATATCATCCGAGTCGAAATCATCACTGTCAATTACAATATTACTCGTTGTAATACACAGTTGATAAAGTTTCATGTTTCAAAATCTGAAGAAAAAGTTTCACAGCCATATCATTATGAATCTTCAGTGTTGAAGAATCGCCTTGAACAATGTATTTCGCATGAATTCTTTTCAGAGATACGTCAATTTTCAATTGAATTGATATACCATCCATTAAATCGCGGTATGACATTTTTTATGAATTACAATACCGCCGACCTGATAGTTATTGTACCTAGTTTCTGAAATCCATTCCCCAAAATGACGCAACAAAACAGTCACGAGTTCCATTGAAGTTAGTCAGAAAATTAAGAAGGAAGATCGATTTTTTCCCCAATTCAAAAAAGTTGAGTTTTTAATCTGGTTTGCTTCAAAATATTTGGTTTGCTTCAATTTTGAGCTTTTGTCGACTAATGTTGCGTTTTTAACACTTGTAACAGTTTTGGCGTGATTTGCATTGTTGAAATCAGAGAAAATCCATTACTTCCTTAAATAAAGAACTTATCTGTTTCAAATGTATCACTTTCTTATATGTATCACCGCTTAACATATGTATCACTATTTTAAAAAATCGAGAAAATGTAATTAGCAAAATAGTCATAATTTTATGTAAAATTACTTAAAGATTTAGGAATTTATGTATGTTTTTCTAAAAAAAAAAAACTTTAAAATGGCCAAAGGACCAATCCAAAAAGAAAAATGACAAAAGAGGACCAGGCCCAAGCTTGTATTTCTCATCCTTCCTTTTCCTTTGCAGCTGACTATAAGTAGGTATACTTCTCATCTCATTAATGTTCTTAGATGAACAATCTAATGCACTGCAAGATCTCACGACCCCTAATGTTAGGTGAAGCTTTTTGATAGATAAAGCTTGTTGTCCTAGCTTGTATTAACATAACATAATGTCTTCTTCCGGGAATAAATCTCAAAGATGTCAAATTTTACTACTAAGCTAGATTTTCTTTTTAATTGCAATAAGCAAAAACATTTATATGTTATTACTAGGCTAGATATATTCAATGTTCACCTCTTCGTGAGCTTTCACTTTCTTTGTTCTCATCAATTAGTAACTAGAGAAGCAATTTTTTGTCACATGTCATTTATCATGACTTTGAGATATATTATTTTAATAGATACATCAAAATATTACTCATTTATAAATAAAAAACTATTCAATGATAGTACTAGTTGAAAGTGCTATTGACTAAATAACATTTCATAATTACTAACTAGTTCACATTTTTTTTTTCTTTTACCACCAGGCTAGATCATTTTCTATTTATTCCAATATGTTATAACATCGATGTGTTATTATTAAGAACATATTTAATTTTCATCTTTTCCCGAGTCTCCTCCTTTTTCAATTCTCATCAAGGAGTAACTAGAGGAGCTACTTTCTTTCACATGTCCCTTGTCCTGACTTCGATATTACCACTATATATAAGAGAGGATATCAATTTTCGTAGTCCTCACAATGTTATTTTAGATATTTCACTTTTTTTTGTTAAGATTACCTAACACGGCAGCTAATGGTGTCTTTTTCTAATATTTTTTCATTTATGCCCTTATTGTTTTTGTTAGAGAAAATACACTATTTTCATCCTGAACTATAAATGAAATTGCTGAGACACACTCCAACATAAAAGGGGGTCCTATTACACCCTGTTCTAATTAAATTGTATTTTTGGGAACCATAAGTCCTATGTAGCACGCTGCATGAATCAATATATTGAAGGTCCATGTAGACACACGTATGCACTTAAGGTTGTTAAAAGTACAATTTTAATTAGTCCAGGGGGTAATAGGACCCCTTTAAGTTGGAGTGTGTCTCAATAATTTCATTTATAGTTCATGGTGAAAACAATACAATTACTCTTTTTGTTGAGATCATTCCCACTTGGACTTTTATTATTGGTCTCTTCTTGTTACTTATTAAATTACCTTTTAGTTAAAACTCCATCTATCTTTAATTAACAATCACTTTAGCTCAAACAAATCAATCCAAATAATTTTTAATACAAAATTAAAGTTTACATTGATTTTCAATTACACTCTTATAGTTCTTATTGATGTTGCACAATTCTCAAATGACATATAATAAATGGGGCAACTTAATCAATAATACCTTGTGCATATTATTTTTCATAGCAAACGTGAAAAAAGATACAACAATAACTAAAATGGGATGGATAAGATATTTTTGTAGGGTGTGTGTAAAAAATAAGCACGACAAGTAAATCAACTGAATGGAGTAATCTATCAATGCAGTTTAATTATTATTTAGTATCCTTGTAGATTATTATGAAGTTAATTTTTGTAAAAGCTCTAAATTAGGGTTATAAGATATAATATAAACTTGAAGTCATGAAAATATTTTATTGTATTAGATGATTTTATAAAATGAAAAAAATTAATTATGCAAAAACTCTTGCTACATGAAATAATGAACAAAATTAATCTACATAAACAATTAGATATTTACAAAATAAATATCAAAAGAAATTTATTTTTGTATATAAATAAACAATTAGATACTCACAAAACCATAAAAATATAAATAGTTTTTTTTATTTATGATATTCATCAAATTATAATTGTTAAATTATTTTAAATTATGTTTAGAAAATATTGAATTGCTTATGGCCCTATGATATATTCTAATTCTCTGGTAATATATTCTTACTCACAATGATTTTTTCATAAAAAGAATCTACTTATGTAATTAAAAACTTTAATAATTAGGAAAACTTTTTAAGAAGACATGTTTGACATATCAATAGATTATATTATTTATAAAATAAAAAACATATAACAAATTATATTTTAAATTAATATTATTATTTTATATCTTGAGTTTGTGCCCGGACTTAGCACGGGATTCCTGTAACTAGTTTCTAATAGATGTATCAAAATATTACGTTACTTCTTTTTAGGATTAGCAAGATTTCAAACATGTTAATTCTTTTGTACTAAGTATATATATTGTTCCACTTAGATGTTCTTTTGTGATTGTTTTTATTTTAAGCTGATTATAAGAACTGAGTGAAAAAAGTTGTAAACTAAAGAATTTTGAAAATTTGATCAGTGTTGTGATAAATCTACTGATTTTGGTTGTTTTCCAGCATCACTTCTCCACCAACAATTGTTGCTTCTTTGAGAGTTTCAAGATTCTCATTGCAAAGTGATGAAAAATCTTTTGGTGGTTCAATAGAACTATCAGATTTGACCCAGAGAAAATTACATCTGGAACTCCAGATATAGCAGATCTGATTGAAACAAAATCAAATCTAGAATTCAGAATCTATCAGATTGACTAGACAAATCAAATACGGAACTCTAGATCTATTAGATGTGATCGGAGAAAATTGAACCTGGAACTCCAAATCTATAAGAGTGATTGGAGAAAATTAAATTTGAAACTTCACATCTATCAAATCTATCTAGGGAAATCAAATCTGTAACTTCATATCTATCAGATTGATAGAGAAATCAACTCTGGAACTCCAAATCTATCACATCTGACTAGAGAAATCAAATATAGAGCTCCAAATTTATCAGATCTGGCCGGAGAAAATTGAATCTGAAACTTATGATCTATCAATCTAATCGGAGAAAATCAAATCTAGACCTCTAGATCAATAAGATCTGACCAGAGAAATCAAATCTGGAACTCTAGATCTGTCAGATCTGACTGGGAAATCAAATATGGATCTCCAGATCAACTAGATCTTATCAGATAAAATTGAATCAGAAACTATTGTTGCTGGTTCTAATGCACAATTGTCATTCACTAATATAGTTCACCGTCCACCTCCACTACTCCAGCAACCCAGGGCTAACAAGCGGAGTCTTTGACATAAAATTTTGGTGACTAGTTTTAACACCAGATTTTGCCAACATCCTACAAAGTTTCCAAGAAAACCGCCCTAATCCCTGTTATTTCTATCTCTTGAATCTTAAATAAAGTCGTTTGCTATTTTCTATTTTTTGTTTAAATCTTCCTAAGTTTCCATTCTTGCTATATAGAATGTTGTTGTCTATTTTAGTGCAGTTTTATTAACGTTTTCTTGCTTCTTTTCTTTGATCCCTACCTCTTGTTTGGTGTTAATTTAGACCTAGATTAGGAAGTATTAACTTTGACTTGAATTTTTTGCTAATGTCATTTCCATAATTACCATGATATTTATTCTTATTCTCTTGTAGCGTACTACGTGTTGTTCTCTTTTATTGCTTTTTAGATTTATAATACAATGTAGGTTCTGATCTATGTTTCTTATTTTGGTGTAGTTCAATTTATTGATTGCATGCTCTTTTTCTAGTTTCCATTATAGTTTCGAATTATTTCTTGCTATCTTGCTTTTAGACTATTCATTTAAATTAGTATTTTCCTAAGTAGTTTAAACCTTATTTGGTGGTTTTGGTGAATGATGATAGACTAGGGTTATGTCATAAGTTGCGATCGAGGGATTAAGGTAGGAACAGTATGTGGGTTAAAGGTTTTCCTAGTTTGAGAGTAGGGTATTGGAATATAAGGATCCTTGGTGGGGAATTCCATAGAGCTACTGAAGATTTTAAAGAAGAGGAAGAGTAATATAGCCTGTTGAGGACACTAAATGGGTAGGTACCAAGGCTTGAAATGTGGACGAGTTTAAGTTACGACACCCAGGAGGATCGAGGGATAGGAATGGAGTAGGCATTTTAGTAGATGGGAACCTTAGTAAGTAAGTGGAGGAGGTTAGGAGGATTAAGGATAGGATGATGCCGATTAATCCAGTCTTTGAAGGGCTAACTGTGAACATTATTAGTTCTTATGCGCCCTAAATAGGCTTGAATGAGGAGGTTAAGAAGCACTTTTGGGTGGATTTAAATAAGATGGTAAGGGGTATACCACATACTGCAAAGACATTCATTGGCGGGAACATCAATGGCCACATTTGGGCAAATTCTAGTGGTTTTGATGATGTGCATGAAAACTTTGTGTTTGGGGATAGAAATGTAGGTCGAACCTTGCTTTTGCATTTTACTAAAGTTTTTGAGTTATTTACAGCTAATTTGTGCTTTCCAAAGGTGGAAGACCACTTAGTTACCTGGCATAGCAAGATGGCTGAAAAACAAATAGATTACTTACTCTTGAGGAAGGATAGTAAAGGCCTTTGTAAGGACTACAAGGTTATCCCAACTAAGAATCTTACAAACCTAAGTTTTGGGTCATGGACTTAGTGGTTAACTAGGAAAGAGGAAAAACAATTTATATGATTGGGTAAGGATCTTGCCCTATGCCCTTTTTCGAGAAATGATAGAGAGGTTATGGGGGATAGAAGTAATAGTTAGGATGTGGAAGCATCTGGAATAAGTTACATTAGGCAAGAAGTTAAAGAGTTGTTTGAGCTGTTGAAGGGCATCCCGTTTACCAGGGAATTGATGTTGGAGTAGAGAAGTCTAAGGCTAAGCAGAAACAAAGATGGTTTCTTATGAAAAGATGGTAAAGTGCAAAGACGGGGAGGAGAAGTGGTCACTTAAGGATATTTATAAGGCGACAAATATGGAGGCTAAGTTAGAGGTTAAAAGAGCTAAGACGGTAGCTCACTACTATGTATTGACCTAGGAGATAAAGGAAGAAAAAGAAAATGTACAAACTCTCTAATGAGAGCAAGGAAAGGGCCCAAGATCAAGAGAATTACATCAAGGATGTCCAATGCAAGGTTCTAGTCGAAGAGACCCTTATTAAGTAAATATGATAAGCCTACTTGAACAAATTATTTACTGGTGGAGAAATATCAAGAAAAGAAGAGGGAGTTGCATATTGTATTTCACTGTCGTTGAAAAGGCCTATGACAAGTTTCGAGGGAAGTTCTATGGGTATGGTAGGTGGATAGAGTTGTATCAATGGATTACATTTGTGTGATATAGTACATGTATGATGGATCCAAAGTATAGGTCAAAATAGTAGGATGAGACTCAGAGCACTTCCTAATGGAGATGGGGTTGCGCCAGGGCTCAACTCTTAGCCCGTAGGCACATTCAAGATAAGATGTCTTGGTGTATATTGTTTGCTGATGACATAGTATTGATTGATAAAATGCATAGTGGAGTTAATGCTAAGTTTGAGATGTGGAAAAAAAAATTCTAGAGTCTAAATGGTTCTAAGTAGGACCAAAACAAAGTATTTGGAGTACAAATTTGGTGATACAATGAATCAGTCAGGCGTAAAAGTGAGGCTTGACACACATGCTATTCCCAAGAAAGAGAGAGAGAGTGAGAGACAGAGAGAGTTTCAAGTATCATAGGTCTATAACCAAGGAAGTGGGGTTATCATTGAAGATATCACACATGCTATTTATTGTACTTCTATAATACATGTCTGTAATCATAAAGTTAAATGCATTCATTTTTCATCTCTCCCCCAGTTCTCTTTCTCTGTTCTAATCAAAGATTAACAAGAGAAACTACTTTCTGACACCTAACATATATCGCCTCCCAGCAATGCAGGGTGCACATCTTAAATGTATCAAATGATTCTTCGAACAAATAGGACCTGTCAGTGAGCATCTCATGCGACTCCTTGTTTCCGTCTCTAACTTCTTGAAGCATCATCATTGCGAAATGTGTCCTTACTAGAAAATGTTACCTCCTTGTACTCAATAACCCACCGATAATCCTCCGAACTTTTTGCAAATTTCACAAATGGAAAGCACAGTGAAAACCTTCTTTGCCTTATCTTCTACCAAAAGAATTCCAAGTTTCACTCCTTTAGTATTACAAGATACTGAGACCACTAGGATACAATAGGCTTGCCTTCCCCTTCATCTTGCAATCCTAAATAGTCTTCCAATTTCCTTAAACACGACTCCATATTGTCTACGTGTAAAATAAGATGCAAATGGTATAAAATAAGATGCAAATCATATAAAACACAATGCAAATCATATAAAATACGATGAAAACATCCTATATACACATTGCTTCACTGGTCATCCTTCTTTAGTGGCAACAATTTCTCACCAAACACGTCACTCAATAAAATCATGCAATGTGCTCATTGGAAACCCCACAGACTCAATTGACCCCATACTCAATTCTAAACCATGGGATAACTCAGCTATTACTACCTCACGTACAAAAAGAAAAACATCAGTCAATGCTAATAATTCCTTTGTAGTGTTGAACCTTAGGATCCCAACGTCACCTACTATAGCCCCTATACTTCTCCGACAACAACAATACAAATGATCATCAATCCCAACAACCACTCTCATAAGCTGACAAAACACCGATACTATAGGAACACATATATTATATACACTTGTATGCAACACAGTAAATGAATCAGATAAGCATCCAGTTCTACCTCGAATTATGGCCAAAGTTGCTACAACACACTCCAACTTCACAGGGGTTCTACTACTCCCTGAACTCAATTTTAGCATATTTTGGTCACCCTTTTGTGCTGATGTGACATCTTTATTATATAAAAATTGGGTCACGTCAACTTAAAAGGTGTCACATTTGCTACAAAGGTTGACAAAAATATTCTACAACTTAGTTTGGGGGTAATGGAACTCCTGTGAAGTTGGAGTGTGTCATAGAAATTTGGTCATAGTTCAGGGGTACTTGATGTTTTACTCTAAATGAATTGACATATGAACAAATGGATTCATGAGCAATTAATCTCTTAGCATTATTTAGAGACGTATAAAGTGTTATCAAAGCTATAAAAACTGATGAGGAGACGAACAATTCCATATGTTCACATGTTTTTTCAATATTATCCTCGACAATCATAGTTGTGAACTATACAAGAAACATTATTATAGGATCCGAGTCTAAAAGAAACAAACATTGCTTTTTAAAATTTCGGAGGTCATTGAAATTAAGTCACTGATCAGTTTCCACGCCTTAGCATGATATGTGCTCTGAATTGCAACGAGTAGATGCACATTTGTATCATTTTCTATGCCATAGTTAGCCAATGTTTGTTAAGAGCAAATCAACTGCTTTTCCTTGCAAGTTAGCTGTTGATGATCAGCTGGTATACCCGTGGTCAACATGATTTTATTACGAATCATCTCAACTGAGTCGGTAGAATCATCTTTGAATAACTAGGGTTTTGCTTCTCGGAAATGAACGCACGAAGAACTGAATAGGAATAGTTGGAATGAAATGGTTCGGTTTTCCCTTTCGCTTTTTAATACGGTGGGATGAAGAAGGAACTTGATTGAGATGATGCTTGTTGTGGTGGAGCTGCGGTTATAGACGGTGTCAGTCATGGTAAAGTGAAGTGAAAATTGTTTTGTGGTACACCAATGACAACAAGAAAATGGTTTTTCCAAATTGTAATAAAAATGGTGGGTTGAGGAGTCTCGTCACAACTTAAGAAAAGATGGAATCTTTTCATAAGTTTTAATGAAACTCCACTCAACTGTTCTTAATTCAACCTAGAGAAAATATTTGTGTGTTGTCTTTGCATATTAGAAAACCATTTTCACTTTACTTCCACCATGACCGACACCGTCTACAACCACAGCCCCACCACCAAAAAGCGTCAACTCGATCAAGTTCCTTCTTCATTGCTCCGTATCAGAAAGCGAAAGGGACTACTCCTATTCAGTTCTTCGCACGTTCATTTCCCAGAGGCAAAACCCTAGCTATTCATCTGATTCTACAGACTCAGTTGAGATGGTTCGTGATAAAATCATGTTGAACACCTACCAGCTGATCATCACGACTAATGTACAAGGGAAAGCAGCTGATCCGGTATGAACGAACATTGTGTAACTATTTCAAGAAAACAATACAACTACTCGGTTCAATGCTGAGCACGTATAATGCTAAGGCGTGGAAACTCATCAGTGGCTTAATTTCAATGATCTCCGACATTTTGAAAAACAATGTTTGTTTTCCTTCAGACTTGGATCGTATAATAATGTTGCTTGTACGGTTCACAAGTATGACTCCCGAGGAAAATATTGAAAAATCATGTGGCCATATGGAATTGTTAGTCTCCGCATCAGTTCCTGCAGCTTTGGTAACACTAGACATCTCCAGATAATGCTAAGAGATTAATTACTGGTGAATCCATTTTTTCATTTGACAATTCATTTACTGTGTTGCCTGCAACTTTGTACAATGTATGTGTTCCAGTAGTATCAGTGTGTTGTAAGGTACTGAGAGCGGCTGCTGGGCTTGATGATCATTTGTATAGTTTTTGTCCGAAAAGTGTAGGGGCTATAGTAGACGACGTTGGGATCATAATCTTCAACATTACAAAGGAATTATTAGCATTGCCTGATGTTTTTCCTTTTCGTACGTGAGGTAGTAGTGGTTGAGTTATCCCATAATTTAGAATTGAGTATGGAATCAATTGAGTGTGTGGAGTTTTCAATGAGCGCATTTCATGATTTTACTGAGTACATGTGTTTGGTGAGGAAATTGTTGCCATTGAAGAAGGATGGCACCAGTGAAAGCAATGTGTGACAAAGAGTATATTCGATGTTTGCATCGTATATTATGCGATTTGCATCTGATTTTATACAATTTGCTAGACAAGATGGAATCGTATTTTAGGAAATTGGAAAACTACTTTGGATTGCAAGTTGAAGGGGAAGGCAAGCCTATTATATCTTAGAGGTCTCAATTTCTTGTAATACTGAAGGAGTTAAATAGCACTTCAGAATTTTTCAACTGCTCGGATGTCTTATGGCAGAAAATGAGGCAAAGAAAGATTTCACTGTGCTTTTTGATTGTGATATCTGCAAAATGTCTTCTATCTTGTGTCTTGAGCCGGGGGTCTATCGGAAACAGTCTTTCTACTTCTTTAGAGGTAGAGGTATGGACTGCATACATCTTACCCCCCAGACCCCACCAGGTGGGAATACACTGGGTTTGTTGTTGTTGTTGATATCTGCAAAATGTTTTGATGATTATTGGTGGGTTAGTACCACCAGGAGGTAACGAATTTTGAGGTAAGGAGACATTTAGCAGAGATGATGCTTGAAGAAGTTAGATACGGAAATGAGTAGTCACAATTGTGATTAACCGAGGTGTACACTTTTTGAATCCACGGAGAAGCAAGAAGAAGAAAGAAGGAAGATGAATGAAGTTTGCAGAGAATGAGTAGTTCAATATCGTTCAATTAGTTATCAAAAAAATATTACATGTCGTAGGTATTTATAGAACACTTCTAGAGTAGAGATCATAACAAAGAGGCTCACTATCTACTAGTTAGTTATAACAAACAACTTGCAAGTAACTAACTCCCTGAAGCTAATCGCCTACTCCAAGATAGCTGCTAAGACTTTGTACTCTTAACAACATGAGATGTTTTATTGACAGGTCCCAACTGCTGGAAGAATCAATTGAATACATTGGAGATGTGGATCCCACATTGTTGCGAGGCAATCTGCTTCTAGGACTCAAACATGAAGAAGCTACTGAGCTTGGTCCGTTGAGGGAATGGTTTTTCTTTGTATGTCGAGAGATCTTCAATCCTGAGAGTGCTCTTTTGGCTGCTTCCCAAATGACCATAGATGGTTTCCCCAAATCAAGGTAATCTTTGATATCCTTTATATATGCACATATTTATGGACCAGTTATCACTTCAACTCTTAAGGCTCCAGGATTCACTTTCTCTGAACAAAACATCGTAGTTTTTACTTATCTGACAATGAAAGGCTCCTTGAATACTTGGATTGCACGGCATATGCAATAATTCTGTCATGACTCCTAGTCAATATATATATGTATATTGTCTTGTCCTAGTTTTGAAGTATATTTAAAGGCATAATACATAAATATGACCCTAAATTTGACACCAAATTATAACATTAACCTTAAAATTTGATAGTGCACCAGTAGACCCTTTAACTATACAAAACCTGAACAAAAAGACACTTCGATTTCGCAACTACACGCGTGTACCTCACTTGCTCTAATGTAGATTACTAATCCACTCATATGGTGCCACCTAATAAAAAAAACACATCATAAGTATGACCTTAAACTTTGTCGGTGCACAAATAGACCCTTTAACTACAAAAGCTGAACAAAAAAACCCTTCAATTCCAACTCGGACGTGAGATGTTTTGCGTGTACAACACGCGTTTTCCACATAGGATCGGGGTGTTTATTTGTTGAGGTTTTGAATAGTTAAAGGTCCTATTTGTGCACTATCAAAGTTTAAGATAAATGTTATAATTTGGTGTCAAGTTTAGGATCATATTTATGTATTATGCCATCTTTAAATCTATATTAAATGAAAAGATTAGAACATCTCATAGTGATAGAAGATAAAAGGAATAAGATTGAAATATAATTAGAATTTTTTTGCGTCTAAAAGATTTAACTTAGTCATTAATATATGCTGTGCAAATTATCTTATAGGTTGATTGGTGGCACTACAAACCACCTGTGGACTTGTAGCTGACACAGCAAGAGCATGTGTCATATCAAATGAAAATATGCTCCTGGGTATTGTGGAGATGATTGGCTGCAAAATAGGGGCAAATACACAATCCAAAGCAGCTATCAATGGAGAAGAGGGATGCATGGAACAAAGCTAATGTGCCTAAACATGAATTTATTTGTTGGCTCCCAATGCACAAGAGGCTGCTTAGCAGGGATAGATTAAATAAAATGTGAGTAAGTCAGGACCCTGGGATGCCGATTATGTGGTAGTTTCCCAGAAAGTATTACACATATATATTTTGAGTGAAAATTTTCAAATTTATGCTAGGAGGGAGTCCTAGACTGGCTGAAAATGATGATTCATAGGAATGAATTTACGGGAATCTGGACGGGACTTGCACGAAAGACTACTGGGAAAATAAGCAGGGTACTCATAAGAACAATACTTGCTGCAGTCATCTATCATATATGGCAGGCACAAAATGGAGCATTGTGGAATAAAGAAGTAATCAGACCCCAAAGGTTGTTTGAAGATAATCAAAGAGGAAAGCAAAGGCAGAATCTATGAAGTCTTGCATGGGAAGTACGTAAAGACGGATTGGATTGAACAATTATTTGCATAGAGATGTAATAACGTGTGTGATGTGGTTACTAATACATTCTGTTCATTCGACCAAAAAAATGGCGATGTCATCTCCATTCCTTTCGCATGTCAAGCTTTATTCTTGATTTCATTCACCATTATTCCTTGTGGAAAAATATTTTTACTTCAGAAACTTGAAAGTAAATTTATATCAATTAACAATATATTTTTAACTCTTATATGAACATGATGTAATCTATTGATGATTTCTTTTATTTATATATTCAAAATAAAAAGGAAAAAAATACACCAATCACGATTATATAAAGATCAAATTTGCAAGTCTTCATTTTTTCCCTTTGTTCCTTTCTTTTGCTTTTATCATATTTCCTTTTTGCTTCTGTGTTGTTCTCTTCTTCGTTGGTCCAACTTTTTTGGGATACTCAAACTCAAGCATTAAAACAAACATAAGATTATATAGGGACATTGATCTGAGAGTCTATCAGAAACAACCTCTCTACCTCCCATGGCATGGGTAAGGCCTATTTACAAATGTTGTAAGATTACATGGAGTATGTTGTTGTTATATTGAGAGAGTTTGATATTGGCCGAATGGAAGAAGTAAGGGACAGGATATATAATTTATTTAGCATGAGATCCATACCTAAACTTTGCACTGTAATGTAGCTCCAAACTGTAGGTTAATTTTTCTCTGGATCAAAACATCGATATAGCTTATGTAAGATAGTCCAAAACTATTTCTAAAAGCTTAGTGATTTTGTGTAGTGTAACACCCCGGGTAATCGAGCTTAAAATGAGCCTACGTGGTCCCTAAATTAAGCGCAAATCACTTTGGGAAGCTAAGGGTGTGGATGGTATGGGAGGGGTTTTGGGTACAAAAATAGGCCGTGCATCGCGAAGGAGCCATCGCGCTATGGCCCCGCACCATGAGGGGCCCCGCAAGGGCTCACTGCCTCGCCCCCGTGCCAGGCCTCGCACTGCGATGGGGCCTGTACCTCAACCCCCCCAGCCTTAGTCGGCCGATTGATATTTTAAAAGGTGTTTAGGAGTATTCGGGTCCTTCCACACCTGATAAACCATCCCCTATTCACTTACACATTCCCAAGCCCTTAAAATGACAAAATCATTCCAAAAGGGTCATTCTCTACTTCAAGAACTCAACTTAACAGCTTTAAGGATAGGGTTCAAGCTTAGGGCTCCTTTCTTGCGATCTTCAGGGAAATTCTCTTCAAAAAGGCATGTTGAACACTCCTTTACTTTAACTATCACGATACTGTTACCTTTACTTGATATTCATATGTATTAATGGTTACATTAAAGCAAGGGTTGAGGGATTTTCTTGTAAAATACTTGTATTTGTTTCCTCATGTTCTAAAGGTTTTTTATGTGAAAATATAGTGGATTGTAAACTGAAATTGTGTATTAAATAGGGATGGAATTCGGTAACATGGCTTTATAATGTTTATAGTTTTTGCATAGCAATGACATGAACCTAAGCCCATATCATAATTTGATTTTCGTACAAGGATTTTATAGTGTTTTGTCCGTCCTTTAAATTATTGCACGACATTAAATGGGAAAAGGTAAAAAGTATTTTGAAACACCCTTGGGACCATGATTATGGATTTTTAAAATGGAATTTAGATTCTAAAGTTGTAAGACCCTGTAGAATCCTAAGTTTGATTCAGTCCTGTAAAAGCTAGTAAGGGGTCCAAGACTTAGAAAAATTCAGCTAAGTGTTCATTCTTAGAGTTATTTTAGCCTTTGTAAGTTGGTAAACCTTTTCCACGACCCTCATGACCTTCAAATATCGATTTTTAGGCTAATTCATTATCAGGAATGTCAGTAGGTGTTCTAGGACAAGTTTTGAATTTTTCGGACTTCGTTTGAGGCACGTTTGGAAGTCTAACCCAGTGGATCGACGCGATCTTGAGGCGCTGCATTGCCCATCGTGTCGATGATTATTTTTTCCCACCTCCCAGTGCAAATTCCAGTGAGCCTATGCGGACTCAAAGCGGCGCGTCGACCATAGTGTCAACCACATCGATGTGATGCATCGGTTTGCGTGTCGCTAGGCCAGTTTTCAGTCATTAAAAAGCCGTATCCTCAGGAGTATTTGGGTATTTTTCCCATGCCTATAAGCCCCCAAAACATGAAATTAAACCCTTCTAAGAACAAAATTCATCCATTTTTCACAAGTTGCTCTCAAGAACAAACCCTAGGAGGTTTAAATTCAAATTTAAGACTCAAGAGCTTACCATCAATCTTTTCAGAATTTAATCATTAAGGTATGTCAAGTGTTCATCCAAGGGTTTCCTTCTTCCCTTGGAGTTCAAGAAACCTTTTAATTAAAAGTTAATAGATTTGATGAATTTCATGGATGTATTTGAATGTGTTCATGATTACCATGTTAATGGGGTTCCTAATCCATGATTAGTTGTAAGATTCATATGAGATTATTTATTTTATGTGTTGTATCATGTGTATTTATGCTAAAACCCTTAAATTGTGAATTTGGTATTTGAAACTGTAATGCCGTCATGTTGTTTAGTATTATGTGCATATACTATGCCCTCCAAATGTTTGATAGATTGTTCATGTGAGTTGAATAGTGAAATCTTCATCATATTAGCATGTATATAAGTTCAAGTCATGCAAGTGTTTGTCAAAATGCCTCAATGAATGAATGGTGATCAAGTAATTAGTAATCATGTGTCATGTTTGTGATGTGCCATCAAATTTATGCTATCGAGTCCTGGTGGTACTTAATACCCGACAATCTAGCTGTTTACCTAGAGCTATAGTAGTTACAGAATAGTCTCGGTAGTATCATGATCAGTAGTTCATTAATCAGTTCAAAACTCAGTTAGTAATTAGATTAGAACCTAACAAACCCTGTTCAGTTCAGATAGACAGTATGAATCAATAACAGATCAATCCAGCCTAGTACAGTTTAGAATTCAGTCCAGTGTCTATTCAGTTAGGAATAGGATTCAGCACTGAGTGAACCTAAGGATGGGGACTCAACTGCCAGCATAGGGTGTGATCCTTAGAAGTAGTCCTTGTGTTCCAGAACTATGTAACCAACATAGGTTGAGACATCAACCTGCCAGTTGAGGGTTAATGAGGTATCCCACCTACCAGTTGAGGGTACCACCATTCTCATTCAGAGCACCTTCCATATGAGGGTGACTCAGCTTGTCTTTACCTATGGTACAGTACTGACACCCTTCTAGCTGGGTTATAGGTTGGACCCCAATTAGAGCAGAGAAGGGCATGTCGGTTAGATGATTACCTCCCACAGTCTCAATTTTAGTCTTCAGAATAGAACTCAGTTCGGTTCAATAGAAATCAAGATTGTTAGACACAGTCACCCAGTTTAGTATGGAACTCAGAATAGTTCCACGGGATCAGGACTGTCAGATACAATCATTTAGTTTAGTAAAACAGTATCAGTAAACTCAGATATCAGTAAACTCAGATATCAGTAAACCAATGATTCAAAACTCAGCATTCATTATTACCATGACCTCAGATACAGTTTAAGCATTCATGCATGTACTCTTTTTCAGTTATGTTCATGTCATTTAGTCAGTTATTGTTCATGCACACAAACCTATACATATCAACCCACCTCACCTCACTTAGCATACTAGTACATTCAAAGTACTGACCCATACCTTTCTTTTGCGCTATGATGTCTTATATCATAGGTTTAGATGCACGGGCTCCCGATCATACTTAGTAGCCCGATCCATCAGTAACAGACTAATGGTGAGTCCTCATTGTTTGAGGAAAGATTTATTATTCAAGTATTTTAGTTCTCAGTTTATTTCAGTAGTCGGAGTTAGTTGGGGACTTGTCCCATCAAATTCTTATTCAGACAGTTAGAGGCTTTTCAGACTAGAGTATTTTTAGTCAGATGTTCAGTTTTGGTATTGATGTATCATACGTTGTATTTATTTACATTTTTGAACCTTATGGCAAGTTTCCCCTTAATTTCTGCATAATTATTTAATTATTACAGCAAGTACCAGTCATGGGTTAACTTGTTGTCCCTCGAGATTATGAGCACCATGTAGTGTACGAGGTACAGACTCGAGGTATTACAAACTTGGTATCAGAGCCTGAGGTTCAATGGAGTTCTAGGAAGTCTGAAAATCGTACCTAGTAGAGTCTTGTGCATGGTTGTGTAGCGTGCCACACTTATGGACATGAGGCTATTACATGTTTTAGGAAAAACTTTCCTTCTTTCAGTAATAATGTCATGCGGGTGAGCACAAGTTCAAGTTAAACTCTCTGTCTAATCCAAGTTTCTATTCCATTTACAAAATATTCCTCGAAAGAGGACTAAGGGAAGAGGAATGAGAGACCATCTAGCACCTCAGCCCATCCAGGCAGATCATCTGGGCAAATATGTCTCCCACGCTAAATTCAGAGCAGCTTTCACTACCCTAGCTCATTTTGTGGAAGCCCAGAATAAACGCTCAACTGCCGTTCAAACCGACGCAGTGGCCAATATGCTACAGCCAGGATTTAGGACTTCACCCAAATGAACCCTCTATCTTTTAGTGGGTCTAAGTTAAATAAGGACCCACAGGAATTTCTTGATTAGGTATAAAAGGTTACAGATATTATGGGGGTAATAGCTAGTGAAAGTTTTGAGTTAGCTGCATATTAGTTGCAGGATGTGATTCACTCATGGTTCAAATAGTGGAAAGCAGAAAAGGCCACAGATGCAGGGCCCATAGAGTGGGAGGAGTTTGCCACTACTTTTTTGGATAGGTTCTTCCCATTGGAGTTGAGGGAAATAAAGGTTTTAGAATTTATTAATCTAAAGTAAGGCAAAATGATAGTGAAAGAGTATTCTCTCAAGTTTAATCAATTAGATAGATACCTCCTCATGTGGTGGCAGATAGCAGGTCCAGGATGAGTAAGTTTGTATTTGGTGTGTCTAGCAGTGTGGTTAAGGAGTATAGGACCGCAATGTTGATTAAGGAGATGGACATATCCAGGATCATGGTCCACTCTCAGTAGATAAAGGAGGCTAAGAATAGAAAGATGGAGAGGGAGAATAAGAGAGAGAGAATAGGTAGTTTTAACTTCACTCAGCCTAAGTTAAAGGGTGAGAGTCGTTCTTAGTTTCACCCAAAATCTTCAGTTCCAACTCCATCCCCAGCCTGTACTCTAGTGTCAAAATTCAGAGACAGCAACAGATACAGGGTGCCAGGCTCTAAGCCTCAGGGTAGTGTCAACAACGTCCAAAACAATCCCCTTTTCCCAAAATATGGCAGAAACCACCAGGGTATCTGCAGGGCTGGCGGTGATGTGTATTTCAGGTGTAGTAAGCAAGGTCACAAAGTTAGAGATTGTCCCCATTCAGGTTCCTAGGGTCAGCATAACCGTCCTTCAGCTTAGTCTGGTCGTCCGAATCAGCAGGGTTCTAGTTACTTTTCTAAGATAGACCTCAGATCAGGCTATTATTAGCTTATAGTCAGAAAATATGACATTCCGAAAATAGCTTTCAGAACTAAGTATGGTTACTTTGAATTCTTAATCATGTCATTTGGTCTTACTAATGCCCAACAACTTTCATGGATTTGATGAACCGTGTGATCAAGTAGTACTTGGATATGTTCATCACAGTTTTCATAGATGACATCCTTGTCTACTCCCGCAGTGAGCATCATCATGTAGACCATCTCAAAATATTATTACAGACTCTCAAAAACCATCAACTATTCACCAAATTCAGTAAGTACAAATTTTTGATAAGGTCAGTAGCCTTCCTCGGCCATTTCATTTCCGGTGATGGCATTAGAGTTGATCCCCAAAAGACCGAAGCAGTGAGAAACTTGCCAAGACCTATCTCTCTATCAGATATTCAGAGTTTCTTGGGTTTGGCTGGCCATTACCGACAGTTTATTAAGGGATTTTCATCTATTGCATCCCCTATGTCCAGATTGACTTAGAAGAAGGTCAAATTTCAGTGGTTAGATTCGTGTGAGAAGATTTTTCAGGAGTCAAAGACTCGACTCACTATAGCCCCTGTTTTGACACTACCAACTGGTTCAGATGGGTTTGTGGTATATTATGATTCTTCCAGGGTTAGTTTGGGGTGTGTTTTAATGCAGAGAGGTAAGTTCGTAGCCTACGCCTCTAGACAGCTTAAGCCTCATGAAAAGAACTATCCAACTCATGATCTTGAGTTAGCAACATTAGTTTTTTCCTTAAAGATTTGAAGGTACTATTTGTATGGTTTAAACATTTATGTGTTCACTTACCATAAAAGCCTATAGTATGTGTTCTCTCAGAAAAACCTATACCCCATAAGAGAAGATGGTTGGTGTTTTTTAAGGACTACGATATGAGTGTTCTGTATCATCCAGGCAAAGCCAATATAGTGGATGATGCTCTTAGTAGGTTGTCTATGGGCAGTATTGCTCACGTGGATGATGGTAGCAAGAAGTTAACTCAGGAAGTTCATCAGCTTGGCCGACTAGGTGTTTGCTTAGTTAATTTAGTAGAAGGTAGTGTATGGGTGTAGAGTAGTTCAGAATCATCCCTAGTTTCCGAAGTGAAGGAAAAATAGGATAGGGATCCCAGCCTAGTTAAGTTGCAAGAATCAGTTAGAGATCAGAAGATAGAGGTTTTCTCCCAAGGGGAAATGGTGTATTGCTTTGTTAGGGATGACTATGTATGCTAGGTATAGATAACCTAAGATAGCAGATTCTTGCAGAAGTGCATGGTAGGCGATACTTTATTCATCCAGGGGCCACTAAGATGTACCGTGATTTATAGGAGATCTATTGATAGAGTGGGATGAAGAGAGATATTGTAGAATTTGTAGCCAAGTGCTCAACATGACAGTAGGTTAAGATCAAGCATCAGAGGCCTAGTAGGGCTATGCAGGAGTTCAGTATCCCCACTTAGAAATGGGAAGAGGTGAATATGGATTTTGTGATAGGTTTGCCTCATACTCGTCGTCAGCATGATTCAGTTTGGGTCATTGTAGACAGGATGACCAAATCAACTCATTTTCTACCAGTCCATACCTCTTATTCAGCCGAGGAATATACCAAGCTCTATGTTAGAGAATTGGTTAGATTACACGGAGTTTCGTTATCCATTATCTAAGATAAAGGTACACAGTTCACCTCTCATTTTTGGAAGGCGTTTCAGAAGGGTCTTGGTTCCCATGTTTACCTTAGTACAACCTTTCACCCTCAGATAGATGGTCAAGCAGAAAGGACCATTCAGACTTTAGAGGATATGCCAAGAGAGTAGGCTATAGACTTTAAAGGTAGGTGGGATAACTATTTGCCTTTGATTGAGTTTACATGTAACAACAACTATCATTCCAACTTTCAGATGGCTCCATTTGAGGTGCTCTATAGGAGGATATGTAGGTCTCCCATTGGTCGGTTTAAAGTGGGAGAGGCTGTAGTGGTAGGGCCTGACTTGGTGTTTGACACCTTAGAGAAGGTTCAGTTGATTAGGGAAAGGCTTAATACAACTCAGAGCCGATAGAAATCATACACAGATATGCAGAGAAAGGATTTCAATTTCGAGACTATTGATTATGTGTATTTGATGATCTCTCCTATGAAAGGAGTGAAGATTTTTGGCAAGAAGGGGAAGCTCAGTCCCTGATATGTCGGTCCTTATCGAATTCTCAGCCGTTTCAGAAAGGTATCTTATGAGCTTGAGTTTCCTTCAAATTTAGCTTTAGTCCATCCAGTGTTTTATGTCTCCTTGCTAAAGAAATGCATAGGTGACCTAGAAGTTGTAGTTCCTGTAGGGAGTATAGACGTTCAGACCAACCTCTTTTATGATTAGATTCCAGTCAAAATCCTTGACTATCATATTCGCAGCCTGAGGAACAAAGAAATCCCTCTAGTCAAAGTTCTTTGGCAAAACTAGTCAATTGAGGGAGCTACTTGGGAAGCAGAGACAGATATGTGGACAAAGTATCCTCACCTATTCTTCGTAAACTCAGACTCAGCCCAAGGTAACAGTTTTTCCTTGAACCTACTCAGTTCCATGCTCAAATTCTCCTTTATAGACTTTGTACTAGTTATTGTTGTATATTCAGTTGTGTCTTCATACATAAGATACGCATGTTCAGCATGAGAAACTCCGCTTATTAGCAACCCAGTCATGTATTCAGGATTCATGTTCATCTATATAATGTCCATGTTGATCATATCCCATTTCCAAAGAGGAAAAACATCTCTTGGGAAGTTTTCCATGGTCTCAAATAGTCCACCTTAACTTATTGACAATTCAAACACTTTGCCACAAAGTTAGAAACATCTCTTTTCATGTCATTCCACCAGTAAATTTCCTTAAGATCATGATACATTTTGGTAGAGCCGGGGTGAACAACATACTTGTAAGTAAGAGCTTCGTCAAGAATCCTATCCTGTAATCCATCCATATCTAGCACACATAAACGACCTTGGTACCTCAAAACCCCATCACCTCCAGTTTCAAATGCCATTACATTTTGTTGATCAAGATCTTCCTTAATCTGCATCAAAATAGAATCCCTGGTTTGATTTTCCTTAACTTTTGCTCACGGAGAAGATTTTTCTACCTCTTATACAGACACTCCTCCCTCCTCGAAATCTAGAATTTGAACCCCCAAATTAGCAAAAAGATGAATATACTTCACCATACTCCTTTTTCCTTCCTCCATATAAGAAAGGCTGCCCATGGACAATCTGCTAAGGGCATCCGCCACCACATTGGCCTTACCCGGGTGATAATGTAGGATCATGTCATAGTCCTTCAACAACTCCAACCACTGCCTTTGTTTGAGATTCAATTCTTCCTGTGTGAGGACATACTGCAAACTTTTATGATCAGTAAATATATCAACATACATCCCATAAAGATAATCGTGCCAAATCTTAGTACAAAAAGCATCACCGCTAAATGTAGATCATGTATATGATAGTTCTCATGCACATTTAATTTCCTAGATGCATAGGCCACCACCTTACAATGATGCATAAGTACACACCCAAGTCCCACCCGGGACACGTCACAGTAAATCACAAATCCCTCTGTACCATCAAGAAGGGTCAAAACTAGTGCAGTAGTTATCTTGTCTTTTAGTTTCTCAAAACTATTCTCATAAGAGTCAAACCATAAAATTTTTTTTTTGAGTCAATCAAGCAAGTGGAACAACTATGGATGAAAAACTATCTACAAATCTTATGTAATACCTGCCAAGCCCAAGAAACTCTGGATGTTGGTTGGAGCCATGGGTTTGGGCCATTTTCTCATTGCCTCGACCTTTTGAGGGTCAACCTTAATTCCCTGAGTAGAAACAATATTCCCCAGAAGAGTAATATCACTAATCCAGAAGTCATACTTGGAAAACTTCACATACAACTCATGATCCTTAAGAATTTGAAGGATGCTTTCGAGGTGATTGACATGTTCCTTCTCACTCATAGAGTATATTAGGATGTCATCAATAAAGACTACGATGAATAAATCTAGAAACTGGCGAAACACCCTATTCATTAGGTCCACAATGATGCAGGGGCATTAGTCAGTCCAAAGGATATAACTAAGTATTCATAATGACCATATCGGGTTCAGAAAGCCATTTTGGGAATGTCAACCTCTCTAACCTTCAACTGATGGTACCCTGAAAGAATATTTATTTTGGAAAAATATTTCGCACCTTGAAGTTCGTCAAAGAGATCATTGATTCTGGGAAGAGAGTAATTATTTTTAACTATGAATTTGTTCACCTGACAGTAATCTATACACACATAGAGGGATCCGCCTTTCTTACGCATGAAGAGTACCGGATCACCCCAGGCAGAGACACTAGGATGAATAAAGCCTTTGTTAAGAAGGTCATTTAACTATTTTTTTCAACTTTTTCAATTCTGTTGGAGCCACTCTGTATGGAAGAATAGAAAATAGGCTAGGGGTCTAGCAATATGTCAATGCCAAAATCTATCTCCCTATCTAGTGGTATCCCAGGGAGGTCATTTGGAAAGACTTCCAAAAATTTATTAACTTTCAGAACAGACTGGAGGGAAGGACTTTTGGTACTAGAATCTTTGACCCGAACATGATGATACAAACAACCCTTCAATAAGAGCTTATAGGCTCCAAGGTACGATATGAATTTCTTTCTAGGGGAAAGAGAATATCCCTCCCTCTTTATCACTGACTCCTTAGGAAAAAAGAAGGTGAACTTTCCAATTATACAGTCTAAGGTAGAATAACATGAATGGAGCCAAACCATTCCCGGAATAGCATCAAAATCAATCATGTTCAGTTCTACAAGATTGGCCACAGTATCACGATGAAAAATAGACACCACACAATTTCTATAAAATCTCCTAGCCACAGTTTAATCACCAATAAGAGTGGAAACATAAAAGGGTTTAAAAATATTTTTGGGCTCAAAAATAAAAACTAATTACCACATAAGGGGTCACATAAGGCAAGGTAGACCCGGGATCAAGTAACATATACATTTCATGGGAGAAAATCTGTAACATACCCGTAACAATATTTGGTGAAGCCTCTAAATCTTGGAGGGTAGACAAAGCATATAATCTATTGTGAACACCTCCTGTAGCAGAAATAGTACCCTTAGGTGGAAAGGCTGTGGAATTAGTTTGGGACTTTACACCTCTAATTTCTCCTCTAGATGAGGGGCAGTCCCTTTGAATATGACCAAGTCGACCATACGCATAACATACTTTCTCATTGAAAAGCATATCCCTGGGTGATTTCTTCAACAATTATCACAGCGAGGGTGTGACTTCACAGGCTGAGTCACACTCTCCTGGGACTGAATACCCTGAGCTCTAGGCTTATCTCCTAACTTGAACCACTGCTCACCCAAAGGCCAAGGTACAGGGCACTAGATGAGGACTCGATATTAATCCAAAATTTCTTCTTAGACCATTTCATACCCCAAGTACCACCTTGCTATTGACTAACATTCTGATCTGCAGACCTAACTCTCTTATTCTGCCTCCCTTTTTCCCTTACTCTTGCCTGCCTTTTTTTCTCCTCTTCTACGTACTGCATATGCACTGATTACAAGGAAAAATACATGTCTTTGTCAGCATTGTCCCCTTACTTTGTAATTCCAGGTCTTTCGAGAAACCAGATGTAAACTTATTCATGTGAGCCCTTATATTACCTACTAACTCTGGAGCATAATGGGACAGCTGGGAGAACTTCAATGTATATTCTTTAACACTCATATTTCCTTTTTTTATATTCACAAATTCTTCAGTTTTTTCTTTCCTCAGCTGCTGGAGGAAGAAACAATCCAAGAAAGCCTCTAAAAACTCACCCCACACAGTAGGTTCAATATCTTCACCCCTCTAATTTCCCACTCATTTTACCACTGGTTAGATACATCCTTTAGTTGATAGGCTGCCAACTCAACCCTTTCAAACTCTTTAGCATGCATGACTCTAAATATTTTAACCATAACGTCAATAAACCCATGAGGTCCTCCTCAACCTTCATTCCATTAAAGGTGGGTGGGTTCAGCCTCATGAATTAGCCAACCTAAGTATTTCAGATGAACCAGGCACAGAGCTCTCATCGCCATACCGATGGGACTGAGAATCCACAAGCTGAGCAAATATAAAAATGGACTACTAAAACTCATCATTTAAGACTTCTCTCTGAAGAGGCTTGGTATGATTAACATCAAACTAATGAGCCTGAGGTGGGCTAATTTCGATTGGAGGAACCCTTGAAGTAGCAACACATTCTGGAGTACGAGCTCTATTAAAAGTCTGTATTCCATGAGTAGGGCGGATGCCCTCAGCACGGGTATTCTGCTTGTTGGTCTACGGGGAGGCATGACCAATCTTTAAATATAGGAAATCATAAGTTAGGGAAGCACTAACTAGAACATGAAGAAAAGAGAGACATTACAAGATTCCTAGTAGCTTCCTCCTTTCAAGTATGGCGCGATACACACCCATAAAAAGAACTCTACCTGACATGACTTTGTAGACACCCTTGGAACCTGAACCATGCTCTGATACCAAGTTTGTGATGACCTAACCAGTGGCCTTGGCCATGACGAGTATCCTAAACCATGAAGGCCCAAGAGGCCACTTAACTTGTCATTATAAGCAAAACCTATCTATTATAATAATGTAGAAGTAAACTAGAAATATGGTAGTTCTTTTATTTCAACTTAACAAATGTGGGACATAAGTCCATAAGAAAACCCATTACCATCTATAACAAGTCTATGAAGTCTCTACTAAATTGGAAACAATAATCTATCTGAAATTGGGACAAGGCTCCCTGTTGGACCATGAACTAAAAACAAATTAAATCAACACATGGATAAAAGTCCTTTCGAAATAAGGGAGGATCACCAATTCCAAATGTCTGATAACAATCCACTAAATAGCGGGAAAACAAGACTGGGCCTCTAAACCTAAAATTTAGAGGGTCAATACAGAAAGTTACTGGTATATAGAAAAATCCAAAATAATAGGTTATTATACAATATAGGTGAGAGAATTTCTTAAAACATTTAACATAAGATAAATGAAAAGACATGGGTGTATCTTGATGAATTTCAAATATCTTCTAGTAATCATGCCTCACTTTTTATTTTACTTTTGAGTTAGATGATAGACTCGACATTTCTATGATCCCATGGGTTATATGAAATCCTCCCTTAACTCGGTGGCCAAGTTCCCAATCCAAGTTTTCCGCAAGGATTGGAGTTCATAAAATCAAAAATACCCCTTATGTGAGCATACTGTAGGAATCTCCCCATGAGATGTCCTAATTATCCTCCTATGTAGGATAACATATCATAACTCCCTCATCTGCAAAACACAATTTTGGGCTATGAGTTATCTTAACTCAAGACTTCTTCGGATAATCATCTAACGCTCTTTAAGTCAAATTTTAGTGCTTTAAAATCATACTTCATGATCAAAACATTTAGTGTTTTTTCTGGTAAAGGGAATATCATCATCGGGTATCATCATACCCAGACTTGCAAGTCATTCATGTCATCAAATATGCAACCATTCTCATTAAAAATAGGCAAATGACCATAAAATATATTTATAACATCACTAGAGAGTTCTTATTACGGAAGCACATGAAATTTTATGCGAACACACTCTCTTCTTGAGACTTAAACATGCGTTGGCCTTTTCAATCATTTAATCACATTTAATTCTTTTATTTAATACAAAGAGTATAGTTATAGAAAAAAAGCACCCTCTCATCAATTCATATCCAACGTCAAATCTATGATTGATCATATAATATTTGACTTATACTTTAGGACATGCCAATAAATAACCTATGTCGTGTAAATCAAGCAAAATCCACTTTGAGAGGAAGGTTTCATGTACCATTCTTTTAAGTTAATTCTCAAAACTCACACAACATTCAAACACATGTATATCATTAAAATCTATGGAAAACCTTACGAAATATCATCAGAATGGGTTCATGATGCATATACTTCAAAGTATACACAAAAACCTTTCTTATATACATAATTTCATACTTTTAAAACTTATTAAAAACAATACAATACTCCCATGAGGTTTAGGATAGTCCTACATACCTTAAGTTTCTTAACTTGGAAATGAAACCCTAATCTTGAGCTTTCTTGAAGGTTCTTGAAATTGGGGAGCTTGAATTCTAGGTTACTTAGGGAAAACAGAGATGAATTTTTGTTCTTGGAAAAATGAAAGGGTTTCCTTTAGAGTGAATTGGAGAAGAAGGGCAAATAATGGCCTAATAAATGTCCCAATTCGTATTATGGAAGATTTGGGTTGAGGGGGAAAAGACCCAATTATCCCTCAACCATTTAAATCAGAATTTGACGCAACAATGTAACCATGATGTTGTCCAGATTGTAGTTGTTGATTTCCCTCACCACGACATGGTGAGTGTGATTTCGATAATAAGGCCACGATGCAATCTTATCGCAATGACCCACTAGATTCATGATCCAAACATGCCTCAAACATTGTCTAAAAAATCCAAAACTCCCCCAAGCCATACTTCCTACATTACTAAACATGATTTAACTCAAAAACCCATGTCTTAGGCTCGGGATGACCAAAATATAAATCCATAAAGTTTAGAGGCCTAAAAATGACAAAGTCCCAAACATTTATTGAAAATTTCAAGACTTAAAACACTTATACATGCAACTAAAAGCTGAACTAAGCTAAGAATAATATAGGGTATTACATTAGGGTTGTAGGGTTAACTAGGGTAAAGGAGATTCCAAGTTGAGAATTGGGTCTTGGAACAAAAGGGACTCTTCAAGGTAAGTCTGTAGAGCTTATGAAGATTCTTAGGGAGATAAGGATTAGTATAGCTTGTGTCCAGGAAACCAAATGGGTAGGCTCTAAAGCGAGGGATATGGACGGGTATAAGTTGTGGTACTCGAGTAGCATGATACATTAGGAATGAAGTAGGTATCTTAGCAGAATGAAGATCTTAAGAGGCAGATTGTGGAGGTTATGAGTTTTAATGATAGGTTTATATTGATTAGATTGGTCATTGGAGGGTCTACTTTAATCATTATTAGTGCCTATGCTCTTCAAGTAGGATCGGATGAGGGGGAGACGAGGAACTTATGGGAACTAAATGAAATAAAAGCTTTTCTTTTTGGATTTTCTAGGGCTTTTCGGTTGTGGGTGGTAAATTTGAGCTTTCATAAGAGGGAGGAGCACCTTATTACTTTTTATAGTTCGGTGATTAAGACACAAATATACTTTTTGCTACTTAGGAAGGGTGATAGAGCTATTTTTAGAGACTATAAAGTCATACCTAGCGAGAATCTTTCAACTCAACATAAGTTGTTGGTGTTGGACTTAGTAATCAATTAGGGAAAAAAGAAAAAGAGAGTGGAGGATCGACTCAGGATTAAGTGGGGTAGCTTGACTTTAGCTTGTTATTTATAAATGTGGAAGAAGTTTATGACTAGCGGAGCTTGGGATAGTAGAGGGGGGTATGGATATTATATAGAAGACAATTGCTGGTTGCATTAAGGAGACCGCTAGATAGGTGTTGGGTGTCTAGAGAGGCTAATATAGCAAGCACCGAGGGACTGGTGGTGCAATAAAGAAGTTAAACGGAAGGTGAAAACTAAGAAAATGGCTTATGCTAAGATGGTTATGAGCAAGGATGATGAGGATAGGTAGATAAATAGGGAGAAGTACAAAATAGCTAGAAGAGAGGCTAAGTTAGTGGTTACAGTGGCTAAGATAACAAATTTTGAGAGCTTGTATGCAACTTTAGAAGAGAAAGGTGGGGATAAGAAGTTGTACAGGCTTACCAAGGCCAGGGAGCGAAGGGGTCATGACCTTGACCAAGTGATGTGCATCAAGGGAGAGGATGGTACAATGTTGATTGAGGATGCCCTCATTAGGAAGAAGTGGAATTCCTATTTCCATAAACTTTTGAATGATAAGAGGGATAAATATTTTATGTTGAGGGCCTTGGAGAACTCTAAGAGGTGTTACTACTATAGGTATTGTAAGCATATCAAGGTATAGAAGGTCGAGGGAGATATTATCAGGATGCGTAGGGTTAGGTCGACATGGCCAGATAAGATTTTGGTAGATTTTTGGAAGAGTATTAAAGGGGAAGGTTTAAAGTGGTTGATAAGGTTGTTTAACATCATTTTTAGGGTGGTGAAGATGCTCAATGATTGGAGATGGAGCATGATTATTCCATTATATAAGAACAAGGGGTTCATTAAGAGTTAGAACAACTATAGGGTATCAAGTTGTCTAGTCATACAATGAAGGTTTGGGAAAGAGTGGTAGATTTGAGGCTGAGGAGGATTGTGACTATATTTGAGAATCAATTTGGTTTCATGCCAGGTCGCTCGACTAATGTGGCCATTCATATAGTGAGGAAATTAGTGGACCAATTTTAGGAGAGGAAAATGAAATTCCACATTGTAGTTATTGATCTTGAGAAGGAATATGACAAAGTCCCCAGGGAGATTTTATGGGAGGGGTACCTATGGCGTACACTAGGTCAATTTCGGACATGTATGATGGCATGAAGAATCGTATGAGGATGGTATATAGAGATTCAGAGAACTTTCTTGTTTTGACAAGGATGCACCAGGGATCAACTTTTAGCTTATTTTTATTTGCCATGGTGATGGATGTTTTGACATGATGTACCCAAGGGAAGATGCTTTTGTGTATGTTATTATTTATGATATAGTACTAGTTGACAAAACTCGAGGAGGACTTAATGATAAGTTGGTGATTTGGAGATAGAACCTTGATCCTAAAGTATTTCGGTTGAGCGGAACCAAGATGGAGTACTTGGAATGTTAGTTTAGTGATTCGTCGCAGGAGGCTGATGTGGTAGTGAAGCTAGATTCTCAGGCCATTCAAAAGAAGGATAATTTCAGGTATTTGGGGTCTATTATTCAAGGGAATGATGAGATTTATGAGGATGTCACACACCCTATTAGTGTAGGATGGTTGAAATAAAGGCTCACTTTGGGAGTTTTGTGCGATAAGAAGGTGCCTTTGAAGCTTAAAGGTAAGTTCTACAAAGTGCCAATCCAAGCAATTATATTGTATGGAGCAGAGTGTTGGCCAGTTAAAAAATCCCACATATAAAAGTTGAAGGCAGCGGAGATGAGGATATTGCGATGGATGTGTGGTCTTACAAGGATAGATAAGGTTAGGAATGAGATTATTGAAGAGAAGGTGGGAGTGGTTTCATTAGAGGATAAGATAGGAGAAATGAGGTTACAATGGTTTGAGCACGTTATAAGGAGGGGCATAGATGCTCTTTTCTGAATGTGTGAGACACTGGCTATGGATGGTTTTTGGCGGGTTAGAGATAGGCTAAAGAAATATTGAAGGGAGGTAATTAGGCATGATATAGAGAAATTACAGCTTACAGAGGACATGACCCTGATAGGAAGGTGTGGAGGACGTGCATTAGGGTAGAGGGTTTGGTGATGTTTATGATTTTTGAATATATTGTTTACAGTATTATCTTGTGGTTTGTATTTTTACCTATATTAGATAATAGTGTTAGTTTATTTGGCATACTATACTAGCCTTTATTCTTTTATGTTTTGTGTTTGTTAGACTGTTCTCTGTCCTGAGCCAGGGGTCTATCATAAATAACCTCTCTACTTCATTGGGGTAGTGGTGTGGTCTGCGTATACTTTACCCTCCACAGAACCCACTATGTGGGAATATACTGGCTATGTCGTTGTTGTTATTGTTGGCATTTTCTCTAAGGTCCCTTCACTCCCCTCTTACAAAATATCATTATGTTTTCTTATAAGTACATCTTTGAATTTCGTAAGGTTTTCTTAATTCTAATCCATTATCATTTTCTAACTAACTACATATAATTTTCATATAGATTCGACTATTGGACCTTAAGACTTTTTCATATCGCGAATATGAATGTGTGTGGTTGGGTAGGGGAGAGGGAGAAGAGATTAGACTTTTGAAAATCCTAAGTAAAAAGGTACACGAAATTACTTGATAGTATCTTTATCTTCTTCGCTATATGCATATCGGTACACCCTAAAATTGAAAGAAAATATTTAATCTGCATTACATGCTAAGCGGATGTGGGTGTTTAGGATAGGTAGGTATGCCTTTGAGTTTTTCTATTAACATATAAATTCTCATAATTTTTCCTCATCTTAGGGTATTGAATTTTCCATCCACTCAAATCATTTTCTTACTAAGCTATTTTCTCCATTTTTGGATGTTGTTTTCTCTAAGGCCCGTCCACTCCCCTCTCTTAAAATATCATTAGATTTTTGGAAAAATTACCTAAAACAACAACTTTAGTTTTGAAACCACTAAAAATTTCTTCATTTTAAAAATATTATTTCTATCCCAACATTTACTACTTTTACTAAAAGTTGAGATACAAATTAAAGGCCACTCATCATATACCCTTTCTTTACCAAATTAAGAACGACTTCTTCCACCACCTACACCATTAATTCAGGGGATGATTTCAATTCCCTATTTTTCCTCTAATTCAAAATTTTTAATGAAGGTAAATTTCCCCCCAAAATCTTTTTCAATTTCTTCTAATATGACGTTTTTTTTTTCAAAAAAATCTCATTTTTTCCTCAACCATGTGGGTTGTAAATATACTTTTCCTATTGTTCTTGGTCCCTTGCCTTTTATTTATTGTTAGATTTATCTTATATAAAACAACATTGATTTTCGTGGTACAAAAATCGGTAAATTGGCTGCCAACAAAATTCATGTTCATCAGTACCTTAAAGTTACCGTACTGAACGAAAATGGACAGTAAAATCAGTTTTACAAGAGAGTTTTTCTTTATGACAATTAGTTGTCATCAATGGAAGATTCGAATTAATCTAATCTATATCTAATAATATTATACTGTTATTGAATGATAATCAGGTCTTTCAAGATGAATTTCTCGGAGAGAGAGTTTCTTGGATAAACAAAGTTGAAAGATTTAGAGGAGTTTGTAATCAAAATTTCTTGTAAAGGATTCAGAAGAAGGATAAACAAAGGACCCTTTGACCCTATCTTTAGAAAATTCATATAGTTTCCGATAATAATGAACAATGAAGAAGAGAACTGAAGTTATTTATGAATAATGGGTCGTCGAAATTTTTTGTAAATGGACGGTGGAGATCTGTTCCTTTTACACATCCGTCTACTTTGGATACCAGCCATGGATGTTGATCTCAAGAATAAGTTGAAATCTAATGTGTGCAATTTTAGGTTGAGATACATATTTAGACACTAAAGATACCTTTTTCAATTTCTTGTATCTCTTGTTCTCTGTTTATGTTTTTATACGTATATCTTATTTCTTAAGTTTTAGTGAAATAAGCATATCAAAGATATGTGTTAGTAAGTTCAAAGATACATATTGTGTACAAGGGGTTTTCGTATGAATCTCACATTATTTTTTATTCTGATTCAATTATTTATACCAAAGATACAGATTCTGTAAATTAACAGATACATTTTAAGCTTTTTGTCTATCTGGTTTTGTGTTATTGTGGATTTATGTATCTTTTGTTATTTCAGATCTGTGTAATTTTAGGATTAGATACATATTTACACATACATGATACTTTTTTCAATATCTTATATCTCTTGTTATCTATTTATGTTTTACATGTAACTCTTGCTTTTAAGTTTCAGCAAAATCAACATACCAAAGATACATGTTAGTAATCTTAAAGATACATATTGTGCATGAGGGGTAAGTTATATGTATCTCGCATTATTTTATTTTTTTAATTTAATTATTTATATCAAAGATACATATTCTGTAAAACAATAGATATAATTTAAGCATTTTTTTTATCTTTGGTATTGTGTTATTGTAAATTTATGTATCTTTCAAACATAATGCAAGTTGGACCAACATTAATTTTACCAAATAAGCCAATTATTTGAGCCGGAGGTCTATTGGAAACAACCTCTCTACTTCTTTAGAGGTAGTGGTATGGACTGCGTACATTCTACCCTCCCCAGACTCCACTAGGTGGGAATATACTGGGTTTATTGTTGTTGTTGTTGTTGAAGCCACTTATGGACCAAAATCAATTTTACCAAAAGGAATATTTACATTAAACAAAAATCAAAATTAGCAATAATGATAGAAATCAAAATTTATCAAAAATACTTCAACTAATCAAAAGCCAAAATTAGCAATGTTGGACCAATATCAAAATTTACCTCAAATACTACTAATATTGACCTAAAAAGAAATTAGCAATAATGGACCAAATCCACCAAATATACTATTTTATTTTTAGCAATCCGAGTAAAAAGGATTTTATTTTATTTGGATTCTTTATTGAGAATCCTAATTTGTAAATGCTACAAGTTCTTCATTCTTTCAAAAAATAAAATTATATTGGACACAGTTTTTTAACCTCTATGTAATACTTTACACCCATATCATTAGGATGAGCAACGAAGATTAGTTTTCATCAACAATGTATGGGGCTTCAATTTTATTCCTTGTTTCATCGATTTCAAGTTCTGAAGCATCCTTACTTTGAATAATTTTGAACCCTTTAGACATGACGTCTTAAAAATTCATTCACAATTTTCAGATTTTTTTTTTTTTAGCAATCCGAGTAAAAATTAAGGATTTTATTTTATTTGGATTCTTTATTGCGAATCCTAATTTGTAACCGCTACAAGTTCTTCATTCTTTCAAAAATAAAATTGTATCGGGAATATTTTTTTAACTTTTATGTAAAACCTTACACCCATATCATTGGGATGAGAAATGGAGATGAGTTTTCATCAATGATGTATGGGGCTTCAATTTTTATCCCTTGTTTCATCGATTTCAAGTTCTGAAGTATCTTTTAACGGGCATGTGTGAACATCTTGAAAAAATCTAACTTTAAAGAGTTCAGTCTCCCGCCGGCATGATTCTTTAAATATCCCAACACAATCTTCCAAACGACATCGTAGGACATAGCTGCAATAATGAAAACAAAACTTCAGCATATTTTTTTTAACCTACTGAAAAAATATAATAGATACATAAACTACACAAACGTGCACACCATGTATCTATAACAATACTATTAGGTATCTTTCATATGTTGATATAGATAAAACTAAAACACAACGAGATATATAATTAAACACCACAATAGTATCTCAAATACAATATTAGAAAAATGTATCATGTGCATAGAAATATGTATATCGGCCTTACAATAAATTTGTATAAAACAATAATTATGTAACGTTAGATACATAACTCATTAAAGTAGAGATAATTAACAACAACTGATACACTAAAGACAGAAATTAGATTTATAACTACTTAATTTTGCAATGTTTTTCTGATGGATTCCTTTTTCAAACACATTACTGCACCAACTTTTCCATCAAACAACATTTCACTAGCAGACTTATCTAATGTAATGATGATAAGTGGATACGTCCCAAAACCACACTCACTTTTCTTAATTTTGATATAAATCTTAACATCCATCTCGTTACGAATCAACAATGGTGTCACATTACCATCAACTATGTAACGGGCTTCAATTTTTTTCCTGCTTTCATCAATTACCAGTTCTACAACAATTGTCGAAATCAGTTTTTCGTAAGTTACATATTTACTAGCCACAATTCCATCACTCTTATAGCCCTCGTAGTTGATATCATTAACTTAAATGGCTGAATAACATAACAACACTAAAATATTCATTGAAATCACTATGGAAAAATATCAAGAAATAAAAAAATTGTATGATTTTTTTAACAAGCCGTAAAAAGTTTTTGAAATTTCAAAAAAGATTATGGAAATGTTCTCGTTTAGAATGGTGGAATACCAAACTAATTACCATAAATCATGGGATATTATTTTGTTTTTACCATAATTAGTTAGGTTAATTATTGTTTTAATGCTTCTTTAGCAATTACATTCCTTAAAACATGCTCATCAGTTTAATTAAAACATGTATCTATAGGATGTATCGAAGTTAAGAAACATGTATCATCAAAGGCTAAATGTTGGAATTTTCAGAATTTTTAAAATAGTTAGAATTTTTAGTAAATACTAGTAAACATGTCGTTATATATGTAATTTTTACTAGCTTTTTTATATTTACATATTAGAATTTCATAAGCTTTTCTTACATCTATTCCACTTTTATTTTGTGACTAACTCGATATAATTTCTTATATAGATCAGACAATTGGACCGTAAGACTTATTAGTATCGCGAATATGGATGTATGTGGTTGGAGGGGGGCGGGTAGGAGGGCAGAAGAGTTTTAACTTTTGAAAATCCTAAGAAAAAAGGTAGACTAATTTACTTGATATTTTATTTTTTCTTCTCCACTATATGCCAATCATACTCATCCTAAAATAAAAAGAAAATATTTAATGTGCATAGCATGCTAAGTGAATGTGGATGTGCAGGATGGGTAGATACGCTTTTGAGTTTCTCTATATAATAAACAAATTCTCATCATCATTCTTCATATCAAGGTCATGAATTTTCCACCCACTCAAATCATTTTCTTACTGAGCTATTTTGTCTATTTTAGATGTATTTTTCGGTAAGACCCTTCCACTCTCCTCTCACAAAATATCATTAGCTTTTTAAAAAGTATATCTTTGAATTTGTTATGGTTTTCTTTCTTTTATCCCATTTTCATTTTGTAGCTAATTAGATATAATTTTTCTTATATAGATCTGACTATTGGATCTTAAAACTTATTAGTATCACAAATATGGATGCATGTAGTTTCGGGGTGGTAGGGGAGGGGAGAGAAGGGATAACACTTTTGAAAATCCTAAGCTAAAAGGTACATGAAATTACTTGATATATTTTTTATCTTCTCTCGTATATATTAACCGTACTCATCCTAAAACAGAAAGAAAATATTTAATGTGCATTATATTCTAAGTGAATGTGGGTGTGCAGGATAGGTTCTAATACCCCATAAAATCGCGTGTCAAATTCAACTCGTAAAGCTCCACGAATGATCCCAAGACTTGAAAATTTTTTCTAAGTGTTCAAGATTCAACACTTAGTCTTATTTTAGACCTCCAAACTTCGGGAATTTATTTGGCGATCTTCCCGACATCCGTTTTTCAATTTTCAAGTTTTTTACGACCGGGAAAGCTCTTAGTATATCCCGAGTGAGTTGAGAAATTTTTGGAGTAACGTAAGGGAATGTTTGGGTGCCCAAAATTGAAGCCCCGGGCGATTAGCCCACGCCGCCTGCTAACTCCAGTGCTTGCCCATTTTTTTCCAGCATTTCAGGGTCAACTTCAAATGATCATAACTCCTTGTATATAATGAACTATGAGAGCTGATTTATATGAAATGAAATATATGAGAGTATTCTTTCCAATGAAATTGGTTTCAGCCAATATGGGCATCGGAGTAAAATGTTATGATCAATTTACTTCAGCCTGTCAGACAGTCAACAGAGGGACAACTTCGTCTTTTTCTCTTTTCTTAAGGGCATTTTTGTCATCTCCCACACCTTATATACCCATAAACACGGAATTAACCCCATTTTCAACCAAAATACACTCTTTTCTTCCATTTTCTCTCAATAACAAGAAGATAATTTTCAATTGGGGATTTAATTTCAAGAATCATTCCATCAATCTTCCAAGAATCACGAACTAAGGTATGCGTGTGTTGATTTATGGATTCCTTTAATCCATAAAGCTCAAAAAAATCAACTTCTAAATTATGTATTATGATATTTATGATGTTGATTGTTGATGATCATGTTGTTGAAATTTGATGATGCCCAAGATGAGATCTTAGTATGTTTGTATGAAACTATGGTGGTATATGATGTATAAACATGTGAAATTGGTGGTTGAATACTTTTAATCTTGATGAATCCACCTATACTAAAGAATTGCATGTAAGGTGTTTGTGAAAATACCTAAGAGACTAGAAATCATGCTTTTATGACATAATAAGTCCTAAATGACTAGTCCATGTTCTATGCTTATGTTCAACATGATTTCCATGCAAATTGTTACACATTGTTGTTGTAATATGGAATGCTCATGAAATTGAATTTATGCAAGTATTTACTTGTTATATGTATTCCCTTTTCGTGACCAAGAATATGATAACCATCTGTAGTATGAAATCCCCTACTTATGATATTGTGAATTGTGGACTCTATTCTTATGATTAAGTCAGTCATGTGTGTCGATTTCCTTCCATCGAGTCCTAGAGGTACTTGTGCCCGAAATATATAGCTGTGTGCCTAGAGCCATGTCATATTGTCACGATATTCTCAGTCAAGCCATGCTCAGTAGAATTCAGTTAGTCATGTGACTCAGGAAATCTCAATAATCTCATAAACTCAGTCAATTACCAGACATCAATAGTAATTCCATCAGTCAATGAAAATTCAGTAAACTCAGTACCAGTCAAGTTCTACTCAGCACTTAGTAACTTCAGTTCTCTCAGTCAGTCCTCAGATCTAAGTAGTATTCTGTCAATCAATGGAACTTATTAAATTTAGCTTAGCTCAGCTAAGCAACACTATTAGTCTAGTTAATCAGTTCAGTCAGTCATGCTTAGTGTCTATTTCGATGGGAGTAGAAGTTAGCACTGGGTAAAACCCAAGGATGGGAACACACATTGTCAGATGAAGGTGTGATTCTTAGCAGTCATCCTTGCATTCCAGAATAATGTACCCAGCATAGGTTGAGACATCAACACTGGCAGCTTGAGGGTTGATGAGGCGGACATCCTCCGTTCTCTTTTGTGGACACTTCCAGATTTGAGGGTCACTCACAACTTGTCTTTACCCGTGGCACGGTATTGACACCCTTCCAATCAGGACAAGGATTGGACCCTAGTTTAGCTAAATTAGCATACATGGGGCATGTCGGTTAAACTACTACCTCCCACAATTTTAGTTATTCAGTCTCAGTAAAAGAACTCAGATAGTTCTTCAGAATATCAGGACTGTCAGATACAGTCAACTCAGATATAGTACGAAATTCAGATAGTTCCATCAGATTTAGGGTTGTCTGCTATAGTAACCCATGTTATTAGTATCCAGTATGAAGGCTATCAGATATAGTCACTTATGTTATCAGCTATATAAATTATCAGAAATCATTTGCCAATCATATTAGATTTCAGTAAACTCATGCTATCAGTACTCAGTTTCAGGACTGTCAGACACAGTCAGTTAGACCAGTCCTTCATAATCAGGACTACCATAAACTATCATTCCTTTATCAGTAATAAAGTATCAGTCTCCTAGTATTCAGTAATAAAGTATTAGTTCCTCACTTATTAGTGATTCATAGTTCAATATCAGTAAATGATAACGCCCAAACTACAGCTCTCGAAAGAGTGTAAGCGGTCGCTGTCAAATATAGAACCCAACTGGGTTGGGTATTGAATCCCACAGGGAATACTTGGTCACTAAGTGTTGCAACTATTAGTAGACTGTTGGTCGAAAATTCTACGGAAAGGGGGGATTGAATTATGGCGTTAATTAATGTGCACAAAGTAACGAATAAAACGATTTGTGTAGTAAGCTTTAATAACAGAGAATGATAAGTTAGGGTTATGTCCACCTTATGAGTTCTACGAATCTATTAACTATGAGTAGTGCGGAATTCAAACATGCATGCACTTATAGAGATTCGTATTCTAATGGTAAATCCTAGTGTTTCTCAACCATCAAGGATTATTTCACTTTAACTCTCTCGAGCTTAAAGTGTATAACTAACGGTACAAACTCTCCAAGAGGTTAATCCAGTTAAGGCATTAACATGTAAACAGGGGATGGTAGCTCTATTTCCTTGTCACACTTTCTTTTCCAAACATGTAACTTTTCTCTCGAACAAGTTAATGCTATAATGGCGTATTCTATATGTTTGCAACCACAAGAATTTAATTAAAACGAAGAGAGTAATGATATAAGTAGGATACGTATCTAGAATTCACAAACTCATAGTAATAGATAGTATATCAAAAGGCTTACATAACCCTAACAGAGAAGTTTAGCTACTCATGAGTGAAATAGAGATCACAATAAACATCATCATCGTACCAAAGCTTGAATGATCTCACGTTGAGGATGAGATTGACGTCAAAAGGGAGATTGACGTTTTTCCCTAAGCCGTTTTTCTCAAGAGAGCCGTGTTTCTCTGTTTTTTTATAGAATCTGTAAACTGAATAATACTAAAAAGTGTCGAATGAATAGTGAATGAAAAACAATCGAATGGCATGCTGAAAAATTCAGCAAATAAGGTTTTTATAACATCCTTGTCCTAGTCCTACTAGGTTACTGCTGCACCCCTAAGTATTAAGAAATACTGATTTTGCCCGGGACAGATTTTCCATGCATCACATTTAGTCCACAAGCTTCCAAAAGCTGCCTTCCTTCTCACGTGAAGTTTTCCTTTGCTGCCCAAAGGTCCACAAAGTGCTGAAATTTTTATCATTAATACCTGAAAACATGCTAATCACGTTGGTTAGCTTACTTAAAGGAAAATGGACTAAAAATGCAGGAATTATATATTTTATCCTCAAAACTTAGCTATAACATGGGTAAATTATGGTGCTTTAGGCGTGTAAATACGCCCAACATCACCACCCCACACTTAAAGCTTTGTTCGTCCTCGAACAAAATATTACGTCCATGCAAACATCTACTTAGGATTTCACAGTAACAACACAAAATGTTCAACAAGACATGCACGACAATCATTAACAAAGAGTAGTTTTCTTGATCATTACGAGAAACAATTGAACCTCCAACATAGACTCGTGATAATGGTTAATTCGTATCCACAAGTTAAGCCATAAAGAATCATATAACGCTACCCAAATATCATCAACCATGTGTGTCTCACAAAAGATATCACCCATAATCACTCGTAGTTTTATATTTTTTAAAATATGGGTATAAGACTCTCCTTGATCTCTCTCACACAAAGAATTCATATGTAGCAACTGATGACCATAGGCTTGCCCTTAGTGTAATGCTCTACTAATATCAGAATTCTAAGCTTAGGATCAAATAGGTCTTTTGCAGGTTGTAATGTAGGCTAAGGGACAGGTAGGACTATTTTGGCCAGAAATAGTGACTATGTTCCCTAAGCGCTTTAATACATCACATTATGCCATTAACACTCTTTTTTTTAAACAACTCTGCTACCTTTCTTTCATATACCACCCCTTTTCACCTTATTTTGTTATTCCAACATAAACACAATTATCCTTTTAGTTTTCTATTTATTTTTCTTTTCTTTCTCTTTTTTTTATTTCATATTATAACGCACCTCTATGATAGCACTTCTATGATAGCCACTCTTCTTCACAACAATTTCAAGTACCATTATGCTCTGAGGCATCACTCTCACCCAATTCCCTCTTATTTTGTCACGTGACTCTACCATTTAAAGCTCTTATTTTGACACATGACTCTCACCCAATTTCCTCTTATTTTGTCACATGACTCTACCATTTAAATCATCTCCTAAACTCATACTCTTTATTTCGCTTAACACACACACAAGGCAAGTTCTAGCAGCCGTCACAACACAGAATATACTACAACCTCACACACACAAGGCACATGGTCAACTTTATTGGGAGCAGTATAGACTCTTGACCCAACATTTGAATGAATTAAACCACACAATTATCACACATTGAGTCAGACTTGGAGCCTAAATGTCTCAATAGTAATGATTTTAGCACAAACTCTTGTCATAATACCATGCCGCCTATCAGAACGATTTCATGCAAAACCTAAAAAATTTAACTAACAAACGAGAATAAATGCAGGCAAAGAAGTACAATACAACATACAAATACCATCACCCCATACTTAGACGGGACATACTACCCTCAGTGGAAAATAAATAAGAAAAACCTGATTAGTCGGACTCCTCCTCTATGTATGGGGTCACACCCCCTGCATCGAAATCATCATCAGAGTCATCGTCATCAGATTTCTCCTCCACGTCTGAATCTGGTATTCAGCGATCATCATCAGTCGACACATCATCATCGAGAGGTTCCTCAAAATGTACCCCTACTCCGCACATAGCCCATGCATGCTCATTCATTGGGTAGTCATAATCCAACTGCTGGAGCTCTACATCAGTTGGAACACGATCCCCACTCATCATGGTAAACGTCGTCATGCCATATAAATGGTGGTCAATTTACTTCATAGTAAACCATGAAATTCTTTTAATAATCATCTTTCATATTTACAAACAAGATAACACCCTCTCTTCAGTTTATAATCAATTTCAAGCCTTAAACAATAGTAAAAACGTTTATGCCATGTTTCTAAATATGAAATTCATCAATTCATAAAACGTGAAAATCGAGTGATGTCATAATAAGAGAGCGAGTATAAATATTCATGCTCTCAATTCAACTTTCAAACTTAAACCGCATACATGCATAAATAGGAATGAAAATCGAATTTAAGGGGGAGGCCTCAAGACTAAAGCATTATCAAAGCATATTTGTCATTGTAAATTAAAAACCCCTCAAAAATATATGATTCCATATTTTTAAAACCTTACTCAAAACATTTTCAATTAGACCATGTAGTTTAGGAAAACCCCACGTACCTTAGTTGATGAAGAATTCATGAAAAGATCAAACCTTTAAGCTTGAAAGAGAAAACCCTAAGTTTCTTTTCTCCTCTTGTAACTTAGAAGATGAATTAGGGTTTTCTGAGGAGGAATTAAAATGCATGAGGGTTGTAATTTGGCTATAAATGTTTAGGGACTGTTATTGGACATGAAAGGACCGTATTGCCCTTAAATAACACTAAAATGGTGCTTTTTCTCTGCTCTACTCAAGGTGGGTGACACACAGCCCATGGCACAGGACAAGATGGGTGACCACAACCAATGTCATAGCCTTAAGTAGGAGTCGCATGCCCCATCGCATAGTCTGGACAATGTCTCATTCAAACACTCATAACTTTTGACTCCGGACACGGATTGACGAATGTTCAGTGGCATTGGAACGAAGATTCAAAGAAATTTAATTTGATATATAGTAGGACCTCTAAATCATCATATTATAGGAGTAATAGTGGATAGAATTTTACCCAAGTTGAAACATCCACTAAAACTTAATCATGGAAATGTTTTCAACTCATCATAGAGTTAAGGGATTTTTGTAACCTAAATTCATATTCAAAGATATTCCCATACTATATGATTGATCACCACACATATATCAATATGGAATCACTTAGTTCAATTCTATATGCATAGGAAAGATGTTTTAAATTCTAGTCCAAATGTGAGGGGTGTTACATTAAGCGGGTTAACAATAGGTTGAGGTCGTTTAGATTGTTCATTAGAGGATTTAATTTGATTGTTAATAGTGCCTACTCTCTGCAAGTAGGAACAAACGAAGAGGAGAAGAGGAACTTTTAGGAGGCTTTGGATGGGGTGGTCAGAGGTATTTTGAGCACGGAGATGTTATTTGTTTGATGGGATTTCAATAGGCATATGGGGTCCTTACTGAGAGATTATGATGATGTGCATGGAGGTTTTATTTTAGGGGAACAGAATGAAGGAGGAGCTTATTTTTTGGCTTTTTCCAAGGCTTTTGGGTTGTGGGTGGTATATTCAAGATTTCCAAAGAGGGAGAAGCACCTTATTATGTTTTGCAGTTTGATGGGCAAGACCCAGATAGACTTTTTTACTGCTTAAAAAGGTGATAGAGCAATTTGTAGAGACTGTAAGGTCATACCTAGCGATAATCTTTCTACTCAACATAAGTTATTGGTGATGAACTTAGAAATCAATATGGGAAGAAAGAAGAGGAGAGTGGAGGATCGACTTAGGATTAAGTAGGGTTGCTTGACTTGGCTATTGCTTTAGAAATGGTGGAGAAGTTGATGACTATGGGGAATAGGAAAGTAGAAGGTATCTGGATAGTATATTGGAAATGGCTGTCAGTTGCATTAGGGAGACCGCTAGAGAGGTGTTGGGTGTCCTGAGAGGCCGATATGGTAAGCACCTGGGGACTGCTGGCAAAATGAAGAAGTTAAGATGAAGGTGGTTATTAAGAAGGTGGCTTACACTAAATTGGTTAAGAGAAAGGATGATGACGAGAGGCAGATGAATATGGAGGAGTATAAGGTATCCAGATGAGAGGTTAAGTTAGTGGTTACGACATCTAAGACAAGAGCTTTTGAGAGCTTGTATGCAGCTTTAGAGATGAAAGGCGGGGATAAGAAGTTGTATATGCTTGCCAAGGCTAGGGAGAAAATGGCTCGTGACCTTGACCAAAGGAAGTGTGTGGGGGGTGGGTTACAGTGTTGGTTAAGGATGACCTCATTAGGAAGAAGTTGCAGTCCTATTTCCATACACGTTTGAACGATGAGAGGGACAAAGGTTTCGTGCTAGGGGACTTGGAGAACTCTAAGAGGTGTCGCGTTTATGGGTGTTGTAAGCATACTCACCCTAAAATAGAAATAAAATATTTAATATGCATTACATGCAAAGTGAATGTGGATGCCCCAGATGGGTAGGTACGCTTTTGAGTTTCTCGATACAAAAAACAAATTCTCATCTTTTTTAATCTTCCATGGCTTTTGAATTTTCCACCCACTCAAATGAATTTCTTACTAAGTTATTTTCTCCATTTTTAGATGTTATTTTCTTTAAGTCCCCTCCACTCTCCTCTCACAAAATATCATTAACTTTTTTAAAAGTACATCTTTGAATTTCTTATGGTTTTCTTTCTTTTATCCCTTTTTCATTTTGTAACTAACTAGATATAATTTCTTATATAGATCTGACTATTGGACCTTAAGACTTATTAGTATCGCGAATATTGATGCCTGTGGTTGGGGGGGGGGGGGGGGGAGGGGAAAGGGGTGGAAAGGGATATCCTAAGAAAAAAGGTACACAAAATTACTTGATAGTATTGTTATCTTCTCCTGTATATGCCAAGCGTACTCACCGTAAGACAGATTTTTTTTTTTAATGTATATTACATGCCAAGTGTATGTAGATGTGCAGGGTGGGTAAGTATACATTTGAGTTTCTCTATATAATAAACAAAATTTCCTCATTTTCTTCATCTCAGGATCTTGAAGTTTCTACCAACTCAAATCCTTATCTTACTAAGGTATTTTCTCCATTTTTAGCTGTTGTTTTTTTCGCTAAGGACGATCCATTCCCCTATCACAAAATATCATTAGCTTTTTCTATAGGCAAATCTTTAAATTTTTAATATTTTTTTTACTTCTGTCCCACTTTAATTTGGTACCTAACTAGACATAACTTTTTATATAGATTTGACTATTAGACGTTAGAACTTATTAGTATTGTGAATTAGATGTGTGTGGTTTGGAGAGGAGGTGGGTATGGGGGGGGGGGGGGGGGGAGGAATTAAGCTTATAAAAATCCTAAACAAAAAGGTACACAAAATTGCTTGATATTATTTCTATCTTCTCCAATATATACCAATACTCACCCTAAAACTTAAAGAAAATATTTAATGTGAGTTACATACAAAATGAATGTGGATGTGCAAAATGAGTAGGTAGACCTTTGAGTATCTCATTAAAATAAACAAAATTCTCGTCATTTTTTTTCATCTCAGGGTCTTGAATTTTCCACCCACTCATTTTCCTGCTAATCTATTTTCTCTATTTTTAGATGTTGTTTTCCCTAAGGCCCCTCCACTCCCATCTCACAAAATATCATTAGATTTTTTTTATAAGTACATCTTTAAATTTCTTAAGGTCTCTTAGTTATACCCCATTTTCATTTTGTAACCAACTACATATAATTTTTTAATATAGTTCTGGCTATTTGAGCTTAAGACTTATTAGTATAGCTAGTATGGATGTGGGGGGCGGGGGGGGGGGGGGGGGAGGGGGGAGGGATTAAGCTTTTGAATAATTACATGATATTATTTTTTATCTTCTCTAGTATACGTCAATTTTACTCACCCTAAAATAGAAAGAAAATATTTTATATGCATTAGCTGCTAAGTGAATATGGATGTGCATGATGGGTAGCTACACTATTGAGTTTTTCAAAACAATAAACAAATTTCCGTCATTTTTCGTCATCTCAGGATCTTGAATTTTCTACCCACTCAAAGCATTTTTTTACAAAGCTATTTTCTCCATTTCTAGATGTTGTTTTCTCTAAGTACCCTCCACTCCCCTCTCACAAAATATCATTTGCTTTTTATGTAAGTACGTCTTTGAATTTCTTAAGGTTTTGTTACTTCTATCCCATTTTAATTTTGTAAATAACTAAATATAATTTTTTATATAGATCTAAAATGGATGATAACATGAGGGTTTAGGCGCGGTTATAAGAAATTGTGGCAATAGTAGACCTAGTAATGTTGTAGCCCGTAATTTAGTCTCTGATTCTTTAAATTTGAAAATCATAAGATCAAACTTCTGACATCATTAAATTTTAAGACTCAGAGAACAAATTAGGGGTTACAACATTACTAGGTCTATCAATGCCACTATTTCTTACAATGATGCCTAAAACCTAATTGATATCATCCAATTAGGATCTATATAATAATTATATCTAGTTAGTTATAAAATGAAAATGGGAAAGAATTAAGAAAATCTTAAGAAATTCAAAGATGTATGTATAAAAAAGTTAATGATATTTTGTGAGAGGAGAGTGGAGGGGCCTTAGAGAAAACAACATCTAAAGATAGAGAAAATAACTTAGTAAGAAAATAATTTGAAAGGGTGGAAAATTTAAGACCATAAGTTGAAGAAAAATGACGAGAATTTATTTCTTATGTAGAGAAACTCAAAAATATACCTGCCCATCCACATTTACACAGCTTGTAATTAATGTACAATAAATATTTTCTTTCTGTATTATTGTGAGTATGATTGACATATACGGGAGAAGATAAATATAATATCAAGTAATTTTCTGAACCTTTTTTCTTAGGATTTTCAAAAGTTTAATCCCTTCTCTCCACCCCCACCCCACCCCAAACCACACACATCCATACTAGCAATACTAATAAGTCTTATGGTCCAGTAGTCAAATCTATATTAAAAATTATATGAAGTTAGTTATAAAATGAAAATAAGATAGCAGTAAGAAAACCTGAAGAAATTCAAAGATGTGCCTATAGAAAAAGCTAATGATATTTTGTGAGAGGGAAGTGGAGGGGCCTTAGCGAAAACAACAACATCTAAAAATGGAGAAAATAGCTTAGTAAGATAATGATTTGAGTAGGTAGAAATTTATTACCTTAAGATGAAGAAAGATGACGAGAATTGATTTATTATAAAGAGAACCTCAAAGGAGTACCTACCCATTTTGCACATCCACATTCATTTAGTATGTAATTCACATTAAATATTTTCTTTAACTTTTAGGGTGGGTATCGGTACATACCAGAGAAGATAATAATTATATCAAGTAATTTCATGTACCTTTTTGCTTAGGATTTTCATAAGATTAATTCCTTCCCCCACCCCCTCCCCACCCCCTCCCCAAACAAAAGAAATCTATATCCGCGATACTAATAAGTCTTAAGGTCCAATAGTCAATCTTGAAATTCAACGGGGGGGGGGGGGTGAATTGAAATTTTCTATGAGTCAACTATTGAGACTTCTCAGTCGATTTTCCTGCAAATCAGTATACTTCACAAAAAATATTATATTTAAATAAATAGATAAGTAAATAAATGACTTTAAATTAAAGACAAAAAAATTTATCCTGATTCAGAACATCAATGTGGTGCCTATTTCCGGTCCCTTGGGTTTCAACATTTCCTTAGATCTTTCAAAGTCCAGCTCTAGTACAATGATGGGAAACGAGTTTCAAAGACTAGTTTTAATGTTTTTATTGCAATGTCGAATCGATCCTATTCTTTATATAACTATTGTAAACTTATAAGTACAAATCTTTGTGAAACTAAGATTGAGACACTTTGAGATTCTTCCTCAATGTTGCGTGAGTGTTTCAGCCCTTTGTCTTTTCTTTTATAGTCTTTAACTTCTTCCATTTTTATTCTTTGTAAGAAAATCCAAGAGACTTCTTCACAATCAAGGATTTGAATAGATTCAATGATTGAGGGATTGCACAATAATATATGTCCATACGTGATGCAGCGTCCACAGTCATACATGTCCATATTAGATATATCCATGTGGAGGGTGTGGTCTTCTTTCCTTTTGCTTTTAGTCTTGATTGATTTGGTTTGTCGTAACTTTGGGACTAGGATCTTCTATCCTTTTGTTCATGTTTTTGATTGATTCACTTACCATAGTTCTTGGATGCCGTAGATCTCTATGATTTGATGTTCTTTCATTTTGGAGCCGACTTTCTTTCTTTCTTCCATCCTAAATTGATTTCCTTTGATCCTTCATATCTTCGGTATATCTTTTGAATTAAAAAAGTCATCATTCACCGCTTAGTCAGAAAGTACATTAGGGTATTATGCATGTTATGATAGAATTTGTCATAGGATTGTTCAACGTTTTTGGGAGGTGTAGGAGTTCTGAATGGAAATAACAAGAAAATTGTTGGAGGAGTGAACTTGGTACTTTAGGGAGTCCATGTGAGTGAATACTCGAGTAAACAACTTGATTCCCTCTTGTTTGCTGAGTGACCCCTTCCTTGGAATAAATGTGGTATTAATTATATGGGACATGATGCAATACTTGAAACACAAAGACAACAAACCCAAATTGGATGAGGCCGAGTCCTGATCAGATAGAATTCATTTTAATTTTTCAAAATTTACGTCAAAATCTTCGGGACATGTTCCATTCATGAAACAAACCATACCAGAAATCTTTGTATCAAAAACCAACTCAAACAAAAAATTGTTTTAAATTATTCTTGTGCCAAGAAAAAGAATTTCAAGTTCACCACTATCAAGAGGGAGGCATAAATTCACATAGAACATGCTAACGGGATTTTCATAAACCATAAGTCCACAAATACGGAAGACCAAGGACAAATTTTGAAACTTAAAGAAGAGGCTGACATTAAAAAAAGGCGTCTTTTAACTGGCGGAGATTGATTATGTGACAGGGGACAATTTAATGGTTTTTGAAGGTAGAAAATTTGTCTTTGTGAGACATGTCCAAAACTTGTGCATGTACTCAGGAGGGAAGTAGTTTAAAGAGGTTGTTCGAGGTTTCTTGGTGGAGGGGGCCGGGCTAAAAATAGGACGATGTTGTTTGATGAGTGGTGACTGTTGAGAATCTGATGAGGATTTGACAGAGGACTCTGAGAGAATATTAGGACTATTGGAGAGTGTTTGAGGAAGAGACTTTGGAAACATTAGCTATAGAGCTAGTTCCTATCATTGTAGAGGAGAGGAGTTGGATTTTAAAGGGGCAGATAGAGAAGAAGAGAGGATGGTTCAGATAATTGAGGGAGAGGAAAGGGGAAGTAGGTCACTGTTGGGAAGAGGATAATGGAAGAAAATGAAACGGTGAGGCTTAATGGTTACTGATGAAAGTGGAAGGACGATAGATAAAAGCTGGTGTTGCGAAGATAAAGGGGTGAAGAGGCAGCAAAGGGGTGAATATAACGTTGTTTGATGAGTATTGACTGTTGAAAATTGATTTGTTGGTAGAAGAAATTTTAAGAAAAATGTGGACCAATTAAAAAGATTTTATAAAAAAATTAAAACTCATTGGTCATTAAAACTAAGAATCCTAAGTCTCTTTCTAAGGTAACAAAATCTTTCCTCTAACAGGGGTTTTGTACAAATATCTGCCAATTGATTTTTAGAATCAACAAATATTAAAAAAAAGTATCCTTTTTCTACATGATCTCAAATAAAATGATGCTTAATATCAATGTGTTTAGCCCAAGAATGATGCACAGTATATTTAGACAAACTAATAGAAATGGTGTTATCACACATTATAGGAATAGATTCAAATGATAAGTTGAAGTCAAGTAGCTGATGCATAACCCATAAAACTTGAGTACCAAAATATTCAGCGGCAATGTATTCAACTTCAGTTGTTGAAAGAGCAACTGAAGTTTGATTTTTGTTGTGCCATGAAATAAGGGCATCACCAAGAATTCAACACGTTCCTCTAGTGATTTTTCTATCACTTTTATCCCCTGTAAAATTAGAATATCACATTAAATTAAAACAAGGGGAGCAAGGGTACCATAGTCCAATTTCTTTAGTTCCTATTGGATAGTGAATGATCTTTTTGACGGCAGCCAGATGAGATTCTTTGCTGGCATATTTACAAATGCTGAACAAAATGTCTGGTCGACTAGCGGTCAAACAGAGTAGTGATATAATCATTCCCAAATGATCTATTGATCGACATCTTTTCCGGATGAGTCTAAATCAAGACTCGTGGGTGGGCTCATCGGAGTTCCATAAGCCTTTCCTTTTTCCATGCTGAACTTTTTGATGATTTTCTTTGTGTACTTAGCTTGACTGATGAAAGTACCTTTGAGAGTTTGCTTGATTTATAGTCCCCAGAAAAATGTGCGCTCTCTCATAAGACTCATTTCAAATTCTCCTTTCATTAGGTTTGTGAAATTCTCATGCAAAGAGATGTTAGGACTATCAAAAATAATATCATCAGTGTAAATTTTCATAATAAGGAGGTTTGAGTCAAGATTTTGTATGAACAGAGTTGTATCGATCTTGACTCTTTGAAAAATTTTATTAAACAAGAAAGTACTCAATCTCTCATACCAAGCCTTTAGGGCATGTTTCAGACCATAGAGTGCTTTTGATAATTTTAAAACATGGTTTGCATAAACAGGATTTTCAAAACCGGGAGGTAGTTTTACAAAGACTTCTTCATGAATAAAACCATTTAAGAAGTCACTTTTGACATCCATTCGATACAAGCTAAAACATTTGAAAGCAACAAAAGCTAATAAAATTTGAATTGATTCTAACCTTGCCACTGGCAAAGGTCTCATGATAATCAATACCTTCTGTTTGGGAGTAGTTTTGAGCTACAAGACTGGCCTTGTTTCTGATAACCTTACCTTCTTCATTTAGTTTCTTTCTTTAGACCCATCTAGTTTAAATTACTGAGCAGTCCTTTGGTGTTTTAACTAGAGTACAAACTTGATTTTGTTCGAATTGGTCTAACTCTTATTTCATAGCCTTGACCCAGGATTCATCTTTGATTGGTCATCGGTATTCTTTGGTCCAATTTGAGATACAAGGGAAATAGAGGCTTGACTTCTTAATGAGGCTCTTATCTATATCTGGTCACTGGGGTTCCGATGATTAAATCATTTTGATAGCTAGCATTATGCTTCCATTCTCTTGGAACACTTGATTTTACTATTTCCATAGTCAGAGTCAGCTCTGGAGGAGATGTAGTTGACTCACCTTGTGGTGGTTATGGAGATGTTCTAGCATTGGCTTTAGATTGTGGATTGCTTACCTATTCTTCAACAATGCTTAATCTTATAGGAGGGTGATTAGTTTAATCAAATACAATATACGTAGATTCTTAAACACATAATGTTCTTTTATTATAGGCCATGTAAGCATGACTGGTGGGAGAGTATCCAAGAAAAAATACCTTCATCGCTTTATGAATCAAATTTTTCTAAGTTATTCTTACCTTTATTGTGGATGAAACACTTGCATCCAAAAGGATGAAAGTATCTAATATTTGACTTCTTTCCTTTCCACGGCTCATAGGGTGTCTTCTTTAGGATAGGTCTAATGAGACATCTATTGATGATGTGACAAGTTGTCCTTACTGCATCTGCCCAAAGTGATTAGTGAGATTGTGTTCTAACATCATGGTCTTGGCAGTTTCTTAGAGAGACCAATTCTTTAGATCCACTGCACTATTTTTTTTAGAAGACCGAGGTCATAAGAACTTTTGGGAATATCCGTTCTAGGCAAAGTATTCCTCAAAAGCCTTGTTTTCAAATTCTTCTCCATGATCATTGTGATCATAGGTAATAAGGTGCCCAGCTTCACTCCATACTTTTCTACAAAAGATCTCAAAATTTGTGAAAGCCTTATGATTTTGATAGAGAAACATTATCCACGTAAAATGAGAATAATCATCAATAATAATGAAAACATATCTTTTTCCACCAATTCTTGCGGTCTTGGTAGGGCTAAATAGATCCATGTGGATTGTTTGAAGGGGTTTGGTAGTACAGACAATTTCTTTGACTTTGAATGATGTTCGGGTTTATTGACCCAATTGGCAGACATCACAGATGTGATTCTTTTCAAATTTGAGTTTTGGCAGACCTTTTACTGTTCTAGTCTGGAAAGTTTCTCAATGATATACATACATGCATGCCCAAGTTTTCTATGACATGACTAAGTATAATTGGTTTGTATAGTGAGACAGGTTATGGTAGCAAAATCAGGATTATTTAAGACATAAATGTTATCAACACGTGCATTGATAAGACAAATATCTCTTTTATCATGCTTGATGGAACAACTTTCATCTTTGAATGAGACTCCAAAGACATCATCACACAACTGACTAATACTTTAGCAGATTATGTTTGAGATCGTCGACGAGAAATACTTCAATAAATTCACATGAGGAGTTGAGATTTTCTGAGCCAACTCTTATGATGTTACCTGTAGCATTATCACCAAATCTGACTGTTCGTCCTTTGATTTTCTTTAGAGCATAAAAAATTCCTTTCTTTTTCGATTATATGTCTTGAACATCCACTATCGATAATCCACATTCCCTTTTTATAGCTTTGGCAGAAATATTCCTACAAAATAAGAAGATCAATTTTGTTTAGGTACCCAAGAGGTCTTGGGTCCTTATGGGTTAGATGAGCTTCCTTTAGGTCTCCAAACCCACACACTTTTAGGCTTTGCCTGCAGATGTAAGATTTATGCCCTTTTTATCAATAGGTATAGCAAACTGGACTTTGACAGAAGCAAAAGGTTTTAACTAATTTAAACGATCTTGATAAGGAACTTGAGTTAGTTTTAAAGGAATTTGATCTCACAAAATTGTGACTTGGTGGTATTTTAATGCTATTCAATTTCATTTTATGCCATCAAGTTCTTCTTGAATTAAGTCGATTTCAATTTGACATACTTCAATTTCAACTTCACAGCTTCTTCGTTCCTCTTCGAGTTTTTTTTAAGTCGTCCTTCCAAATTTTTCTTCTTTTGAGCGAGTTTATTATATTCATCTATGGCCTTCTGAAGCTTGTTGGTTATCATATCTAAATTAGATTCAAGAATATTACAATTATGACAGTTTGTGGTCTTACCTCGCTAGATTTACCTTTTTCCATGAAGCACATGTTAGCTGCTTCTGTTTCTTCTTTGGTTTCATCTTCATCACTCCAAGCTCCAACATTTTGATTTTTGCAGGAAGGTCTTCCTTTTAATTCTGGACAGTTTTATGTGAAGTGGCCAGGACTTCCATAGTGGTAGAAATGATCATCGTTTCTAGTGGAATCATTATTTTTTGGCTCCTTGGGATATTTATTGTCTCTGTCTCATGATTTTTCTAACTCCATAATTTATCAGAGGCATTACTTCACTATTGTCTTATTCCAAAATTTTTCTTCTTTAATTGGTGTTACACTAAAGGCTAATGGTTTCTTCTGGCTATTGTTTTCTTATTTTCCTCCTTGTGGTACCTGTTGATATAATTTCGTTCATATACAATAAGATCTTCATAGTTCATCATATGTTATGTTGTGAAGATCTTCGTTTTCCAGAATGGAAGCCTTCGTTTCCTAAACTTTTGGGAAACTCCTGACTATCTTTTGGACTTGTAGGCTATGTGGATAGATCATCCCCAATGATATCAGCTCACATACGATTTTGCTGAATCTAGAAAATATTGTTTCGATTTTTTTCATTTTCTTTCATTTTGGATAGCTCATATTCATTGACTAGGGAAACAATCTTTGTGTCATCTTCTCCACTAACTGAATAAGGAAATAAACTATAGCTCATGCATTAGTTTGGATTACCTCTTATTGTTCTTTGGTGACCTCAAAGCTCTTATGGTCTTCTATATCGGTACTGCTCAATTCTTTGTCTTTTTCGTTTTTCTTTTCCTTGAGTCGTGGAATTGGCTTTTATCCCTTCTAAATGAAAACCCAGTCTAGGAAGTCATTTCATTGGACAATGATCTTGAATTTGTTCTTCTAGTAAGAGTAGTGTTGTCCATTAAAGTATGATGGACTTATGGAGGAATGACCATCTTGAAGAAGAGAACCAGGAATTTGATAGTATGCCATTTGATCTTTGCCCATATGCAGTTAAGCAACACTTTTGGTGAGACCTGTTCTGGTACTAATTAAATTTCAAGAGAAGGGGTGTGAATCGAAATATTCTGTGAGTCGACTATTGAAACTTCTTAGTCGACTTTCCTGCAAATTAGTATACTTCACAAAACAAATTATATTTAAATAAATAGATAAGTAAATAATTTACTTTAAAGTAAAGACACAAAGATTTATCCTGGTTTGGAACTCCAATGTGGTGCCTACTTTCAGTCCCCTTGAGTTTCAATGTTTCCTTAGATCTTTCAAAGTTGGGATCGAGTACAATGATAAGAAACGAGTTCCAAAGACTTATTTTGTTCTTCAGATCTTGTGACATATCTTCAGTTTGTATTACAAAGTCGACTCAATCCTATTCTTTATATAACTATTTTAAACTTATTAGTACAAAGCTTTGTGAGACTAAGATTGAGACACTTTGAGATTCTTCCTGAAAGTTGTATGAGTGTTTCAACCTTTTGTCTTTCCTTTTATAGTCTTTAACTTCATCCGCTTTTGTTCTTTGTAAGGAAACCTATGAGATTTCTTCTCAATCAAGGATTAGAATATATTGCTTGATTGAGGGATGGCACCATAAAGTATGTCTATATTAGATATGTCCATACATGGTGCAGCTTCCATAGTCATACATGTCCATATTAGATATGTCCATGTAGATGGTATGGCCTTCTTTCCTTTTGATTTTAGTCTTGATTGATTTAGTTTGCCTTAACTCTGGGACTGTGATCTTCTTTCTTTTTGTTCTTGTTTTTGATTGAATAAGTTGTCATAGTTCTTGGATGCCATAGATCTTGATGATCTGATGTTCTTCCATTATGGAGCCGGCTTTCTGTCTTGCTTCCATTTTGAATTAATTTCGTTTGATCCTTCATATCTTTGGTGTATCCTTTGTGAGATATTCTTCTTTCTTCAATATCCTATAAATATCCACTTGTTAGTTTTGTCATTATTAAAGCGCAAACATAGGAGGCTAACAGGTTAAAATAAAAAATTATGTCTAGTTAGTTTCCAAATTGAGTTAGAGGGATAATAGGACTCGTGTGAAGTTAGAGTGTTTTAAAGCAACTTTGACCATAGTTCAATTAAAGTTGTACAACATCAACTTTGTTTAAATTTGACCAAGTCTGCAGTAGGCTATCATTTAGCTTTATTTTTTAGGCTATTATTTTAAGTACATTTGTGTTTTCTTGATATTTAGGTTGCAGATAGTTGGTCCTAAAGTTTAGGAGAGTTTGGTTAGTGCTTTGTTAGTGGTTTAGTAGGATTGTAAGTCTATGTAATTTTCAATATTTATTTAAAGGGTCATCAACAAGGAATAAAGTACTTGTTCAGTTTTCTCTGCAAAATATATCTTTCTCTTATGGCTCTTCTTTATTGAACGTATTGCTTCTTTGAAGTTGTTCATTTGGTATCAGAGCAATGTTGTTCTTTGGGAAATCATTACTGTAGCTCTTTGAGACTTTTACTATTAATACAATGACAGACCTACAAGCTGTCGGCGGAATGAAAAAGCTCAATAGTAGCAACTACAGTACATAGTCCACTTGCATAATGTCTTATATGCAAGGGAAAGATCTGTACGAGGTTGTGAACAGCAGCAATGTAACACAACTATAAGTAGAAGACGCACATGGAATGTTGCAGAAGTGGAAGATAAAAGCGGGAAAGGCTATGTTTGCTTTGAAGACAACAACTGAAGAAGATATACTAGAGCATATACGTGATGCCAAAACTCCAAAGGAAGTTTGGGATACGTTCGCCAAGTTGTTCTAAAAGAAGAATGATACGAAGCTCCAACTCTTAGAGTCTAAGTTTCTATCAGTGTCACAACGCGACATGACGATCTCACAGTACTTTCATAAAGTAAATTCGCTATGCCGAGAGATTTCTAAGTTGGATCCGGAGGCTCCTATTGGTGATATTAGGATAAAACGCATCATCATTCATGGTTTGAAGCAACAATTTAGGAGCTTCATATTTGTCATACAAGGATGGAAAATTCAACCGTCGCCTGTAGATTTCGAAAATTTGTTAGATGGTCAAGAAGCATTAGCTAAGTAAATGGGAGGAGTCTCGTTGAAGAAGGAAGAAGAGGAACTCTGTGTCAATCGAGGCAGGTGAAATTCAAAATAGCATACGACCGTGTCACGACTTGATCCAAGCCCTGGCTGTGACGGGTATCCCGAACCATAGTGACCCGAGCCCACTTTTCTTTCTGACAACCATGTACATCATTCAAATAATATAACATATGCGGAAGTTTCAATATACGATCACTTGGTCATTATAATAGATTAGCTGAACAATTCCAAAGATGAGATTTCATAAACTCCTAATAGTACTTAACATCAGTCTGCAAAATCTCTAATACATCAAATCAAACATCTTACTTAAAACTGGGACAAGGCCCCAGTTAGACCAATACCATAATGAAATAACAATACTCTAAAAATGGACTTCTGAAGTAAGGGAGGCTAACCAACTACACACTTCTATTTATAAAATCTACGGTCTAGAAGGACCGCTGGACTGAGGCTCAAACCCTGAAATATAGGGGGTCAATATAGAAATACTGGTACGCAGAGTAATCAAAAAACAAAATACAATTTTTATACAACAAAGGTGATAGTTATTATAAAACACGTTAACGCAAAATCATTTAAAAACACATGGTCATAGTATAATGATTTTCGACAATAGTGCAACACTATTGAGCTAGATGGTACACCCTACAATTTCACATTTTCACCGACTACCAAATCTCAGTTGCCTCCAAGATTTGAGTAATTGAGAGGGAAAGACACCCAAGATCACCCAGAAGGGTGCCACAACCCCAATTAAGTCAATATGTTGTGGTTGGGCTCAAGATCACACATCAGGGCTCCTAACCATAGGTCCCGAGTTGGGATGACATAGTACTAGGTATGCAAAATCACATAGCAGGCTTCCAAGTTCCCATGTCGGCAAATCACAGTTTCTAAGATAGAGTCGTCTGATTCGTTCTTTCTTTGGGTAACCATCTAACTCATATCAATCAAGATTTAAGTATGATATAAGGAAAACATGCATCATTCTCACAACATTCTTTTTATTCAAGGAAATTCCTCCGTGTGGTACTGTCATACCTCTACTTGCAAGTAATCATTACTACATCAATTCTCAAAAATTCTTATGCGAATCATAGTATGAACACCAACAAGACTCCCATACACCAACACATGCATAATGATTCCCAACATGTAATCGTCAAGAAACTTCATCATTTATAAAGTAGTACAATAGTGCATGTAAAACTCATGCTCTCAGTAGTTTAACAGTAGTATAATGTGGAGTACATAAAACATCATAATGGAAATTAAAAGATTCACACCTCATGTTCATAACACCTTTCAAAATTTAAATCATATGTCCACCATTTCAACAATTAAGATATATAAGCAAACAACCCCATGATCTTTCAGTATTCTTCTCAAAACCATATCACAATGCATGCTTTCTGTGTTAAAACAAAACCCCACTCATAATTTCATGCATACTTAAGTAATTATTAAAATCTTGTTTAAATTCGTATCAAAATCATGCCCATGTGATTCGGACAACCCCGGGTACTTTATTTTGTTAAGTACAGAGAGAAACCCAAAGCTTAATTGAGTCTTTTGCAGTTCTTGACCTTGAGGATGAACTTTGATCCTAAAAGAAGGAACTAGGGTTTTGATTTGAGATAATAGGAATAGTTTTTGATGTATTGTGCCCGAAAAATTATTTAATTTTGTGTTTGGGCAAACTAGGTTGAATGGAAATGACCTATTTGCCCTTAAAAACGTGGAGCTTGACTACAGAAAAATACATAGGACGGATTAGCCAGGGCATCATGTGCTCTGGAGCGCCGTTCTGGGCAAGGAGATATGGCCTCCATCGCGGCTCACCCAGGTGCTGGACTGGGCAGGGCGCCGCAGGAATATCGCCCCGAGCTGTTGTTTTGGGGTACCAAACATGCCCTTACATTTTTTTGAAAATTTTGAAACTCACCCGAGATGTACTATTGACTTCCCCGATTATGAATCAACTTAAAAATTAACTTTCCGAGGTCAGGAAGGTCGAAAATAAAATCATCAAAGATTAGAATCTCAAAATGTGACTAAGTCCTTTTCTTAACACTTAAAAAGAGAAACATCATTCAAGTTGCCAGCTTATTAAGCATGCTACAAAGTGATATCGAGTCGATAAAATTATGGGGTATTACATTATACCCCCTTGGGATCATTTGTCCTCGAATGATGTCTTAGGACTCAGATAAGCACGATTTCAAGAATTAAATGGAAGAAAAAAAGTAGTATAGGATTTGTACCTTCTAAATGATCATCCATGGTTTCGAGAAGAGTCAGGTACCTCGCTTGCATATGATCTTCTGATTCCCAAGAAGCCTCCTCGGCTTTTTGATTCCTCCACATTTCCTTAACTGAAGCTACTTCCTTACTCCTTAACTTTCGAACTTGGTGATCCAAGATTGTAATAGGTTCTTCCTCGTATGACAAGGAATCATTCGCATTGATCTCCTATAAAGGAAACACTAGGGAATGATCTCCAATACACTTCTTTACATAGATACATAAAATACGAGTTGAATAAAAGCTAGATTTGTGGGCAACTCTAACTCATAAGTGACCCCACCTATCTTTCTCACAATCTGATATGGTCCTATAAAGCGAGGACTCAGTTTCTCCTTCATCCTGAATCACATGACTCCCTTCATAGGGGAAACTTTTAGAAACACCAAATCACCAACCTCAAATTCTAGCTCACTTCTTCTAACATCATCATAGGACTTCTGTCGACTCTGAGCTGTCTTGAGTCATTCTCTAATAATTTTCACCTTCTCCATTTCTTGATGAACAAGATTAGGCCCAAAAAACCGGGTTTCACTCACTTCAAACCAACTAATTTGTGATCTACATCTCCTCCCATAAAGTGCTTCAAAATAAGACATTTGAATACTAGCATGGTAGCTATTGTTGTAGGAGAACTCTATCAATGGCAAATTATCTACTCAAATACCCTTGAAGTCAATTACACAGGCTCTCAACATATACTCAAGGGTCTGGATGGTGCATTCCTCTTGCCTATCGATTTAAGGGTGGAAGGCAACACTCAAGTTCACCTGGGTACCTAAGCCTCTATGAAAAGATCGCCAAAACTTCAAAGAGAATTGCGCACCTCGATCGGATATAATGGATACTGGCGCCCCATGCAAACAAAATATTTCCTCAATGTACTTCTTGGCATAATTATCTCCCGAATAGTTAGTCCTCAGAGGCAGAAAGTGAGCTGACTTAGTCATCCGGTCTACAATATCCCAGATAGAATCATATTGGTTTTGGGACCTTATAAGTCCCGTAATGAAATCCATATTGATCATCTTCCATTTAAACATAGGCAAGGTTAACTCTTGAGAAGTACCACCTGGCCGCAAGTGTTCTACTTTGACTTTTTGACAATTTAAACACTTAGAAAAAAAATCAGCAACATCACGTTTTATATTATTCCACCAATATATAGCCTTAAGGTCATGATATATTTTAGTAGAGCCTGGGTGAATAACATACCTCAAAGTGTGTCCTTCATCATGAATCCTCTCTTGTAAAACATCCACATTCATTACACATAATCTCCCCTGATACCTCAAGATCCCATCACCTCTGATTTCAAACGCCATCACTTTGTGATGACCCGCATCATTTTTAATATGCATCAAGACAAGGTCTATGGCCTGGTTCTCCTTAACTTTAGCACATAGGGAAGATTTAGCTATCTCATGAATAATTAATCCTCTATCTTCGAAATCTTGGAACCGAACCCCTAGATTTGCAAGCCGGTGAATATCCTTTACCATATCCCTTCTTCCTTCCTCAACTTTAGAAAGACTACCCATAGATAATCTGTTGAGGGCGTCGGACACCACATTCGCCTAGCCCGAAAGATAGTGCAGGCTCATGTCATAATCCTTCAACAGTTCTAACCACCGCCTTTGCCTAAGATTCAACTCTTTCTATGAAAGACATACTGCAATCTTTTATGGTCAGTGAAAATATCAACATGTACCCCATAAAAATAGGCCATCACATTTTAAGTGCAAATGCCACATCCTCTCACTCCAAGTCATGGGATGGGGTAATTTCACTCTTGCACCTTTAATTTTCTAGACGCATAAGCTACCAGTTTACCATGCTGCATAAGTACACACCCAAGTCCCACCCGGGACACATCACAGTACACAACAAAACCCTTTCTACCCTCAGGAAGGGTCAAAACAGGTGCAGTAGTCAACCTGTCTTTCAACTTCTTAAAAATATTCTCACAGGAGTCAGACCACACAAATTTCACCTTTTTCTATGTCAACCTGTTAAGTGAAGCAACTATGGAAGAAAAACTCTCTACGAATCTTCTGTAACACTCTACCAAACCTAAGAAGCTCTAAATGTCGGTTGGAGTCGGGGGCTGGGCGATTTTCTCACTGCCTCAATATTTTGGGGATTAACTTAAATTCTCTCACTAGACACAATATGCCCCAAGAAAGCAACAACATTAAGCCAGAATTCACACTTAGAAAATTTTGCATACAATCTATGATCTTTGAGGGTTTGAAGGATGATTCAGAGGTGACTGGCATGATCCTCCTTACTCTTAGGATAAATCAAAATGTTATCAATGAATACTATGACAAATAGATCTAGAAACTGGCGGAACACCCTATTCATTAGGTCCATGAAGGCTGCAGGTACGTTAGTCAATCCGAAGGACATGACTAAGAATTCATAATAACCATATCGGGTTCGAAAAGCTTTTTAGGGAATGTAAGCCTCCCTAACCTTCAACTGGTGATACCCCAAATGAAGGTTTATCTTTGAAAAACACCTAGCGCCCTGCAGTTGTTCAAAGAGATCATCAATTCTGGGAAGAGGGTATTTGTTCTTACATTGACTTATTCAGCTGACGGTGGTCTATACATATATGGAGGGAGCCTTATTTCTTATGCATGAAGAGTACAGGTGTACCCGATGAGTCCCTTGTTAAAAAGATCTGCTAATTTCTCTTTCAACTCTTTTAACTTCATAGGAGCCATTCTGTATGGCGGAATGGAAATAGGACGGGTGTCCGGCAATAAGTCAATTCCAAAATCTATCTCCTATCAGGTGGTATCCCTAAAAGATCATCAGGAAAAACTTTTGGAAATTCATTGACTATGGGGACAAACTGGAGAGAAGGACTTTTTGTATTAGAATATTTTACTTGAATCAAATGATACAAACAACCCTAAGATATAAGTTTGTGGGCTCTGAGCTAAGAGATGAATTTCCTCTTAGGTTCTAAAGAATGTCCCTCCCATTTTACCACCGGTTCATTTGAAAAAAAGAAGGTAACCTTTCGGGTTCTAAAATATAGCATGGCGTAGCACGAATGGAGCCAATCCATCCCTAAAATGGCATCAAAATCAACCATATCATGCTCTACAAGGTCAGCCACAGTATTATGATTATAGATAGACATGACACGATTTCTGTACACCCTTCTAACCACAACAGATTCACCAACAAGAATAGAAATAGAAAAGGGTTCTGAAATATTCTCAGGCTCAAAACCAAAATTGACAGCCACATATGGGGTCACATAAGACAAGGTAGATCCTGGTCAAGTAACATATATACATTACAGGAAAATATTTGCAATATTCCCGTGACCATATCTGGTAAAGCCTCTGTATCCTAGCAATTGGCAAAGCATACAACTGATTGCGACCACGTCCAGTAGCTGAAGTAGCAATCTTAGGAGGAGGAGCTGTGGAGGCATCTTGGGACTTATCCCCCTCTTCATTACCTCTGGTAGAAGGACAATCTCTCTAAATATGGCCCACCTGGACACAGAAGTAACAATTCCTCCTCTTGAAGTAACACTTCCCTAGGTGATTCTTCCCATAAGTACTATAATGGGTAAATAATTTGGTGGGCTGCATCACGCTCCCCTGGGAACGGGTGTCCTACATCCTCCAACCACTATTGGCCTGAGTACTAAAGGGCCGCTGATTACGTGGAAGCCTGGGCACTGGAGCACTGACCGAAGGCTGAACATTACCCCAAGTATTTTTCTTTGACCACCTATTACCCCAATATCCATCTTGACATTGGTTGTAGTGCTAATACAAAGATCTGGCCCTCTTGGTCTGCCTGTCTTTCACCCTTGCTTGAGCAACCCTTTTTTCTGATCCTCAACCTATTGTATATAAACAAAAAAGCTGGAGAAGTCCATATCTCTAGAGCATAGTGGGATAGTTAATTGACTTTTAGGGTGTACTCTTTAACACTTATCTTCCCTTGTTTGGAGTTCATGAACTCTTCAGCCTTGGACTGCCTCTAATCCAATGGAAAGAATCGGTGTAGGAAGGCTTCCACAAATTCAGCCCACACAGAAGGCTCCGCACTATCTCCCCTCGAATATTAACACTCATTGTACCACTAATTTGCTACCTCCATCAGTTGATAAGCTGATAGTTCAACCCCTTCCACTTTATCCATATTCATCACTCAAAACAATTTTCTCCATCTCGTCTACAAACTCTTATGGATCCTCCTCAACCTTTGTACCCATAAACCTAGGCGGGTTCAACCCCATAAACTGACCCACCCATGTAGTCTAGGATGCACCAAATGCAGACTCAATATCCTCCAACTATCGAATCTGTGAAGCCACCAACTATGCAATCATATGCATCAACTGTCTGAACTCAGAATTTGATACATCTTTATAGGGAGGTTGGGTATGGTTAGTCCCAGATCGGGGAGCCCTAGGTGCCCTGGGTGGACTGGTCTAAATAGGAGAGACTCTCGGAGTAGCAAAAAATTCAAAAGTGTGAGTCTATTACTTGTCCTCATCCCATGGGTAGGATGGACATCTTCAGTTTGGGTGTTCTATTCATTGGAGCAATGCGGAGGCATGATAGCTTTTGTGAACTATATGAGAGCATTGATTAGAGGACTATTAGACTCTACAACATGAACTAAATCACAAAAAAGGAAAACATTCCTAAATGTCTAGTAGCCTCCTGCCTATAAGTATAGTGCGCTACACACCCACAAAGAAGACTCTACCCAATGTGATTTCATAGACACCCTGGGACCATGAAAAATGCTCTAATACCAAGTTTGTCACGACCCGAGCCAAGACCTGGCCATGACGGGCATCCCGAACCATAGTGACCTGAGCTCTCTTTTCTTTCTAACAATCATGTACATCATTCAAACAATATAAGAGATTTAGAAGTTTCAACATATGGTCACATAGTCATTATAATTGATCAATTCAACAGATGAAATTTCATAAACTCCTAACAATAGTTAACATCAATTTGCGATATCTCTAATACATCAAAACCAACATCTTACATAAAACTGGGACAAGGCCCCAGTTGGACCAATACTATAATAAAATAACAATACTCTAAGAATGACCTTCCGAAGTAAGGGAGTCTCACCAACTGCACACTTTTGTTTGTCAAATATACGGCCTAGGAGGATCCGTGGACTGAGCCTTAGACCCTAAAATATAGGGGGTCAATACAGAAGTACTGGTACACAGAGTAATCCAAAAACAAAATACGACTTCTATAAAATATAGGTGAGAGCTATTATAAAACACTTTAATGCAAAATCTTTTGAAAACAGATGGACATAGTATAATAATTTTCGACATTAATGAAGAACTATTGAGCTTGATGGTACACCCTATAATTTCACATTTTCACCGACTTCCAAATCTCAGTTGCCACCAAGATTGGAGTACTAGTGAAGGAAAGACACAAAATATCACAAAAAAGGGTGCCACAACCCCAATCAAGTCAATATGTCATGGTTGGGCTCAATATCACACAACAGGGCTCCTAACCTTAGGTCCCGAGTTGGGATGACATAGTACTAGGTACACAAGATCACATAGCAGGGTACCAAGTTCCCGTGTCGGCAAATCATGGTTTCCAGCATAGAGTCATCTGACTCGTGCTTTCTTTGGGTAACCATCTAACTCACATAAATCAAGATTCAAGTATGATATAAGGAAAACATGCATCATGCTCAAAATATTCTTTCATTCAAGAGAATTCCTTCGCTGGTTATTGTCATACCCCGACTTGAAAGTTTTCAGTACTACATCAATTCTTAAAACTTCTTATGTAAATCATAGTATGAACACCAACAACAGTCCTATACACCAACACATGCATAATGATTTCCAACACGTAATAGTAAAAAAACTTCATCATTAATAAAGTAGTACAATAGTGGATGTAAAACTCATTGTCTCAGTAGTTTAACAATAGTATAGTGTGGAGTACATAAACATCATCATGGAAATTAAAGTATTCACTACTCATGTTCATAACACCTTTCAAAATTAAAATCATATGTCCACAATTTCAACAATTAAGATATATAAGCAAACAACCCCATGATCTTTTAATATTCTTATCAAAACCATACCACAATGCATGCTTTTTGTGTTAAAACAAAACTCCACTCATAATTGTATACGTACTTAGGTAATTATTAAAATATTCTTTATATTCATATCAAAATCATGCCTATGAGATTAGGACAACCCCAGTTACCTAATTTTGTTAAGTAGAGAGAGAAACCTAAATCTGAATTGAGTCTTTTAGAGTTTTTGACCTTGAAGATGAACTTTGATCTCAAGAGAAGGAACTAGGATTTTGATTTAAGATAATAAGAGTAGTTTTTGATGTATTTTGCCCCAAAATTGATTTAATTTCGTGTTTGGGAGAATTAGGGTGAAGGAAAATGACCTATTTTCCCTTTAAAATGTGGAGCTTGACTATAGAAAAGTACACGGGCCAGACTAGATAGGGCTCTGCAGGCTCTGGAGCGCTGAAACTCACCCAAGATGTACTATTGGCTTCCCCAGTCATGAATCAACTTAAAAATTAACTTTCCGAGATCGGGAAGGTCTAAAATAAAATCATCAAATATTAGGAGCTCAAAATGTGACTAAGTCCTTTTCATAAAACTTAGAGAGAAAAAAATCATTCAAGTTGTCAGCTCATTAAGCATACTACAAAGTGATACTTAGTCGAGAAAATTACAGGGCGTTACACACCGGTATATCCAAGAATAATACTAACAAGGCAAGAAGACATCAAGAAAAAGTGAGTGTTTGTGTGGGAGGAAATATTCAGAATCAAGACAATAGTAAGAAGTTTTAAGGGAAGTGTAACAATTGCAGAAAAAGAGGTCATATGGCGAAAGATTGTTGGTCAAAGAAAAAGAGCATTGAGAACAATGTTGCTACATCAAATAGTGAAGAAGAGTGGGACACAAATGCATTCTTTGGTGTAGAAGAAGAAGAATTGGCTCTCATTCCAAAAACAAAGACAATTGATTATGAGAAGGATTGGATTGTCGACTCGGGATGCTCAAATCATATGATGAGTGACAAAGAGAAGATGTAGCACCTGTTAGAGTATAAGGGTAGCAGGATAGTCGTAATGGCAAACAACTCAAAGTTACCGATAGCTCACATTGGTAATACAATAGTCTCTCCTCAACATAGTGATACCGAGGTGCCACTTTAAAATATTTACCATGTCCCAGGTATGAAGAAAAATCATCTCTCCGTAGCATAATTAACATCTTCTGGCCATTTATTCTATTTGGTCCACAAGATGTAAAGGTTTATCAGGACTTGGAGATTATAGAAGAACCGGTGATGAAAGGACAAAGGTTGGAATTAGTCTACGTAATGTCTGTAGAAGCTGCATATGTAGACAAGATGAAAAGGAATAAAATAACAGATGTCTAGCACATGTGGCTGGGTCATGTTAGCTATTCCAAATTAGAAGTGATGATGATGATGTCCATGTTGAGGGGACTTCCACAACTTGAAGTGAGAAAATACACAGTATGTGCAGGCTTCCAATACGGAAAAGAACATTAGTTGCCTTTTGAAGAATCCCAGTTTCAAGTAAGAGAACCGCTAGAGTTGGTTCACTCTGATGTGTTTGGGCCTATGAAACAAGCTTCCGTAGGTGGGATGATGTACATGCTGACTTTTATTGATGACTTCTCAAGGTATGTGTGGATTTACTTTGTGAAAAAAAAATCTCAAACTTTTTCAAAATGTAAAGAATTCAAGAAGGTAGCAGAAACGGAAGTTGGAAAAAGAATTTGTTGTCTAGGCAGTAATAATAGGGGATAGTATACATCAGACAAATTCTGTAATTTCCTTCAAGAAACCCAAATATGTCATTAGATCACATGTGCTAGCACTTTAAAGAAGAATGTCATTGCAGAAAGGAAGAACAGGCACCTGACAGAAATTTGTCGAAGCATGCTTCACGTGAAGAACGTACTAGGACATTTTTAGGTAGACGCAATGAGGACGACTGCATTTGTGACCAACAGTCTTCCTCAACAAAGGTTATGTTTTACTTCACCTTTCGAAAAATTATGGAACATAAAACCTTTAGTTAGTTATTTTTGAGTTTTGGATGTGTTTGCTATGTATTTGTACCTGATCATTTACGTTGCAAAATGGACAAGAAGGTTGTCAGGTGTATTTTATTAGATATGACAGTCAAAGAAAAGGGTGGAGATGTTGTGACCTGACAACTGGAAAGTGTTACACATCCCAGAATATGATGTTCGATGAAGCTTCTTCATGGAGGTCATCCGACAAGGAAGTACTGCCAGAATCAGATATTTTTAAAGATGTGAAATTTTCTCAAATCCAATTGGGTTTAGGAGAAGCAAAAGATGCAGATGACGAAGACAATGTCGAAGAAGGTGTAGCCCAATTTCCTTGGTAAACTTGTGTGTATTAACAACCATGTGAACAAGCTGATCCTAGTGGAGTGGAAACACCAACTCAGCTCAAAAAATCAACAAAAATCATAAAGCCAAATCCAATGTATGCTAATACCGCAATAGTGTAGGAAGAAGGTGCAAATGAGCCTGATACTTTTGAAGAAGCATCTCAGGATCAGAAGTGGAGTAAAGGTATAAAATAGAAAATGTCAGCACTAAAATATAATTAGACTTGGGATCTTGTACCAAGACCAAGTGATGTGAAGCCGATATCTTACAAGTGGGTCTTCAAGATAAAACGTCGAGCAGAGGGGTCAATCAAAAGTCATAAGGCTCGTTTGGTGGCTCATGGATTTTCTCAACAATATGGAATAGACTATGATGAAACTTTTAGTCCAGTTCTAAAGCTTAAAACTATATGAGTCCTATTAGCACTTGTAGCTTGTAAAAATTGGAATTAGTGGCAAATAGACATGAAGAATGCATTTTTGCTTGTGGAGCTAGATCGGGAGATCTACATTAACCAACCAATTGTACTTCAAAATCAAGATTATCATGAGTATGTATGTAAGCTATGGAAGTCATTTTATGAATTAAAACAAGCACCGAGGGCTTTGTATAGTAAGATTGCTAATTTTCTAACTCACAACAGATATTTGGTGACTAGTACAGATGCTAGCTTGTTCGTCAAAGAGAAAGAAGAGAAAATAACTATTGTACTAGTATATGTGGATGATATAATCATCACAGGAAATTATGAAGAAGAAAATTTGGGAACAAGGGAAAACTTGTCAGTTCGTTTCCAAATGAAAGAACTTGGATAGCTCAAACATTTACTTGGAATAGAGGTCAGTTACTCTCAAGAAGGAATATTTATCCATCAGTAAAAGTATTCCAGAGAGTTGATAAAGATGTTTAGAATGATTAAGTGTAAGCCAATCTCGACGCCAATAGAGCCAAGCGCCAAAATATTTGCTTATGAAGGGAATTATTTAGAAGATGCTACAGTGTATCGACAGTTGGTAGGAAGTCTTATTTACTTAACTTTAACAAGATCAGATATATCTTTTGCAGTTGTTCTAATGAGTCGATACATGCAACATCTACAGAAACTTCACTTGGAAGCAGCTCGGCGAATTCTAAGATATGTGAAAAATATGCTAAGCTATGGTATTATGTACAGTAGAGGTGAATATTTTAAACTAGTTGGTTATTGTGATGTTGACTATGCAGGTGACCATAATACTCGATGCTCAACTACCGGGTATGTTATCATGCTTGGTTCAGGAGCAATTTCTTGGTGTAGCAAAAGACAACCAACATTGTCTTTGTCAACCACTGAAGCGGAGTACCGAGCACCAGTGATGGAAGATCAAGAAAGCAGTTGGCTTATGCAACAGTTAAAGGACTTGCTTCAACAAGTGTTGTATCCAATTGCTTTGTACTGTGATAATTAGTCAGCAATTTTCTTGGGTGAAAATTTAGTATTTCACACAAGGACTAAGCATGTGGAGACACATTATCATTTTATCAGGGTAAAAGTCTTGAAAGGAGATATTGCTTTGGAGCATACTGAAACAGAAAGTCAAATTGCAAACTTGTTCATAAAAGGTATAAATGTCAACAAGTTGGAAAGTTATTCCCATTAGTTAGGCATGGTTAATACAGGGAGCTGATGTCGAGAAGGGGTGTTCAAGTTGTACAACATCATGTTTTTTAAATTTGACCAAGTCTGCAGTAGGCTATGATTTAGCTTTGGTTGTTAGGCTGTTATTTTAAGTACGTTAGTGTTTTTCTGTTATTTAGAGTTACAAATAGTCGGTCCTAAAATTTAGGAGAGTTTGGTTAGTGCTTTGTTAATGGTTTAGTAGGATTTGAGTCTACGTAATTAGCAATATTTATTTAAAGGGTCATCAACAGGGAATAAAGTAGTTGTTCAGTTTTCTCTGCAAAATATATCTTTCTCTTACAGCACTTCTTTATTGAATGTTATCACGACCCGAGCTAGGACCCTAGCCGTGATGAGCATCCTGAACCATAGTGATTCAGACACTTTTCAACATCTGGTTATCATGCACAATACTCGAATAATAAAGAAAAGGTGCAGAAATGAAATAAATGGAATCATGGTCATAAATTTTAAATCTGTTTAATAAAACAGAAATAAATTTTCAACATCTAAACATCCTCTATTTCAATCTGTGAAATCTCTGCTACATACGACATAAATAAACTATCTGAATTTTGGGACAAGGCCCCCAATAGACCTAAACTAAAATAAATAATAAATAACTTAAAAGTATTAGTCCTTCCGGAATAGAGAAGGCTCACCAACTCCACTCTTTAATTCTGTCTGAAAACTCTACAGCTTAGCAGGACTTCTAGACTGAGCCTCAAACCCTAAAATATTGGGGGCCAATACAATTGTACTGATATGCAGAGAAATTCCCAAATAACAATTATTATTCAACATAGGTGGGAACAATTTAGAAACAGTTTATAAATTTACATAAGCAAAGGAATCACATGGGCATATTTAAAAGACTCTGAACCATTATCTGAACCCCATGACACACTCTTTGTTTTTACTTCTATGCTAGGTGGTGTACCCTCCAACTCTAAAATCTGAGTTTGCCGCAAGGGTTGGAGTCTCAGTCTCTGATACGCCGTAGGGCACTACGCCAGCGTATAATCCTGCTAGGGGATGTAATGAACCTGTATCGGCAAAACACAATTTTTGGCTAGAAGTCACTTGAACTAAAGCCTTTTTCGGGAAATCACCTAACCCTCTTTAAGCTTATTTTTAGCTCTTTAAAACATGATTTCTCTAAAACCACGTCTGAAAGTCTTACTATGTTATGGCATACATTTATATTGTATCGTCATACCATTGACTTGCAAGTCGAATCTCTATGCCATAAGATATCATATTATAATCTCTTCTTTCAAAACATAAAGTTTTGACCACCATACCTCAAACCATTCAAGAAGACTCGTACTTTAAAACATATGTCAATTTATTAAAAGAATCTATCTTGTCAACATTTCAACACACCTGTGGTGGTCATGTATTTTGTAACAAGTCTTGTAATTCTTTTAGCAATTCTCTTATCATTTGACATCAAGTAAACCACCCCCTCTTGAGTTCAAAATCATTATCAAGTCATAATCCAAATTCAAACATTCATATCCTACTCCCCAAAATGAAATCGTATAGTCCATAACACATATCAAAACAAATAGCTTAACAACAAGAGAGGAAATTTGTAGGCTCATGCTCTCAATTAATATTTTAATGCCTCAATCGCATATATATACATATATACTAAAAAAAATCAATTTCAAGGGAAGTCCTAAAGACCAAAGCAATTTTATCAAAAGGTTTCAAGATGCATGATTATAGTTGTAAATTCAAACCCCTTTGTGAAAACATGATTTCTAAACCTTCAACATAATTAAAAAGAGTTTACTATGCCTATGTAGTTTTAGGAAATACCCCACGTACCTTAGATCAATTAGGGGAAAGAGTGGAGTCTGAATCACACTTGAGTTCTTGAAATTTTTCTACTCAAAGATGAATCCTTTGATTTTATGGGAAGAAGCTAAAGTTTTCTTTTTAAAGTAATAGGAGTAGCTTCTGATGATATCAAGCCTAATGTGCTTAGATTATCATTAAATCTCGTGTTTTGGGTGAATTGGAGTGAAGGATAAGACCCATTTGCCCTTAAAAATGGTTGATAAAATAATGCATAACTTGGCTGCCATCGCGTCGCGACCCTTACTTGGGTCAACTGGCCCTCGTGATGTGATACTTATCTGGGTTAATAGGCCTCACGATGTGGGCCTATCGTGAGGTCTCACTATTTAAGACATCCAAACTCACCCTTACGCTAGTCCAAAAGTTTCAAAATTTATCCGAGAAGTACCCTTGACACCCCCGATCATGAATTAACTTACAACTCAACTTTTCGAGGTTGGGAAGGTCGAAAGTAAAAACACTCAAGTTTAGAAGTTTAAAAGTGACTAATCCTCTTTTTACACTTAGAATATTTTTAGATTATTAACCCACTTAGCATACTACAAAATGAGGTATTTAGTCATGGACATCACGGGGTGTTACATTATCCCCCCTCGGGATAATTTATCCCCGAATGATGGGTTAGAATACAAGTAAACACGATTTCAAACACACCAAGGAAAAGAAAGAAAGAGGAATATAGAGAGAGTAAAAAAGTTGTACCATCCATGTCATCACCCCCATACTAAAAAAGGATTGGGTATCTAGTTTGCATGTCATCTTATGATCCCAAGTAACTTCCTCCTCTTTTTGATTCTTCCATAATACCTTGATCGATGTTATTTCCTTACTGCTCAACTTTCTGATATGGCGATCCAAGTTTGCAATAGGCTCTTTTTCATATGATAAGGAGTCTATCAACTTGATCTTTTCTATATGTAACACTAGGGAATGATCTCCAATACACTTATTCAACATGGATACATGAAAAACGGGATGGAAAGAAGCCAGACTTTTGGGCAAATCTAACTCATAAGAGACCCCACCTATCCTTCTCACAATCTGATATGATCCAATATAGCGAGGACTCAGCTTTCCTTTCTTCTCGAATTGCATGACTCCCTTCATAGGGAAGACTTTTAGAAACACCCAATCACCAACTTCAATTTCCAACTCCCTTCTTCTAACATCGGTATAGGACTTCTGATGGCTCTGATCTATCTTGATTCACTCTAATGATTTTCACCTTATCCATTTCCTGATGAACAAGATCAGGCCCAAACAACCGTATCTCGCCCACTTCATACCACCCAATTGGTGATCTACATCTTCTCCCATAAAGTGTTGTAAAAGTAGCCATCTTAATGCTGGCATGTTAGCTATTGTTGTAGGCGAACTCTATCAATGGAAAATGGTCTACCCAACTACCTTAAAGTCAATTACATAGGATCTAATCATGTCTTCAAGGGTCTGAATGGTGCGTTCATCTTGCCCATCCGTTGGGGGGTAGAAAGCAGTGCTCAGGTTCACTTGGGTACCTAAACCTGTCTAAACAAATCTCCAAAACTGCAAAGGGAATTGCGGATATTGATCGGATATAATAGATAAAGGTTCCCCATGAAAACGAACTATTCCCTCAATGTACAGCTTGGCATAATCATCTCCCAAATAGTTAGTCCTCACAGGCAAAAAATGGGCTAACTTGGTCAATCGATCTACAATTACCCAAATGGAATCATACTGGTTTAGGGACGTTGCAAGTCACATTAGGAAGTCTATATTGATTATCTCCCATTTCCACATAGGTAAAGCTATCTCTTGGGAAGTACCACCTTGACTCAAATGTTCCACTTTAACTTTTTTGGCAATTCAAACACTTGAAACAAAGTCAGCCACATCACGCTTCATATTATTCCACCAATTTATAGTTTTAAGATCATGGTACATTTTAGTAGATCCTGGGTAAACAACATACCTTAAAGTGTGAGCCTTATCAAGGATTCTTTTCTGTAATCCATCCACATATGGCACACATGACTTACCCTGATATCTCAAAATCCCATCACCACCAATTTCAAAAGACATCACCTTCTGTTGACCCACATCTTACTTAATCTACATCAAGATGTCATCCTCAACCTACTTCTCCTTAATTTCTACATAAAGGGAAGATTTAGCTATTTCATGCACAAATCCCCTCCATCTTTGGAATCAAGGAGTTGCACCCCTAGATTTGCAAGCTGGTGAATATCTTTCACCGTCTCCCTTTTTCCTTCCACTACATGTGAAAGACTACCCATAGATAATCTACTAAGGGCATCGGCCACCATATTCGCCTTGCCCGGATGATAGTGTAGGCTCATGTCATAATTCTTCAATAATTGCAACAAATGCCTTTTCCTGAGATTTGGCTCTTTTTGTGAGAAAATATACTGCAAAATTTTATGGTTAGTAAATATATCAAAATGTACCCTATACAGATAATGTCACCATATTTTCAATGTGAACACCACAGCCGCTAACTCAAAGTCATGGGTGGGGTAGTTTTGCTCATGCACCTTCAACTTCCTAGGAGAATAAGCTACCACCTTACTATGATGCATATGTACACATCTAAGTCCCATTCGAGACACATCACAGTACACAAAAAAAACCTCTGTACCCTTGTGAATGGTCAAAACTAGAACAGTAGTCAACCTGTCTTTCAACTTCTCAAAACTATTCTCACAGGAGTTAGACCACATAAATTTCACCTTTTTATGAGAAAGTAGAGCTGTTATCAAAGAAAAAATCTCTACGAACCTTCTATAATACCCTACCAAACCCAAGAAGCTTTGAATATCTGTTGGAGTTGTGGGTCTGGGCCATTTTCTCACTACCTCAATCTTTTAGGGATCAACTTTTGTTCCCTCACTAGACACAATATGCCCCAAGAAACTAATAGCATTTAGCAAAAAATCACAATTGGGAAATTTTGCATATAATTTGTGATCCTTGATGGTCGAAGGATGATTCGGAGGTGACTGGCATGATCCTCCTCGCTCTTAGAATAACCCAGAATGTCTTCAATAAAGACTATGACAAACAAATCCAGAAACTGATGAAGCACCCTATTCATTAAATTCATGAAGGTTGCAGAGGCGTTAGTCAATCTAAATAAAATGACTAAGAATTCATAATGACCGTATCGAGTTCGAAAAGCTCTTTTGGGAATGTCAGCCTCCCTAACCTTCAATTAAAGATACCTTGAACGGAGGAATATCTTTGAAAAACACTTAGCACCCTGAAGTTGGTCAAAAAGATCATCAATTCTAGGAAGGGGATATTTGTTCTTAATAGTGACCTTCTTTAACTGATGGTAGTTAATGCAGATGTGGAGCAAACTATCTTTCTTACGCACGCAGAGTACCGGTGTACCCGAGGGAGAAACACTAGGATGGATGAAGCCCTTATCAAGAAGGTCTGATAGTTGCTCTTTCAACTTTTTAAATTCAGCAGGGGCATTCTGTATGGAGGAATAGAAATATGACGAGTGTATGATAATAAATCAATATTAAAATCTACCTCCCTATCAGGTGGCATCCCTGAGAGATCATCGGGAAAGACTTCTGGAAATTCATTAACAACGGGGACAGACTACAGAAAAAGACTTTCGATATTAGAATCTTTAACCTGAATAAAATAATACAAAAAATCTTTGGAAATAAGCTTATAGGCTATGAGGTAAGATATAAATTTCCATCTAGGTGCTAAAGAATGGCCCTCCCATTCTATCACTGGTTCATTTGGAAAGGAAAAAGTAACCTTTTGGGTTCTACAATCTAGCGTGGCATAACATGAATGGAGCCAGTCCATTCCTAGAATAACATCAAAATCAATCATGTCAAGCTCTATGAGGTCTGTCACAGTATCACAGCCACAAATAGACCTAACACAATTTTTGTATACCCTCATAGCCATAACAGAATCACCTACAAGAGTGGAAACAGAGAAAGATTCTGGAATAACTTCGGGCTCAAATCCAAAACCGATTGCCACATATGGGGTCACATAAGACAAGGTAGACCTAGGATCAAGTAGCTCACACACATCACGAGAGAAAATTTGTAACATACCCATGACTACACCTGGTGAGGCCTCAACCTCCTGGTAATTGGACAAAGTATACTATTAGTTGCGACCACTCCCGGTAGCTAAAGTAGAGCCTTTTTAGGAAGTGGCGGAGCAGAGGAATTTTCTTGTGACTTAGCTCCCTCGACATTACCTCTTGATGTCGTCCACTCTCTCTATATATAACCTGGCTGGAAACAAGAATAACATACCATTGTGCCAAACTGACACCTTCCTGGGTGGTGCCTCCCACACATGTTGCTTCGAGGATAAGGTTGTGCCACACATTCTTGCGACTGCATACCTTGTACTCTCGGTCCGTGGCTAGATTAAAATTTTTGGAATCGCCAATCATCTAGAGGTCTAGGTGTTCGGGCGCTGGTCGTACGCTGAGCATTACTCCAGGACTTTTTCTTCGGCCACCTGTTACCCCAATTACCATTTTGGTGCTGACTATAGCTCTACTCTCGAGGTCTAGCTCTTTTGGCCTTCCTATCTTTCTCTCTTACTTCAACAACCCTTTTTTCTGTTCCTCAACCTACTGTATGTGAATAGATAATCTGAAGAAGTCCATATCTCGATTCAACATTGCCCCTTTGCACTCTAACACCATGTCATCTGAAAGGCTGAATGCAAATATTCTTATATGGGCCCTCATATTTCCTGCCAATTTTAGAGCATAGTGGGATAGTTGGTTGAATTTTAGGGTGTACTCCTTAACGATCATCTTCTCTTGTATTAAGTTCATAAACTATTCATCCTCGAACTCTCTCAACTCCTGAGGAAAGAATTGGTCCAGGAAAGTTTCCGCAAATTCGCCCTATGTAGAAGGCTCAGTATTCTTAGCCATCAAATCTTCCCACTCAATGTACCACTGATTTTATTCCTCCTTCAATTAGTAAGCCGCTAGTTTAACCCCTTCTATTTTATCGACATGCATCACTCGGAAGATTTTCTCCATCTCATCTACAAACTCTTATGGATCCTTCTCCACCTTTGTACCAGTAAACTTAGGCGGGTTCATCCTCATAAACTAACCCACCCGTGTAGCCTCATATGTGACAGACGTAGACCAAACATTCTCCAACCATCGAGCCTATGAATCCACCAACTATGCAATCATATGCATCGACTGTTTGAACTTTGTATTTGATATTTCTCTCTAGGGAGGTTGGGTATGGTTAGTCCCAGACCGGGGAGCTCTAGGTGCTCTGGGTGGACTGGACTGAACTGGAGGAACTCCCAGAGAAGCAACAAAATTAGGAGTGTGAGCCATATCACGTGTACTCATCTCTTGGGTAGGACGAACATCTTTATTTTGGGCATTCTGATTATTGGAGCGACGTAAATACCATTGATTAGAGGGAATTCACACTCTACAGCACGAACTAAACCACAAAGAAGGGAAACATTCCTAAATGCCTAGTAGTATCCTGCCTATAAGTGTGGTGCACTACACACCCATAAACAAGACACTACCCGATGTAATTGTCTACTACATATGACATAAATAAACTGTCTGAATTCTAGGACAACGCCCCCAGTGGACCTAAATCAAAATAAATAACAAATAACTCAAAAGTATTAGGGCTCCTAGAATAGAGAAGGCTCACCAACTGCACTCTTTACTTCTATCTGAAAACTCTATCTCTTAGTAGGACCTCAGACCCTAAAATATAGGGGGCCAATACAATTGTATTGGTACGCAGATAAATTCCAACATAAAATTTTTTATTTAACATAGGTGGGAGCGGTTTAGAAATAGTTTATAAATTTACATATGCAAAGGAATGACTTGGGCATATTTACAAGACTCTGAACCATTATCTAAACTCCATGACACACTCTTTGTTTTTACTTCTGTGCTAGGTGGTGTACCCTACAACTCCGAAATTCCACGAGCTATATGAAATATTCCCTTAACTTGAAAGCCAAGCCCCCAAATTGAGTTTTCCGCAAGGGTTGTAGGCACTAGGCCAGCGTATAATCCCTCTAGGGGATGTAATGAACCCGTATCGACAAAACATGATTTTAGGTAGAAGTCAGTTGAACTCAAGCCTTCTTTGGGCAACCATCTAACCCTCTTCAAGCCCATTCTTAGCTCTTTAAAACATGATTTCTCTAAAACTAAGTCTGAAACTCTTACTCTATTATGGAATACATTTATATGGTATCGTCATACCATTGACTTGCAAGTCAAATATTTAAGCCTTAAAATATCATATTATAATATCTTCTTTCAAAACATAAAGTTTAGACCACCATACTTCAAACCATTCAAGAAGACTCGTACTTCAAAACATATGTCAATTTATTCAAAAATTATCTCTTGTCAACATTTCAACACACCTATTGTTGTCATGTATTTTGTAACAAGTCATGCAATTCTTTTAGCAATTGTCTTATCATTTAACATCAAGTAAACTACCCCCTCTTGAGTTCAAAATCATTATCAAGTCCTAAGCCAAAGTCAAACATTCATATCCTGCTCCACAAAATGAAATCGTATAGTCCATAACTCATATAGAAACAAATAAATTAACAACAAGAGAGGGATTTTGTATGCTCATTCTCTCAATTCATATTTCAAAGCCTCAATCACATATATATACATAGATACTAACAAAAATCAATTTCAAGGGGAAGTCCTAAAGACCAAAGCAATTTTATCAAAAGGTTTCACGATGCATGATTATAGTTGTGAATTCAAACCCCTTTATGAAAACATGATTTCTAAACCTTCAACATAATTAATAAGAGTTTACTATGCCCATGTAGTTTTAGAAAAAAACCCACGTACCTTAGATCACTTAGGGGGAAGAGTGGAGTCCGAATCACACTTAAGTTCTTAAAATTCTTCAACTCAAAGATGAATCCTTTATCTTATGGGAAGAAGCTAGGGTTTTATTTTTAAAGTAATAGGAGTAGTTTCTAATGATATAAAGCCTAATGTGCTTAGATTATCATTAAATCTTGTGTTTTAGGTGAATTGGGGTGAAGGAAAAGACCCATTTGCCCTTAAAAATCACGGATAAAATAATACAGAATTGGGCTTCCATCGCTTCGCGACCCCTTCTTGGGTCAACTGGCCCTCGCAATGTGATACTTATCTAGGTTAAATGTCCCTCGCGATGAGGTCCTATCCCGAGGCCTCACTGTTTTGGACATCCAAACTCACCCTTACGCTAGTCCAAAAGTTCCAAAATTTACCCGGGACGTACCATTGACACCCCCGGTCATGAATCAACTTACAAATTAACTTTCCGAGGTCGGGTAGGTCAAAAATAAAAGAATCCAAGTTTAGGAGTTCAAAAGTGACTAAGTCTCTTTTTACACTTAGAATATTCCACTTAGCATACTACGAAATGAGGTATTTGGTCGAGGACATCACGGGGTTTTACAAACATATTTCTTCTTTAAAGCTGTTCAATTTCGAGGGGGAACTTGATGCATATCTCTATTTTTTCAAAAAATGGATAAAAGCTCTTTGCCATTACAACTCCTAAATACTCTCTATTTTGATTTATGTAATGTAAATCTCTTTATGCTCCATTTTAATCAAATGCCACATGACACTTTCATTTACAATATATATCTTTGACCTTATTTCTTAAACTTCATAGAATGTTAAATTAAGACATCTAAAATTGGGAGAAGGTACAAGTGGTTAATTGAGAGAGTCATCTACCTTTTTACAAAGTAAAATCAAACCTATTGTGTTTACAATGCTATGACTCCAACACTCTAGTTGATTTTATTAAGAAAAGAAAAAACTAATGTACTTACCACAAAATTCTTCTCATTTATGCTCCAATTATTTCTCACACTACATTCCCATAAAATCAAGAAAAGGTAACATGATAAACATGTTGTCACTCTACATTATGAAATAAATTGTTTTAACAAGATATATCACCTAACAAATTTGAGCCTAAATTATTGTAAGTTGCCACTAATACTACTTATCTTGATCATATATTTAGCAAATATTTTTAGAAAAAAGTATGGAGAAAACCCGTTTTCTACTCAATTTTTCCTATGTTGATTGATTAAATCATCTTGGAAAAAAATCATGCTTTTTTTTTTTGCTTAAAGAAGTGATTTATTAAAACAAACAGAGTTTATTACAGACAAGGAACTATCCTGGTAGTTCCTAAGCTTTGAAAGTCTCCAAAGATCATGCAAAATAAAAGGTGGGGGGAATTAAAAGTCATGGAGTTATTCTCCATGCCATGTAGATGGAGCTTTCCAAAAGATGCAAGCTTGTCCACCACAGCATTTGCCTCCCGGTAGACGTGACGGATTTCAGGTTCATTCAACTGCTTAATGAGGGACCTGAAATCAGAAATCATGTGTGGGAAAACCTGGTTTTTAGAGTTTAATATTTGGAGAAGTACCTGAGAGTCCGTTTCCACAATAATAGGGGTCAAGTTCTTTTCGAGGGCCAAACGCAACCCTTGGTACATTGCTAAAGTTTCCATATGAAGAGTTGATTTGTCCATACGTGGAAAAGCAAAGCCAGATATCCATTGGCCACTGTGGTTCCTGATGACTCTTCCTCCATCTCCATAATTATTTGTGTGATCATAAGCTCCATCAATATTTAACTTAAAGTATCCTTGCGGAGGGGTGTTCCATTTAATGTTGATAGTAGTAGTGGTATTGGCTGTAGGCTTCATGCCTTTAGAGTGACCTAAATGATAATATTTTATTGCTTGGATTTCTATCATTTTAGTCGTTATTTGGTTAGCCGAATTATTAAAGATAGAGTCATTTCGATTCCTCCAAAATGGACCATAGAATGAGGGGTGTTAAGATGGATATAGGAATAATGATGTTACCTTGTAGATTGATGGTGTTTTTTGAGAGTTAAAAATTTCGAAGATCTCTTAGTAAGTTATTTTCAGATGGAGATAAATTGAAATGGACCATAATTCTTTGGCTTTATGGCAATTTAGTAGAGCGCGTGCGGTGGTTTCTGTTGAGTCGGACAGCAGTCGCAGTGGTTTTTTGGGATAATATTTCTTTTATTTAGAGTTTCTGCCATGGGGAGTTTATTTAAAGCAATGAGCGACAAGAAGTATTTAATCTTATTAAATGATTTCGTTTTCCAGTTTCAGTGTTCGCTAGAAAAAAATTTGAAATACATATTGTCAGTGGAGTAAAGGAAAAGTAGGTAAGATTTGGTAGTAAAGGTTCCTAAAGGAGTGGCATTCCAGAAACAAGAGTCTGATTTTGGTTCTATTTGCTGAATGTACGTATTATGGATGATTTTTGTGATGTCTGGAGGGATTTGGGAAGATATGTTAGAGAAATCCTACGACCATTTGAAATAATTTGTGAAAGAGTTTGATTATATTGTTATCGTTTTCTGAAATAGGGCCTTGGATTAGTTCTCTTAAGTTTTTGTTATTAAATAAACATCTATCATTCAATAAGTTAATCTTATCTCCATGGCCTACATTCCAAGAAATTCCTTGAAGAAATATGTCTTGGTTTTTACTTAAACTTTTCCAAATATAAGAATCAGTCACTTTGTGGGAGATTCGATTATTATCGCATCTATTCTTATATTTGCTTTGAAGAACTTTGGCCCAAAGATGAGATTTATTTTTTATGAATCACAAGTTAAGGCTCGAGATGAGTGCTGAGTTTTTCCCGTTAGAATTAGGGATACCCGATCCTCCATAGATCTTAGGTAAGGTTACAATATTCCAATTTACATGGTGCATCTTCCATAAGTCATCTGTGTTACCCCAACGAAAGTTTCTCTGTATACGATCAATATGTTTTAATGTTTTAGCGGGCAATAAATTAATTTACATTGCATAAGTAGGGAAATCGATAGCATTTTGATTCTCCAACCTTTTAATTTATTGTTCATGTTGTCTAGTATAAATTGATAATATCTACTCCTAGGTTGTAGCATTGTCATAGGTGATCCCAAATATTTACCAAAGTAGAAGTCCTTATATTTAGATGATTTGCTATGGATGTTGATAAATTCTGAGGGACATGGTTTGAGAAAATAACTTTGGATTTATTATAGTTTATTTTTTGGCCTGACATTTTCTCAAAATCATTAAAAATAGAGGTAATAATGGAAGCATTATTTTAAATCCGCTTTAGCAAATAATACTAAGTTATCGGCAAAAAGTAGGTGAGATAATGTACGGGAAGAGTTATTGATTTTTAAAGGAGTCCATTTTTTTTTCAATTACGGCTTGATTTATAAATCTAGGAGGGGATTCCATGCAGATAATAAATAGGTATGGAGATAGTGGGTCTCCTTGTCTAATACCCCTTGTTGGATTGAAAGAATTAGTAGGGTTTCCATTACGAGGATAGATATGGAGGAGGTTGTAAGAAATTCCATGTTGATTATATTTTTGGGGACGTTTAGACTAAAAAGAGAGTAGTTTATCAATGACCATTCCATTCTGTCGAAAAAAATTTCAAGGTCTATTTTAATCATCATTTTCCCAAAGGCAACCTTAGATTTATGGAAAAAGTGAATAGCGTCCTTGACAATAATAGCATTATCCGATGCTCTTCTGCCAGGTATAAAGCTGGATTGAGAAGGAATGATAATTTTATCTAAGAAAGGATGTATACGGTAAACATAATATTTGTTATAAGTAGCCAGTTTAAAAATATTTATACAATATGATCATGTCAGTTACAAGGTAAATCCCAATGATAAACATTACTAATTTGTAATCTGTGAAAAGATGTAGCTAACCTACTACCAAAGATCATTGCTCAACAACACTGATAGTGAAAAAAAATTACACTGTCAGTACATATAACTTAAATGTTGTCATGCATCATGCTTCCTCAATGGCAATGGACGCTTCTTCTTTTGTTACTTTTCTCTTCTTCAAAAATCTGATTTCAGATAGTTCAATAGTGTTTAGAAACACAGAACATATGCAGAAATCATATTAAAATTGATACTACTATGACATACCTTTTTGTTCATGTGATGCAAGATGTCAATAATTTCGGAAAAATTCAGGTCTTAAGCAAGGGTCTTGCTGCCAGCATTTCTCGAGCAATTCTACCAGCATTGGGTGAGTGTTCGAGGGAATTGTTGACCTTAGACCCTATAGTTATGTTAGAAAATAAATTCAACAATGTGTATTGATATTTGTGGATTGCTATGATGTGTGCTATATGTAGTTTTTGTTTGAAAGTAAAAATGAACTGTTTTTACTGCTAAGTTTTCTACAGATTTTGGCAGCCTCAATGTCCCGGTGCAACCATATATAGTGCACGAGTTATCAAGTAGAGGTAAGGTTTGTATACACTCAGAACCCTCCCAGACCCTACTTTACGAGACTACACTAGGTATGTTGTTCTTGTTGAGTTATCAAGTAGAATCGTTGAAAATTGAAGAGGATGAGATATGTTTGTAGATTGAGAAATATATAACTTCTGGACAGCAGTGACTGCAGCTTGTAATGGGGTCAAGAACTCATAAGGAAGCCGATATGTTAACATCGACAAAAACAATTATTGATACTGAAAATTTTTTAAAGTAGGGTGAAATAATGATCTTAGGCAACATGAAAATGCTAGTAAAATACACATGGATGTATTTTCCACAAATATTTATTAATGTTCTTTATCTTCTCTATGGATTTATGAAGGATTGAAAAGGAAGAATCAACAGATAAAACATTACCTTTCCTGTTAACACCTCCCACAGTACAATTCCAAAGCAGAAAACATCAGCTTTTCGATTATAGGGTCAATGTCCAATAACCTTTTAAATTATTATCAAACAAAAGAAATAGAAGTCAGGACTCAGGAGGTGTGAACTCCTTGAGACTAATGTTATGTTATGGAAGCAAGATAACCATTTCTTCCTCCGTTTCAGTTTGTTTATGTGGTTTTGAATTGACTTGGAGTTTAGAAGTAAAGAAGACTTAAATGTTGTGGTCTTAAATTAAAGATACGTTGTGTAGACACATAATTTTATCCCGTAAAAAATATTTCATATTCCGATATCACACAATTTAACCCCATTTTTATAATTTTTCCCAAAAAAATAAATAACCACCTCATCTTTTACTTATTTATGTATTTATTTTTGTTTTTGTTTTGTTTTATCCAAATAACAAGTCAAAACAAACTTTGTCTCATTCTAATATTCCAGCAACCAACCCAAGCAAAAATGGACACCTAACCTCTACCCCTCTAATTAAAAAACAACACCTCACTCTCAACATCCATTACACACTTTTCTCATAACAAAAATAGAAAAGGGGAGCCCACCACTAGCAAACCTAGGCCTTGCCAATACCTCACAGCGTATACGTTCTCCTCTATTTTATATATACAGGGGACGGACAAGAAGAAAGAGAGAGAAAAGCAAAAAGAATATGCAAAGGGGGGGGGGGGGGGGGGCACAGTGAAAGAAAATAACCATCTTCCTTTTCTCTTTTCAATTGGACAATTCATAAAAACCTGAGGATATATACGTATAGACACTCACAGAGAAAGGGGGGGCGGACAGAAAAGGGGGAGAAGGCACCAAGAACACACACTCACCTCTCTAAAAATTTCCACAAATCTCACACGCACACACTCACCTCTCTCAAATCTTCACAAATCTCGCACGCACACACTCTCTCATCGAGAAACATACACACACCCAGTAAAGAGAAGACGACGAAAGGGTGGCGTTTGATGGAAATCCGGTGACTATATAGAGAAAACGGAGAAAACCCGAGTCCTTTTCGTGCTTTTCTCGACAACACTTATGCCAGAATTGGTTTTCATCGTGAAATCAACTAATTCAGTTCCTAATACACTGGAGTCTCTGTCTTTCCCCGATTTCTGGACGAGATCTAGCCGGATTCAGACTGTTTTAGTCATTTCTGTAGCTATCAGCTCACAAGAGCTCAGTTTGCATCGATGTTCAGTTTTCCATTGGATTCTTAAGGGTTTCGAATTCGTCTATTTTCTTTATTCAGGATTGATATAGTGTGTTGGGGGTTTTCTTGCAATTGAGTGGGTTCAATATTCGTGGTTTGGATTTTGGTTCGTCGTGAGGATTTCGTTCGAGGATTTTGGTTTTTCGGATTTCTTTATTATCAACAAAAACAAGTTCTATTGAGGTCCATTTCCTTAACCCGCTCTCTTTTTATTTATTTTGGTTGGTTGAATTGGTTGTGTTTATGTGTGGCGTTTTGTTGGATTTTATTGATGTTGATATTTTGATCATGATGCTTGGTGATTCGACTTTGGTTGTTTGAGGAATGAATTTGATCATGTTTTAATGGATTGATAAAAAGAAATTTGGAGTAAAATTGAAAATTGACGAAAAGGTTAGATTCGGATTAATTTCTATTTATTGTTGATATGAAACGTGATAGAATTATGTCTTTAGTCGAGAATGGATAGGCAAACGGTAGGTTCGGATAGACAAATTTAGTCATGGTGGATTAATGGCATGTTTGAAATATATGTTAGAATGGTTTTGTTTTATCGCATTTAATTCAATTGTACTCATTTAGCCGGGGAATTCCCTGAGGTACTTGTATCTATTCATCAGGGAATGCCTCGACGTATCATGTACGTAAAGGAGGTTTGTGATGAATGCTTGAGGTATCGGGTAAAGCATTGGAGCATAGTTTAGGATTAGTCTAGATAGGATTTCTGTTTTCGCATTTTTCTATTTTTGGACTGTATAATTCAGACTGGACATTACTTTGTTTTTTTTGGAATTTGGTTTGATTTGTTTTTTTGCTTTTCTTGTGCGTTTATGTGGTTTATACATTTTATAATATAAAATTAGTCGATACGCTACATCAAGCGACCGTGGTCGAAACACGAGATCGAGAGGTACCTAACACCTTTCCCTCGGTCAACAGAATTCTTTACCCGGAATCTCTGTTCGCAAACCAATTTTAAAGAGTCAAATTGTTTTGAAAAGGATTGTCCAAAGGTGACTTGGCACACTGGATTATGCCAAGTGGCGACTCTGAGTTTTGGATGTAAACATAATCCTTTTTCGGAACAAATCTTCATTTTGTCACTTTAATAATAAAAACCCTTTCAAAATTTAAAATTAGTCTTTTTGGTTAAAAAATGGGTGTGACAACTCTGGCGACTCTGCTGGGGACTTTTTTCAGAATTTGAGCTTATTTTTTGGAGTTGTATCGGCTGAGTTTAACATTATGGGTGTGTAAATATTGTTTGTGTTATCATTTGTTATTATCATTGTTGAGTGTCTACGTGCTCTTTGTTTAAAGTCTTTTCTCGTATGTGTCACTGCTTTATAACTGGCATCATGTGCATAACCAGTGTCAATTCTTTCTGCAACCAGTTCTGTAGTACACCCTGTGTACACGATCTATAGTTGAGTCACCCTTATTTTAGGATGGGGGAGCCGTTGGCTGGTATGGAGTAGGTGCACAGCCAAAGCTGCCTTTATCGACCATACGCTCCCCCGAACAGCCTTGTTAGTGAGCTCCGGCGTAGGTCAGCCTTTAGGTCATACTTATGTGCATCATATTGAAACCTAGCGGGACCCATTTGGTCCTTTATAGGAGACTCACCTCTACATCATCCCTGTGTGCTAAATATTGCATCTTTGAGGGTAACGTGGACATTTGACGGATTGATTTAGGAAAAGTATGTGTTATAAGTAAAGTGTGTAGGCGTTGAAAAAAAAAAGAAAGAAAGTGAGTCGAAGAAAAAAAAAGAATTTAGTATTTTTTAGAGTTCTTTATGGCTTTTGTCTTTTCACAATTTAAAAAAAAAATACAAAATTTTTTTTTTCACCATTTGCATCATCTTCGCAAAATACAAAAAAAAATATCAAAAAAAATTTTCTTCCATTTCTTTAGTCATAATTTGAAATTTTCAAAAAGATTTTTCATTCATAGGAGTTTTCATAAAAGAAATACATTTTTTTTAAAAAAAATGGTAGAATTTTTGTACATTTCATATAATGAAAATACCAAAAAAAAAAAATTCTTTTATAGTTATTGGTGTCAGTCTTATGCGGAGTGTCAAATTAAGAATCTAAAAATAATATAAAATATTTTCATCGTTCTAGTCGTGTCTCTTAAGTCAAGATTGAGTTTATTCTTTAATCTTTAATTGTCCAATCTAGAAGAACTATGCATGACTGATTCCCGTCCCTCGGGACGGGATACGTCGGCAACCCTCGGTGGGTTCGGTAATCTTTATTTTAGCCTTTGTCTTAGCCTTAGCCTAGGTCTTTCTCCTCGTAATTTAGTGTTGTTAGCAGGTGTTAGCCAAGTAGGCTGATTTTATTCAGTGATACTATTCGGCGAATTGGTCTTAAAGTGGTCCGTTCCTTCGACATATGTTTGCGTCAAAGTCCCAAGGGTTGGGAATCTTTCGTTCCTATCGAATTTTGAGATAATGTCTTATGTGTTAGTACAGGATGGATCTGTCCACAAAGTCTAGAGTCTGGATGGTTGGCAAAGTACCCAAAAATTTAATCAAATGGTGGGGCACGTTTAACTAAATCGAGCAACAGGGGTTGACAAAAAATTTAGGCACTCTCACTTCCCTCCTAGATCTTACGCCCCGCCCAGACCTAATCAAGGCTATATCGACTTTTTGGGATCCAAGTTGTTTGGTGTTTAGGTTTGGAAATTGTGAAATGACACCTACTCTGGAAAAGATATCAGGATTCTTTAAGTTGCCTTACATTAAGAAAACAATGATTCGGGCACGGACTCATTCTCCCACACAATTTCTTCATGGTTATGGTTTAAAGGCCAATAACCACTTGACGTGCCTTAACCAATCTTGGGTCTCCTTTGATTATTTGTATGCTCAGTTTGGGCCTTCAGACGGTTTTGATTTCTTTTGGGATGAGTTCTATACAACCAAGGAGAGTTGGGAGAAGCATCGTGTAGAAGTCTTCACTCTCGCCTTGTTGGGCATTTTGGTCTTCCCATTAGAAAAAAGACGGATTAATACTCACTTCCAGACTGTAGTAATGGCCTTATTTCATAAAAAGTTAGGGGAAACATTCACACTCGTACCTATGATCTTGGCATAAATATATAAAACTTTAACTGAAGTAAAGGGTGGGATGAGATTCTTTGAGGCAAGCAACCTGATATTGCAATTGTGAATGATGGAGCACTTGCATAAGCCTTCTTTGATTAGGTTGGATGTGATTGATCATTGTATGTCTGAGCGAGAGAACGCCATGAATCAGAGAATGCATTTTGATAAGTTCTCGCTGCCAATAGGGATCGATGCTTGGATTGAATTTCTTGAGTCAAGAACTGAAGACAATATTCTTTGGACCTATGTCTTGTTTCGTCCAAAAATAATAATGTATTGTTGTCGGATGCAACCTTTTTTAGTCTTGTTAGGAATCAATTGCACCAGATCATACTCTCCTTTTAGGGTAATGCGCCAGTTAGGTAGACTGCAAGACGTTCCACCGGTAATGGACCTTCTGAAGGATGTCGAGCATTTTATGGATCAAGCCTTAGGTTAAAGTAAATACGAAGAATTCTGGAATCATGCAATAAAGATAGATGTGGATACTCTCAAAGTAGGTTTGGATAATCCAAGGTACACTCAGGGATATGAGGTTTGGCTTTGATCTATACCTCAAGGTATCATCCAGCCATTACCAGTGCAGATTAGATGGAGAATACAGGAAGAATGCATAGTTGACGACCATTAGGATGAAGGTGCGAGGGGCAAAGTAGAGGCACTAAGTGTTTAGTTATTAGATTTTCTCAAAACTGTGGAGGGATATCAGAACAGTCTTTTGAAGTATACTCCCCATAGGGCAGGAATACGTGCCAGAGGCTTCTTCCCAAATATCAAAGGGTCCTTACAAGATATGCTACATAGTTTGAATGGGAGAAAGAGAACTTCACAGGCAGGTCCATCTCAGCCAGGGTCATCACGCAGAGCACCAGTTTGAAGGAGCCTTTCCTATCTTTTGTTTAGTTGGAGTCCTTCACTTTTCTGCCATTTGTAGTATTGTGACTTTGTTAAGTCGGCGTCAAGTTTTATTTAACTTTGGAGTCTTTATTGGGAGCATTACGTATGTTGTCTTGCTGGTCTAGAATGTCATTCAGTCTTTGCTGATTAGTATCGAGGTTGTCTTAAATGTTATGATGTTGCGTCTTTCTTTTGTTTGTTTGTTTTTACTTTTCATCAAAAAAAGAAGAAGCCTTCGGTTATGTGATGTTATGAATATGAATCCTGAACTACGCAAGATCTGATTCATGTACAATATGATACGTAGGCCACCTACTTTTGGGTTTGATCTAATCATTTTGTTTCTTGGTTTTTCATTATTTTTCTTTTATTTTAACGAAAAACAAAAGCCATAAAGAAATATAAAAAGAGAGACAACGAGAGAGGAAAAGAAATAAATAATAATGAGAGAAGGAAAAGAAGGATGAAAAAGGGACTAACGCGAGAGATGAGAAAAGTAATGACAAAAAAAAGAAAAAAAAAGAGAGGTGTGATTGGAGTAAAGAAGCAAATGGGTGTAGGAAAAAGATCGGCATGATGTTAAAATGACCTTTCTACCCTCAAAGGCTGGTAGAAATACGTATGAATCTAGGATAATTTTACAGATGTGATTCCCATGCTTGTTGTGTGACCTAATCCTAATGGGTTTTGTCTTTTATGAGTATGTTCTTTCAGATATGTGGTTGGTTTGCAACACTCTGGCTAGTCACCCATACTTTACTAGACCAAAAGCGAAGCTTTCCATGGCTTGTAGAGAGATTGGAAATTCACTCATTGACCCAGATCAAGATCCCAGGGAGAAAGTTCAAAACGCAATGATGAGGTATTGAGACTTAGACAACAATTGCTAGATTTGCACCGAGCATGGGCTAGTGGCATCCCTCCTCCTCCACTCCCTAAAGATCTTGGGAATATCCCCAATTGCCCACCGCTATCTCAGGCACAATTCTCTGTTCCCATTGAGTCACCGGAGTACGCACCAGGTTTCACTCTGCAGAAATATTACCCTAGCACTTCTAGTGTGCCCCTGACAGTTCCTCAACCAAGGCCCGCGACTCAGTCGGCGCCATCGGTAACGCCTGTTTTTATGGCTCCACCACCACCTAAAGCTCCCACCTATACTGTGCGTCTGACAATGGTACTTACATGGTCTACTAGTGAGCTAGTATTAAAGGTTTCAGATAATCAGTATTATACCTTGGAACCTACTTTGAAGATAAATGAACCATATGGGTACACTCAGTTCCTTTTTGTTTGTTTCGAAAAATCTATCGATCAATTCCGATTCTTTCTTTTTCTCTTGATTCTCTTCCGATCGAGATGTATAAATCCTGTTCCCTTGGTTTTAAAATGCCCAAATTTGAGAAATATACAGGGCACGGTGATCTCATAGTGCATTTAATACATTATTACAACCTACTGAGGGATGCAGGGGAAGAGAAGAGTTGCTTATGGCTTTCTTTGGTGAGAGTCTTTCCGGTTTGGCTTCAAAATGGTTCATCGATCAGGTTATTGACAATTGGAACAACTGCGATGACCTAGATTATGAATTTGTGCAACATTTTCAATATAAAATCGATCTAGTTCCTGATGAGAAATCCCTAGTGAACATGAAGAAGAAAAGTTCTTAAGGCTTTCGGGAATACACGATAAGCCGGGATGAATAGGCCGCAAGGGTAAAACCTACAATGAAGGAGAGTAAGTTGGTAGAGGTCTTCATTCAGGAACAGGATGAGACCTATTTTCAACATTTACTTTTGGTGATGGGAAAGTCATTTTTTGGAGTCCTAAAAATAGGAGAGATGATAGAGGACGGAATCAAGACTGGATAGATTGTGAGTTTTGCCGCATTAAAGGCCACCACCCAAGCAATTCAAGGTGGCTCTGGAACTTTTGGAGGTAAAAAGAAGAAAGAGGATGTGGCGACCATTGTAGCTGGATCCCATTCCTATCCCAAAAGATCGCCTCGCCCCTATCACCAACCCCAACCCCAAGCCTATGCCTGATCTCCATATATTCCTCCCCATTATTACTATCCCCCATAAAACCCATTATATTCTATTCCACCACCCCCTACCCAGTATATATCGCACAGCCATATGCTCAAACCTTTTCTTACCCGCAATGGCATGCACAAACTCCTAAAAATCATCCTTTAGCTCCTCCAAATTACCAAAACCCCTCCAAACCCGCTTTCCAACCTAGGCTTGAGTATACAAAAGAGAAGTCATCCAAGAATTAGTTCACACCTCTCGGGGAGTCATATGCCAGCCCTTTTGATAGGTTGAGGAAGTTAAAGGTCTTGAGCCCAATTCAAGGAAGGCTTTTGAATCCACCTCTAAAAAATCTTGATTATTCGTTAAGATGTGGATATTGTTCTGACATGCCAGGGCACGATATCGAGAAATGTTGGCATTTGAAGAGAGCTGTCCAAGATTGAATTGATGCAAATCAAATTCTGGTCCAAGCCCCAAAATTTCCAAATATTCACCAAAATCCATTGACAACCCATGCTGAAACCAATATATTAGAATTGATAAATGATGGGAAAGAGTCGTTAAGGTGTTATAAGCCTATTGTCAGAATACAGACCAATGAGGACAAATCAGTGAATGTGGTAGATTCATTAAAAGCAATGTCATTGAGCAAGGAAGAAACGAGATAAGATAAAGTCAAAAAAAGCAAGAAAAAACCCATGATCAAGGTGAAGGGAGGCAGAACAGCTGTTGGTTCTAGTCAGGATAAACATAAGTTGACGATGGTAGAGCTACGGGTAACCCTATCTTAACGGTGAAAGGAGCACTTGCAGTCCCTATTATCATTAAACTGGTGACCCAACCTCCGATAGTTCATATGAAAAAGATCCCCTAGAACTATAAGCGGACAGTGATGACTTATCAAGGGAAGGAAATTGAGGAAGAAGTAGATGAGGTAGGGGTTTTGACTCGGTCAGGAAGATGCTTTGTGCCTGAAGGTATGAGGAAGCCCAAGCCAGGGGTGAGTGGGCCTTCATCTCTTAAGAAGCCTGTCACCGAAAAAGAAGCCAAAGAGTTTTTGAGAAAGATAAAACTGTCGGAGTACTCAATAATAGATCAGTTGAAGAAGACCCTTGCTCAAATTTCCCTCTTATCATTGTTGTTGCATTCCAAGAAATATCGTGATATTATATTCAAGGTATTAAATGAATCATATGTTCCTAGGGAGATTACAGTAAATCATCTTGAGAAAACGGTCGTAAAAATCTTTGAGGTCAATCGGATCAGCTTCTCTGATGATGAATTTCTAGTTGAAGGTATGGGGCATAATTGGTGGATTTATATTACCATGAAGTATGAAGATTTCTACGTCACTCATGTCATGATTGACGGAGGTTCTGGTGACAATATTTGCCCTATTTCCACCTTGCAAAAGTTGAATATTGGTGTTGAGAAGATCAGGCCCAATAATGTATGTGTTAGGGCTTTCGATGGAGCAAAGTCCAACTCCATTGGCGAAATAGAACTAATGTTGATTATAGGACCTGTTGAATTCTCCCTAGAGTTTCAAGTATTAAATATCGACTCCTCTTAAAATCTGTTGTTGGGAAGACCATGGATTCATAAGGCCAAGGCGGTTGCATCTACATTGCACCAGATGATCAAGTTTGAGCATGACAGGAAAGAAGATGTTATTCATGGTGACGGGGATTTGTCTGCCTATGAAGATTCTACCTTGTCTCTAATTGAAGTAAATAATGTAGCGGAGACATTTGTCTATCAAACTTTTGATACAGTGCCAGTAGATCGTATCCTTGAAGGACAGGTTATTTTGGGACAACGATTGTCTTCTGCTTCTATCATGATGGTGAGTGAGCTTTTAAAATATAGATTTATGCCAGGGAAGGGTTTGGGAGTGTCTCTGCATGGTATCGTTCGTCCTATATGTTTGAGAAAGACCATGGGCACTTTTGGTCTGGGATTTGAACCTATGGCTAAAGATTTGAAGAAGGCCAAGGAAAGGAAATAGGAAACATGGTCACTCCCTCTCCCAATGCCTCTACTCAATGAATCATTTATAAAGAGATATGTTATGAAGCCTGTAGAATTTGAAGCTGAATTAGTTGATGACTTCTAGAACCTGCTAATTGATGTTGACATGGTTGAAGCAGGAGAGGGTACCAATAAGGCAGATGTGCAGTTCATAGGTCCTGAGGTCTAGGTCAACAATTAGGAAGTCATTTCTCTACATGTCAGGAGAGAGTTTTGGTAGTTTATTTTTTTCTTTCTATTTATCTTAGTTATTCCAGGGTTGTAATTCAGAATTTAGCTTGCTTACATTCTGTTGTCATTTGTATTTAAACCCTCCTATCTTTCTCTTTTAATGAAATGCAATGTCCCATTATTTTGTGTCTATTATATTTTGTTTTTGTCTTTTCATTTATATAGTTCTCTTTATGCTGATTCTAATGACATGACATGCAAGCAGAATTTTTAGCCTGATCTTAAAATCCAAACTAATTAAGATATACTAAAGCAAGAGGGGGAATATGATGAAAAAGAGGCACTAGAGGAAATAAGCAAAGAGTTGGAATAGTTTGAAGACAAGCTAAATCCTAATTTAAATGAAACTGAGCCAATTAATCTAGAAAATCAAGAAGATGTTAGGGAAACTAAAATCAGTGTACATGCTTTGCCACAACTAAAAGATGGAATGATTCCAGCATTAATTGATTACAAGGATGTTTTTGCATTGTCTTGTGACGACATGCCTGGTTTAAGCACTGAATTAGTGGCTCATAAATTTCCAACTGATCCTGCCTTCCCCCTGTCAAACAGAAGTTAAGGAAGTTTAAAACTGATGTAAGCATCAAAATTAAAGAGGAAATCATGAAACAACTTGAGGCCAAAGTCATTCGAGTGCCTTGTTATCCTACGTGCTTATCCAATATTATTCCTGTCGCAAAGAAAGATGGAAAAATTTGAGTATGTGTTGATTACCGTGATTCGAATAGAGCAAGTCCGAAAGATGATTTTTCGTTGCCTAACATCCATATTTTACTTGACAATTGTGCTAAACACGAGGTTGCCTCTTTTGTGGATTGCTATTCCGGGTACCAGCAAATCATTATGGATGATAAAGACGCGGAAAAGATATCTTTTATCACAACATGGGGGATTTATTGCTATTGAGTGATGCCATTTGGTTTGAAGAATGCTGGAGCAATATAAATGAGAGTCATGACCACTATGTTTCATGATATGATGTATAAAGAGATTGAAATCTATGTAGATGATGTGATTATTAAGTTAAAGAGTCAGGTTGACCATGTTAAAGATTTAAGAAAGTTCTTTGAAAGGCTTCACAGGTATAATCTCAACCACAACCAGACAAAATATGTATTTGGAGTTCCATCTGGAAAGTTGTTGGGGTTTGTAGTCAGCCGTCGGGGAATTCAATTGGATCCCTTGAAAATCAAAATCATTCAGGATTTCCCCCCTCCCAAGAATAAGACGGATGTGATAAGTTTACTGGGTAGAATGAACAACATCAGTAGATTTATTGCTCAACTCATAACAACATGTGAGCCCATATTCAAGTTGCTGAAAAAAGTGTTGCGGTTGAGTAGATTGAAGAATGCCAGGAAGCATTTGATAAAATCAAAAGATATCTTTCAAATCCACCGGTGTTGGTACCACCCGAGCTTGGAAGTCCTTTGATTTTGTACTTATCGGTTATGGATATTTCACTCAGGTATGTATTGGGGCAACATGATATAACAGGCAAAAAGGAGTAGGCAATTCATTATCTTAGCAAAACGTTCACTGTATATGAGGCCAGGTACACTCTTCTTGAAAGGATGTGCTGCGCCCTAACTTGGGTAGCACAGAAGTTAAAACATTATCTTTCGTCCTACCCTACTTATCTTATCTCCCACATGGATCCTTTGAAGTATATATTTTCGAAGCCTATGCCGACAGGTCAATTGGGAAAGTGACAAATATTGCTTACCAAGTTCAACATTGTATATATGACTCGAACAACTATGAAAGCCCAAGACTTGGCAGATCATCTTGCTGAGAATCCCATTGATGAAGAGTATGAGCCGCTAAAGACATATTTTCCTGATGAAGAGGTATTTTGTGTCGAGAAAGTCACTACATATGTTGATCCAAGTTGGAAGCTATTTTTTGATTGAGTCATTTACATGTAAGGAGTCAGAATAGGTGCGATTCTTAACTCTGAATTGGGGCAACAATTCCCTGTAATAGCACAACTTCGATTCTACTGTACTAACGACATAGTAGAGTATGAAGCTTGCATTCTTAGTTTGAGGTTAGTTGTTGATATGGAAGTCCCGAAACTATTAGTGTTAGGGGATTCAAATTTGCTCGTCCATCAAATTCAAGGCGATTGGGAGACGCGAGACCTAAAGCTCATACCGTATCGACAATGCTTGCAAGAGATACATCAATGGTTTGTGTCAGTAAAATTTAGGCATATTCCAAGAATTCACAATGAGATTGTTGATGCTTTAGCCACTCTGTCTTCAATGCTACAACATCCTGATAAAGCCTGCATCGATCCGGTGCATATACAAAGTCGTGAAAAACATGCTTATTATAATGCAGTTGAAGAAGAGCTCGATGGCGAACCTTGGTTCTTCGACATCAAGCGATACATCCATTCTGGAGAATACCCAACGCATGCCACCAGTGATCAAAAGAGGACTATTAGGCATTGGGCTAGTGGATTTTTCTTAAGTGGGGGAATCTTATAAAAGAGAACCCCAGATTTGGGACTTTTGAGGTGTGTAGATGGAAAAGAAGCCTCAATAATCATGGTTGAAATATACTCAGGAGTATGCGGGTCGCATATGCACGGTTATGTCTTATCAAAGAAGATTCTTCAAGCAGGTTATTACTGGATTACTATGAAGAGGGATTCTATTCAATTTGTTCAAAAGTGTCATCAATGTCAAGTACACGGTGATCTGATATATTCTCCTCCTGCTGAGTTGCATGCAATGGCTGCTCCATGACCGTTTGTAGCTTGGGGAATAGATGTGATTGGTCCGATTGAGCCAAAAGTGTCGAATGGGCATAGTTTCATTTTGGTGGTCATTTATTACTTCTCAAAGTGGGTAGAAGCAACAACTTTCAAGTCTATCATAAAGAAGGTTGTGGTAGATTTTGTTCATACGAACATCAATTGTAGGTTTGGAATTCCAAAGATGATCATCACAGATAATGTTGCTAATCTCAATAGTCATTTGATGCAAGAAGTGTGTCAACAATTTAAGATCGCGCATCAAAATTCTACTCAATATCGTCCAAAGGAAAATGGCGTTGTGGAAGCCGCCAATAAGAATATCAAGAAGATACTACAAAAAATGGTACAAGGGTCTAGGCAATGGAATTAGAAGTTACCGTTTGCACTGTTAGGTTATCGCACTACTATTCACACTTCAACAGGGGCAACTCCATATTTATTGGTGTACGGAACAGAAGCAGTCATTCCCACAGAAGATCAAATTTCCTCTCTTCGAGTCATTGTTGAAGCATATATTGATGATGATGAGTGGGTCAAAACCCAATTGGAACAGTTGAGTTTGATTGATGGAAAAAAACTAACGTTGGTATGTCATGGCCAGTTGTATCAGAAGAGAATGGCTCGAGCGTATAACAAAAAGGTACGTCCCAGGAATTTTGAAGTTGGTCAGTTGGTATTGAAACATATCTTTCCCCATCAGGCTAAAGAGAAAGTCAAGTTCTCCCCAAATTGGCAAGGTCCCTTTATTGTGAAGAAAGTGTTGCCCAATGGAGCCTTATATTTGACAGATATTGAAGGAAAAACGACAGAGATGGCAATCAATTCTGATGCGGTCAAAAGATATTATGTATGATATTTTATCCTATGTTGGTTCTATTGCATGTTTAGTACTTGCGTTCTTGAAGATTGGTATGATGAAGGCATTTCATTTTGCTATCCCAACATTGTGTCTTCTTTTGGTTACCCCGTTTGAGCTTAGTTTTATTTTTCTTCCATATCCCTCTTTTGGATTCAAAATAGAATCAAAGATAAATGTCCAGTAAAATAAGAATAAAAGAAATAAAAGTAAAAAAAAAGAAGAGAAAAATCAAATCAAAACAATGAACATACTGATGGAACTACGTGTGACCTTATTCTCCTCTCTTGGGAGTGAGATTCGTAGGCTGCCCTATTCAGGGCTCGGTCTAACCAAATAAAGATCTTAGAGTCACCCAGTTAATAAAAAGTTGGGGCATGAGTTAAGGTGTTGTTTGAGCCTCATGCCTTTCTTTTCTTTCTAACCTTATCCAAAAGACAAGTTACAATCAAAGAAAGACCTTCAGATCAATCCTTGAGAATGTTAAGGCTAAACATGCAATGGAGATGATGATGCATTTTAGGTACAACTTGTCTTCCTCAGCGTAAGAAATTAGGAGAGAAATAAAAAAGAGAGAGTTTTATTGGTGAAAACCCTCGCAGGCACCATAAGGTGATGGTCAGTTGAGAGAAAATAAAAAAGTGAGAGTCTTATTGGTTAAAACCTTCACAGGAACCGTAAGGTGATGGTGAGTTGAGAGAAATAGAAATGAGAGAGTCTTATTGGTGAAAACCCCCACGGGCACCGTGAGGCGATGGAGAGTTCGAGAAAAAAGTGAAATGAAAGAGGTTATTGGCGAAAATCTTTCAAGATGTCGTCAATTGAATGAGATGTATGATTCCAATGGGTTTGAAGAAGCAACTCAGCGGAAAGGGCATGAACTCAACAACAGAAAGTTGAAGTTTGGGTAGAAAGATCAAACAGCTTAATCCAAAATGCATGTCGTCCTCATTAGAGTTGGTTACCGCATTCAGATAAGTTTTTTTTCTTTTCTTTTCTTCTTTAATAAGGGACATTGCCTTTTTATTTTGTTTGCATATTTTTTTTTCTATGTCATTTGTCGAAATAAAAACCACGATCATTTCTTTAAATTTTGAGTCAAGTCCGTGTCAGAACAAGTGAGAAAGGATTTCAAAACTTGCTACCAGTCTTCCCAATTGTATGAGTAAAATCCAAGACCAGGATATGAGAGAAAAATGAGCATAATTCAAAGCAAGTAAAGGTAGTGTATCAACCGACAGGTTGCTAGATTCATGGGAGTATCGGATCTCAAAAGGCGCTTCTTAAAGGCATAGTAAAATAGAAACTCGGTGTTTGAGTCATATTCATTTGCCCCGATCTGGTTTGGGTCAATGATGCAACAAGACAGGGCAAGTATCAGTGATTTAAAGCAAAGATGAAAGGAACGAGTGCTGGAGCAGATGCCTGAGAAGCAAAGTGCTACAATACACCACTAAGTTTTTAACTGACAGAATTGTCTTTGATGAAACAGGGGAAAATTTCTTTTTGGCAAGTTCAGCTACCGTTGGGAAAGCAAAATGGGATTTTACTTTCTGTTCAGGACCCTTCTGGAAAATGATATTTTACTTTATGTTCAGGACCCTCCTGAAAAATGAGATTTTACATTCTGTTTAGGACCCTCCTAAAAAATGGGACTTTACTTTCTGTTTAGGACCCTCCTGAAAAATGGAAATTTACTTTCTGTTCAGGACCCTCCTGAAAATAGGACTTTACTTTATGTTCATGACCCTCCTGAAAAATGGGAAAGAATGGGACTTTACTTTCTGTTTAGGACCCTCCAGAAGAATAAGACTTTACTTTCTGTTCAGGACCCTCCAAAAAAATGAGACTTTACTTTCTGTTCAGGACCCTCCTGAAAAATTGGACTTTACTTTCTGTTTAGGGTCCTCTCGAAGAATAGGACTTTACTTTATGTTCAGGACCCTCCTGAAGAATGAGGCTTTACTTTCCGTTCAGGACCCTCCAGATAAATGGGACTTTACTTTTTGTTTAGGACCCTCCTAAAAAATTGGACTTTACTTTCTGTTCAGGACCCGCTTGGAAAATGGGATTTTACTTTACGTCTAGGAGCCTCCTGAAAAGGGGGATTTTACTTTTTGTTTAGGACCCTCCTAAAAAATGGGACTTTACAAACTATTCAGGACCCTCCTGAAAAATGGGACTTTACTTTATGTTCAGGACCCTCCTGAAGAACGGGACTTTGCTTTATGTTCAGGACCCTCCTGAAGAACGGGACTTTACTTTCTGTTTAGGACCCTCCTGAAAATTGAGATTTTACTTTTTGTTCAGGACCCTCCCAAAAAAAATGAGAATTTACTATATGTTCAGGACCCTCCCAAAAAATAGGAATTTACTTTCTATTTAGGACCCTCCGAGAAAATGGGACATTAATTTCAAAAAATGATGAAATCCTTCTTTATTATAATGTTTGCTTGGTATAATTGTCATTTTAGTTTTCATTATGGTTTCAGGAGCCCGCCTGAAGAACTGGGTGAGAAAATTGTACGTCAGGAGCCCGCCTAAAGAACTGGGTGAAGAAATGGGAAATTGAAGAAATTTGTAATACCTCGGGAAATTTATCGTTGAAATTTTGTGCGTAAATGTGTTGGGTTCTATTTTCTAGAATGAATTATAAATTTTCCATGCAGAATCTCATAGATTATAACCCACCATTGGATAGAGTATCAAATAAGCTTTCCAGCGATATGTGGATCATCCAAAACAAACACCCGAGCGATGAGTTATGAACATTCCGATCGAACTATGAATAGTAGTGAACAGTAAAACATGCAGGAAAAGGTATTGAGGCCTAGCGTATTTTTGCTCCAACTTTAAACGATCATAACTCCTTGTACATAATGATCTGGTGATTTACTATATATCAACGGAAAGCTCTGCGAGTCCTCTTTCCAATGAAATTGGTTTCATCCAATTTGTCTATCGGAGCAAAAAGTTATGGTCGATCTACTTCAGCCTACCAAAAGCAAATTTTTGGGTCAACTTCAAATGATCATAACTCCTCGTACACAATGATCTGGGTGGGATACTATATATCAACAGAAAGATATGAGAGTCATCTTTCTAATGAAATTGGTTTCATCCAATTGGGATATCGGAGTAAAACGTTATGGTTGATATACTTCAGACTATCAAAACAATCCACCAAAGGACAGATTCGAGAATTATTTGACTTTTTAGGGGCATTTTGGTCATTCCTCCTCACCCAAAATCCGTCCAAACCCTATATTAAAATCTATTAGAAGCAGTATATGTTATATTTCATCAAATTCCCTCAAAAAGAAAACCCAAGCTCCTACATCCAACTTCAAGAACCTCCAAAGTTCACCATTAATTCTGCAAATTTATTCAACATTTCAAGTTCCTAGTTCAAGAACTCCAAGAACCATCATTCAAAGGAACGATTAACATCTCAAAAATGAGTATCGATCTAAAGTTCATCATTTAAGGTATGTGGGGTTTTTCAACAAGAACTCTCTTTTGTTCTTGTGCCAAAAAGTAATTTTTTTTACAAAGACATGATTTTTATTTTATTTTTACGAATTTGAAGCATGAACCCATATCTTATGATGATTATTATGAAATCTTGATGTTTATGATTTTGAAAGATGAATTTACATGTGTGGAGATATAAAGCATGAATCTTGACCGATATTTATAATGATTTTGATATTTGGTTTGTGAATCCCCATTGGAAATTGTGGTTTTTTTAGAAAGTGTATGTTATAAGCACGTTGATGTTGAATATTTGAGATATTTTGAATGATTTGACCTTTTGGTCTTAATGGAGTTGTTGTGAACTCGAGTCTGAAAGAAATCCACAACGTGGATGATTTTGATAGATGGGAAGCATGATGGCTCCCGATGTATATTTATATATTACTGAAATTGTTTTGTTGTGGATTGTCTTTGAAATGATCTAAGCTAAGTTTGCGAGAAATCTTTAGCACCGAGTGGGAGGTATAAAGCGACCTTACTTCCCTAGAACTACGTTCCCCCGTAGGAGTGAGCCTGAGGCTGATTTGTATAGTGATCACTAGTTTGTGTGGATTTGATATCCTTAGTCCTACTCCAATGGAAAGGATAGGATGGCTCTCCCCAACATGGGTTGTACATTGGACTCCATGTAGCTCACATGGTTTATGTCGGTTATAGGATCTCTCAGTGTGTGTGTGTTTCCTTGTGTCTATGGTGAATGGTGAAGTGATTTGAAAGCGGAATTGTGAAAGTTATTCTTTCGAAAGATTTAAATGATATTTACATTATATTAATTGATATTCTTGATGAAATGAATGTTATTGACAAATTATATGATGACTCAAATGTGTTATTGTACTTATTTCATCCTCTCATGATTATGATGATTTTCTTTGGGCTATGTGAGTCTTTCATACATCCTGCATATTTCTTATAAATATTTATGATGATAATGTTTATACAACTGCATACACCCCCATATACTCGGTTCCTTTCCATGGTACTGACCCATATCTTTGGATGTGGGCTGCATTTTCTCGGAATGTAGGTTCAGGTGCTCAGTTCCAGGTTCGACAGTGATTCTTTGGGAACGCTGTTATACATCATTTGCTGTGGTGAGTCCTCATGTTCTGAGGACGTGATGTCTGATGTTGGTTTCACAGAATCATTTACATTTGATAACTGAGTATGAGCCAGTTGGGGCATGTCTCAACGGCTCACTGCTTTTATTGATTTTCTTAGAGCCTTGTCAGACTAGTATAGATGTTGGGAGTTGACTAATAAGTCATATTTTGTTATCTTTCTAAAATTCTTTTATTCTTGGATGATGATTACTCTGTTGAAATTTGAGGGTTATTTATGGAAACCCCGTTGATTTGTGTTGAACTGAATGAAAATAGATCAAAGGGTTAGCTTAGGGCTACTAATAGCCTCAAGCACCGTGTGATGTTTCGGGACCTGTTTTTCGAGGCATTACAAAATTACAAGCCAGGAACCCACCTGAAGAATAGGGTGATGAAATTAAAAGACAAAAATGGCAAGTCAGAAGCCCGCATGAAGAGCAGGGCGAATAAATAAAAGTCTAGCAACAAAGCGAAGCAATTGAAAGTCAAGCAATAAGTCAAAAGAAATTTCAATTCAGGAGCCCGCCTGAAGAATAGGGTGATAAAACTCGAGCAAAGAGTGGCTGAAGAATAGAGTGATAAAACTCGAGCAAAGAGTTAAGGAAAGCTGAATATCTGATTTTCTAATTTCATTTATATGTTAACTTGTAATTTTCATTTTGATGTAATGACAGAGCAGCGGACCGGAACCTCGATGGAACCTCACTATACTCTCCAAGTCGATATAGTCCATCTCCTTTCAATTCGTTGAGATACTGGTCACTTAACTCCCTCATAAATTGGGTAGGTAGAGTGTCCTAAGTCAAAACTCGATTGCCCTTCTTTCTTCTATTGCCTTCTTTGAATAATGATAGGGACAATATTCTGTCTCGTTGTCTACTTCTTTGTATGAAAACCCTTGGTGTTTACATTCAAAGGGGGAATGATGTAGACACATAATTTTATCCCATCAAAAATATTTCTTATTCCGATATCACATAGCTTAACCCCATTTTTATAATTTTTCCAAAGAAAATAAATAACCACCTCATCTTTTACTTATTTATTTTTGTTTTTGTTTTGCTTTATCACAATAACAAGTCATAACAAACTCTGTCTCATTCTAATATTCCAACAACCCACCCAAAAAAATGGACTCCTAACCTCTACCGCTCCAATTAAAAAACAACAGCTCACTCTCACCATCCATTACACACTTTTCTCATACCAAAAATAGAAAAGGGGATCCCACCATTAACAAACCTAGGCCTTGCCAATACCTCATAGCATATACGTTCTCCTCTATTTTATATATACAGAGGACGGACAAGAAGAAAGAGAGAGAAAGGCAAAAAGAATATGCAAAGGGAGGGGGGTCTACAGTGAAAGAAAATAACTCTCTTCCTTTTCTCTTTTCAATTGGACAATTCATAAAAACCTGAGGATATATACGTATAGACACTCACAGGAAAAAAGAGGGCAGACGGAAAAGGGGGACAAGGCACAAAGAACACACACTCACCTCTCTAAAAATTTTCACCAATCTCGCACGCACACTCTCACCTCTCTCAAATCTTCACAAATCTCACACGTACAGACTCTCTCATCGAGAAACATATACCCACGCGCACGCAGTAAAGAGAAGACAATGGAGTGGTGGCATTTGACGGAAATCTAGTGATGAAATAGCAAAAATAGAGAAAACCCGAGTCCTTTTCGTGCTTTTCTCACTGATAAATTCCGGAATTGGTTTTCATCGTCAACTCAGCCAATTCAATCACTAATACGCTAGAATCTCTATCTTTCCCCAATTTATGGATGAGATCTAGACGGATTCAGACTATTTTAGTCATTTCTATCGCTATCGGCTCACAAGACCTCAGTTTCCGTCGATGTTCAGTTTTCCGTTGGATTTTTAAGGGGTTCGGATTCATCTATTTTCTTGATTCGGTATTGATATAGTGCGTTGGCAGTTTTCTTGCAATTGAGTGGGTTCAATATTCATGGTTTGAAGCTTGGTTCGTCGTGAGAACTTCGTTCGAGGATTTTGGTTTTCGAATTTCTTTATTATCAACAAAAACAAGTGTTATTGAGGTCCATTTCCTTAACCCGCTCTCTTTTTATTTACTATGGTTGGTTGAATTGGTTGTGTTTATGTGTGGCGTTTTGTTGGATTTTGTTGATGTTGATATTATGATCATGATTCTTGGTGATTCGACTTTGGTGATTTGAGGAATGAATTTGATCACGTTTTAATGGATTGATAAAAAGAAATTTGGGGTAAAATTAAAAATTGACGAAAAGGTTAGATTTGGATTAATTTTGATTTATTGTTGATATGAAACGTGATAGAATTATGTCTTTAGTCGAGAATGGATAGTAAAATGGTAGGTTCGGATAGGGAATTTAGGCATGGTGGATTGATGGCATGTTTGAAATATGTGTTCGAATGGTTTTGTTTTATCGCATTTAATTCAATTGTACTCATTTGGCTGGGGAACGCCCCGAGGTACTTGTATCTATTCACCGGGGAATGCCTCAACGTATCATGTACGCAAAAGAGGTTTGTGATGAAGGCCCGAGGCATCGGGTAAAGCATTGGAGCATAGTTTAGGATTAGTCAAGATAGGATTTCTATTTTTAAAATTTTCTATTTTTGTACAGTATAATTCGGACTGGACATTACTTTGTTTTTGTTTGAATTTTGTTTGATTTGTTTGTTTTCTTGTCTTGTGTGTTTATGTGGTTTATACATTTTATAATATCAAATTAGCCGATACGCTCTACCAAGAGACCGTGGTCGAACCATGGGATCGAGGGGTTCCTAACACCTTCCCCTCGGTCAACAGAATTCCTTAGCCGAAATCTCTGTTCGTAAATAAGTTTTAAAGAGTCAAATTGTATTGAAAAGGATTGTCCCAAGGTGACTTGGCACACCGGATTATGCTAAGCGGAAACTCTGAGTTTTGAATGTAAACATAATCCTTTTTTGGAACAAATCTTCATTTTATCACTTTAATAATAAAAACCCTTTCGAAATTTAAAATTAATCTTTTCGGTTAAAAAAGGGGTGTGACGTGTTGAATGTGGGAATAGCTAGTTGAATTGCAATTTGATCAAATTCATGAAAGTCTGGTACTCCGACTTTTTAAATTTTCTATAATTGTGTGCTTCACTTCTTGCTTTTTTGCTTCAAACCTTATGAACCTTTGTCATTTTCTTGTTTTTGTACTCTTCATTTTTAAAGTGTCAAAACACAAAAACAGTTAAGTGGATTGATCCTAGATAAGAATGAAAAAGAGTTTATAATGCTAAAATTACACTCTTGAATGGGTGTAAGTGATCGTTGTCAATATAAAACCCAACTAGGTTGGGGTCGAATCCCACAAGGAACAATGTGAGTGGCAATTAAACTAGTTTGAAACTAAAGCTACAAGTTAAATTCGAACAATCGATATAAAAAGATAAAATGGGGGTTTAAGGTTCATAGAGAGTTAATTGTCACTTTCAATATTTTAGTGCTTGAAATCAGTCTAAATGGGAAACCAGAGTTATGTTCACCATGGGTTTTGGGAATTGACAGATACTAGGTAATGCTTGGGATTCTTGAAGTAAGTAGAAAAAGAAGATTATCCCTAATGACGATACTGTCTAACTTATCTGTCGACCTCACAAGACAATTTATTATCTAATTCTCTCGAACTTAGATAACTTATATATTTCCAATAGGATGTTATCTCAGATAGATTAATCCAATTATGGCATCAATCATTAAATAGAAGGTTGGTAGCTTCCGAGTCCCTGTTGATAATTCACGTCCTCTAGTCTATTTCTCTATTAGAAGAAAATAACACCTAAGGCATAATCTAATGTTTTCAACCAATAGATTTCAGTCAAAACAACAGAATTTCAAGATGTCCTACTACTCTTTGAATCCGTTAAATGCCTAGTTACCTATCAGTCCCTAATCCATGGATCCCATAACTCCGGCTAATGGAATTACCTTCAGAAGTTCTTCTCTAATAATTTATGATCGATCCCTAAAAAAAACTCTAAAACAAGTCCTTAAATATTCAACCCTAAATAGGGAAATAAAATTAAAGTGTCAGTTTTCTCTTCGGATTGGACGACGATGATCTTGACGGCGTGTTAGATGTCTGACAATGTGTGTAAGATGTCGTCAAAGGTTTAATTGAATTTTTATATTCTGTCGTCAAAGGTTTTAGTGAATTGTTATATTCTGACTCTTCAGATGGTAAACCTGAAGGCGTGTCAAAATTCGTGACGGCGCGTGACAACTGCCATCACAACTTCATGGGAAATCAGTATTCTCTACTTCTGGTTGATGGCGATTTTGATGCCATGTCACATATTTGATGGCCCTTCCTAAACGTCATCACATTTTATCTAGTTTCTCAGGTTCTGTCTAAGCTTGACGACAACTATGATAGCCTGTCCCATGTATGACGGGGCTTCAGAATTGACGTCAGTTATACTTCAGCTTATTTACACTAGATTTCAGCTGATTTATTCTTCTTTTATTTGATTTCCTCCCCGATCACTTGTAACTGCATTAACACATTAAATGTAATAAAAAACAATAAAAGTTGCTTAAGACCTCGCAATTATTCTAAATTAAAAGCTTCAAATATGTTAGCAGCATCTCACTCATCAACACCCTCAACTTAAACAATTGCTTGTCCTCAAGCAACCAAAACATAACTAGGAGTATACAAAGTACAATTCAGCAGCTAAATACTCTCATCTGGTCAGAATACATGCACCATCTCCATGATCAATCAAAGTAAAGTCAACTGTGTCTAATATTTGAAAACACCCATGTAACTCATATGTATCTAGATGTGGCAAAAATCTCAGCAATAAAAGCCTAGAACATATCCAAATTACATTATCTGAACAAAGAAGTTAATACCAATATACCTATTGTGCCCTCACAACAAAGAAATCCCTTTCTCACTCAGATTCACATGTATAGACATAGGGATGAACGTAAGACTCAATCTCAGAACGAAGTTCCAACATTGCGCATCAAATGCCATAGGCTTGCCCTTATAGTCAGTATCTAAGTCTTCAGACAAGTCAGTTAGGATCACTATATGACTTTTCTTAAGATTGTAATGTAGGCTCAGGGCTGGTATGATATTCGTGGGTATTTCATAGTGACTACACCTCCTTAGCACTACATTAACTCACGGGGTTTCAAATTTTGACCTTCTTTGCTTCCCTCTTTTATTTGTCAAGCATTCTCAAGATGGGTGTTGTCTGTTCAAGCATTAGATTAACTTTTTTAGTTTTTGCTTTTTCTTTTTCACTACAGTCAACTTGTTGTTCATTTTCTTTCTTTTACCTCTTTTCATACTCATAATGCATCACGTACCCCTATAGTAGCCACCCTTAACTTAAGTTATTTTCCTAAGTCGAGGTGCACAGTGTCCAAGGAGGACCAAGGCCAAAACAGGTTCAATGTGATGTAATAGGAAGGTGAAAGGTGTATAAGAAAAAACTAGGCTATTCAGGCGCAAAAAGGGATCAAGGGATATTATTCACATTTGGACGATCATTTAAGCTAAAATGGATTAACATGCAAAAACGGCCTATCCTATGATTATGGTATGAATAACTGGGGAGGTTCTAGATTTAACGTACAATGGGAACCGAGTAAGACCTTACACACACAAGGCACACAAGTATCTCGCATCTTACTAATATCAAGTTCATTCACTTGTTTAACAAAGGTTATTCAATTGCAAGACTAATGCCACAAAAAGATACACCATGGTCACAAATGGATGCAATTCACATAGTAATATATCAGACCAATGGAGAGGTGCTAAAAAATCTCAAAAACAAGTTAACTGCCTTAATTACTTGTATTTCTCCCAGAAAACTATAACACATCACAAAACAAGAACAATACACCTAAACATGTCAGCTCTACTTGGAACAAGACTCCGAAAAAAAGAGGCACGGCAAAAAAACCTCAGGAGGACATCAACACCCACAAGTAGCCCCAACACCCTCAACTTCAAATCATTCAATTCCCCCAATGCGTCAAACCAAAACAAGAGAGTTAGAAACATACCTGTGGCACCATGGATGCGAAGATCTAATGTCAATCACATAAGACGAATACAAACAACAAAATACCTTGGGTTGCCTCCCAAGCAACACCGGGTTTAACATCGCAGCGCGACTCAGTTATCTTGACTACTCAGACTTCGTCAAGATACCTTGTTGTTAATTATTTATGTCTCCACTTGGAGGATTTAAAATGCTAGCAAAACTTTTGATCAATACATCTTCGAGGTGTGTTGGGAAAATGTGAGGGCATGATGAGGAATGTTCTATCATGCCACTTCGAAGACTTGAACTGCTTTTCCAATTTTGCATCAAACTTTTGTGTGGACTCATTTGAAAACGGTGAGAATCTTAAATAGCCACTAAATGGACATCGATCTTTAAGCTCCTTAGCCTTCAATATTGGGGTTGTAGTATACCCTTTTGGAAGGAGAAACTTCAAAATGTAAGACTCTTCCTCCTCATTTTCAAAATTCATCATTTGCTTAGGTGATTCGACTTTCATCACATCCACTAAGCATAATGTTGAATGAGGACTAACCCTCAATTTTGGAATAACTTCCCTATTAGTATTTTTACCTGAAATGGACTAGTCTTCATGAGGATTGTGCTTGATTTCTTCTTTTGACTCTAATACCATTTTCTCATCCTTGGCATCTTCATTCATAAATGGTTCGATTGGTTGGGAAATCACCGAAGGTTGATCAACATCAAGCTCATCATCAACATCGGATTCTTGCTCTTCATCCTCACGCTCTTCCAATATTTTAAATAATTCCACAGACAAGATATCATCCAAACATAATGTAGAAAAGTATTTTGGATGATTGACCTCGAAATCCATCTCTTCCCTTGTTAAATGCCCTAATGTCTTGATACATGTCATATATGGTATCATTAGTTGTGTCTATACAATCCAACATTAGTTGAAGCATAGATGCAATGTCACTCTTTCCAGTGCTTCGTTCTTTCTTTTCCTGACCATAAGACCTGTCATACTCATAAGAAGAACTAGAACTTGGGTTAGCGCAATTGGGGGAGGGGGCATTTGGGAAATCATTCCAATGTCCATATTGACCACCATATAAAAAACAATTATACTCCAAGTAGGATAGTGATGGTGCACATATCTCTCTCCGGAGAGCATATCTACAATCTTGCCAAAAGTGGGGTCCATCACAATATGGACATGGATCATCCAGATAAGATTTCCAACCATCATACTCACATTCATTCCATGATGCCATACTAAGAAATAATCAAAAATAAAGAAAATCTACCTAACACAAGAAACAAAGGAAATAACAAACAAATATTTACAAGTTTGAATTCAAGCAAGTAAGATAAAATTCCAAACGAACGTAATACGTCAAATTGTTCCCCGGAAATGGCACCATTTTTGATAATACTTAAATTACACTCTTGAATGGGTGTAAGCGATCATTGTCAATATAAAACCCAACTAGGTTGGGGTCGAATCCCACAACGAACAAGGTGAGTGGCCATTAAACTAGTTTGAAACTAAAGCTACAAGTTAAATTCAAACAATCGATATGAAAAGATAAAATGGGGGTTTAAGGTTCACAGAGAGCTAATTGTCACTTTCAATATTTTAGTGTTTGAAATCAGTCTAAATGGGAAATCCGAGTTATGTTCACCATGGGTTTTGGGAATTGACAGATACTAGTTAATGCTTGGGATTCTTGAAGTAAGTAGAAACAACAGATTATCTCTGACAATAATATTGTCTGAGTTATCTCTCAACCTCCAGACAATTTATTATCTAATTCTCTCGAACTTAGATAACTTATATATTTCCAATAGGATGTTATCTCAGGTAGATTAATCTAGTTACAACATCAATCATTAAACAGAAGGTTGGTAGCTTCCGAGTCCCTATTGATAATTCACGTCCTCTAGTGTATTTCTCTGTTAGAAGTAAATAAAACCTAAGGCATAATCTAATGTTTGCAACTAATAGATTTTATTCAAAACAACAGAATTTCAAGACGTGCTACTACTCTTTGAATTTGTTAAATGCCTAGTAACCTATCAGACCCTAATCCATGGATCCCATAACTCCGGCTAATGGAATTAGCTGCTCATGATTTGATGAACGAAATAACAAGTTAAATTCATCATAATAAGGATAAACTTATGAATGGATGAAAAACAACACGTAGTTTCTTCAATTTACTCACGAGATAGAAACCCAAAAATAGTTGATAAGTGCTTTTGTAAAGAAATAAGAAAAAAATTTGATTATAAAGATGAAGCAATGTTATGTTCTTTTCTTCAGAATTTCTTCTCTGATAATTTGTGATCGATCCCTAAAAAAAACCCTAAAATAAGTCTTTAAATAGTCAACCCTAAATAAGAAAATAAAATTAAAGTTTCAGTTTTCTCTTCAGATTGGACAATGACGATCTTGACGGCGTGTCAAATGTCTGACGATGTGTGCGAGATGTCGTCAAAGGTTCCAGTGAATTGTTATCTTCTGACTCTTCAAACGGCAAACCTGGCGGCGTGTTAAAATTCTTGACGGCATGTGACAACTGCCGTCATAACTTCACTAGAAATCAGTATTCTGTGCTTTTGGTTTACGGCGATTTTGACGCCATGTCACATATTTGATGGCCCATCCTAAACGTCTTCACATTTCATCTCAGGTTCTATCTAATCTTGATGGCAACTTTGACAGCTTGTCCCATGTATGACGGCGCTTCAGAATTGACGTCAGCTATACTTCAGCTTATTTATACCAGATTTCAGTTGATTTATTCTTCTTTCCTTTGGTTTCCTCCCCGATCACTTGTATCTGCATTAACATATTAAAAGTAATCAAAAACAACAAAAGTTTCTTAAGACCTCGCAATTATTCAGAGTTAAAAGCTTTAAATGTGTTAGCATCGGCTCACACATCAAGAGTCGACCTCAGGAACCATCCATCGATATGTTCCTGTTTCTTCGGTCATGGGACCAGACTAAACTTACACTCGATCTACACCAAAGTTAGCAACCTTCACAACCTATCAAGCTAGCACAAACTATAAGAAATTGTCTTTTTTATGTATTCAGTTAAAGAGATGAGGACTTATATCTGTGCTGCCAAAGCAGTCATTACTTGATTTTCATCAATCAAGAGATTGGCAGTCTTGAGGTCTCTGTGAATTATATTATTTTGATGCAGGTAGCTCATACCCTTTGAAACATCAATAGCAACCTTTAGTGATACTGAAAGCCTGAAAAGGCCTTTCTTTTTGTGCAGAAAATCATACAGACTTCCACCGAACATATATTCTACTTACAAGGGAATATTGAAGATGCTGAGATAATGTAATTATTTTGTTGTTTGATTGTGATTAGAGATCGATCTATCAGTCCAAGAATCCTTCCTAGAAGGTGGTTAAGGTTCTCGAGGCGGCTCATCAGGTCTATTATTTTTGGTTGTTAATGATAATATTTCACAATTCATTACCAAACAAGAAAGAATGTCTTGAGTTACCTGTGATTATACATAAGCGCGGAGGTTTTGTACATGCACCAATAAATTGCACAACATTCTTGTGGCGTACTATCCTGTAAGTAACAGAAAAAGTTTAGGTCATGTGTATATAGTCTTCTACAATATCTTTGTGAGAGTACTCAAATGTTTTCATTTTCCCAAATCAGTCATATCAAGACGATGATAGTAAAGTTGAAGCAGGACAAATTATTGTTGCTGATCAGTGCAAACATATCTAGTTTTTTAGTCACCTTAATATATAAATTTCTTGTGCAAAATCTCTTTGCACATCTTCATTTAGGCACTCAGCCTTGAGAACTTTAATAGCCACTTCTTGATTATGGAATGAACCTTTAAACCTGCCGAAACGATATATTGTTAGGCTGCAGTTAGCAACCACTTGGTATCCTTGTTTCAAAGTGACATTTTTACTGACAAATCTTACCAGTTGATCCAGTTGCAATTTTATATTCACATTTCAGTTGTGCATTGTCAATTTCCCATGTTTCACTCCCGTTGCTTGGTGTATCCACATGGTCCACAGTGATGTTGATACCAGTTTGTATGAACTCCTTTTTGGGGGACAAAAGGTATTGATTTAACACAGGCTGTTTCTGCATTGCCCTTCAAAACTTTTAAGATAGAGATGGACGATAGACGGAGCAACATTACTGATCTTGTCAATGACTTTTTACCTCCATATTTGAAATTTCCTTCAACATGCATTTCTCAGATTCCTAATAATGGCGAAAGGGAACAAGTCAAGAATTATATAGAGATATATAGAGATAAAGTACCTCACTGACCACAAAAAAAAATGTCTTCTACATGTCAATTTATATGTTCATCTATATAAGTACCTCATTTTTCCAACCATCAACCACAAAGATATCCAAGGAGTAACCGTCGTAGTGGAGAAAGCATGAGCTTCTTGAATGTTCAGTCCAATATCCGAAAGTAAAGGAGATAGCTGAATTTAACATGCATTAACCTTAATCAATATATCATGTAAGGAAATTAAAAGAGAAATATCTAATGTACAGAGAGGGAAAAAGTCTGAAAAACATCTGTAGTGAAGCAAGTCAACTTTGTAAGGGGCTATGGGTTAGAAGTTGTATATTGGGCTGATCCAGTTCTGATTGTTAGACCCATTGAAATATTGGAGTGTTTTCTTTAGGATCCAGGCCCAATTATCAATGGGTTAAATAGGAATTGGTATTTGACAGAATGGTTTATGCAAATTGTGATAATTGCTTAGGCAAAGGCTATGCTTCTCATTTCCAATTCTCTCTAATCCTCTCATCCCCATTTACTATTTTTCCTTTTCTTCATATTGTAATTTCTCCTTTCCGTTTTAATTAAAGTTGATTAGTTTTGTTCACTTTGTGTATTGAATGTTGAGTTGAGAATTTGGGTTTGTTTCATTGGTGCTTTCATCTAGAGGTCTTCAATGGAGGACCCAAAATTTCGAACTGCCAATGATTCAATTAGTATCGGATGGGATTCATGGTCCAAGGAGATATGTGAAATTCGTTCATTATTACATGAGTTGATTGGAAAATCTACAAGGAGTAAACCTACTCCGATGGAGTTTCCATAGTTTTGTGGAGAGAATCCTGAGTTATGGATCTATAAGACTGGAAGCTACTTTGATTTTTACAAAATTGCAGAAAACTGTAAGTTATCTCTGGCGTCGTCCTCTCTCGATGGGGATGCTTTTTTGTGGTACCAATGGCTTTTGCAAAACAAGCAATTGGTTAATTGGGAAAATTTTACTGCAAAAAGTGTTGATTCACTTTCCTAAACGACATCTCGAATCACTGGAAAATCACTTGGCTAATCAGATGCCCTCCGTGACTCAGTACTCCAGTCGTTTTAAGGCTATTTTATTGGGATTCACTGATCCAGATGTACTTCATGCCCTACACATGTTTATACACAATGGAGAAGTGAAAACAACCCAGCTTTGCCTCAAAAATTTAATATGCAATCTGAATGCAAAAGCAAAACAGATGCACATAAGATGTTCTATGAAATGTCAAATAGATGCTGCCCCAAGGTATTTACCGTGGCACGTTCATAAATTCCAATTGAAATGGCCGTGACAGATGGAGATAATGGGAATCTCGATAATAAGCATATCATGGATGTTGGTGATTAAGCACATAAGATTTCAGCACTTACTTTGTCCCCTTTAACACCAACGGAGTCTACCTTCAAGGATGGAAAGTCCAAGGAAGGAAGCAAAGTGAAAGAGAAAGTTGAAGGTTCCAAGGATGTGAATCAATAGAAGTTGATTGCTTCTATAAATATCCATGAAGAGGTAGTTCATGAGGAATTTTCCCCAATCTTCCAGGATTTTTCATTTCCAAATCCAATCTCTACTACCATGCCTATATCTGAATCTCTTTACTCTTCCTGTATTCCCACGCAAAGCTTATTCACTCTCTTCAAATCTGATGCCTGCTTACACGATATTCGACCACTCAACAAAATTAAATTACTAGCGACCATTCTATTTTGTAGTTATTTTGACGATTGGTTCGACACACAGCAAGACTTTGAAGTTGATTCATATGTGCTTTTATATGTTGACTCTGAAGGGGTAACTCAAGTTTCACATGAGGAATCACTGCTACTAAGGTGGATTTTTCAAAGGAATCATCAAAGGTTGAAGATGTTTTCTTATACATGGACTCAAGTAATGACACAGAGACAAGAATGGTTCAGAATAATATTTTTGCCACAACATTTGCTCTAGCAATGACTTATTTCTCATGTCTCAAATAGATGTTTTTCTACTCGAACCTTGAGGACGAGGTTGTTTTTCAGGATGGGAGTATTGTTGTGAACTAAGTCAACTTTGTAAGGGGCTATGGATTAGAAGTTGTATATTGGACTTATTTGGACCCACTGAAATGTTGGAGTGTTTTATTTGGGATCCTGGCCCAATTGTCGATGCGTTAAATAGGAAATGGGACTTGACAGTATGGTTTATGCAAATTATGATAATTGCTTAGGCAAAGGCTATGCTTTTTATCCCCAATTCTCTCTATTCCTCTCATCCCCGTTTACTATTATTCCTTTTTTTCATATTGTAATTTCTCCTTTCTGTATTAATCGAAGTTGATTAGTTTCATTCACTTTGTGTATTGATTGTTGAGTTGAGAATTTGGGTTTGTTTCAACATCCCCAATTCAGAACAAGTGAAGTAACTTTAAGCACACCAAAAGGACTGTATGATGCACTAAAAGTTCCCGTTATGTGTAGGTCAAAGAAAGGTCCCGACTACAAGGGTCTAATGTATGAAGCCTTACCCTGCATTTTGCATAGAGACTGTTTCCACGGCTTGAACCCTTGACCTCCTAGTCACATGGCAAAAACTTTACTACTTACATCATGACTCTTCATTTATAGGCACACAAACAAAGAATACAGGCATTCCTTACTTGACAAATGCTAGTTATAAGTGACACATTAGTTTGGCAACATGGTGGTAAATTACTTAAGAAGACACAAAATTACAAATATACTGTCACAAAGAGACTAGAAAACACGAAAAAAAATTGTGTTTGGCAACAAACTAAAGGTAGGAGGGGGATGCATGCTATAAATTCGAAAAACAAAAGAAAAAATTTGACTTATATTGGCCTGTTGAAGCTTTCATCAATCACCATACTGAGCATAGGAAAGAGAGTTCAGATTATTAAAACTTGTATCATCATGCCTCTACCTGCCATGGTGATCAATACCCTATGCACCTTACCTTTTTGAGAAAGTGGAATGAATTGAATTCCAGGGATTTCCATCAGATATTTGATGAATCTGGATAGTAGAAATATGAAATGAATGAGTTCTTATTCGATTTTCTTAAAGCAGGCTTATCTAGAAACAAAAAAGATAAAAGGCAGTCAAGAGAAATTATAAATGTCGTAGTCCAAGTCCATGGCATATATTGCCGTACCATGTGAATGTTGTGATACGCCTTAAAAAGATCTTCACTTTCCTATCCCATTCTGATAGAATTTGCCTATGGTGTCATGTGCAACTCATTTTTAGAAACTTGTCAAGCTATGAGCGTGACAGTCACCTGCCCTCCATCAAGGGTGTTACAATAAAGATAGAAGACACATATGTCACTAAGCAAATTATATTGAACTCAATAGAGACATAACTAATTGAGAAGAAGCTGAAGTCTTTATACAGAGAAAATTCAACATTTTGACATGCTGCTGCTTAGGAATCGACTATATCACGCATTACTAAGGAGATAACGCCATTGGTTTAGGAATCGACTATGTCACGCGTTACTGTTTTAGTTTAGTTCAAGATATTATGATGTTATTGTTCTTCTTTAGGATGATGATCAGGAGAGAGAGATTTGAAGGACATTGTATGTTTTTCCATTTCAAGAACTTAAACAAGTTCAAAAAAGAGAAAGGGGAAAGTGATTCTTGGCTTGTTCTAGATGATTTCACTACTCTCCGGAAAGAACAATTACAAAAGTTAATGAAGAAGAACAAAAAGAGTTGGCAGTGCAGTGGAAGTGAATAAAGTGGAATTATTGAAAAAGTCCTTTTTTGGGCATAGGCATGAACAACCAACCAGTAAAGTTGTTGTCCATGAGATCAAGGATTCAAATCATGGAAACAACCTCAGAAGTACAAGGTAAGACTATGTACAATAGGCTCTTGTGGTCTGGTCCTTCCTTGAATACCATGCATAACGAGTGTTTTAGTGCACTAAGATATTGATACAATCCAGATTAACTCCAAGCTATTCACCAGAAGTCAAGTCCGGGAGCTTTAAAGGATCCAAGGATTGTTTATGAAGAGGGAGGTAATTGAAGAAGCCTCTTTACCACCAAGAGGGTGTTATTTGTTGATGATCACACTCACATTGGTTCAAGGATCGTTGGAGGAGGCAAGCGAAGTCAAAATGGGGATAGAAAGCCCCTTGGAAAGGACTTGAGCCCATGGTGCTTTGGATCCGTTCTAGCATTTCAAGAGTGGATCAAAACAGCCCCTAGGGGGCCTTTTCTTGCAATTGGGTCACTTTTTGCCCCTAAAATTGTAATAATTAGACTAAACTATAAATACTTTTAAGGCTAACTCATTTTCTTATTTTTGCTTTATTCTTAATGAATTGATGAATGCTTCTCCATTGAGTGAGAGTATTGGACAACTTTTTTTGAACTTTGGTTTAGAAACATTGGTTTAGAGGGCGTTCATATCCCTCTTGGTCACTGTAGGAATTAGGTGTTCGATTAGATTATAATTGAGGGTATTGAAGTTTGACATACTCTTTTGTTCTTGGTTACTTCTTTTCTTGTGTCTAATTATCTATCTTATTGATTATCTTTACTTTTTGTATCATCTTTAGTTTTTGTAGTTTTATTTTGTGTCATTTAGTATCATAACCAATCTTAATTTCGTTCCTACGATGTCAATCTTGGGTGTAGTCGTCTCAAATAAATGAAAATCATAAAAAAAATGTTACCATTCACATTTTAGGTCTTAGGTCAGATTTTGAGTTTTTTATTTTTGCATTTTCTTGTGTTTCTAGTGTTACAGTTGCGTTCCCTAACACTATACGAGTCTACAAACTAAATTTGAGTCAAATCGGAGCTTATTTGAGAGTTCTATCCTTGTTGGAAGCTTAGGTTGAAGAAATTTGAAGTGACTTGAAAATCTGAAGATTTTGGTGAATAATTTGGTGAAATTAATGTTTGGAATGAGTTTATAAGGATAAGAAGTATCTACCTTCAAAATTGTAACTCATTCCACCCTCCGGAGAAAAAGTTAGAAAGATTGATGTTCTTCGTATTTGTTATATTCATATTAAAATTCATCCAATGGAAGGTGTTTGATCCAAAAATAAGGAAGAAAAAAAGTGAAAGGGTGTTTATGTTTAAGCATCTAAAAAGATTTGAAGAATATTCCAAGAGAAAATTACATAAAGGGCATCAAGAAGGGCATTTTCGGCCTTGGAACAAGCAAGGGGCGGCCAACTTGCCCTTGACCTATGCCCAAGGTGTGCTTTAGCTGCTCCCAGCCTACTGCTTCACCTCAAGGTGGTGTCTAGGCTCTCTTGTGTGCAACCTGCGTAGGAAGTGCATTGGAACTGCTTCCACACATGAAAACAGTGAGCAACCTTTCCCACCTGCGCTAGAAGTGCTCTAGAGGTGCGTCCAAGGTGTGTGACACCTCCCAAACTGTAATGCCCCAAACTTTCTTAACTTAAATTCGTTCTTAGAACATTAAGAGATATCTTCAAAAATGAATAATATTTATTCGGTGTGGATTTTTCCATATTTAGACTTCCCATTGTGTGGGAAATTGAATAACTTTTCAATCGATATAAGATTCGCTCAAATCCGACACGCGGTGAAGGAGATATGGCATTTTTAATTTGACAGTGTGCCACCTGGACACTTGGCACATTGCGGTAAAGAAAAAATTCATAATTATCAAATTCCAGTGGACCTCCGCGATATTGGCACGTCACAGAGAGGGCCAATTTCCCATTTGTCAATTTCCAGTAAGCCTTCGTGATACTGGCGCATTGCGCAAGTGGCCAAATGGCAAACTAAAGGGCACCTTGATTATAGCGCATCACGGTGAAAGCCCAATTCACATTCATCCACTTTCCAGTGAGCCACCATGATAGTAGCGGATCACAATGGCCACCCAGTTCAAAAAATATTTCGTTTTTCAGTTCCAATTTAAAAGTTTAAAGGGAGCATTTTGGTCAATTTCCAAGCCCCAATCTGTCCAAAACCCAAAATTTCACGTATTCCAAAGCACTTTATCCTTATTTTATCCACTTTCTTTCAAAAGAAAACTCTAGATCATCAAAGCTCCTTCTCCAAGAAACCAATTTCTCCATTAATTCTCCAAGGTAATTCAAGATTTAGAATCCCCAACTCAAGAACTCTAAGTATTCATCTCCAAAGCATCAATATAGATCCAAGAGTCAAGTTTTAGCATCTAAGATCATCAATTGAGGTATGAGGGGTTATGAAAAAAGACAATCCTTTTGTCCTTGTTCCCAATAACTTATTTTAATTCCAATTTTACTGAATTTTATATGATTTCCCATGAAATTCAAGTTAGGGTTTATACACATTATTGTTATTTACAAGCTTATAAAATTTCAAGTGATTGAATGTTGAACTGCATGACTATTTTCATGTAATTATGTTTATAATGTGATTTTCTAGATTTTCCCAATTACGTTTAACCATGATATTGAGATTCTTGACTTTATTATTTTGATATTGTTGAAGTATTTTCAAGAAGATTATTGAGCATGATGTTTTTCTATGATTTTACAAGAGTTTGAAGCATGGGTCATTAAGCCCTAATTAAAGATTGCTATTTCAAGATTGTTTGTGCCATAGCACCCTATGATAAGTTTATTCTCAGATTTTCGATAAAGATTTGACCTTTTGATCCTAACCTAAGATAAATAATCCACATTGTTCATATTATTTGAGATTTGAAGAAAGAAATGCATAATTGGTTTTTCTTGTAAACCCTTGTGCTATTTTTTTAAAGTGGGTATCTTAAGATCCTGAGCAGAAGAATGGGAGTAGTATTTAGCACTGAGATGAGTATGTTACCAAGGTTTTCTGCCCCAGAACTACGTGCCATCGTAGGATTAATATTATTCCCACTTCTACGCGGATGACTAAGATTGTGATCACTTAAGATAAGAAGTTCTATTCCGATGGCAAAGGTAGAACATCTCTCCCCAACGTGGGTAAGATGTTGGACTCCATGAATGCTAACATGGTTTATGTAGGTTAGAAGAACCTCCCAAAAGAAGTCCCCTACTCTTAAACAGTCTATTGGTTGAAAGCCTTAAGATAAAAGTATATGTTTTGAAAGCTATGGATTTTAAGATTTGTTAAAGTCTTGAGATAAAGTATTTCCCTTACAGTTGACAAGATAATGTGGTAGTTTGCAGAACAAAACAGATTTTAGAAATAAATGTAATGGCTCACAAGATTCATATTATATGCTTTATTATTCATGATTTTTTATCTTCATATTTCAAATTACTCAAGCCTATGTGAGTCACTTACATTTAGCATGCATGCTTTTATAAATTGTGATGATATTGTTTCCTTATTGCATTCACCCCCATATACTCAATACATCATCAAAGTACTGATCCACATATATGTCTATGTGTTACAGTGTCTCATAATATAGGTTCAGGTGTTCAGTCTTAGCAGCGTGAGTGATTTTTGAGAATCTCATCTACATCTCTGTAGTTGGTGAGCCTTCATAGTTCGAGGACTTATCTATTCAGATTTCCTTTTTATTTAGTAGAGGATTTAGCATTCATTTTAGATAGTTTGATTCTGTTGGGCCTATCCTAGTAACTCTCTAGATTCAGTCAGCATAGGTTTGTCAGACTACTAGATTCAGTTTAGACTTTTGATTCTGTATCCTGATTTTTCAGTATGGTTTTACCAAGACTTATGAGATTAGTATGCTTCGGATAAGATTTCCGCATTTATTATGTTTTCCTCTCCATTTTCCCCTATTTTGAGATTCAGATTTAGTAGAAAGCAGCTAGGGTTAGCTCTGGACTACTTATAGTTTGGAGCACCATATGGCATCCCAGGAATTAGATTTTAGGGCGTTACAAACTTGGTATGAGAGCCTAAGGTTTATAGAGTCCTAGTGAGTCAGACATGTCGTGTTATGCAGAGTCTTGATCATCGGTGTGAAGCGCGCCACATCTATGAGAATGAACCCGCCAGAGTTCTTTGGGTTGAAGGCAGGTGAGGACCCACAGTTTTATCTAGATAAGGTGAAGAAGATCACCTGAATTATGCATGTTTATAGAGATGAGAGTGTATAATTGGTATCCTATAGGCTGAAGGATGTTGCTTATGATTGGGTAGTGATGTGGAAGAAAAGTAGAGGGGAGAATGCATCTCCCATGACTAGGAAGATATTTCAGGATACATTCTTAGACAAGTTCTTCCCACGTGAGATGAGGGAAGATAAGATGGGAGTTCATGAACCTGAGGTAGGGCTCTATGATAGTGAAGGAGTATTGCCTCAAGTTCAACTAGTTATCTAAGTATGCCACTGATCAGATGGTTGACTGTAAGACCCCGCAATATCCTAAGCTTAATTTAGTCCTTTAGGCTTGTCAAGGGTCCCAGACATAGAATATTTTAACTAAGTACTCATACTTAGTGTCATTTTAGCCTATGAAGGTTAGGAATACTATTTTGCGACCTTTAACTCCATTAAATGTTGATGTTTAGGTTAATTCATGATCAGAGAGGTCCATAGGTGTTCCTAAACGCGTTCTTGATTTTTCGAACCTCGTTTGAAATACGTTTGAGTTCCCAAACTAGTGGGTTGATGCGATCTTGACGCGTCGCGTCGATCTTCATTTCGATGGATGTTTTCCCCCAGCTTTAGTGCAAATTCTGGTGAACCAACACAAACTTGGTGCGACGCAATGACTATCACATTGATGTCATCGACGTGGTGCGTCTACCTGCGCATCAGTTACCCTATTTTCAGTCATTAAAAAACTGCATTCTTGGGTGTATTTGGGTCTTTTTTCCTCGACCCTCAGTCCCCAAAATACGAAACTAAACACCCTATAGAGCAAATATAGTCATTCTTTCTCAAAATATCTAAATAACAAAACCCTAAAAGATTCAATTTCAAATCAAGGGCACAAGATTCCACCATAATTATTCAAAAATTCTTCAACAAAGGTATGCGAAGTGTTTATCTAAGGGTTCCTTCCACCCTTGGAGTCAAAGAATCTCTTTTGAACTTCAAGTAATTGATTTTATGATTTCCATATTTGGAATTAAAGTGTATCCATGATGCTCACTTGTTGTTCAATACTATGTGCATATATTGTGCTCACCAAGTGCTTAATAAATTGTCCATGTAAACTATTAAGAAAATGAAATCATGTCAAGTTAGCTTATGTACAAGTTATATTGTGCAAGTGTTTGTCAAAATGCCCCAATGAATGAATGATGATCAAGTATTTAGATTATATGCTTCAAGTTGTGCCATGTCTCTTAATTCATGCTATCGAGTCCTGGGGGTACTTGTACCCGACATTTTAGCTGATTATCTAGAGCCATAGTTAGTCATAGAATAGTATCAGTCACGGCACAATCAGTAGTACTCTTAGTCAGTTACAAAACTCAGAAAAACTCAGTAGATTCAGTGTTAGTCCAGTCTAATTTAGTATCCGGTCCAGACCTCAGTAAACTTATTAGCTAACAAAATTCAGTAGTATTCTATCAATCAACAAAACCTAGTGAACTAAGTTCAGTTCAGCTAAATAGTAATCTCAATAATCGTTCAGTCCAGCCTAGTACAGACTAGAAATCAGTTCAGTGTCTATTCAGTTGGGAGTAGGATTCAGCACGGAGTTAACCCAGGGATGGGAGTATTCCTATCAGCAGAGGGTTTGACCCTTCATAGTAGTCCCTGCGTTATAGAACTACGTAGCCAGTGTAGGTTGAGGAATCTTCCTGCCAGACATTATAAGGGTTGATATTTCTCATCCGGGTTATCCTGCCAGCGAGGGTTGATGAAAGAGATTCCTGTCAGAGAGGGTTAACTCACAGTTTGTCCTAACCCGTGGAACAGTATTGATACCTTTCCAACTGGGGTTACATATTGCAATCAATCAGTTTATAGGGGGGTATGTTGGTTAGATGATTACCTCACATAGTCTCAGTTACAGTGTCAGTCTCAGAATATAAATAAGTTCAGTTCTAAAAATTCTAGACTATTAGACAGTCACTCGGCTCAGTATGGAACTCAGTATGGTTCCAGCGTATTCAGAACTATTAGATACAGTCATTCAGATGATTACTAATACAGTATTCATAAGCTCTGATATCGGTTATTAGTATTTCAAATTTAATAGTAATTATTAGCACGATCTCAGTTACAGTCTATGTATTTATGCATGTACTCTTACTTAGTCATACTCATGTTATTCAGTTATTATTATGCATGTATATGAACCCATGAATTTCAGCCTACCTCACTGAGCATACCAGTACATTCAAAGTATTGACGCATGCTTTTCTTTGTGCTATGATGTCTTACTTTATAGGTTCAGATACACGTGCCCCAGGGCACCCTTAGCTGTTCAAATTCTCAGCTTTCAAAGTAGTGGTGATTTCTCATAGTTTGAGGACATTCTTATTATTGACAATACTTCAGTTTTATTTCAGTAGACGATGTTAGTTGGGGCTTGTCCCATCCACTCCATAGTTTAGAAAGTTTGAGGTTTTTCAGACTAGAGTATTTTCAGATAGTTGTTCAGTTTTTTGGTACCTATTTTTAGTTTTGGTATTTTTGTACCGCAATCATATTTATGTATAGAATTTGAACCTTATGGCATATATTTTCAACTATTTAAAGAATCATTACAGTAGTTATTACACCGTTATTGTATAAGGTACCAATCATAGGTTAGATTATGGTCCTTCGAGATTATGTACACCGTGTCGCATCAGGGGTACAGACCTGGGGCATTACACTGACCCTAGGTCAAGTATGAGTATGTTTCTGATCGGTGTATCTGGGTTGTTAGTTAAGGAATATAGAACGGCTATGCTCATTAGAGATATTGATCTTGCTAGATTGATGATGCATGCATAGAAGAATAAGGCAGAAAAGTTGAAAGAAAGAAAGAAAGAGTAAATAAGAAGGCTAGAACAGGGTAGTTTGATTATGGTCAGAATAGGTTTGGAGGAGGAAATCGTTCACAGTTTCAAAAATCATTCATCTATTCCTGCACCTTCTTCATCCAGTGTTCGTACACCTAAAAATAGGAAAGAATAGTGGGGTAAGTCTTCTATGTCTAGATATTAGAATAGTGTGAGTGGTAGGACCAGTTATCCTCAGTGTGTTAAGTGTGGTAAGACCCATCCAGGCGAGTGTTTGTAAGCTCAGAAAGGTTGTTATGGATGTAGCCAGTCGGGTCACGAAATCAAAGAGTGCCCACATGCTAGACAGGGAAATAGGGATGTTCGACCCCAGACTCAGGCTAATAGTGCCCCAACACCTCTAGGTCACCCAGCTCCTCCTCAGGGCACATCATCCAGTACTGGTGCCGGTCAGCGCCAGAATTGGTTTAGTGTTTTACCATCCATCAGGTGAAGGAAGATTCACTAGATGTCGTTACTGGTATGCTTCGTGTCTTTTATTTTGATGTTTATGTATTGTTAGACCCTGGGTCAAGTTTCTCTTATGTAACCCCATCCGTTGAAGTAAATTTCTAGATAAGTTATGAAAAGACCCCTGAGCCTTTCTCGGTTTCTACTCTAGTAGGTGAGTTAGTTGTTGCTAAACAAATCTCTAAAAAGTGTCCTATAACTATCCTTCATAAATTCACGTTAGCATACTTGATAGAGTTAGATGTGGTTGATTTTTATCCTATCTTTTGTATGGATTGGCTCCATTCCCGTTATGCTTCTATAGATTGTCACACCTGGGTGGTGAAGTTTCAATTCACAGATGAGCCAGTCTTTGAGTGATTAGGAAATTCAGTGTCTTCCAAGAGTCATTTCATATCTTTTCTTCAAGCCAAAAATTTGATTTTCAAAGGTTACATTTATCTTCTAGTTCGAGTCAAAGAAACTAAGTCTGAGCTCCAACAATTCAGTCCGTCAGAGTGATCAATAAGTTTCCCTAAAGTTTTTCTAGAATATCTCCCAGAGGTAACTCCCGATAGAGAGATAGAATTTGGTATTGACCTTCTTCTGGATACTCACCCTATTTCTATCCCTCCTTATTGAATGGCTCCCACCGAGCTTAAGGAGTTGAAAGAGAAACTAAAAGATCTTTTAGATAAAGGTTTTATAAGGCCCAATGTTTCTCCATAGGACGCTCCCATCCTATTCATGCAAAAGAAAGATAGTTCTTTGCGAATGTGCATTGACTATCGTCAGCTGAATAAGGTCACTGTGAAGAAAAAATACCCTCTTCTTAGAATTGATGATTTGTATGATCAATTACAAGGTGCAAGTTATTTCTCAAATATAGACCTTAGATTCGGCTATCATCAGCTTAAGGTAAGGGAATGTGATATTCCAAAGATAGCTTTCAGGACCCGTTATGGTTATTTTGAGTTTCTAGTCATATCTTTCGATCTAACCAATGCTCCTATAACTTTCATAGACCTCATGAACTGAATGTCCAAACAGTATCTAGACATGTTGGTTATAGTATTCATAGATGATATCCTTGAGTACTCCTGTAGTGAGGATGACTATGTAGATCATCTTCGAATTGTCTTGCAAACCTTTAGAGAACACCAATTGTTCACCAAATGCAGCAAGTGTAAATTTTAGCTAAGATTATCAGCCTTTCTAGTTCATATTATTTCTGCCAATGGTATTAAAGTTGATCCCTAAAATACAGAATCTGTAAGAAATTGGCCTAGACACATTTCTTTGTCAGACATGGGGAGTTTCTTGGATTTAGCTGGCTATTACTGTCGTTTTCTTGAAAGTTTCTCAACTATTGCATCTTTTATGTCTAGACTGACCCAAAAGAAAGTTGAGTTCCAGTGTTCAGATTCATGTGAGAATAGTTTTCAGGAATTGAAGACTCGACTCACTACAGCCCCAGTCTTAGCACTACCAGATGGTACAGACGGTTTTGTGGTGCATTGTGATGCCTTCAGAGTTGGTTTAGGTTGTGTGACGGTGCCACTTGGGAAGCCGAAGTAGATAAGAGAGCCAAGTCCCCTCACCTCTTCTACGCAAACTCAGATTTAGCCTAAGGTAATACTCTTCATGGATTAAATTCATTTCTAATCATGTATTCAGCTATATAGTTGTCCTCATGTAAGTTCATGCACTGACAGAATTAACATAAGCTCAGAATGATTTAGATTTAGATAGTCAGCTTACTTCGATTGTGCATGCTATCATATAGCCTCAGATTTCTTAGTATACTTAGTCTAACTAGAAATAATTGAGGACAAATTTTCCCAAGGGAGAGATATTGTAATACCCCGAACTTGCTTAGCTTAAATTCATTCCTGGAATGTTAAGAGATAACTTCAAAAATTAATAATATTTATTCTATGTGGAATTTTCTAGATTTAGACTTCCCATTGTGTGGAAAATTGAATAAATTTTTCATCGATATAAGATTCGCTCAAATCCGACACTCGGTGAAGGAGTTATAGCATTTTTAAGTTGGCAGTGTTCCACCTAGGCACTTGGCGCTGTGCGGGAAAGGAAAAATTCCTAATTTTCAAATTCCAGTGGACCTCCGCATTATTGGCTCGTCACAGAGAGAGAAAATTTCCCATTTGTCAATTTGCAGTGAACCTTCGCGATACTGGCGCATCGCGCCAGTGGCCAAATGCCAAAAGCCCAGCTCCCATTCATCCACTTTCCAGTGAGCCACCGCAAAAGAGGCGCATTGCGGTGGCCACCCAGTTCAGAAAATATTGTGTTTTTACGTTCCGTTTAAAAGCTTAAAGGGGGCATTTTAGTCAATTCCCAAGCCCCCAAATCCGTTCAAAACACAATATTTAACGTCTTCCAAAGTACTTTATGCTTATTTCATCCTCTTTATCTCAAAATAAAACCCTAGATCAGCAAAGCTCCTTCTCCAAGAAACCCAATTTCTCCATTAATTCTCCAAGATAATTCAAGATTTAAAATCCACAACTCAAGAAATCTAAGGATTTATCTTCAAAGCATCAATAGAGATCCAAGATTCAAGTTTTATCATCTAAGATCATCAATTGAGGTATGTGGGCTTATGAACAAGGACAATCCTTTGGTCCTTGTGCCCAAAAACTTATTTTAATTCCAATTTTACTGAATTTTATATTATTTTCCATAAAATTCAAGTTAGGCTTTTATACCCATTATTGTTATTTACAAGCTTATGATATTTCAAGTGATTGAATGTTGAATTGCATGACTATTCTTATATAATTATGTGTATAATGCAATTTTCCAGATTTTTCCAATTGATTTTAAGCATGATATTGAGATTCTTTACTTTATTATTTTGATATTGTTGAAGTATTTTCAAGAATCATAGTGCTCATGATGTATTGCTATGATTTTACATGAGTTTGAAGCATGGTTCATTAAGCCCTAATTAAAGATTGCTATTTCAAGATTGTTTGTGCCACGAGCACCCTATGATAAGATTATTCTCAGATTTTTGATAAAGATTTGACCTTTTGGTCCTAAGATAAGATAAAAAATCCAGATTGTTCATATCACTTGAGATTTGAAAAAAGAAAAGCATAATCGATTTTTCTTGTAAACCCTTATACTATTTTTTTGAAGTGGATTTCTTAAGATCCTGAGTATAAGAATGGGAGTAGGACTAATATTATTCCCACTTCATATGGATGACTAAGTTGTGATCACTTAAGATAAGAAGTTCTATTCCGATGGCAAGGATAGTACATCTCTCCCCATCATGGGTAAGACGTTGGACTCCATGAATGCTCACATGGTTTAGGTCGGTTAGAAGAACCTCCCAAAATAAGTCCCCTACTGTTAAACAGTCTATTGGTTGAAAGCCTTAAGATAAAAGTATATACTTTGAAAGTTATGGATTTCAAGATTTCTTAAAGTCTTGAGATGAAGTATTTCCCTTACAGTTGACAAGATAATGTGGTAGTTTTCAAAGAAGAACAGATTTTATAACTGAATGTAATGGCTCACAAGATTTATATTATATGTTTTATTGTTCATGATTTATGATCTTCAGATTTCCAATTACTCAAACCCATGTAAGTCATTTATATATCGCATGCATGATTTTATAAATTATGATGATATTGTTTACTTATTGCATTCACCCCTATATACTCAGTACGTCATCAAAGTATTAATCCACATATACATCTATTTGCTACATTGTATCATTATGTAGGTTCAGGTGCTCAGTCTCAGCAGCGTGAGTGATTTTCGAGCATTTCATCTATATCTCTGCAGTTGGTGAGCCCTAATAATTTGAGGACGTAGCTATTCATATTTCCTTTTTATCTAGTAGATGATTTAGTATTCATTTTAGACAGTTTGAGTCAAATGGTGCCTATCCCAGTGACTCTCTAGATTTAGTTAGTAGAGACTTGTTGGTCTTCTAGATTCAGTTTAGACTTTTTGATTTCGTATCCAAATTTTTCAGTATTGTTTTACCAAGACTTGTGAGATTAGTATGCTTCAGATAAGATTTCCGCATTTATTATGTTTTCGTGTCCATTTTCCCCTATTTTGAGATTTAAATTTAGTAGAAAGCAGCCAGGGTTAGCTCTGGACTATTTATAGTTCGGAGCACCATGTGGCATCCCAAGAATTAGTTTTCGGGATGTTATACAAATACATGTCAAGCCTTCCCAATTTCCAATTAAAGTTCCAAATACATTCTAACACTTATAAAATCCAATTTACTCACGTTTGACTTCGTAGTTTCATTCCTTGATTCATAAATTCAAGTCTTGATTCTTAAAACTATCAAACAACTAGTAATCCACCTACTAAGTTGGATTTTTAGTTCTTGAGTCCGAATTCAGTCATCATCCCATTTCTTTCAAGTTTTTCTCTTTTTAATATCGCTGTTAATTGTTAATCGAAGTTCTTACATCTTTATTTGAGTCCATCAAATAAGAATCCAATCCGATCAAGAGTAGAACTTGACACCTCGATTACCACACAAAGTATAAACCATCTTTCAACATTTGTGATCTAAGTGTGAGGTAAACGTAGGAGTGAAGAGTTTGTGAGGTTAATTTATCTAACGCTAACGTGTTTACTTTTATTTTTGTAAGTGTCTTTCTTCATAGGTACAATAGATATAGAAGGATAAACTTCGCAAACCATGTATAACCACTCAACAAATTCTATCTTAGCGGCCATTGAAAATCTCAATAGTAAAAGTGATTCTATGGACGCTAAGATAAATTCACTTGATCTTAAGGTGGATTTTATTGAAGGGAGAGTATCCCTTATTGGTGGAAGAGTGGATATCATGGAAGGTCAACAAAACAATCCCTATCCATACATCAACACTTCCATTCTTCAACTAGTGGCCATGCTCCAAATCCTTCCGTTTATATTTCCTCAGAAAACGGTCACCAAATGATCAATCCACCAATACAAGTACATGATTCCATTCCTCAAGCCACTATATATACACAAAACTGAAATCTTGTTCGATCACTCCAACCTTAATTCAATCAAGCACAACATGATGAATCACGAACCCAAATACCCTAACCTCCACATAAATCAATTACCCCATTCCAAGCATCCCCTTAACCAAAACCAACCCATCCAAATAGATGAGGAAGAAAGAGAAGAATAATAAGCAGAGTTTGGAGCATTTGATAAAGCCAACATATTGGTAGAGGAAATAAGAGGTATACCAATCAATCAATAAGGTTATCGAGGTTGAGGAGAAAGATTTGGTCCAGCTTCTAATGGTAGAGGAAACTTGGGAAACCAATATCAGGGTTATGATCAATGGAACCAATAAGGTAATAGGGATCAGGGTATCGATTCTATTAAGGTTACTCTTCCAAATTTCAAAGACGAAAGTAATCCCAAAGCTTATTTATCATGGGAGTCCTCTTATGAAAGGATCTTCCAAGTTAATGATATCACCAAAGAGAAGAACAGCTTCTATGCCATAGCTCATTTTTAAGGGTATGCCAATACATGGCGGGATTATGTCAAGAGATTTGGAAATGTTTTAAATGAAGTACAACCCCCTCCATGGGATGAATTAAAGGTATTCATGAGACAAAGATATGTTCCGTAGAGGTATGGACATGAGCTATTTGCCAAGTTGTACAACTTGAGAAAAGGTAGTAAGAGTGTTATAGCATATTATGATGAATTCAAACAATTGATCTTGAAGGACGACCATTGATAGAATGTGAACCATGACACCATACACTTCAAGGTTGGATTGAATAAAGATATCTCCTCACGCATCACTATCTACAAGTTAGATACCATAGAAGAAATCTTCCAAGTGCCCTTGGATATTAAGAGGGATATCAAAGGAAGGGAAACTTACAAACCAAAAGTGTACTCATCTACCAACAGTTGGATTAAGAGTAAAGAGGTAGATAAATCATCATCGGGGTGGAACAAAAACAAGGACTATAAGTCCAATAACAAGAAGCCCGTAGAGAAGACAACTCTGAAGTACCCGCTAAGTAATGAAGGTAAAAAATATCCTAATATCAATGCTAAAGGTTTTCAATGTTTTAAACATCAAGGGTGGGGTCTTAAGGTAAGTGAATGTCCCAACCAAAGAAATGTGATCCTTAGGGAAGGGAAATTATATTACCTTGGAGAAGAGGTGGGATTAGAAGATGGGAATAATGAAAAAACCCAAGATGGAGACGGGTCCTAAGAATATGAGCAAGTAGAGGAAGATAATGAAGATGCTTGGCCTCAATATGGAGAGTATGAGGTTCAAAATTTTATTATACGATGTGCAATGATTAGTAAGGCTATAGATGACCCTATTCAAAGGGAGAATCTATTCCATACTAAATGTCTTATAAAGGAAAATGTATGCTCTTTGATCATTGATAGTGGAAGTTGTGCTAATGTGGATAGTGCTACTTTGGTTGATTTCTTAAAGTTGCCCACAACCAAACATGCCAGACCATACAAGATCCAGTAGTTAAATAATTATGGCGACTTGAAGGTTACTAGGCAAGTGGTGATTCGGTTACAAGTCAGGAATTATCATGATGAGGTGCATTGTAACGTAATTCCTATGAAATCTTGTAGTCTCTTTCTTGGGAGACCATGGAAATATGATCATTAGAGCAAGCATCATGGGAGGACCAATTGGTACTCTTTTGAGTTGAATGGTCAGAAATTCTCTCTCCATCTACTTTTTCTATCTCAAATGAATGAGAGTCACCAAAAATTATGAGAATTGAAAAAGAAGGGTAATAAATTAGGTGAGAATGAGGTCCTAATTGAGTAGCAAGATGAATAAATATAAAAGAGGAGGTTGAAATGGAAGAGTGCCTTAGTGATGTTGGATAGGAACAAAGATCTTTTCGAAAAGCATGATAACAAAACACCCATGCTCCTCCTAGACCATGATTTTCATGCTAACCACTCTACTTCTCTTGTCCCCCATTCTATTTTCTTTATTTTGTAGGATTATGGAGTGTGTTCCCAAAGGATCTTCCACAAGAATTACCCTCACTTCGGGGAAATGAGCATCAAATTGATTTTGTGTTGAGTTCTCAATTATCCAACAAGCCGGCCTACCAAAGTAATCTAAAGGATACGAAAGAACTTAAAAGGCAAGTCGAGGAACTCCTAAACAAGGGATACATCAAAGAGAGCATGAGTTCATGTGCAATTCCGGTGTTTCTAGTGCCAAAAAAAAGATAGAACATGACACATGTGCATTGATTGCCGAGCCATCTATAAAATAACGGTAAAGTATCACTACCCAATTCCCCGTTTAGATGATATGCTTAATGAGTTGAATGGTTATTATGTATTTTATAAGATAGATCATAGGAGCAGGTACCACCAAATCTGCATGCAACAAGGTGATGAGTGGAAGACTTCTTTCAAGACCAAGTTTGGTCTATATGAATGATTGGTCATGGCTTTTGGCCTTACCAATGCTCCTAGTACCTTTATGTAGATGATGAGCCATGTGATGAAACCGTTAATAGGGAAGTTTGTTGTGGTATACTTTGATGATATTCTAGTTTACAGAAAATCCCTTGAAGAACATTTCTTACATTTGCATGATGTGTTTGAAGTGCTTAAAAAGGAGAAGTTGTATGCTAATCTTGAAAAATGTTCTTTCAGTGTGAATGAAGTTATTTTCTTAGGATTTGTTGTGAGCTCAAGAGGAGTCGAGGTTGATGAATCTAAGATAGACGCCATCAATAATTGGCAAACTCCAAAATTTATTGGTAAAGTAAGAAGCTTCCATGGGTTGGCTACTTTTTATAGGCAATTTATCAAACGATTTAGTAACATCGCCGTCCCTTGACCAAGGTGATCCGTAAGGATAAACCTTTTTAATGTGGTGATGAGCAAGTCAATGCATTTGAAGCTTTGAAGGCTATCTTAGCTCCGCCCCCTTATTACAATTACCCAATTTTGATAAGATATTTGAGATTGAATATGATGCAAGTAAGGTAGGAATAAGTGTCGTCTTAATGAAAGATCATAAACCTATTGCGTATTTTAGTGAAAATCTCAAGGGCTCACTATAAATTATTCCACCTATGATCTAGAGGTATACGCCTTGATTAGAGCCTTGAGTAATAGGCAACATTATTTGTGGCCCAAGGAGTTTGTGATTTGAACTGATCATGAGTCCTTGAAACATCTCAGGGCCTAAGATAAACTCAATAAAATACATGCCAAGTGGATTGCTTTCCTAGAGACTTTTTCTTATGTAATACAATATACAAGGGGAAAGAAAAATGTGGTAGCCGATGCTTGTATAGAAAGCATGTGATTATCTCTACATTTTCTTCTAAATTGATGGGATTTGAGAGTCTAAAGACAATGTACCCCAAGGACCCTAAATTTTCTCAAATCTATCAATATTGTGAGATATGGGGTAGGGAAAGGTGGGAGAGGGATAGTGTTTCTATGACCTATTCCAAGTTTGATGGTTTCTTGTTCAATAAAAGAAGGTTGTGTGTGACCTCTAGCTGATAGAGAGAATATTTTTTAAGAGAGGCACATGATGGGGGTATGATGGGTCACTTTGGAATTGACAAGACCCTTGGAATCCTAGAGGAACAATTCTATTGGTCCAAGATGCGTTAAGATATTTCTAGAATTTATGGCTAATGCATGGATTGTAGAAGTAAGAAATCCCACCTTCTCTTTCAAGGATTATATACCCCACGACCCACTCCTCAATGCCTATGGCTTGACATCTCTATGGATTTTATTTTGGAATTGCTTAGGACAAGGAAGGGTAGAGATTGCATTTTTGTAGTGGTTGATATGTTCTAAAAAATGGCCCATTTCATTCCATGTCTTAAACTTGATGATGCTTCTAAGGTGTCTTCTTTGTTTGTTGAGCATGTTTCCAAAATACATGGAATTCCTCAGACTATTGTTAGTGATAAGGACTCTAAGTTCCTTAGTCACTTTTAGAGGTCGTTGTGGGGTAGGGTTTGCACCAAATTGCTTTTCTTAACATCTTCCCACCCTCAAATGGATTGAAAAATAGAGGTGGTAACTATAACCTTAGGTTCTATGTTGCGCACCTTAGTTAAAGGAAAAAGGCCTCTTAGGAGGACCACCTACCTCTAGTCGAATTTTATTATAATTGTGTTATCCATTCGGCTATTGGTATGACTCCCTTTGAATGTGTTTATGACTTTAACCCCCTTAACCCTTTATATCTCACTCCTTTTCCTAGTGATATTGTCATAAGCTTAGATGGATCCTATTTCTGGTATAATCATATAGCTGGTTAATCCTATTTTTACAATTTGTATAACTGGTTTGATCTCGTCGTATAATATCTCTAATGGTGCAGTATAAAACTTTATATAAAATAGATTTCCTTTGGTTACTCTTTTATAGGTGGTGAATACTTTATTTAATTTTTCTATAGCTGTTAGTTCTTCTCTATCTTGGGTATATACGGTATTTAATAATCCATAGTAGAAACAAGTTTTTATTAAGCTTGGATTGGTTTTGGGTAGTGCGATTAGCTGTTGTAACTTTGCAATTTTTGGGTTATATAGTTTGTGTTTGGTTCTTGGATATTTGTAGCTCTGGGGGTTAAGGTTTAGAAAAGTTTGTACTTTGTAGATATTTTCTATATATCCTCGGGCTATATGGTTATACGCTTTTTATACTGGTTCCAACTATCTCGATATGTGGTAATTTGTTGGGGTATGTACAAGGGATCTTTTTGTATTTTTGGTATAAATGGTTTTTCAAATATCTTACTTATGTTCATGTTCTGATATCTTGGTCCACTAACTCCTTTGCTTGTACCTGCAATTGTAGATTGATAAACATTATGGGTTTTACGGAGTGTCCCAACGTCTCATTTTAGCTATGAAATTTTAATGTCTTTCGATCGACATAGCTATGTATACTACTGAGTTAGCTGATTCGTAGCTTCAAACTTCAGTTTAACTTCATTAGTCTTTAGTTTTTCTATTTCATTACCCATTTTGTCCACTTTCATTGAAAGCATAGTTAGGGTTTTGAGTATTTTTTCTAAAGCATCATCTTCTATTATAAAATGCATAAATTCAAGAAACTACAGCTGAACACATAATAAATGACAGCTGAACTGCTGAAAATAGGTGCGGGTACCTGGATCGTATATCCGCATCAGTTTCCCAAGTTGCACCCTCTACATATTGGTTTCGCCACAACACCATGACCAAGGGAACTTCTTTGTTCCTTACTCTTCGGACACTGAAATCAAGAATCTCAACAGGAATATCATTAAAAGAAAGATTTTATTGAATGTCATCACTCACAGAGGAATCTACTACCACAACATCGCTAATATGCTTTCTAAGCATGGAGACATGGAATATTGGATGAACAGAGGACAACTCGGAAGGCAACTCGACCTCATAAGCTACCTTACCAACACGGCTATGAATTTTGTAAGGACCAACATAACGGGGTCTAAGCTTCCCCTTCATTCCGAATCTCTTCACCCCCCTCATGGGTGAAATTTTTAGATACACTAGGTCACCAACTTCAAACTCAAGGTCTCTACTTCTAACATCCACATATGACTTCTGAAGACTCTGCACAGTTTTCAACCTTTTCCTAATCAACTTAACTTTTTCTATAACCTCAAATACCGAATCAAGACCACTCACAGCCACTTCAACCACCTTGAACAAACCTATGGATGATCTACACTTCCTCCCATATAATGCTTCAAACGAAGCCATGCCAATACTAGAGTGTAAACTGTTATTGTAAGCAAACTCTATCAACGGTAAGTGATCATCCCAACTTTCCTTAAAGTCAAGTGCACAAGCTCTCAACATATCCTCTAAGGTCTGGATGATCCGCTTTGCCTGACCATCGGTCTGCGGATGAAAAGCAGAAATCAAGAGCACTTGGGTACCAAGACCCTTCTGAAAAGCTTTCCAAAATTGTGAAGTGAACTGAGTACCCCTATCCGAAATGATAGACAAGGGAACTCCATGCAGTCTGACTAGCTCTCGGATATACAATCTAGTGTAATCCTCTGCAGTATATGAAGTATGAACAGGTAAGAAATGAGTAGACTTAGTCAACCTATCAACCACAACCCAAATTGAATCATGATGGCATCGGGAAGGAGGTAAACCAATCACGAAGCCCATATTTATCTCTTCCCACTTCCAGGTGGGAATACTAAACTCTTGTATCATACCACCAGGTCTTTGGTGTTCAACCTTAACCTGTTGGCATGTTGCACACTTAGCTACAAATGCTGCTATATCTTTCTTCACGCCACTCCACTAATAGATTTCCCGCAAGTCTCGATACATCTTTGTGGCACCAGGATAAATAGAATATCGCGCCCCGTGCGCTTCAGCCATAATCCTCTGTCTCAGATCATCAATATTCGGGACACACAGTCTACCCTTCAATCTCAACACACCATCTCCCCCTTGGGAGAAAACCTCTACTTTTTGGTCCTTGACTAACTCCTTCAGTCTGACCAAACTAGCATCTAAGTATTTCTTTTCCTTCACTTCCGAAACCAAGAAGGATTCGGAGCTACTCTGAACCCCAATACTACCTTCAGTAGAGTCAAACAACCTAGCCCCTAATCTAGCCAAATGATGTACATCACGAGCCAACTCTTTCTCACCTTCTACCACATGCGAAACACTACCCATGGACACTCTACTTAGGGCATCCGCCAAAACATTGGCCTTGCCGGGATGGTACAACACACTGATATCATAGTCCTTTAACAATTCTAACCATCGTCTCAGCCTAAGATTCAATTCTCTCTGGGTAAAAACATACTGCAGACTCATATGATCAGTAAAACCATCAACATGGACACCATACAAATAGTGTCTATAGATTTTCAAAGCAAACACAACAACAGCCAACTCAAGGTCATGGGTGGGGTAATTTTTCTCATGGGGTTTAAACTGTTTAGAAGCATAAGTTATCACCTTACCCTTCTACATCAATACGCAACACAACCCAACTCTCAAAGAATCACAGTACACCACAAAACCATCAATACCATCAGACAAAATCAAAATAGGGGCTAAAGTGAGTCGAGTCTTCAACTCCTAAAAACTCTTCACACAAGATTTGTACCACAAGAACTTCACTTTCTTTTGGGTCAACCGAGTCATAAGAGATGCAATAGAGGAGAAACCGTCAACAAAACGGTGGTAATAGCTAGCTAAACCCAAGAAACTTTGGATATTAGTCGGAGAAATAGGTCTAGGCCAAATTCTAACAGCTTCGGTCTTTTGGGGATCAACTCTAATACCCTCGGAAGAAATGATATGACCCAGAAAAGCAAATGACCTTAGCCAAAACTCACACTTACTGAACTTGGCAAATAACTTGTGATCTCTATGGGTTTGCAAGACAGTTTGGAGATGATCAGAATGTTCATCCTCACTATGGGAGTACACCAGTATATCATCGATGAACACTATGAGAAACATATCCAGATATGGTATGAACACTCGATTCATGAGGTCCATAAAAGCTGCTGGGGCATTAGTTAACTCGAAAGACATAACAAGAAACTTAAAATGGCCATAATGAGTTCGGAAAGCAGTTTTCGGGATGTCACACTCCCTTTGAGTTGATGATAGTCGGAACGAAGGTCTATCTTTGAGAAATAACTTGCACCTTGGAATTGGTCAAACAAATCATCTATTCTCGGAAGGGGGTACATATTTTTTATGGTGACTTTATTCAGTTGGCGGTAATCAATGCACATACGCAAAGAGCCATCTTTCTTTCTCACAAAAAACACAGGAGCACCCCAAGGAGAAACACTGGGCCTTATGAAACCCTTATCTAGTATATGTTTGAGTTGCTCTTTCAACTCCTTAAGTTCTGTAGGGGCCATACAGTAAGGAGGAATAGAAATGGGTTGAGTATCGGGAAGAAGATCAATCCGAACTCTATCTCTCTATCAGGAGGTATCCCTGGAAGATCATCCATAAAGACATCAGAAAACTCATTGACGATGTTAACAGACTGGAGAGTTGGAGTCTCAAACTTAGTGTCTTTGACTCTAACCAAATGGTTAATACACCCCTTGGAAATAGGCTTTCTAGCTTTGAGGTAAGAGATAAAATGACTCTTGGGTGACACAGAATTCCCAGACCACTCAAACACGGATGCACTCGAAAACTAAAACTTGACCACTCGAGTCCGACAATCAATAGAGGCATAAGAAGAATACAGCCAGTCCATACCCAGAATCACTTCAAAATCTACCATTTCTAACTCAATCAGATCACAAGACTCTATGAAGAATGGTAACAGAACACTTTTTATACACTTTCTAGGCAACAATCGAATTACCCACTGGGGTAGAAACTAGGATAGGCTCAGGAATAACCTCAAGATTTATTTCAAAATTCACAGCAATCAAAGGTGTAACATATGAGAAACTGGATCCAGGATCCAATAAACCATACACATCAAACTGAAATATATGAAGCATACCAGTAACAACATCGGGAGAGTCCTTCTGTTTTTGGCGGGACGGTAAAGCATAGAATCTATTCTGGCGTTACCCGCCAGCATTGCTACAAGAGGCGCCCTGAGCTGGGGCTGGGTGAGTCGCTGGAATTGGAGCACTAACAGTCTGAGTGTGGGTTTGAGGGAGATAGTCACGACGCCTTTGCCCATCCTGTGGAAAATCTCTAACTTTGTGACCCGTTTCACCACAACGAAAAAAACTCCTCTTCTCACCCCAACACTCACCCGAATGAGCCCTACCACACATAGGACATAAGAGACGATTTGTCTTACTGCCAGCACTATACTGGGACCTAGATGCATATGACCTGCTACCTTGCTCCTCCCTACCTCTAGGCAAGAGAGAACTAGTAGATGATTGTGGTGGTGTAGACAAACGATCCTGATACTGAGGGCGACTCCCTCCCTGTAATCTAGTCTGACCCTGTCCGTGCTGCTCGGACCTAGCTCTCTTATTCCCTCTCATTCTATCTCTCTCCTTAATCTTTTCTTCCTTAATCTAGTGGGCATCAGTCATCAATCTAGAAAGATTTATCTCACTATTCAGCATAGCAGACCTACACTTCTTAACCACACAACTAGACACTCCAGTCACAAACTTACTCATACTAGCCCGATTATCAGCCACTAAGTCAGGAGCATACTTGTCCAACTGATTGAACTTTAGAAAGTACTCCCTAACAGACATACAGCCCTATCGCAGGTTCATAAACTCTTCCACCTTTGCCTCCCTCATCTCCTAAGGGAAAAACTTATCCAGGAATGCATCCTAGAACTCTTGCCAAGTTGTAGGGAAAGCTTCCTCACCTCTACCTTTCCTCTAAGCAACAACCCCTTCATAAGCAAGGTCTTTCAACCTGTACGCAGCCAAATCTACACTATGTTCCTCAGATACATGCATCACCTGAGTAATCTTCTGCACCTTCTCTAAAAACAACCGTGGATCCTCATCAGACTTGGACCCATAGAATTCCAGCAGATTCATTCGCATGAAGTCACAGATCCTGGCAGCAGCTGAATCACCTCCCTGCTATTGTGGATATGGGGCCAGGTTAGCCTGAACAATTGCAGTAACAGCTTGGGCCAGCGCCTGAAACGCTTTCCAAAATTCAGCATGAGGTACTTTTTCATTCAATGTGTGAGCAGGTTGAGGTTGCTGACCATCATTATTTCTTCTCACTTGATGTGGAGGCATATTTCTGCAAGAGAAGAGCACAAATCAATACTAGAGAGAGACACTTTAAGCACGATAGACTTCTGAAAGAAAGAATCACATTTTTTCCTAAAATGTCTTGTAGCCTCTTGCTCATAGATATGGTGTGCTACACACCGATGATCAAGAGTCTACTTAATGCGGCTTGTCAGACTCCCTAGGACACCGTAAAACTTTAGGCGCTGATACCAAGTTTGTAATACCCTAGAAAATGGGTCCCGGAGCATCACACGGTGCTTGAGGCTATGAGTATCCCCAAGCTAACCCGTTGAGCCATTTTCATTTAGTTCAAAACAAATCAAAGGGGTTTCCATAAATAACCCTCAAATATCAACAGAGTAATCATCGTCCAAGAATAAAAAAATTTCAGAAAGATAACATAATACGATATATTAGTCAACTCCCAACATTTATACTAGTCTGACAAGCCTCTAAGAAAATCAATAAAACCAGTGAGCCATTGGGACATGCCCCAACTGACTCATACTCAGTTATCAAATGTAAATAATTCCGTGAAACCAACATCAGACATCACGTCCTCAGAACATGAGGACTCACCACAATACAGGATGTAGAACAGCGTGCCAAAGAATCACTGTCGAACCTGGAACTGAGCACCTGAACCTACATTCCCAGAAAATATAGCCCATATCCAAAGGTGTGGGTCAGTACCATGGAAAGAAACCGAGTATATGAGGGTGTATGAAGTTGTATAAACATCATCATCATAAATATTTATAAGAAATATGTAGGATGTATGAAAGACTCACATAGCCCGAAGAAAATCATCATAATCATGAGAGGATGAAATAAGTACAATAACACATGTGAGTCATCATATAATAGTCAATCACTTTCAGTTCATCAAGAACATCAATTCTCATAATGTAAATATCATTTAAATCTTTTGAAAGAATAACTTTCACAATTACACTTCCAAATAACTTCACCATTCACCAGAGACACAAGGAAACATACACACACTGGGAGATCCTATAACTGACATAAATCATGTGAGCTACATGGAATCCAACGTACAACCCACGTTGGGGAGAGCCGTCCTATCCTTTCCATCGGAGTAGGACTATGAATATCAAATCCACATAAACTAGTGATCACTATATAAATCAGCCTCAGGCTCACTCCTATGGGGGCACATAGTTATAGGGAATTAAGGTCTCTTTATACCTCCCACTTGGTGCTAAAGATTTCTCCCGGACTTAGCTCAGATCATTTTAAAGACAATCCACAACAAAAAAATTTCAGTAATATATAAATATACATCAGGATCCATCATGCTTCCCATCTATCAAAATCAACCATGTTGTGGATTTCTTTCACACTCGAGTTCAAAACAACTCCATTAATACCAAAAGGTCAAATCATTCAAAATATCTCAAATATTCAACATCAACGTGCTTATAACACACACTTTATAAAAAAAACACAATTTTCAATGGGGATTCATGACCCAAATATCAAAATCACGATAAATATCGTTCAAGATTCATGCTTTATATCTCCACACATGTAAATTCATCTTTCAAAATCATAAACATCAAGATTTCATAATAATCATCATAATATATGGGTTCATGCTTCAAATTCATAAAAATCAAATAAAAATCATGCCTTTGTAAAGAAAATTACTTTTGGGCATAAGAACGAAAGAGAGTTCTTGTTAAAAATCTCACATACCTTGAATGATGAACTATAGATCGATACTCATTTTCGAGATGTTAATCGTTCCTTTGAATGATGGTTCTTGGAGTTCTTGAACTAGGAACTTGGAATCTTGAATAAATTTGCAGAAGTAATGTTGAACTATGAAGTTTCTTGAAGTTGGATGTCGCAGCTTAGGGTTTTCTTTTTGAGGGAAATTTGATGAAATATAACATATAATGCTTCTAATAGGATTTAATATAGGGTTTGGACGGATTTTGGGTGAGGAGAAATGACCAAAACGCCCCTAAAAATCAAATAATTCTCGAATCTATCCTTTGGTAGACTGTTTTAATAGTCTGAAGTAGATCAACCATAACATTTTACTTCGATATCCAAATTGGATGAAACCAATTTCATTAGAAAGAAGACTCTCATATATTTCCATTGATATATAGTATCTCACCCAGATCATTGTGTACGAGGAGTTATGATCATTTGAAGTTGACCCAAAAATCCGCTTATGATAGGCTGAAATAGACCGACCATAACGTTTTGCTCCAATAGACAAATTGGATGAAACCTATTTCATTGGAAAGAGGACTCACAGATCTTTCCGTTGATATATAGTAGATCACCTAGATCATTATGTACAAGGAGTTATGATCGTTTAAAGTTGGAGCAAAAATACGTCAGGCCTCAATACTTTTTCCTGCACGTTTTACTGTTCATTACTATTCATGGTTCGATCGGAATGTCCATAACTCGTCGCTCGGGTGTCCGTTTTGGATGATCCACATATCGTTGGAAAGATTATTCAATACTCTACACAATGGTGGGTCATAATCTAAGACATTCCACACGAAAAATTTATAATTCATTCTAGAAGATAGAACCCAACACGTTTGCGCACAAAATTTCAACGAAAAATTTCCCAGGGTATTACAATTTTTATATCCAAATAGTTATAAGTTCCATTTATAAAACCTTGTGGTACCGTAAATGTGGTTAATTCCTTAGAATTTTCATCTAACTTTAAGTGGTAAAATCCTGATTTACAATCAAATAATTATATCCTTGTATTTGTCTTATTTTTAATATCTTATTTGGTATTGTATAATTATATGTCATAGTTTTTGCATTTAGGTTTCTATAATCAATAACCATTCTACTTTTTCCTCTTTTTTGTTCACTATGTTTATTTACTATAAATGCTGGACTATTGTGTTTACTATTTTTTTTTGTATATACTGTTTTTCTACTAATTCATCTGTTTGCATTTTAAATTCTTTTAAATCGTCAAAATTATATGTTAATGGTTTTTGAGTTACTATGCAATTTTTATCTATTAATTCAATTTTTATATTAGTTTTATGTTTTCCCATCCTTTTAATGGATCTTCACTATATAATAGTCTTATCTTTTTCTTTATTATTTCTACCTTATCTATTGAAAATATAGTTATTTCTTTTTTTTTTATCAAAAATACAACTAGTTCTACTGTGTCCTCGGTATTTTTTATATTTTCAAACTTTTGTGTAATTTTTTCACTTCCTTCTATCCAATAAGTTTTCTTTCTTATTTTATTAATAACTCTTTTTGCCCTTACTTTTTGTTTACATGGTGTTGTAAACCACCAATATGTTTTAGTTATTATATGTGGGTATAATTTATCTAAAAATGGCATTCCTAAAAGCATATCTTTTGATGTTAGTTCATAATAATAGATTTCTTCTATTGTGATTATTTTATCCCATATCTGTATTTTTACATTTTTAGCTTTATATATGTAATTAAGTTTCCTTCATTATTAAGTTCTTTGACTATTATTGGTGTTTTTAACTTACCCCATTTACTTTCTGGTAAACAGTTGTGTCTACATAAGTTTGCTTATGCTCCTGTATCTATCATAAATGTATAATACCTATTATAATATCCTTCTACTATTATTTTTACAAGTACATATATTTTAATATCATGTTAAAGCTCTTTTTATGAATAATCTTTCTTCATTATATGTTATAGATAATTCTGTATGTGCTATATATTGTATGGTTTTACTTGTTCTAACAATTTTATTTCTAATATTATGTCTGTTTTTTGCATTTCTTCCTTTATTTCAAATTCTATTTTTATTTTTTTTTAACTCCTATTATTATTTTTTCTGTTGTATCCTTAGTGTCTATTAGACTCCTTGGTAGATCTGGGCATATATTACTATTAGATTTTATTTCTTCACTTTTTACTACATATTTTGCTATATAATTTTCTTCTTGTCCTGTGTTTAAGAGTATTAAATATTCTTTTTTCATTTATTGTTCCTGTTATATAATATTGATTTAAATTAACTGTTGAAGTTGTTTCATAACTTGTTCTTTTTTATGAGCTTGATGATTCTGGTTTTTCATGAGCTATTCTTTTTGGTGTACTTCTTCTGTCATTTATTATTTCTAAATCTTCTTCTATATCTATGTCTTTGTAACTAGAATCATTTTTATCAATTGTTTTTACAAATTTTTCAAAAGGACTTTCTATTCGTATTTTATTAATTATATTTTTTCCTGTTATTTTATGTTTTGTTGTTAATACATATATATTTTTACATCTTGCTGTAAATATTTTACTTCCTGGGGTTAGTTCTATTCCTGATATTTTTCAATATAATACTAATGATTTATCTATATTTTTATCTGTTATTGTTACTGAATAATTTGCACTTATTATGAATTTAAATTTTTGGTATATTAAATTTCCTTTTATGGCAGTTATTATACTTTTTTCTATAAGTTTTATAATTCTATCATCTGCTAAATATAATTCTATTGGTGTATCTATTCCTTCTCTAAAACATGCTTTTATTAATATCTTTGTTCCTTAAAGGTGTACATATTTTATTGGGTCTTTACTTTTTATATCGTTTATTTCTTTATTAATTATTTTTTTTTGTTACTAGTGGTATACTAGCTCTTCCTTTTGCATATCTACAGTCTATTACATATTCTTTTTGTCTTACTACGTAGTATTCTTCCTTTTTTTACTAAATATATTTTTTATTGTTAGTATTTTAAATATTTTTTCTACACTTAAGTCTAACTCTTTTCCTTTTATTTTGTCAAATATATTACTGTCAAATATTATTTTTTGATTTGTTCCTTCTTCACTTAAATATTCTTCCTCTGTTATTATTTTATATCTTCTTCAGTTATTTGTTTCATTTTTATATCTTCTATAGTCATTTGATTCATCTAATTTACTATCTATTTCATTATCTGTTTCATTATCCGAAATTTCATATATACTATCTTCACTTTCTAATGCATAATCTATATAATCTATCTGCATATATTCTGTATTTTCTATTTTTATTTCTGATATTTGTTTCTTTTTTGGGTTTTTTGGCATTTTACGATCTCTAGCTAAATGTCTTAATTTTCCACAATTATAAAAAGTACATTCTTTTATAGATTTGTTTTTTCTATATGGTCTTTTATGTTTATAATTTTTTACATAAGATCTTTTTCTTGGTTTCTTATAATCATATTTTCATTTCTTGTATTTCTAATATTTTTTGCCTTTTTCTTCTCTTATAATATCTTTCTTCACATCCAAAATATTAATCCTACATAAGTTCTCTTCTGCTCCTGTATCTATCAAAGAATTTAATAATGAAGGAAATTTAATTACATATAAAGCTAAAAATGTAAAAATACGGATATGGGATAAAATAATAACAATAGAAGAAATCTATAATTATGAACTAACATCAAAAGATATGCTTTTAGGAATGCCATTTTTAGATAAATTATACCCACATATAATAACTAAAACAGATTGGTGGTTTACAACACCATGTAAACATAAAGTAAGAGCAAAAAGAGTTATTAATAAAATAAGAAAGAAAACTTATTGGATAGAAGGAAGTGAAAAAATTACACAAAAGTTAGAAAATATAAAAAAATACAGAAGACACAGTAGAACTAGTTGTATTTTTGATAAATAAAAAAGAAATAACTATATTTTCAATAATAAGGAAAAAATTAAGACAATTATATAATGAAGATCCATTGAAAGGATGGGAAAAACATAAAACTACTATAAAAATTGAATTAATAGATAAAATTAGCATAATAACTCAAAAACCATTAACATATAATTTTGACGATTTAAAATGCATATAGATGAATTATTAGAAAAACAGTATATACAAAAAAGCAATAGTAAACACAATAGTCCAGCATTTATAGTAAATAAACATAGTGAACAAAAAAGAGGAAAAAGTAGAATGATTATTGATTATAGAAATTTAAATGCAAAAACTATGACATATAATTATCCAATACCAAATAAGATATTAAAAATAAGAAAAATACAACGATATAACTACTTTAGTAAATTTAATCGTAAATCAGGATTTTACCACTTAAAGTTAGATGAAAATTCTATGGAATTAACCGCATTTACGGTACCACAAGGATTTTATAAATGGAACGTCTTACCATTTGGATATAAAAATGCACCAAGTAGATATCAACATTTTATAGATAGTTATTTTAAAGAATGACCTAATTGTATAGTATACATATATGATATACTATTATATACAAAAACTAAAGAAGAACATTTAAATTTATTAGAAAAATTTACAGATATAATAGAAAAATCGAGAATAAGTTTAAGTGAAAAGAAAGCCGAAATTATGAAAAACCAAATAGAGTTTTTAGGAATACAAATAGATAAAAGTGGAGAAAAAATGCAACAACATATAGTACAAAAAGTAATAAATTCAAAAGAAGAATTAGATACAAAAAAGAAATTACAATCATTTTTAGGATTAGTAAACCAAGTAAGAGAATATATACCAAAATTAGCAGAAAATCTAAAGCCTTTACAGAAAAAATTTAAAAGGGATATAGAATATAATTACAAAGAAGAAGATCAAAAATAAGTCCAGAAAATAAAAATAATTTGTAAAAAGTTACCAAAATTACAATTTCCAGGCGAAAATAAAAAATTTATATATATAGTAGAAGCAGATGCTAGTGAATATAGTTATGGAGGAGTACTTAAATATAGATATGAAGAAGAAAAATTAGAACATCATTGTAGATACTACTCAGGTACGTTTAATGAAACAGGAATAAAATGAGAAATAAATAGAAAAGAATTATGTTCATTATATAAATGTTTATTAGCATTTGAGCCATATATTGTATATAACAAATTTAATGTATGGACAGATAATACACAGGTACGTTGATGGTTAACAAAGAAAATACAAAATTCAGTTACAACGAAAGAGATTCAGAGACTAGAATTGAATATATTAAATTTTAAATTTACAATTGAAGTAATTAGTACTAACAAAAATGTTATTGCAAATTACATATCAAGACAAAGCTACACAAGCTGATATAATAAAAGATGATGCTTTAGAAAAAAATACTCAAAACCCTAACTACGCTTTCAATAAAAGTGGGCAGTATGAGTAATAAAATAGAAAAGTTAAAGACTAATGAAGTTAAACTGAAGTCTAAAGTTATGAATCAGCTAACTCAGCAGTGTGCAGAGCTATGTCGCTCGGAGGACATTAAAATTCCAGAGCTGAAAGGAGACGATGGAACACTACATAAAACCCATAACATTTATCAATCTACAATTGCAGGTACAAGCAAAGGAGTTAGTGGACAAAGATATCAGAACAAGAACATGAATAAGATATTTGAAAAACCATTTATATCAAAAATACAAAAACACCCCTTGTACATACCCCCATAAATTACCATATATTGAGATAGTTTGAACCAAGATAAAAAAGCTTATAACCATATAGCCCGAGGACATATAGAAAATATCTACAAAGTTCAAACTTTTCTAAACCGTAACCCCAGAGCAGCAAATATCCAAGAACCAAACACAAACTATATAACCCAAAAATTGCAAGGTTACAACAAGCTACTCGCACTACCCAAAACCAATCCAAGCTTAATAAAAACATGTTTCGGCTATGGATTATTAAATACCGTATATACCCAAGATGGTGAAGAACTAACAGTTATAGAAGAATTACATAAAGTATTCACCACCTATAAAAGAGTAACCAAAGGAAATCTATTTTACATAAAGTTTTGTACTGCACCAGCAGATATATTGTACGACGAGATCAAACTAGTTATACAAGTTGTAAAAATAGGATTAACCATAGATATGACTATACTAGATTTTGTAGAGTTAGAATGAAATGTATTTTTGCTCATTTGTAGGCATAACACATAAATAGATATTTTTATTTGATATGAGTTTGCAAATAACCATTCCAACTTTAACAGTGTACGGCTAGACACTTTAATTTGGTCTTGATTGGAAATTAAATAATCCAACTCATTTTCTGCATGCCTCGTGCCGGATGTTGAAGTGACAAATATATTTTGAACTTGTGTAGATAATCATTTTAAAAATTGAAGTATTCAACCGACACAGTAAAAAATAAATTGAAATGTCTAGAAATGCATAACGAAAATTGAAGTGCTTATATATTATGCCATTTTGTGGTTTTGAAGAGAGAGGAAGATTCTCCGGGGGAAAAAACAGAGAAGATGATGAAAGATTCTTGTATTTCTTGCTTACAGCAACTGGTAAGGTTTAAAAAAATGCTCACTTCCTTCAAGGATATGAAAGTTTTGATTGAATTAAAGAAATTACAATTCAAATAACTTTCAATTGAATTGAATTGAATTTTTTAAGTTTAATATTGAATTAATCGATTTAAGTATTTTGGAGTTATGATTTTATTTTTTGAGCCTTTAAAGCAAACTTGTTAGGAAGGACGCTAATTGTTAGCAAAGTAATACTAACCATAAATCATCTATTGTTTTCTTACTTATTGTAATCTTGGGGGTAAATATATAACAGGTAAAGTATTATTGGACCTTAAGACATATTAATATCGCAAATATTGATGTGCCTGGTTTGGGGGGGGGGGGGGGTGAAGGGATTAATCTTTTGAAAATCCTAAGAAAAAGGGTACATGAAATTACTTATATTATTTTTATCTTCTCCAGTATATGCATATCATACTCACCCTAAAACAGAAAGAAAAAATTTAATGTGCATTACATGCTTAGTGAATGTGGATGTGCAAGATGGGAAGGTACGCTTTTGAGTTTCTCTACATAAATAAAAAATTCTCGTCATTTTACTTCATGTCAGGGTCTTGAATTTTTCACCCACTCAAATCATTTTCTTACTAAGCAATTTTCTCCATCTAGATGTTGTTGTTTTCGCTAAGGCACCTCAACTCCCCTCTCACAAAATATAATTATCTATTTATATGAGTACATCTTTGAATTTCTTAAGGTTTCCTTACTTCTATCCCAGTTTTGTTTTGTAACTAACTAGATATAATTTTTTATATGGATCTGACTATTCGACCATAAGACTTATTAGTATCACGAATATGGATGCATGTGGTGGGGAGGGATTAAACTTTTGAAATCCTAAGCAGAAAGGTACACAAAAGTACTTGATATTATTTGTATCTTCTCTATTTTATGTCAATCGTATTCACCCTAAAATAAAAAGAAAATATTTAATGTGCATTACATGCTAAGTAAATGTGGATGTGCAGGATGGACAGGTATGCCTTTCAGTTACTCTATTTAATAATTAATTTTTTTTCATTTTTCTTTATCTTAGGATCTTGAATTTTCCACACACTCAAATCATTTCTTACTAAGCATCCTGTCTCTCTGTTCAAACATCTCTTTATAACGTTCCTTCATGAGTGTCAATGACCGGCAGTTGAGTCCGGCATCACCTCTCTCGCCGGTGGAAGGTAAGGTAGTATTCTCTCAGATCTTATCAATGCATTTCTCTCACTTGTTCCTTCTATCTCTCTGTCCTCTTCTCCGACTGGTCACCACCATCTACGTTGGTACCCCATATTTTTTGGCAAGACATAAACCAATTCCATTGTCAAAATCGATGACCAGGGAATAGTGGCAACCCAGATTTAGTTTTTCAAATGCCTTCCAGTAAAGCACCGGTGGCAATCCTCTGGCACTAGACTTTGCCAGCAGATCGCGGTGTACATTTTCCAACGGCCAGTTTATTTTCTGATATTCAAGTTTAGGGTTGATATCAACAATAGGTAAAAGTGGTGGCAACAATATTCTGGAAACCAATTTCTCCACCAACTTGCCGTAATCCAACGAAACGATCAATAAAACATCCACACTTTATCTTCTCGCAGGATCAGGTGCACTCGTTTTACCTCTTATATTTTATCTGGTCTAGATTCCTGATTATTTGGAGGCGGATACGTCTTGTGTCTTTGATACCTATTTTTTATCCTTTTCTCTCTTGATTTCTTATGTATTTATCTTGATTATTCATGTGTGATTATTGGGTCCTGATCCTCTTTTACTAAGCAGGAGTTAGTTAAGACTAGTATATCTATTTATTGTGGTATGTGTTGGTATTTTCTTCTTGTATTAGGGTTACTTTCTAAAGTTGACCAGATTTAATGTGACTAGTATAGTTCTTGTTATTGATTATTGTTTGTCAAACTTGTGTTATAGTTTATTGGTTATGTGGTCCTGGGTATACGTGGTTGTTTCTTGATTTTTTCCTTGTAGATTTATCTCATTGTTCCCTTTGTGTCTTTTTATCCTTTCCTATTTGTTTTTAGCCCCTCCTATTTCCTTATTTTTTTTCTCTTCTCCTTTTAAGTAGTAGTTGTGGTGGACGATGGTAAACTAGGTTCATGTTATAGGTCAAGGTTAGGTTGTGGCGGGATTAAGGTCTTGGCTAAAAGGGGGGTTGGGTCTGGGAATGAGATAGGGGTGTGTATAGGATCAATTTTGGGGTTAGTAGTTAGGAGTAGTAGGGTTAGGTTTGGTAAGGGATATTCCAAGTTGAGAATTGGGTCTTGAAACATTGGGACTCTTCAAGGTAAGTCCATAGAGCCCGTGAAGATTGTTAGAAAGAGGAGGATTAGTATAGCTTATGTCTAGGAAACTAAATGGGTAGGCTCTAAGAGGGGCATATGGACAAGTATAAGTTGTGGTACTCGGGTAGCATGAGGCATAGGAATAGAGTTGGTATCATAGTAGATGAAGAGCTTTGGGGGAAGGTGGTGGTGGTAAAGCGGGTTAATGATAGGTTGATTTCAATTAGATTGGTCATTAGAGGGTCTACTTTGATTGTTATTAGTGCCTACGCTCCGCAAGCATGATCGAATGTACAGGAGAAGAGTAACTTTTGGGAGTCTATGGATGAGGTGGTCAGAGGCGTTCTGAGCACGGAGATACTTTTTGTTTAAGGGGCTTTTAATGGGCATATTGGGTCTTTACCAAGAGGTTATGGCGATGTGCATGGAGTTTTCGATTGTAGGGAACGAAATGAAAGGTTAGCTTCTCTTTTTGATTTTTCTAGGGATTTTTAGTTGTGGGTGGTAAATTAGAGCTTCCTAAAAAGGGACGATCACCTTATTACTTTTCGTAGTTCAGTAGCTAAGACACAGATAGATGTTTTGCTACTTAAGAAGGGTGTATGAGGGCGGGGCAGGTCTTAGGTAGTTGATGGATTTGTTTAATGGTATTTTTAAGACTGCGAGAATGCCTGAGGCTTAGAGATAGAGTGCAATCATTCCACTTTATAAAAATAAGGGTGACATTCATAGTTGCAACAACTACAGGGGTATTAAGTTGTTGAGTCACACTATGAAGATTTAGGAGAAAGTAGTTGACGGGAGACTGAGTAAGGTTGTGTTTATTTTAGAGAACCAGTTTGGATTTATGCCTGGCCATTCAATAATAGAGGAAATCCGTTTGGTGAGGAGATTGGTGGAGAAGTATAGAGAAAGGAAGAGGGACTTACACTTTGTGTTCATTGACCTAGAAAAAACGTATGATAAAGTCCCAAGGGAGGTTATTTGGAGGTGTTTGGAGGTGAGGGGGATCCCGCTGGCGGACACCAGCGTTATTAAGGATATGTACGGTGGATGGAAGACCAGGGTAAGGATGGCGGGAGGAGACTCAGACCATTTTCCGATTGAGATAGGGTTGCATCAGGGATCGACTCTTAGTCCGTTCCTATTTATGTTGGTGATGGATGTGTTAATGAGGAGTATTCAAGGCGAGGTGCCTTGGTGTATGCTATTTTTGGATGATGTAGTTCTGATTGATGAGATGCGGAGGGGTATGAATGATAAATTGGAGGTTTGGAGGCAAACCCTTGAGTTGAAGGGGTTTAGGTTGAGTAGGTCCAAGACGGAGTATTTGGAATGAAAATTTAGTGATTTGAGGCAGGAGGACGATGTGGTGGTGAGGTTGGGCTCCCAAGATGTTTGTACGAGGGATAGTTTTAAGTATCTTGGGTCTTTAATCTAGGGGAATGGTGAGATTGATGAGGATGTCACTAATCATATTAGAGCAGGTTGGATGAAGTAGAGACTCTCATCAGGGGTGCTGTGTGATAAGAAAGTGCCCCTTAAGCTTAAAGGCTTATTTTATAGAGTAGCAGTCCATCCGGCCATGTTGTATGGCGCAGAGTGTTGGCCAGTAAAGCATTCCCACATCCAAAAAGTGAGGGTGGCAGAAATGAGGATGTTGCATTAGATGTGTGGGCTTACTAGTGAGGACAAGATTAGGAATGAGATTATCCAGGAGAAGATGGGAGTGGCCTCGGTAGAGGACAAGATGCGGGAAGGAAGGCTGAGATGGTTTGGACATGTGATAAGGAGGGATGTGGATGCCCCCGTGCGTAGGTTTGAGAAACTAGCGTTGGATGGCTTTAGGATGAGTAGAGGTAGGCTGAAGAAATACTGGAGGGAGGTGATTAGACATGACATAGAGCAGCTGCAGCTTACTGAGGACATGACCTTAGATAGGAAGGTGTGGAGGTCGCGTATAAGGGTAGAAGGCTAGCAGGAGGGTGTCGACTGTAGCAAGCCACCACGAAAGATCTTGTGTAGCCGCATTAGTAACCTTAGGTCTGTGTCTATAAGTGTCTATGGCAGAGAATATGTGTTACTTATATGTGGGGGTCCCTTTCATATTTACTCAGTTGCTATCTACTTACTTCGTGTTGTCGTATCTCTCATATTTTCGTATTGCTCTGATTTACTTTTTAGTATTCCTTATGCCTTTTCTGTTATGTATTTCATCTCCTTGCCGCTTATTATTTATCTTGAGCCGGGGGTCTATCAGAAACAGCCTCTCTACTTCTTCAGAGATAGCGGTATGGATTGCGTACATCTTACCCTTCCCAGACCCCACTTTGTTGGAACACACAGGGTTTGTTGTTGTTCTTGAAGGGTGATAGAGTGATTTGTAAAGATTGTAAAGTCATACCTAGCTAGAATCTTTCGACTCAACATAAGTTGTTGATGATGGACTTATGTCACGACCCAAATTGAGGCTCTGGTTGCGACGGGCATTCCAAACCATGACGGCCCGAGAGACCCCTTAGGTTGTAATCATAAGCATAACTCATTTATTATCAAAATGCAGAAGTAAACTGGAAACATGGTAGTTCTATTATTTCAACTTAATAAATGCGGAACACAAGTTCATTAGAAACCCAAAACCTTCTATAACATGTCTACGAAGTATCTACTAAACTGAAAATAATGCTCTATCTAAAACTGGGATAAGGACCCCGGTCAGACCATGAACTAAAAACAAATGAAATCAACACATGAAAAAAGGCCTTACGAAATAAGGAAGTTTCACCAACTCCAAATGTCTTACAATGATCTACTAGTTAGTGGGACCACGCGACAGGGCCTCAAAACTTGAAATATAGGTGGTCAATACACAATGTAATGGTACGTAGAACAATCCAACAAAAAATATATTTTTATATAACATAGGTGAGATAATATCATAAAAACATGTTATCATAAAACATTTGAAAACACATGGGCATAATTTGATGAACTTCAAAACATCTTCTTGAAATCATGACTCAACTGTACATTTCTCTGCTGAGCTAGATTGTACAACCTACATTCTGTAATCCCAGAGGCTATATAGGATCCTCTGTTGACTCGGCAACCAATCCCCCAACCCAAGTTTGCCGCAAGGGTTAGAGTCTCTGCATCTCTACTATGCCATAAAGTTGTCGCCAACGTAAATCCCCTATTTTAAGACAACATAAAACCCATGTCGGCAAATCACGATTTTGGGAAATGAGTTATCTGAACTCGGTCCTTCTTCGGGTGACCATCTAACTCTCTTTAAGCCCCATTTTAGACTCTTAAAAATCATGCTTTCTTCTTATAAACTGTTTCTCTCTTACTCTTTTTAGGGAACATCATAACAGGGTATCATCATACCCAGACTTGCAAGTCCTTTATTTCATACCACAACATCTCTACTTCCCTTCTTATTTCAAAGCGAATTATTGACTACCCAAAAGACTTAAAAATCATACGGGGGTTCATAATTCAAAAGCACATGAAAACGAAACACTTTCTTTCTGCAATACTTTATCTATGATGGTCATCTATTTTATAAATTACATGCAACTCTCTATTGGAAAAATGAACATTTATAAATCAAGGAAAAACACCCTTTCATTTATTCATAAAAAAGTTACAATTCATACATGATAGTAAACATTCAAACTCAAGCTTTTAGAGATCTGTATAATCAACCCTCAACATGTAAAAACAATGGGGTTCATAATAAGAGAGGGAATTACATAAATAATGCTCTCATATAGCGTCTCAAACTTAATATCAAATGATCACATGAAAACATTTCAAATCTAGGGTACAACACCATAATTTTTACAAGAATTCATCACAAAAATGGGATTTTCAATGCATGTTCATCAATTCTTTTGAAACTCTTTCCGTATGCATAAATATATACTCTTTATAGCTTGTTTAAAACAGTAAATCTATTCCCATGAGGTTTAGGATAGTTTTGTGTACCTTTAACGGTGAAGAACTCATGAAGAAATTGTCTCTTGAAGCTTACAAGTCCAAACCCTTGGTTTTTTTTCTCTCCTTGTGCTTAAGGAAGATGAACTAGGGATTTGTGAGTGTTTAAGCATGAATAATGACCCCAATTTCATCTATAGATGTTTTGGGATAGTTATGGAACATGAAAAGACTTTGTTTGCCTTAAAATAACATAAAAACAGAGAACTTTTGGCATGTGCAGTGAACTAGGCGACGCCCAGCAGATCACCCAAGACAAGGTTGGCGTCTCTTGGTCAATTTACCAGACCTTAAGTGGTCATCGCATGGCCAATCACACACCCTTTCTAGTGTCCCTTTGCGATTTGTCAGACGAGGCACGACCCTTTGCATGGCTATAACTTTTATCTCGGGTATCGGATTAAGGAAAAATGGGTATCGTTGGAAAGCTAATTCAATTATCTACAACTTGGTGGGTCTTATGATGCAAAATTCTATGTACATCAAAAGTTATACATGTTCAAAGTAGACCTTTGTAGAGTCGAATAACAACCTTTGGACGAATCAAAGTCTCTTAGTTGAACTTTGTTCTAAGTGATTCCTATGAACATTTTTCACCTCAAAAGCACTTCAAATATTTGGATAAAGATCATGAAACATGAATTCTAAAGTAAATCATGGGATTATAGTTTTCACATTTAAGAGCGATGCTTCAAAGTCTAGGGGTGTTACATTATCTCCTCCTTGAGATCATTCGTGTTGAAATGATGGGTAGGAATTTATTGAAGCTCGAAAATTATAGAATAAAGAATGTAACCTCGCATTGAATATTTTTCCACAACAAAATATGGAAAGGTATCAAAAGAGTTTCAGGATAACCCTAAGTGAATCGTGTAAGCACGGAGCGTGAGATAATAAGAATGTACATAAAGATGACCTTGCACATGAGTTTAGGATCATAATCATCACAGGATATGGTATGAGTTTATTTGGCGATAATAGGCCAGATTTACATTGGTACTAATCTTGAAACAAAATTTCATGGGAGATAGGAATAGAAATATTCTCTACCTTATAGGATACAACGAATAGACTTAAACTTGGAGACACTACTCGTCTATGCCCTAAACAATAAATAACATACTTCATCAATTCCAACTTACAACTCTCCCATCACACGTCTACTCATAAGAGTTTGAGTCTCACTACATAGTACTTCTATGTTGAAGCCTAACTTTGAGAAAAGAGGTTCTATCTTAAGCTATGGGACCTTATACTCTATATCCCTTCAAGAATATTACTTCACCTAATAACTACCATCAAACACCCTCTAGTTTCAATTTACGGAGCACTTACTGATGTTGGGCGTATTTACATGTCCAAGCACCAAAACCTACCCATGTTTTAGCTAAGTTTTGAGGATAAATACATAATTCCTGCACTTTTAGTCCATTTTTAGTTAAGTGAGCTAACCTATGTGATTAGCATGCTTTTCAGGTACTAATGAGGAAGATTTCAGGACTTTGTGGACCTGTGAGCAGCAAAGGAAAACTTCACATAAGAGGAAAGGCCGCTTTTGGACTGAATGTGATGCATGGGAACTTTGTCCTGGGCAAACTCAGTATTTTTAAATACTTAAGGATGCTGTAGCAAATTATTAGACAATGATGTTATTAAAAACCTTATTGCTGAATTTTTCAGCATTATTATTCATTATTGAATTTTCAGATTCTGTAATAGTTTGGTGAACAGAGAAAAACGGCTAGGCTTGAGCAACGGAGAGAGAAAACACGTTCTTCTCATTAGTAGCGCTAGTCATCTCCATAGCCAAGATTTTTCTAAGTTGTGGTATGATAATTATGTCTATTTTGATTCTCGTTGTATTCATGAGTAGCTAAACTTATCTGTTAGGGTTATGGAAACCTTGTAATATACTTTCTATTGCTATGAGTTTGTGAATTTATGATGTGTCATACCACTTATATCATTACTCTCTTCGTTTTGATTGAATTCTCATGGTTGCAAACATAGGGAATGCACAATTATAGCATTAACTTGTTCGATAGAAAAGTTACATGTTTGGAAAAGATAGTGTGACAAGAAAATAGGGTTTCCAACCTCTATTTACACGTTAATGCCTTAGCAGGATTAAACTCTTGAAGAATTTGTATAATTTGTTGTACACTTTAGGTTCGAGAGAGCTAAGGTGAATAAATCCTTGATGGTTGAAAAACACTTGGATTTAGAATTAGAATACGACTCTCTATAAGTGCATGCATGTATAAACTCCGCTTTACTCATAGTTAATAGAAAAGTAGAAACTACAATGTGGACATAACCCTAACTTTTTATTCTCAGTGATCAAATCTTACTACACATATCATTCTATTGTTACTTTGATAATATTAGTTTGCGCTTAAACCAAAACCCCCCTTACCTTGGAATTTTCGACCAACAGTCTAATAATAATCGCAATACTTAGTGACTATAGTATTCCCTGTGGGATTCGACACCCAACCCAGTTGGGTTCTATATTTGACAGCGACCACTTACACTTTCTCATGAGAGTTGTAATTTGGGCGTATCAAATTTTGGCGCCGTTGCCGGGGAATACGGTTTTCAACTAAGTTTGTGATAGTTAATAGACCCTTTGGTCAAAGATTCTGAAATTTTACTTTTTGTTTGTTGTTTTTGTTTTGTTATGGTTTGGTAGAGTGCATGCCAAATACACAAAGTTCTGGTTAGCTATTATTACCTATAAATCCTGTACCACATCTTATATGCAGAATAGATGCACAACGAGACATTGAAAGAAGGGCTGCTCAACTGGAGCAGGCTAGATTAGATGCATTGGCAGCTGCACAAGTAAATCAACAGAATGCTGATAGCCCAGGTCGGGAAACAAATCTTGATAATGAGGACCTGGGTAATGATGAATTATTAAACCCAAGGCGTGCAGATGATGTGGCTGCACCTGTGAACAGGAATGTCAATAGAGATCGCCAAGCTAGAATGAGACCCGAACGCCTAGCTGTGCAGGTCCCTTTTGATGATGATGATGATGACGATTTGGATGGGGCTGGTACCATAGGGGCTATTATTCCTCCGCCCTTGGCACTCGGAGCTAAGTTCAATATCACTAGCACCATGATCCAGCTACTGCAACTCAAAGGGTTATTTGGTGGATTTGCAGGCGACGATCCAAATATGCATCTGATTAATTTTATCTCAACATGCGAATCGTTTGACCATCCAGGGGTTGGACAGAATGCAATCCAAATGCGCTTATTTCCATTGTCTCTATTTGGAGAGGCAACTTTATGGTTAAACGGGCTAACTCCTGAATCTATTACCAATTGGAGGCAACTGAAGGATGCTTTCCTAGAAAGATTCTTTCCGCCATCCAAAAGAGCCTAGTTAAGAGATGAGATAAGTAATTTTTGACAGCGTCCAACTGAAGCTCTCCACGAAACATAAGAGAGGTTCAAGAAGAAGCTCATACGGTGCCCAAATCATCAGATAACCAATATCCACTTGATGGAAATATTATATAGGGCTTTAAACTTGGTGACTAAGCCAGTGGTTGATAATGTTGCGGGTGGGTCATTCATGGACCTTACTTTTATTGAGGCAAGTGATATGCTAGATCGTATGACAAAGCTGAGTAGAGCTTGGCATACCAGGGATTCTGAGGTAGAAAGCTCTACTGTATCTATTGGCATGACGGCAGAACAGAGATGAAAAGAAGAGGAACGTGACCAGGATATGGCTCACATGAAAATGCAGACGGATCTTCTTACTAAGCATTTATTATCAGGCAAGACAAAAAAGGTCAAGGCCGTTGTATCACAGGGAAGAGATGACTCCGATTCTGGGGAGGAGGCAAATTACTTGAATAATCAAGGGGGTTTCCGAGGCAATGCCCAAGGAAACCAAGGTCGGAACTATTATGATAAATCCGGATACAAGGAATGAGACTAAGGGAGTTGGAAGAATAAGACTGACAGGAGTGGTTTGTATGTTCCTCCTGGACATCGTGAAGCTGCTGCGTCTGGTTCTGGGAAGATGTCCATGGAGGACATGATGGCTAAGCTGTTGAAAGGAGTGGTGGAAACCAACACGGGAGTAATCAGGTAAAAAATGATTTGTCCTCCATCAATCAATTAGTTGACTCGCATTCCACTGTAATAAAATAGCTGGAAGAACAAATGAGTCAACTATCAGTGGCTTTCAATCAAACAAAAGCTGGCACTTTACCTAGTGACACTGTGCAAAATCCAAGAAATGATGGATCATGTTTGGCTATTACTACCAGGAGTGGTAAGGTGTTGGAAAACCCATCCAAAGGCAAGCCAGTGGTTGATAATATAGAAGAGAATGTTATTGAAAAAGATTGTGATGATTCTGTAGAAGCTGAAAGTCAGAATGAAAATGTTCATGATGCTACACCTAGATGTCAGCAGTCTGAAAAAATTGATAATGGGAAGCAAAATAAAAAGAAAGTGGTGGAGAAAACTCATCCAAATCCACCACCACCTTTTCCTGAGAGACTGAAGAAGAAGGCTGATGACACCAGGTTCAGTAAATTCATGACTATATTGAAGCAGCTGACTATTAATCTGCCTTCGGTGAAGGCACTGAAGCAGATGCCAGGATACGTCAAATTCATGAAGGACCTTTTGACAAAGAAAAGGGCAGTAATCTATGAGCTGGCAGATAATTTTCATCATTGCAGTGCAATTGCCACGAGGTCTTTAGTACAAAAAAAGGCAGATCTGGGTGCTTTCACTATTCCTTGCATGGTTGGATCTTTGGATTTTGCTAAGGCGTTGTGCGATTTGGGGGCTAGCATTAATTTGATGCCACTAGCCATTTATAGACAGTTGGGGTTGGGCGATCCTACGCCAACCAACATGCAGCTCGTAATGGCAGATAGGTCGGTAAAATGACCTGTTGGTATCTTATATTACGTACTAGTGAAGGTTTCTACCTTTATTTTTCCTGCAGACTTTGTTATCTTTGATTGTGAGGTGGATTTTAAAGTTCCCATAATCTTGGGTCATCCTTTCCTCGCAACAGGAAGCATGCTTATTGATTTACGAGCAAATGAGCTTTTGTTTTGGATGAATGACGAAGTGGTACGTTTTGATGTATGCAAATCAATGAAGCATCCCAAAGATATGAATGTGTTATCTATAGCTGATGTTTATTATGAGGATGAGAAAGAATTACCTTTAGAGAAGTAGCTTACTGTTGAGCCATTGGCTACTGTGCTTTTGAATTGTGAGCGTGAGGATGTTGAAGAATTTGAAGAAACTATCTGTGCTCTGACAGGAATGGGGTCATATTCATATGCCCCTAAGAAGCTGGACCTTGACCTTAAGAATCGACCTTCACCACCAGCGAAACCATACATTGAAGAGCCACCAATGCTAGAATTGAAAGAGCTACACAGTCATCTAAAATATGCGTTCTTGGGAAGTAGAAATACACTTTCGGTTATTGTTGCTGCTGATTTAGATGAACAACAAGTGGCAGCTCTCGTCTCGGTTCTGAAGAGGTACAAGAGAGCCATTGGTTGGACTATTGCTGATATAATTGGTATCCCTCCTGGGATATGTATGCACAAGATTCAGCTCGAGCAAGATTGCATGCCCACTATTGAGCATCAACATCGTCTGAATCCACCTATGCAAGAGGTGGTCAATAAAGAAATCATAAAGTGGTTAGATGCAGGGGTGGTGTATCCAATCTCAGACAGTAAATGGGTGAGTCCGGTACAATGTGTGCCCAATATAGGGGGCATGACAGTAATTACAAATGAAAAGAATGAGCTATGTAATGCACCTTCCACGTTTCAGCGATGTATGATGTCCATTTTCTCTGATATGGTTGAAGACACCTTCGAGGTATTTAGGGACGACTTTTCGGTTGTAGGTGAGTTATTTGGGTCATGCTTGGTAAATCTGAGTATGGCTTTGCAGAGATGTGTTGAATTCAATCTGGTGCTAAATTGGGAAAAATGTCATTTTATGGTTAAGGAAGGCATTGTTCTTGGGCATAAAGTCTCTGAAAAGGGAATTGAGGTTGATCGAGCCAAGATTGAAGTTATAGAGAGACTACCACCTCCAATTTCTGTAAAGGGGATTCGTAGTTTTCTCGGTCATGCAGGTTTCTATCGGAGGTTTATTAAAGACTTCTCCAAGATTGCTAGCCCATTATGCAAACTTTTGGAGAAGGAGGCAAAGTTTCACTTTGGTGAAGATTGTTTGAAGGCATTTGAATGCCTCAAAGGAAAGCTAATTGAAGCTCCTACTATTGTAGCACCTGATTGGTCTCTACCTTTTGAAGTTATGTGTGATGCAAGCGGGGTGGCCTTGGGTGCTGTACTTGGTCAGAAAAGAGAAAGGCTATTTCATCCAATCTACTATGCAAGCAAGGCCTTGAATGGAGCACAAAAGATCTATACCATCACTGAACAAGAGCTTTTAGCAGTTGTTTATGCTTTTAAAAGTTCCGTGCTTACTTATTGGGAACCAAAGTAGTGGTTCATACAGGTCATGCGGCTCTAAGATATCTAATGGCAAAGAAGGATGCTAAGCCAAGGCTAATTACGTGGGTGTTACTGCTTTAAGAATTCGATTTCGAGGTGAAGGATAGAAAAGGTTGTGAAAACCAAGTAGCTGATCATCTATCTAGACTTGAGAGTGAGTACATAGTGCAAACCGACCTTAATATTGATGATGCATTCCCCGACGAAGAGATTCTAGCAACTATGGTGGAAGACTTACCGTGGTTTGCAGACTTTGCTAACTACGTGGTAAGTAAAGTGATTCCTGAGCATCTCTCCTTTCATCAAAAGAAAAAATTCATGCATGATGTGAAACATTACTTCTGGGATGAGCCTTATCTTTTTCGACGATGTGCTGATGGTATTATTAGGAGATGCATCCCAGATGTGGAGGTGCCTAGCATACTGGAAGCAAGTCATGCTTCCAAAGTTGGGGGTCACCATGCAGGTGATCGAACGGCCAGAAAATTACTGCAAAGTGGTTATTATTGACCTTCATTATTCAAGGATGCCTAGGATTTTGTAAGAAGACGTGATCAGTGTCAGAGGCAAGGCTCTATCTCAAATCACCATGAGATGCCCATGTCTAAAATGCTTGAAGTAGAGTTATTTGATGTCTGGGGTATTGATTTCATGGGTCCATTTGTGAGTTCATTTGGGATGAAATATATCCTAGTTGCTGTGGACTATGTATCCAAGTGGGTCAAAGCTGTCGCGCTAACTGATAATGAAGGTAAGAGTGTTGTAGCGTTTTTAAAGAGAAATATCTTCTCTCATTTTAGGGTACCTCGTACCATCATAAGCGATGGAGGATCACATTTTTGCAACAAGCTGTTCAGAGCCGTATTGGTAAAATATGGGGAAAAGCAACATAAGGTAGCTACACCGTACCACCCACAAACTAGTGGGCAGGTAGAGGTTTCAAATCGGGAGATCAAGCTGATCCTTCCTAAGACTGTGAATGCCAGTAGGAAAGATCGGTCCAGAAAGCTGGACGATGCCTTATAAGCATATAGGACCGCGTTTAAGACACCAATTGGCATGTCACCATACCAACTAGTTTATGGGAAGGCTTGTCACTTGCCAATTGAGCTAGAACATAAAGCACTATGGGCATTGAAGCAGCTTAACTTGAACTGGGATGATGCTATTACTATGAGATTGGGACAGCTGAATGAGATGGATGAATTCCATCTACATGCGTACGAAAGAGCAGATCTCTATAAGGAAAAGATTAAAAAGTACCATGATCAGAGGATTATCCAATGAAACTTTCAGAAGGGTGATTTGGTACTTCTTTTCAACTTCAGACTGAAGCTATTTCCAGGTAAGTTGAAGTCTAAATGGTCTGGTCCATTCAAAATTAGCCAAGTTTACTCATCTGGAGTAGTAGAGTTAGATAACAATAATAGTGGTGTCTTTAAGTTGAATGGCCAACGAGTGAAGCTATATATCAGCCCAACCGACTCGATAAAATGTATAGCCACCATATATCTCGATGAAGTCTGAGTACTCGAGATAACTATGTCGTGCCACGACAATAAATCAAGCGCTACATGGGAGGAAACCCATCATTAGTAGTTTGTTTCACTAGGAGTTTGTTTTTGATAAATAAAAATTCAAAAAGAAGAGTCGATCCACGACCAAAACTAAGGCGCATGGTGGGAGGCAACCCATCCTTCTAATCATTTTTGTTGTTTTTGATTAAGTGTAGGTGCAATACGTACAAAGGAGGAGAATTGTCCCAAATTTTGATTTGAAAGTGAGCCATGCCAATGGTGGTAAGTCTAGGAATGATGGAGCAAAGGCTATAGGCTAGGAGACGCCTACACCAACATAGGCAATGGGCAAGGCGCCACTTATGCCATTGCCTATGCTCACTGCCTCACATAGGCAATAAGCAAGGCGCCGCCTATGCCAATGTAGGCAATCCTATAGGCGCCGCCTATGCTAACATAGGCAATGCTAAAGGCGCCACCTACTTATGCATAGGCAATGCTATAGGTGCCGCCTATTTATGTTTTTTTTGCCTACTAACCTGATTGTAGATGGATCAAACCGACCCATGGCTTATCCTTTAAATAGATACTCAACCTTAGAACACCATTCAATTGTTTGTTCAACCTAGGCGCCGCCCAAGATCTCCTACTCTCTCCAAGTTTTTCACTTTTCTCATCTAATCTTGCAAGATCATCTTCTCAATCCATCACCAAGTAACATGGCTCCGAAAGGACGACAGGGAAAAGAGAAAACGTCCACATCACAAAAAGGTCAGAAAAGGTTAACAAAAGACCAGGCTGAGTCCTCCTCTCTTCAAGTCCCTCGACGCACTTTTGGGATCAAGTGGGTTCTGGAGGAGAAAGGGAAGGAATGGTATAAGAACAATAAAGTGAAGAAATATGTTCATGTTGATTTAATGCAGAAGGAAAGTTTAGCAAAGAAAGACCCCCGTATTTTGGCTAAAATCATGGCACTAAATCTTGACTTCATCTTCCGAGATATGGGGGAATGCAATCTTGATCTGACTCGAGAATTGTATGCTAACTGGTCCCCAAGGACTACCGAAAGTGAAGTAAAGATTTGGGGACAAATCTTGCAATTGAACGCTGATTTCTTCAACTCTTTTCTGGGTACTCCAAGTGTGGATCAATCACCACTCAAGGAGCTTTATCACAGACCTCCCTACAGGGCCATAAGACATACATTGTGTGGATCAAGGTCCATGACCCGGTGGACTCGTCACAAGGATAATGGTTATCACAATACTTACCCGTATGCTTCTTTGAACAGAGAAGCTCGCATATGGTTGAGGATAGTCAAATCCTGCTTGATTCCTAGGACACAATACACTAAGATCACGCGTGACCGAGTCTGCTTAGTGTATTCTCTAATGACGAATGTTCCCATCAACATTGGTGCGGTTATACGATCGTCAATGCGCAAAGCAAGGCTGCACAAAAGGTCCCATTTAAGTTTTGGCAATTTGTTGACTGCAATCTTAAGGAAAGAGCATATTGAGGAGGAGCCAGCAGACCATAAGCTGCCACACAACCCGAAGAAGGTAGATCTCATGAAAATCAAAGAGCTAGAGACTGGTCAAGGCATAAACCTTACCACTGCTGAGAGACATGCTCGAGATGAAAGTTTTTTCCGCCATCTGTATGGCATGACTAGGTTTACCATGATGAGTGGGGGTTGTGTGTCGACTGATGCAAAGATGCGGTAGTTGAACTATGACTACCCGCTTAATGAGTATGCTCGGGCCATGTGTGGAGTGGGGGTAAATTTTGAGGAACCTCTAGATGATGATGTGCCGACAGACGATGATCACCGACTGCCAGACTCAGATATGGAGGACGACTCTGATGATGAAGACTCTGATGATGATTCTAACACAGGGGGTATGACCCCAGATATAGAGGAGGAGTCTGACTAATCAGGTTTTGCTTATTTACTTACAGTGAGGGCAGTGTGTTCCATCTAAGTGTGGGGTTCGAGTATATGTCTGTTGTATTATGTACTGCTTGCCTACATTTATTCTTAGTTGTTTTGATTTAGTCGTAGTTAGTTAGTTGTAATTAGTCAGATTTGGCATGAAATTGTTCTGATAGACGACATGACATTATGACAAGAGTTTGTGCTGAATCATTACTATTGAAACATTTAGGCTTTAAGTTGTGACTCATTGTGTGATAATTGTTTGTGGTTTAATTCATTCATCTGTTGGGTCAAGAATCTATAATGCTCCCAATTGAGTTGACCATGTGCCTTGTCTGTGTGAGGTTATTGTATATTCTTTGTTGCAACTGATGCTAGAACTTGCCTAGTGTGTGTGTGAAGCGAAATAAAGATTGTGAGTTTTGGAGATGATTTAGGCATTTCTTTGGCAGCCCTGATTTTGTTTATCTTCTTTTTACCTACCATTGTACATTGTCCTAGTGAACACCCTATGAGCCTTTAGCTATTTTCTTTGGCAACCTCATATGTAGCCTAATCCATTTTTTTAAGACCATAATTTTGATCCAAAAGCTCCTAAGCTCTTTGAACAGTAGAATCATGTTGAGTGAAGAGTGTGGCAAAATAAGAGAAAAATGGTAAAAGTAATGCCACAAAGTGTATTGGTACTTGAAAATTTGGTGAAAAAGAGTGGCTATCATATGGATGCTTATAAAAAAAATAAAAAAAAATAAAAAAAAGAAGAAAAAAAAAGAAGACAGTTGTATATTCCCATCATTGTGTTTCTGATTGAATAACAAATTGGGTGAAAGGGGGTTGGTAGATGAAAAGAAGGTGGAGTGGTTGTTAAAAGTTAGTGTAAATGGCATAAGGTAGTGTATTAAATCACTTGGGGAACGTAGTCACCATTTCTGGCCAAAATAGTCCTACCTGTCCCTTAGCCTACATTACAACCCGTAAAGACCTATTTGATCCTAACCTTGGTATTTTGATATTAGTGGAGTATTACACTAAGGGAAACCATATGGTCATCAGTTGTAATCTAAGAATTCTTTGTGAGAGTGAGAGAAAGCAAGTTCTTATACCCATATTTCTGAAAAATGCAAAACTATGAATGATTATGGGTAACATTTTGTGTGAGCGCACATGGTTGATGATTGTTGGGTAGTTTTATATGATTTTCTTTGGCTTAACTTGTCTATACGAATTAACCATCCTAATGAGTCTATGTTGGAGGGTGAGTTGTTTCTAGTAATGATCAAGAAATCTACTCTTTGTTAATAATTGTTGTGTATGTCTTGTTGAAAATTTTGTGTTGATCTTGTGAAATTCTAGTTAGGTGTTTGAATGGACGTAATATTTTGTTTGAGGACAACCAAAGCTTTAAGTGTGGGGTGGTGATGTTGGGCGTATTTACACGTCCAAGCACCAAAACCTACCCATGTTTTAGCTAAGTTTTGAGGATCAAATACATAATTCCTGCACTTTTAGTCCATTTTTAGTCAAGTGAGCTGACCTATGTGATTAGCATGCTTTCCAGATACTACTGAGGAAGATTTCAGCACTTTGTGGACCTGTGGGCAGCAAAGGAAAACTTCACATAAGAGGAAAGGCAGCTTTTGGACTGAATGTGATGCATGAGAACTTTGTCCCGGGCAAACACAGTATTTTTAAATACTTAAGGATGCAGTAGCAAATTATTAGACAAGGATGTTTTTAAAAACCTTATTTCTGAATTTTTCAGCATTATTATTCATTATTGAATTTTCAGATTCTGTAATAGTTTGGTGAACAGAGAAAAACGGCTAGGCTTGAGCAACGGAGAGAGAAAACATGTTCTTCTCATTAGTAGCGCTAGTCATCTCCATAGCCGAGATTTTTCTAAGTTGTGGTATGATAATTATGTCCATTTTGATTCTTGTTGTATTCATGAGTAGCTAAACTTATCTGTTAGGATTATGGAAACCTTGTAATATACTTTCTATTGCTATGAGTTTGAGAATTTATGATGTGTCATGGCACTTATATCATTACTCTCTTCGTTTTGATTGAATTCTCATGGTTGCAAACATAGGGAATGCGCCGTTATAGCATTAACTTGTTCAACAGAAAAGTTACCTGTTTGGAAAAGAGAGTGTGACAAGAAAATAGGGTTTCCAACCTCTATTTACACGTTAATGCCTTAGCAGGATTAACCTCTTGGAGAGTTTGTATAATTTGTTGTACACTTTAGGTTCGAGAGAGCTAAGGTGAATAAATCCTTGATGGTTGAAAAACACTTGGATTTAGAATTAGAATATAAATCTCTATAAGTGCATGCATGTATAAACTCCGCTTTACTCATAGTTAATAGAAAAGTAGAAACTACAAGGTGGACATAACCCTAACTTGTTATTCTCAGCGATCAAATCTTACTACATATATCATTCTATTGTTACTTTGATAATATTAGTTTGTGCTTACACCAAACCCCCCCTTACCTTGGAATTTTTGACCAACAGTCTAATAATAATCACAATACTTAGTGACTATAGTATTCTCGGTGGGATTCGACACCCAATCCAGTTGGGTTCTATATTTGACAGCGACCGCTTACACTTTCTCACGAGAGTTGTAATTTGGGCGTATCACTTACCACATAGTACATGAGTTTGTGTTTTCATCAGCCACAATATTTGAGTCTATCATTAATACACCCACTTCATGTATCTTCCCACTAATACCAATAAATTTGATCTCTCTCACAAAGACTTTTGCCACCTATATCCTTCCTAACTATTTCACATAACAAAGTTCATCTCCTTCTTTCCCCTTTCACCTATAACCTTACCTAAAGAAATCACATCAAAGTTTTAAAATTTAAGAACATCTACTCCCCATCCTCAAACATTACTACTCTTCCATAACTACTATTATACTATTATACGAAGGGTCAATGAGGGACCTGAACATAAATATCATGAAAGGGAGTAACACTTTTTGACTATAACTTATACTTATTGCACTACTCTAGGTGGGAAATGAGATGAAGATATGATACAATAATTACGAACTGATTCATACATCAGATGTCTAGATCATAAATAGAGAGTCGTTTAGGCATAAACGTAACACATTATGAGTTCTTAGGATAGACCATGGTGAGAAACATGAGCGCTTGCATCACAAGTCGTATAACATAGATTTTGAATTCATGAAGTCAATGATTGAGACAAGGATTGATACTTGAAGATGTTGTGTCTCATTTTCATAAATGAGATAGTCATGAGATTGCATAAATCTTATAACTTTGGCTAATCCGGACGTAAAATGAATCAGTTACATAAAGAAAGCATAGTTTCTTAGAACAAAACATTATATGAGACATGGATTTTTATGGATCATGAGCAACATAACATAGAGATTGCATACTTGGAATATTGGATCATGTAGGGACATTATTTCTTTTAGTTTGGAGGTTGGAACAAGATACGAGTTACATAGAGAGCTCAAACTTTAGACATAGGCAGGACTTGAATACATAAGACATTGGTAAATGTCCATTCGAATTGAAGTAGGGTGCGCTTTCTTGAATAGGAATTAATCTATCATGATTCTGTCACGACCCAAACCGAGGCCCTATCCATGATGGGCATCCTAAACCGTGAAGGCCCAAGCGCCCTTCTCTACATGACAATCACATACACTCTTATTTAATATGAAGGGAAAAGCGGAAATATAAACAATATGGAATCATGGTCATGTACTAAATTCAGTTTATCAATAAGAAAGAAATCCATCAATCTCTAGACCACATCTAGTTCAGTCTGTGAAATCTCTACTACATATAAAATTAATAACTGTCTGAAAACTTGGACAAGGCCCCAAGTCGTACCTGAACCAAAGTAAATAACAATGTCCAAATAAGAAATTGGCCTTCCGAAATAAGGAAGCCTTACCAACTGCACACTTTTGTCTGATAACTCTACGACTTAGCAGGACCTCTGGACTAAGCAACAGACCCTGAAATATAGCATGTCAATACAATCGTACTAGTACACAGAGCAATCCCAAAATAATAACTTTTATTCAACATAGGTGAGAGCAATTTAAAAATAGTTTTATAAATATAAAATATGAAAAGAAAACATATGGGCATATTTAAAAGTCTCTGAACTCCATGACTCACTCTTTATTTTACTTCTGAGCTAGGTGGTATACGCTATAACTCTAAAATCGCACATGCTATATGGAATCTTCCCTTAACTCCGCAGCAAAGTCCCCAACTCAAGTTTCCCGCAAGGGTTGGAGTCTTTCTTTCTAATACGCCATAGGGAACTAGGCCAGCGTATGGTCCCTCTTGGGGATATAATGAACCCGTATCGGCAAAACAAGGTTTTGGGTTAGGAGTTATTTGAACTCAAGCCTTCTTAGGGAAACAACCTAACCATCTTTAAGCCCATTTATAGCTCTTGAAGACATGTATTCTCTGAAATCAAGTTTGTAACTCTTAGTCAGTTATGGCATTCATTTATATGGAATCGTCATATCATTTACTTGCAAGTCTTATCTCTAAGCCATAATGTATCATGAGGAAATCACTTCATTCAAAACACAAAAATTGGATCACCATAATTCAACAATTTAATAGGAGTAATACTTCAAAAACATTTGTCAAATTATATAGGGATCATTGTTTTTAGCTATTCAGCAAACATGTGGTGGTCATGAGATTTATGACAAAGGATGCAATTCTTCTTAATAAACATCGTTAACCTTTAACACCAAGTACAATACCCCCTATTCAATGCAAATCCATAAAAAAGTTTCAGCAACCATAAAAGGCATTTGAATCATACTTCACAAGATGAAATCGAATAAAACGTGACTTACAGAAACAAGAAAACCTTTAAACAAAAGAGGGATTTCCAATAATTGATGCTCTGAATTCAACATTCAAACTCATAAAAAACATGGATGTATATATATACATAGGTACAAGATCAATTGCAATGGGAAGCCTCAAAACCAAAACAATAATATCATTAAAGAATTCATGATGCACAATTGTAAACGTAAATTCCAAAATCCCTTTGTAAATTCATGATTTCTAATAGTTTAAACCTTATTCAAAGTGTTTTCAACAAGCCCATGTAGTTTAGGAAAACCCCACACACCTTAGATCACTTAGGAGGAAGAGTGGAAATCTGAATCTCAAATAAGTTCTTGGAATTCTTGACTTTAAGGATGAACTCTTGATCTTCGGGGAAAGGACTAGGGTTTTGATTTCAGAGGTTATAACTAGTTTCTGATGTATTTAGCCCTAAAAATGATTAAATTTCGTGTTATGATAGAGTATAGATGAGGGAAATAGACTAATATACCCCTCTTGGACCAAAATTTAAAAGAAAACACGAACTGGGCACCCGATGGGCCACCCGACGCGACTCGTCGATATCGCATCGGCCCATTGCTTCATCGATGCGGTGCATCAACTTCGCATCGAGCCACTGTTTCCAACATCCAAACACACCTCTAATGTTTTCTGAAAAATCCAAAACTTTATCGAGACATCCCCTTTACTCCTCCAAACATGAATCAACTTAAAAAATTTCATATCTAAAGGTTGGAAAAATCGATTTAAAAATTACAGAAGTTTAGGAGCTTAAAATATGACTAAGTTCTTTTGATACTTAGGAAATTTCATATAATTAACCCTTTAAGCATCAATGAAGTGAGGTATTAAATCGAGGACACCACGTGGTGTTACATTATCCCCTCTTGGGATCACTCGTACCATTTAGGTCGTCATCTATAGTATCAAAGAGACTTGGGTACCTGATTCGCATAACTTCTTTTGATTCCCAAGTAGCTTCCTCAACTCATTGATTCCTCCAAAACACCTTAACCAAAGCTATTTCCCTATTCCTTAACTTCCAAACTTTGCAGTCTAAGATAGCAATAGGCTCTTCTTCATATAATAAGGAGTCTGCCACCTTGATCTCCTCTACCGGAAATACTAGGAAATAATCTCCAATGTACTTTTTCAATATGGACACATGGAATACTGGGTGAATGAAAGCCAGACTTACGGGCAATTCTAACTCATAAGTGACCCCACCTATCCTTCTTAAAATCTGATATGGTCCTATATAGTGAGGACTCATCTTTTCTTTCTTCCTAAATCGCATGACTCTCTTCATAGGGGAGAATTTTAGAAACACCCAATCACCAACCTCAAATTCCAGCTCCCTTCTCGTAACATCGGCATAAGATTTTTGGTGACTCTTAGCTGTCTTAATTCATTCTCTAATGATTTTCACCTTCTCCATTGCCAGATGAAAAAGATCAAGCCCAAACAACCATGTTTCACCCACTTCATACCACCCAATCGGTGATCTACATCATCTCTCATAAAGTTCCTCAAAAAGAGCCATCTTAATGCTAGAATGGTAGCTATTATTGTAGGCGAACTCTATCAATGGTAAATGATCTACATCAACTAACCTTGAAGTCAATTACCCTTGCCCTTAACATATCATCTAGGGTCTGGATGGTGCGTTCCGCTTTTCCATCAGTCTGAGGGTGAAATGCAATACTCAGATTCACTTGGGTACCTAAACCCCTATGAAAAGATCATCAAAACTGCGAATAAAATTGCGTACCTCGATCAGATATAATGGATACAGGTTCCCATACAAGCAAACTATTTCCTCAATGTACAACTTGGGATAATCATCTCCCAAAAAGTTTGTCCTCATAGGAAGAAAGTGAGCTAACTTGGTCATCCGGTCCACAATTACCCAAATGCAATTATATTTGTTTTGGGATCTCGGAAGTCCCGTTATAAAATCCATATTGATCATCTCCCATTTCCATATAGGCAGGGATAACTCTTGGGAAATACCACCTAGTCTCAAATGTTCCACTTTAACTTGTTGGCAATTCAAACACTTGGAAACAAAATCAGCAACATCTCATTTCATATTATTCCACCAATATATAGCTTTAAGATCATGGTACATTTTAGTAGATCCTGGGTGAATAATATACCTCAAAGTGTGAGCCTCGTCAAGGATCCTCCCTCACAAACCATCCACATTTGGTACACACATCCTGCCTTGATACCTCAAAATACCATCACCGCAAATTTCAAATTTCATCACTTTCTGTTGACCTATATTGCTCCTAATCTGTATCAAGATGGGTTCTTTAGTCTGCTTCTCCTTAACATTCATACATAGAGAAGATTTAGCTATTTCATGCACAACTACTCCTCCATCTTCGAAATCCAAATGTCGCATCCCTAGATTTGCAAGCCGGTGAATATCTTTCACTATCTCCCATTTTCCTTCCTCAACATGAGAAAGACTACCCATAGATAATTTGCTAGGGCATCGGTCACCATATTCTCCTTGCCCGAATGATAGTGAAGGCTTATATCATAATCCTTAAATAGTTCCAACCATCGCATATGCCTAAGATTCAACTCTTCTATGAAAATACATACTGTAAACTTTTATGGTCAGTAAAAATATCAACATGCACCCCATTGATGATAGGCGAATTTACACGCCTATAGTGCTATATTTTACCCATATTTTAGCCAAGTTTTGAGGACAAAATATATAATTCATGCACTTTTAGTCCTTTTTCCTGTAGGTGAGCTAACAAACGTGATTAACAAGTTTTCAGGTATAAATGATGCAGATTTCAGCATTTTATGGATAACTTGACGCCAAAGAAAGCTTCACAAAAGAAGGAAGGGGAATCTTACACGCCAAGGACCAAAAGTGGCGCATGGAAAATCTGTCCCGGGCAAAAACAGCAATTCTGAGGACTTTGGGGACTAGCAGTAACTTAGTAGGATTAGGATAATGATACATTATCCTAGTAGGACTGGGATAAGTAATGCAGTAGCTTAGTAGGAATAGGATATGGGTGTTATAAATACCCTATTTTGCTAGAGATTTTTATTCATTCTACCTCTAATCCATTCCCCCATTCCATCAATTCCCATCCATCCACCATCCATCCATCCATCAAAACAATTCTCTTTATTAATTCATTGTTGACATTATTTTTCATCTATTTGACTTTCAATTTTACAACAAGAGAATCACTATTTTGCAAGGAATTCACACCTAACGCCATACCACACCATACTACACGTGAGATCTTTTATTGTGATATAATGACAATGTCTATTGTGATTTACATCGCACTCATGAATAGCTAAACTTCTCTGTTGGGGTTATGGAAGCCTTATGAGATACTATCTAAGGCTATGAGTTTGTGAATTTGTGACACGTGTGTTGCTTATATCATTATTCTATTCATCTTAATGCAAATTCTTGTGGCTGCAAACGCATAGAATAACGCTAGTATAGCATTAACTTGTTCGAAAGAAAAGTTATATGTCTGGAAAAGAGATAATGTCAAGGTAATAGGTTCCCATCCCCTATTAAAAAGTTAGTGCCGTAACTGGATTAACCTCTTGGAGAATTTATACCGTTAGATACGCTTTAAGCTCGAAAGAGTTAAAGTGAAATAGTCCTTGTTTAGGTCGAAAGTCGCTTGGATTTACCATCAAATACAATTCTCTATAAGCACATGCATGTCTAAATTCCGCACAACTCATAGCCAATAGAGACGTACAACTCATAAGGTGGGCATACCCCCAACTTCTCAATTATCATTGTTTTACATCTTACTAAACATTATTTCTATTTACTTTGCTATTTTCTGTTTTACTCTACTATTTTGTTTACATTACTTGCACAACAAAACTCCCCCCTTTTTACGAGATTTGCACTAAAAGTCTAGTAATCTTTGCTTACTTGTTGACCAAGCTATTCACTGTGGGATCGATACCCAACCCAGTTGGGTTCTATATTTGAATACGACCGCTTTACACTCTTACGAGAGCTGTAGATTGAGAGTTATCACCCATACAGGTAATGCCACCAAATTTTAAGTGCAAACACCACGGACACTAACTCCAAGTCATGAGTGGGATAATTTCGCTCATCCAACTTTAACTTCCTAGATACATAAGCTACTACCTTACCATGTTGCATAAGCACACATCCAAGTCCCACTGAATATGCATCACAATACATCACAGTAGCTATGGAAGAAAAACTTTCTACGAATCGTCAGTAATACCCTGCCAAACCTAAGAAGCTTCAAATATCTGTTGGAGTCGTGGGTCTGGGCCATTTCCTCACTGTCTCAATCTTTTTTGAATCTACCTTAATTCCCTCACTTGACATGATACCAAAATCTATCTCCCTATCAGGTGGTATTCCTCGGAGATCATTGGGAAAGACATCTGGAAATTCATTAATCATAGGGACAACCTGGAGAGAAGGGATGAATTTCCCCCTAAGTGCTATAGAGTGCCCTTCCAATAATTGATGCTCTCAGTTCAACATTCAAACTCATAAAGTGCATACATATATATATATATATATACATATATACATAGGTAAAAGATCAATTGCAAGGGGAGGCCTCAAAACCAAAACAATAATATCATTATAGAATTCATGATGCACAATTGTAATGTAAATTCCAAAACCCCTTTGTAAATTCTTGATTTCTAAAACTTTAAACCTTATGCAAAGTGTTTTCAACAAGCCCATAAAGTTTAGGAAAACCCCACTTACATTAGATCACTTAGGAGGAAGAGTGGAAACACAAATCTCAAATAAGTTCTTGGAATTCTTGACTTTAAGGATGAACTCTTGATCTTAGGGGAAAGGACTAGGGTTCTGATTTGAGAGGTTATAAGTGGTTTCTGATATATTTAGCCCCAAAAATGATAAATTTTTTTGTTATGACAGAGTTTAGACGAGAGAATTAGACTAATATACCCCACCTGAGCCATAATTTAAAAGAAAATATGAACTAGGCACCTGACGCGACACGTTGATATTGCGTCGGACCACTACTTCATCGATGTGGTGCATCAACTTCGCGTCGAGCCACATTTTCCAACACCCAAACACACCTCTAACGTTGTCCAAAAATTCAACACTTTCCCAAGATATCCCCTTAGTTCC